>CM057450.1:1100258526-1101462526 GCA_016271365.2 Neoceratodus forsteri | reverse complement strand
GGGGGGGTGTAACAGATGGAGCAATTCAGGAAGACAAGATTTTAAAGGGCTTTAGGGCTTTTTGGGTGGATAAAACTCCTGGACCGGATGGTGTGCACTGGAGAGTTCTGAGGGAGTTGGCGGCAGTCCTGGCTGGCCCCTTACCGGACCTGTTTAACACCTTGCGTGAAACAGGGTACATGCCTCAGGACTGGAGAATGGCACATGTGGTGCCTCTCTACAAGAGTGAACCCAGGGATGAACCAGGTAACTACAGACCAGTCAACCTTACCTCCACTGTAGGCAAATTAATAGAGACCATACTAAAGGAGAGATCAGTGGACTTCCTGGAGGTCAGTGGTCTCCAGGATGATAGGCGACATGAGTTTGTCTCAGGGAGATCTTTCCAGACCAACCTGATAGACTTTTTTGATTAGTGGACAGGGGCCAGGTGGTTGGTGTCCTGTATTTGGACTTCAGCAAGGCCTTGGACTCTGTGACACACAGAAGACTGCTCAGCAAGCTGCAGGATCTGGGAGTTGGGGCGAACCTGATAGGGTGGGTTAAGGGTGGGTTAAGAGCTGGCTACATGATAGAAGCCAGAGGGTTGTAGTGTGTGTGTGTGTGTGTGTGTGTGTGTGTGTGTGTGTGGGGGGGGACTCAAAGCCTAGGCCTGTAACCAGTGGAGTCCCACCGGGCTCAGTGCTTGGCCCAGTGTTGTTTAATGTCTTTATTAATGACACAGCGGATGGCATCAAAGGTAAATCTGCCTGTCCGCTGACAGCACTAAGCTCTGTGGGACAGTGGACACAGAGGAGGGGAGGCAGGAGCTCAGGGAGAACCTGGCTAATCTTGATAAGTGGTCAGGTATGTGGTAGCTGGGTTTTAATGCGAAGAAGTGCAAGGTCATGCTCCTGGGAACTAAGAACCCAGGGACCAGTTACTGGTTGGGAGGGGTACAAGTGTCCAGATCTGAGGAGGAAACGGACCAAGGGGTAATCATCACATGGGACCTGAAGCACTCTGTGCAGTGCCGTAAAGCAGCAGCCAAAGCCACAAGGATGTTGGGATGCACAGCCAGAGGAATTACTTCAGGAAAGGGGATCTCATTCTGCCACTGTACAGGTCCTTGGTGAGAATGTAATTGGAGAACAGTGTGCAGTTCTGGTGCCCGTATCTAAAAAAGGACATTAATTTACTGGAGGGGGTGCAGCGAAGGGCAACTGATCCAGGGCCTGCAGGACAAACACTATGAGAAGCGGCTACAGTTGCCCAACATGTATTCCCTGGAGGATAGAAGACAGAGAGGGGACATGATTGAAACCTTTACGTACCTTAAGGGTATAAACAAGATTAGTATAGAAGGCATTTTCAATTTAAGAGGGAATGGGTCCACTAGGGGGCACAGTCTCAAATTAGCAGGAGAAGGATTCAAAAGAGAAATAAGAAGGCACTTTTTCACAGAAAGGGTGGCGTCCAAATGGAACAAAATGCTGGAGGAGCTAGTATCATTGAAAACAACTTTAAAAGGGTTGGGACAGAGTGAAAGGGAGGGTCTTAACAGGTGTGAAGATGAGTAGGGGGGATGCAAGGGGAATCGAGGAAGACTCTACTGTATGTGGAAAGGGGAGGGGGCAGCTCCCATAATTTCATGAGACCTGCAAACTCAAGCAGACTGAGACCAAAATGGCATGTTTGTGCTGGTATTTTCGTATGTTTGTATGTAGTAAGGGCAGTTCAGGTACATCCCCTTCTCCTGAGGGGATTGAAAAAGAGTTATTTTTGTTTAGATGGTAGCTGGTTGAGGAGGTGATTGGAGGGCTCCGTTGAAGGTGAGGGGGTGCCACTAAATGCCACAGAATTTGCAACAAGGCTAGCTGAAGGGATGGGTGCAACTAGACACCAGGGATTTTGTGACAGGGTTGGGTTAGGGAGTTGGGTGTTATTACACATCAGGGAGTCTAGCACAGCTTTGGGTGAGAAATGGGGGTACTGCTAGACACCAGGGAGTTTGGCACAGAGCTGGGTGAGGGAGGGGATATTGCTAGACAAGGCACAGTTTGGCACATGACTGGAAGAGGGAGGGATACTGCTAGACACCAGGGAATTTGGTACAGGGCTGGGTGAGGGAGGGGATGTTGGTAGACATGACAGAGTTTGGCACAGGGCTGGATGAGGAACGGATACTGCTAGACACCAGGGAGTTTGGCATAGAGCCAGGTGAGGGAGGAGATGCTGCTAGACACAACAGAGTTTGGCACAGGGCTGGATGAGGGATGAAATACTACTAGACATCAGAAAACACAGTTCAGGGCTGGTGAGTGGGGCCACATAGGGTGTGGCAGCCTGCAGCCCCAGGGCCCATAATGAGCTACAGACACGCGGTGCAGCAGCCTGGATTCCCATCAAGAACTACTTGAAACCAGAGTGAAGAGGAAATGAGTAGCTAGTATACCATGGTATGGATTCCTATGAGATGTATACCACTGCATTACAGCTGTGCTGTGGTCAGCATCCATTCTGAGTTCATGCCATCGAGGTAAACAAATACAGTAACTCATCTAAATCCTGGCTTTGGCCATGCCCACCTGCTTCCAAGTAATAACAAAAAGACTGCTTTTGGATATGTCAGGCAGCCTTAAAAATGACTGTTACTGGTTCTGTGCAGCTCTTCTTTAACCGATGCTTGCAGTATAAAGAAACATACAGTATTCTACAAGTGAATGTTTTTTAGTGTTTACACCACCCATCTTGTCTAATTTTCCTGGTTCCATGCATTATACTGTACTCTCTTCCCTAATGAATGCCCCAAAGTCGGGGTTTGTTACACAATATTTACTTGTCATAGCCCAACTGTGACACATCTCCTTTTCAGTGGGGTCCAGTTTCTACACTCTAACATCTGGGAGCACTGAAGCGCAGGCAGAAAGTACAGTTACGTAAGAACTTACCGTAACAGTAGATCTTTGAGAGAAGCTCTTGCAGCAGGTAATACAATTAGGACTGATGCCGTTAGGCATCAGGACCCCATGGCAAATCTTTCCAGTTCCATAATATAACGCCTATCATTCCACATGGTATAAATCTGGCCGTTCTGGCATGCCCCAGTTCTTTTTCTGTCAGAGACTTCAGTGTCCGGATGTAACGTGATCTGACCAGAAAACCTAGGGCAATACCTCAGAGAATTGGTAAGAGTAGGGCGATTATTATTCGCTCACAGTAGGAGACCTCCAGGGGGAAGGGGTGGGAAGTATACCTGCTGCAAGAGGTTCTCTTGAAGATCTACTGTTATGGAAAGTTCTTATGTAACTGTACTATCTTACTTCAAGAGTCAGCTCTTGCAGCAGGTAATACAGATAGGACTGATTCCCAAGCAGTATAAACTAAAGATAACAGCTCGGGTGGTAGCTGAACAAGAGAGAAGGGGAAAGAAGATCCCTTACAAGAGGAGACCCTGCAGAACTGCGAGTCCAAAGCCTGCTCTGCGTCTTGAGGTAATGTCCAGACTTTTGTGCCAAATGAAGATGCGGCCTGTGTGCCAGGTAGATTTAGAGACATCTCAGACACCACTTTAGGCAAAAACTTAGGACTGGTTCTCAAGGCCATCCTGTCCTTGTGAAACACCAGATAAGGCTCCTTGCACATGAGGGCCTGAAGCTTGGAATTCTTCGAACAGAAGTAACAGCAACTAAATACAATGTTTTCCAAGATAGAAAACATAGCTCGCAATCTGCGGCTGGTTCAAAAGGGGGTAAGGTCAGTTTCTCCAAAACAAACAACAAATCCCAAGGTGGGACAGGGTCCCTAATGGGAGGTTTAATATGTAAGATACCCTTAAGGAAGGCGCGGGTTACCTCCAGCTGAGCCACCGTTCTGCCTTGAACAGGGGTGTGACAGGTGGAAAGGGCAGCCAACCAAATGCACTTTAATGGAGGAGTAACCCAAACCTGAGTCTGAAAGGGATAAGAGGTACTCCAGGATAACAGTCACAGGACAGGCCAGAGGTGCAAAGTGACGAGCCATGGCTCACAAACAGAAACGCTTCCACTTTATGGTGTATGTCTCTGGTGGAAGGTTTTCTGGCCACCACAACAACATCGGCAACCTTGTCAGAAACTCCGAAACGTAGTCTGACTAAGTCCCCAGGAACCATGCATGAAGGTGGAGGGACCGCAGGTTCAGATGGACCAAGGTCCCATTGTCCTGGGAGAGCAAGTAAGTGCTCAATGGTAGGGTGGTCGGAGGTTCCACTGCTAGCTGCTACAACAGCGGGAACCAAATCTGTCGCGGCTATAGTGGTGCCACCGGGATCATCGTCGCCCCTTCCGCCTGCATCTTGAGGAGGATCCTCTGAAAGCAGCAGAAACAGGGGAAAGGCATATAGAAATGTCCCCTTCCAGGAAAGGGACAATGTGTCTTGCCAGAAAGCACCAGGCGCGGTATCTAGCAAGCAAAAACTGGGCAGTTGTGTGTTGGTAGGGGAGGTGAAGAGGTCCAGTTCGGGTGTCCCCCATTTGACGAACAGTTCATCGACTACAGATTGGAAACGGGACCACTCGTGTGCTCTTGAGTGTGTTCTGCTGAAAGCACCCGCCAAGGTATTCTGGACCCTGGGGACATGGACCGCCAAAATTCTCAGATGATGAGACATGGCCCAATCCCACACTGTCATGGCTTCCCTGCAAAGGGGTTAAGAATGTGTGCTTCCCTGCTTGTTGATATAAAACATGACTGATGTGTTGTCTGTCTGTACAAGGAGGCGTCCTGGTTTGAGAACCGAGCTCAAGGCCTGCATGGCGTAGAGAACGACCCTCATTTCTAAAACATTGATGTGGAGAGATTCTTCGATCACAGACCAGGAACTCTGTGTCCTGTGAATGCCTAGATGAGCCCCCCATCCTGTGTTTGAGGCGTCGGACGTCAGAATCTGGTCTGGCGCCTCCATTTGGAACGGCATCCCCGCCAGTAAGGAAGGTGACGTCATCCACCATTGGAGTTCCTGTTGTACCGGTCTTGTGACGGAGACAGGAAAGTCCAAGTCGTCCCATCTTTAGTCCTACTGGATGCGAAGGGTCCACTGAATCGTCCTCATGTGAAGTGTTGCAAAGGGGACTGTGATGATGGATGCTGCCATGTGGCCTAACAGCCGTAACAGTGATCTGGCTGGTACCACAGGGGTTGAAGTGATGTGTTAGGCTAGGCCCTGAAGCAGGGCTGCTTTGTCTTGTGGCAGGAAGGCTCTCCCTCGAATGGTATCGAGTTGAGCTCCAATAAAATTCAGCTTCTGGGACGGGCTCAGAAAGGATTTGGGGACGTTGATAGTGATGCCTAGTTCCTCAAAGAGAGAACAGGTGTCACGAATGGATCTCCATAGTGGTGCTGTGAGAAGTCAATTGTCCAAGTAAGGGAACATGCAATGACCCATCCTCTGAGTGCTGCCGCTACCACAATGAAGCAGTTTGTGAAGGCCCTTGGCACCGAAGAGAGGCTGAAAGGTAGCGCCCTGAACTGGAAATGTTTGCCCTGAAAGGTGAACCTGTGGTACTTTCTGTGGGGCTTTGCTACTGGAATGTGAAGGTATGCGTCCTGCATGTTCAATGACACCAGCCAGTCTCCCTGATGAATCATGGGGAGCAGGTTCTGCAGCGTGACTATCCTGAAACTTTTGTACTCTACAGAGCAGTTGAACTCACTGAGGTCTAAGATGGGCTCAGGTCACCCGTCTTCTTTAGGACCAGGAAGAAGTGAGAGTAGAATCCTGTTCCTCTTGAAGTCAGGTGAACAGGTTCTATGACCTTCTTGGAAAGCATGGCTTGGATCTCTGATTGGATCAGACTTGCGTGCTCCGCAGAGTAATGAGAGGGGTGAGTCTGTCCGATGGGTGATGGACAAACTCTATTGAGTGTCCTTTCTTGAGGAGTTGGTGGACCCACTGGTCGGAGGTCACATTTCTCCATGCAGTGGCACAGAAAGCAGCCTCCAACCGCCTACCCTGGCGGGCTACTGGGGAGGGATGAGTCCAATGGAGAGTCAGGCAGTGGAAGGGGGGGTGGGAAGGTTGCCTGGGTTGGTTTTGCCTGGTAAGAGGAGGGTCCAGCTGATCCTCTGTGGGCTCCTCTTTGGCTATAGCCTCCCCGTTGAGGTTGCTGTGGCTGGAAGCGGGGTTGCTGTTGTTATTGTCACCCTCTGCCACGAAAACAAGATCTATGAAACTGTCTCTGTTTCAGGCAATACATAGACTGAACTGTCCTGCCTTTCCAGAATCCTGGAGACTGTTAATGACCCTTTCGGTATCCTTGCCAAAGAGGATGGATCCACGAAAGGGTGCATCGAGGAGGTTCGACTGAACGTCCTGGGCGAACCCCCGAGACCCAAAGCCAAGAATGACGGCGGAGGCACACTCCAGTTGCTGGTGCCCTCGCCGCCGTATCTGCTGAGTCATACGCGGATCGGAGTGCATGGGTGCCAACATCTGATCCAGTTTGTAGGAGCTTAGAAAGCTCTGCCTTCTGTGGGCAGTCTGGCAATTCCTGCACAATGTTCAGCCCCTGTTCCCAGACTGCATTCTGAATCTGGACCATATGGGTCAATAAATTCAGACTCCGAAAGCTGCAGGTTGTGGGAGCACATACCTTGCATCCCATGGAGTCCAGATGCTTGGACTCCCTATCTGGTGGTTGGGTGCTAAGGTGCTTTGGTCTCTGGGATTGGTCGTGCACCACTGAAATCACCACAGAATCAGCAGTGCGGTGTTCGGCCAGAAATGGTTGACCCTTGGGTGCCCTGTACAGGTGATCTGCCTTCTTGGGGACAGCTGTAGAGGAATGAGGACATTTCCAAGCTGCCTGGATGATGTCTGTAAAGGTGTCAACCAGGGGTGGGATAACGACTGGCTTCAAATCTTTCTGTCTGAGGTACTTAGCCAGATGCATTCTTTCTGGGTCGAGGTCCTCGGTGTCCCAACCCATGTTGGTCTGGATGTGCCTCATAACCTCCATAAAAGAGGATCATCCGGAGGTGATTTGGGAGTGTCCTCTGGGTCCAGAGAAGACAAATCCCCTAATGACGAGTCCTGAATGGAGGATTCTGAGGACTGGTATGAGTCTGTGGAGGAGATGGAGGAAGACCTGCGTCACCTTTTCTTGTGTCCATGTTTGTCAGGGAAGCTTGAAAGGCTCCGTGACCTGGATCTGTGGCATCTCTTCTTAGGGGCCTTTCTTTTGGGCTTATCCCGAGAGGTAGGCTCTTTATCACGCTCCTCATCGGATGGCGGTTGAGGGACCTTCTCTTTGTCTGGAGTTGGGGGAGGGTGTTCTGTGGGCTCTCCCCATCCAGATGTAGCATAACTGGATTTGTTGGTGTAACAGGTATTGCCTTTGGGGGAAGAATATCTGGTTTAATGGTTTCCCACCAGTGGCTAAATAAATCTCTGACCTGGGTTAGGTTCAGTCTTGGCTCTGGACCTGGAGTCTGGTCTGGCGTCAGTCCAGTACCTGTGCCAGCCCCGGTGTCTGTACCATCATTGGGTTGGCCCGGCATTGGGTGATCTACCAGGGGTGGTGCCGGGACTATAGTTATGCCGATGTCGGGTATCTACCCTTGAGAGACAGACGTTGGTTCCTCTTCTTCCACCTGGGCGACGTCGGTCCAGTCATCAGTCAGAGGAGGAGGTTACTCTGGGGATGACTGGGTTCCTGCCGGTGGGGCCGGCGTAAGAGGAATGTTAGAAGCATTGTCAGAGGTCCGGCATTGGTGGTGGTCCGATGAGGATTTAGAGGGAGGATGTTTGTCGGACGACCGCTTGCCCAACGGCAATCTGGGAGATTTTTCTGCTGATTTTTTTAGGTTGTTTTGGTGGGAAAAAAGAAAACCTCCCAGAGGAGCCCAAGGTCTTTTTCCTGTCCCGGGGGTCGGTGCTACATACAGAGGCCAACCAAACAGGCTGATGTCCCTTACCTGGGTCCGAAGAATGGCCTGTCTGTCTAACCGGAGGACTAATCTTGATAGGCTGGAGAGAGGGTGCAGATGACCCAGAACTCTTATCCTTGTGTCCTGAGACACTGGCCACCACTGGGGCCTTCACGAAGGTAAGCCTGGTGTCGTGGCTGGTGGAGTGAGAGCTGCCCTTCGAGGCAGAGTGCGATCCTGAGGATCTCAATCTAGAATGGGATCTTTCCTGCTCTCTCCATTTTTCTGTATGTTTTTCAGAAGAATGTTTCCCCGATTTCTTGTGGGAGTGGTGGGAAGACTCCTTTTCTGAGGAGGAGTCCTGCTGCATGTCGGCCAACTTTAGCCGAGTGAGGTGGCCTGCAAGGTTTTCTGGCATCGGATCCGGGTCCGGCTGTTGAAGCTCTGACAGGACTTGGTATTGTGGTTTGGGCCTAGGCACAGCAGGCAGGCCGAATGGCTGTCTTTTGCCATGATTTCCTTTCCACAGGCACACTTGTGCCTTGAGGAAGGAGACAGGGAAGATGACATACAGAAGAAAAGGGCTTGGAACAAGCGTACTAATCGATGAAAATAAGAAGTTGTAATGACAGTTAAAATAGTGTACAGACTGGCGCGAGTCAAACTGTGGAGCCGATGCACACACATTGACGGTGGGAAAAGAACTGAGGCACGCTGGGGACCGCCCACCCTTTATACCACGTGGGACATCGGGGGGCAGGCCGATGTTGGATGGGATGTTCCCTGCCGGGTACTGCTAGCTTGAAGTTTGCTGTGGGGTCCTGTTGCCTGCCGGCATCAGTCCTAATTGTATTACCTGCTGCAAGAGCTGACTCTCGATGTAAGAATAAGTGACTTTCTCTAAGTAACACAGTGAATATGACAGAAGCCCAAAACCTTGTTATCTCTTGGGTCACACTCAGAGTAGACTATAACGGTCTTACTTGTCTAACTTGAACCACACAGACAAATGCATAAGTAATAAATAAACAGGAAGAAGAACTTACTCTGCTTGTTCCCAGCCCGCATCTCCAGCACTTGCAGAGTGAGGTAGTGAGGTAGGGTGAGTCTGGCATGGCTAGGAATGACCCTGTCTTTAACCTTGATGAGTGGTCCATGTATCCTGCACTCCCCAGCAAGGCTTTTACCACAGTCGTCACACCCTGCAAATTCAAGAAAATGAAAGAAACAACAGGGCCATGTAAATACAAGAGAAGAAAATTAGAAGTGAAACAGACGGGTTAAATGGAACTCTGAGACAACCTCAGCCAAGAATCTTGGGTATATTCCAAAGACTTCTGTTTTTATGATAAACCAAATATTCAAGGTTAATGACAAAGAACCAGAAGTTATATTCTCCTGGCTGAGGTTACAGCAACCTGAGATGTGTGAAGTCAAGGAAATTTGCCACGTGAAGGGTGGCAAGCAAAGAGTCAGTTTACTGTCCTCCTGACTGCCTAGGGCAGCCAAAGAGGCAGCTGAGGCTTTGCTATATGCCTTGTCTTTGTTACAGTTACCTGGGTGGGTTCTTGTCTGATGTTTTATGGAGCGGAGTTAGTAGTGATAGGCTTCCCCAGCCTGGAGTTTGTCAAACTGCATCAGGGACTTAATGGTTGCTTTAGCTTTCTTTGCTTTCTGGAGGAAGGTTTTCAGATCAGGCCAAAAAGGGTAGCTTCCTTGAAATGAAAGGTTGCAAACATTCTGATGCAGTTCCTGGGATAAATTAGCACCCTTCAGCCACGTCTGCCTCTTTGCCATGACCCCGGTTACCAAGCTTCAATCTGCAGTGTCATTAATATCCACTGCCATTTGGAGCAGCTGCTTGGATGCATCCATATGGTATTCCACCATCTACAGAAATTTCTCACAGAGATTCTCAGGAATTGTACAACTAGAGGAAGAAGGGTAGATCATAAGTTATGCTATTACTTGGTGGTGTAAGTCCGCTACAGAGCCCTGGGCACATCAGGGCTTCCCTCCAAGGACACATCTGTACGTCTTTCTTGGTAAAACGTTTAAAATAAACAGCCAGTCTAATGACTAGGGAAACATTCAAATAAAACTTTTACCAAGGGCTGCCGGCCCAGTGGTGCAGAGGGCTGAGGCACTATGCCTTACCTTGCATCATGCTGGTGACCCGGGTTTGGGAATGACCTCGGGTCATCAGGGAGCCGGCGCGGGGTGGGGGGAGCAGGGAGCAGGATCGAGCAGCCTAACGGTAGCGCCTCTCTCCGGGAGAGGCTGTTGCCCCCCATAGTTCTGCTGCCACTGGGTGGAAGTCCGGTGACAGTGTAGGTGGGAGGGGCAACAAGTATGGTGGGCATTCTGGAATGCAGCACGCATATGCACCAAAGGGAAGGGTGAAAACTGGGAGGAAAACACCTACAAAAAAAAAAAAAAAAACTTTTACCAAGATGTAATGCAAGCTGCATTAGGTTTTATTTCTTACCAGCTCAGTGGCAGAGAGGGCTGAGCTGCTGAGCGCCTCACCTCCCAACACATCAGAGACCTGGGTTCAGAAATGGATGCCCATCGCTTGGGACTGACCAGGGGAGGAAGGATTGAGCACCCCAATGACAGCTCTCCTACTTCTGTGGGGGGGGGGGGGGGCAGGCATCCTGATTGCCACCTGGAAGATCTGGTTGGCAGAGCAGCAGGACACCAGGGAATGGGTCCCCACTCGCTTGATGCATGGAGACATTTCTGCAGAGGCAAAGCTCCCACTGCATTACTGCACATGCTAGTGGACCCAGGGATGAGAACTGGTGGAAAATCCCTGACCACAGACTGATGAGGGCCTGATCCCCTGCAGGTCTCACCGGCAACGGGGCATCTTCAGGGTCCTGTGACAGAGGACCACCAACGGAGCATGGTAAGCCCCAGAGAAGCTGGGAGACGGGGCCGGGGTACTGCTCATGATGGGGGACCGGTCGGTAGTTGAGGTGGATAAACTACTGATAAAACAAGAAAAAAGGATTTAGTTCTTTTTACTCCCTTTTATCCCTTGCCTTTTCTGCTCTAGACACAGGGGCCACTCAAACAGTTTTTTTTTCTTAATCTTGAGATCTTTTCAGTCCAGTGGGGAGATCCTGTTGTGATGGACATGTAAATCTAACAGGTAAAATTATGGCAGGCTGGGTGCCACCCTAGCTAGTAATGTCTTTGGATTTTGTCTAATGATTAGTTTAAACTTCACTTTCTTGTAGTATGGCAATATTAATTTAAACCCTGCATAGTGGGGGGTAGCTGCTAATAAAAACAAAATCTGGCAAGAGCCGACAGGCTGCAGCTAGGGAATTTGGGGTAAAAATATGTTTTTTAATATTTCTACACCATATTTTCAACACAGCCTTGTTAAGACCCTGCCTCATGAAGAAAGGCAGAGAAAATGTTCAACCCCTGGCATAAAAGCGATTTTGCGAAGGGACTGCGAAATCAACTTTCAGGATGCAAAAACACATTTCGTGCCGGAGTATGAAAAATGACAGCTGTCACATTCATGAGGTGCTATAAAGAAATGACTGTGTTGAAAATTTGGGGCAAAAATATTGAAAATTACCAAAGTTACGAGCCTGCATTCGCAAAATTCAACATAGGCTCATAACTTTTTTAATATTTTTAAACCAAATTTTCAACATAGCCTTCTTATGACCCCACCACATGAACAAGGGCAGAGAAAATTTTCAGCTTCTGCTCAAAAGGTGATTTCACATAAGAACCACAAAATCACCTTTCAGGTCAGATCTGCTTCATGATAGTTCAATTGTTCATGAGGTATGGTCCCAAAGAAGGCATGTTGAAAATTTGGGCCAAAAGTATGCAAAAATGGCCAAGTTATGCCACTAAATTCAAAATCCCATTGATATACATTGAACCACATACTGGTTTCTTTAGTTCGAGGTCTGGCTTTGAAGAGTGAAGACATGTCTGTGGTCCAGAGAGGATTACAGCGCATTGGACCCCCGCTGGGTAAGTAAGAGCTTGGGGGGATGGTGGGAGCTGAGTGGGAGGGTCAGGTGGGGGGACAGTAATGGTGCAAAAGACTTTTTTTATTTCAGGTTCAAGAACAAAAAAAAAGGGACAAGGACTCCCGATCGTGACACTGGGGAATTGGGCACCCCTAGTGCCACCCTTATGTTTCTGGGGGGAGGGGGCTCAGAGGAGGGTTGAGTGGGGTGGGGTATTAAAAAAAAAAAAAAAGAAAACAAAACCCCGAGGAGTCCTGGGCATGACACTGGGGTATTGGGCACCCTCAGTGTCACTGTTATGTTTCGGGTGGAGGTGGGGTGCTGAGAGGGAGGGTCAGGTGGGGGGGGATACCAATTATTATTATTAAAAAAAAAAAAAATCAGTGGACACGGTGGAACACGGCACACTGCGCCATGTCCTAGATAGCCGCCCACTGTACTGCGCATGCTCTAGAAGTCACACATGCGCAACACAGGTTTGTGGCCATCTTGGATACAGCGGAGTGTGCCGTGTTCCACCGTGACTGCTGATACTAGAAATAGTGCAGTGCTACTTCCAATCCAGACAATGAGCGGAGTGCTTCACGGTCGCGGAGGTGAGTGTGGTGCAACTCCAACATGTTGTTCGGTCGGTAGGAATGCGCACAGTCTTTTTCTTGTAGCAAGAAGTCTGCATGGCTGCTCCCACTGCAGCCCTAAAAATTAAACAAAAGTACAAGATTTTTTGTCTATAAGGTTTTAGTTTAAAACTTTCTGGCATACCTAGTATATTCATGCTTAATATTTCTGTGATTCTACTGTCCTGCCCCCTTCTCTGTTAACAGTATAAGCTGCAAGTGGTGTCTGCCGGAAATCATGACACGCTTTATGGACAGCATACCAGCTGTCAACCTTTTTGGTTCATACAGGATGTCTACACTGGCTCCTTCCAGACCTTATTTACCTGGCATTAGAAAAAATGGGTGATAGGTAGGTGGAGTCTCCCAGTGAAGGTTTCCTCAGGAGGTCCAAAAATTGGAATTCAAATTCTGACTCAGAATCCTGGCCAACAATCTACAAGTTCTTTGCCATATGCCTCACAAAGGCTTGGTAGGAAGAAATGTCTTTGTGGGGATGAACTCCCTGTCTCCAAAATATCAGCAGTGGTGTCCAAGTCAGACTCAGAGTTGAGACTCAGACCCAGAGTCATAATCAGTAGGGTTCATCTTTGAGCTGGGAGCGATGCCACTAATGACTGACCAGAAGGCCCTACAGGAGTGGAGAGAACCTGAAGGGCCCATAAAGATTAAGTCTGTTGGAGTCACTGGTAAAGTCTGTCCCAGAGGGGAAGAGGGTTCAGTAAGGGCTGGATTCTGCTGCTCCATCCCAAGGCCAGCCACATCAGAAGTAGTAAGTATATCCATGGAGGGCTTGGGAACCAAGAACTGGAACCGAACCAGGAATTATTGGAGCGGAGCCGGGGCTGGCAATAGAATTGGTAGCCATGAGCTTAACCTTCTAGGAGCCAGGACAGGCACTCCAAACTGAAGGAGAAATATTGCAGGTTAAAGGCAGCCACAAAGGTGGGGATCTCTACCAGCCTTTCTTGGACAGGGACTCCTGAAAGTAAAAGGCCTAAGTGGGCCTGCATTACTGAAGCTGCATTGTGGACCAGGAACCGAGTGACCTAGCCCAGCACCAGAACTTAGTGCTGGACTCAGTATCTGCAACTGGTGAAGATCAGGAACTGGAGCTGGTGGGAGGCATAGTTTTAGAACTGAATTAGATTGGTCCCAGTGGAATGGTCCCATTCGCTTTCATAATCAGAAGAGAGAAGGGCGCCATTACCTGAAGGACTTTTCAGTCTCTGTGGCCAGACTCTCCTTACATCACTGACACTTTGTCATCTTGGAGCAACTGGGACAGTCAGGAAACTTCTTCTTGTGGCCTGGGCCCAACACTTAAGACATTCTGAGTGGCTTTCAGCAGACTGCATGGATTTGCGACACTTAGGGTGGGATATTCAAAAGGGTTGCGCCATGCGCAGTAGGGTTGCGCCTGTGCAAGTCCAAAAGTGCGCCATTCTGCAATATTCAGCAGGAGGCAGTTGCGCCACCGAAAACATGCTGAGCAACAGCGCAATGCAAATGACGGCATGCGCAACCGAAGGGGGTGGATCCATGCATAAAGAGCGCAATGCGATATCCAAAGACTTGCGCAATGCGCAACAGCGGACCAGCCGGAAGTTGCGCCCAGTCGGAAATGAGCCAAACAAAAGGCTCAAGGAAGCGGCACAAGAACGCCACAGGGATGCCAAGTGGGAAGAGAGAGAGAGAGAGAAAGACAGACAGTGACAGGCCAGGCAGGCAAGGGAAGCAGTGTGGGCCATAGGCTGCAGAGGCCAGCGGGGGTGCCGGTGCAGTGGAAGTAGCAGTCAGGACAGCGGGGTAACAGAGCAACATCAGCCGGGGGCACAAGCCAGGAGATGGACAGCAGCTTCCACATGGAAGCTGTAATGAGGGGATGAGAATGCAAGGTGCAGGGGACGTGGCTGTGGAGGGGCCTGTCGGCGGTACGCCCCCAACAGGCAGTACCGTGCCCGCATCAGCTTTGAGTTGTACACAGATGTAGAGATCGTGGGCCGGTACCGCCTGAACAGGGCAATACTGAGGCGGCTCTGTGAGCTGTGCAGTGATGTGATGCAGGCACCCTCACGACGGAGTCATGCTCTGTCAGTGGAGACCAAAGTGACAGCCTGCATGTGCCTGCTCACCACGGGCACCTTCCAGAGGCCAACAGGGGACACCACAGGCATCACACAGTCGGCCACGTCACGCATCCTCACCCAATTCCTCAGCGCACTGCTGCCACATGCTGCGGAGCACATCCATTTCCCCAGCACGCGGCAGAGCGACAGCAACATGCAGGCGCTCTACAGGGTGGCACGAGTGCCTGGCGTGCTAGGGGCCATAGACTGCACCCATGTGGCCATTTGTGACAAGCCACCTGGCCCCGATGGGGCCGCATACAGGAATAGAAAGGGCTTCCCCAGTGTCAACTGCCAGGTGGTGTGTGATGCCACTGGGCGTAAAATCAATGTCTGTGCCACACACCCTGGCGGAGCACATGATGCCTTTATATGGCATCAGTCCGCACTGTGCCATCGATTCGAGAGTAGGGACATCCCCACAGGCCATCTAGTGGGTGAGTACGCATGTAGGAAATGCAAACTCGGGGCAAGGGTGGGAATGCCACAGGTGCCATGGTAGTGGCACACAGGGATATGGGCAATATGGACCTGAACATGAGACTGATCTCCACTATCTCCACACAGGTGACAGCAGATACCCACTCCGTCCCTGGCTGCTTACACCGTACCGGCGCCCCATGACCCCATCGCAGCAACGCTATAATGAGGCACATGCCGCCACAAGCAACATCATTGAGCGGGTGTTTGGGATGCTCAAGGCACGCTTCCGATGCCTAGACACCTCAGGCGGTGCCCTACAGTACAGCCCCTCAAAGGCTTGTGGAATATTCCTGGCCTGTTGTATCCTGCACAATATGGCCAATGACTGTGGGATAGCCGTACAGGTTGAAGAGGGGGACAGCGATGGGGACGCCAGTGGCACCGGTGTTGATGGTGATGAGCAGCCCCCACTTGGACGGCGGGACCCCCGACTGATCCGGCAGGCCCAGCTGCACCGGGACACCATCACGGAGGAGCATTATGCACAACACAGGTAAGTCAAGGGTCCATGTGCAAACAACACTGTCCTGGCGCAACCCACAGGCACACAGAGTAACACACCAGGGGTGCATGACGGCAAGGGGGGTGGAAGGGACCAGGCACACAAACACACCATCAGAGAGGGGCGAACAGTCATATGGACACACAAACACACCAGGCACAAAGCGTACATGGGCAGGTGCACAGCACAGCAGGAACAGACATGGCAAACACACAGATCCACAGACCACACCCACCACCTGTACTGTCCAAGCACGTGTGTCAGATGCTGGGCACCCTTGCACCTTGGTGTACAGTACAATGCAGGCATCATCATGCACACGCACCTGTGGACAGCAGTCGGGATGGTGTGCAGGTGGTCCGTATGTCAGCGTAATGGGCAGGGCACCCACCAGTGCACTGCCCACCATGACACACAGTGCACACAGGGCAGCAACAGACAGGGCCCGCACTGGGAGACAGGTCAGTCATGTTGCACCGTTCCACGGCCACCGCGGATGCGTGGGCGGCCCTGCCGTGACCCAACAGCACTGGCAGGCTGAGCAGGGGCCACATGGGGTGGCACCGATGGACCACAATGGGTCCCACTGCGCGATCGCGACCTTGTCTGCAGTGGGGTCTATAGGATGCCAAACATACCTGCACCAGGGGTGCTTGGGATGCCCACAGCAGAACCCGGCGTCGACAGGCCTGGTGTCGCACGACACCGGGAACAGGGAGTGGAGAGCGTACTGTGTGGGGTGCGCGGTACAGGAGCACCTGCGTGTGTGCCCAATGCAGCCACGACAGCGACCAATGCCTGGGTCTGCCTGTCAATGGCGGCGGTCACATCCATCCGCATATGGACCATCTCTGCACGGTCCAGAGCACACCCCTCTGTGCCGCCCACAGCCGCACACAGTGCCTCCACAGACGTGGTAACCCGCCTTTGCTGTTGTACTGATTCCCCGCAGCAGGCGGTGTGCTCGCTCAATGGGTACTCTGCCACAACGCATCCTGTCCCCCAGGGTGTGGAAGGTCCTGATGCACAACACCCTTGAGGGTGGGTGCTGTCCGCCTGGACCAGGAATGGGCGATCAAAGGGTGGCGGGGATGTGCCACCACTGGACACTGTACCCCCAGACCTGGTGGGTGACTGCTGCTGCTGCCCTCCAATCGTGTGCCCCAGGGACCACTGCTCCACTGCTGTGGCCGCAACAGTGCCAGACACCTGCACAGCCACCGTGCTGCCCCAACCGTGCTGACAGGCACAGCCTGGGACTGTGCCGACATGCTGGCACACAAGTTGGAACCAGCAAGGCCCAGGGGCACGTGTTGAGCCTGCTGTGTGTCCCTCATGGACACACACATGTCACTGCCCATTGCAGTCCTTGCATCATCAATGGTGCAGGTACATGCTACAGCCACAGTCACAGCGTGCTGGCATGCTTGCATGCCAGACTACTGAGACACAGGCTGTGCACCCCCCACACCCGAATCACCGACACCAGAGTTGGCAGCCCAGCGTGCATGCTGGTGCAGTGCATGCTAGCTGGTGTCAGAGGTGGATGGACCCTCCTCCATGTCCAGCAGGTCATCCTCACTGCCTGGACCCACCACCACCGTCCCCTGAAGACGAACAGGATCTGTAACAGAAAGACAGGACATGTGAGTGCATGTGAACAACCTTCACCCCCCCCAACACTACCACTATGTCATACCTGCAGTGATGGGCTTCCACCTGTCTGGAATCCACCTCCTGGATGCCTCAATAGCACCGCGCTGCATTGATGCAGCCAGTCGGTCCTCAGCCGGGTCAGCTCCACCACCGCTGGCTGGCCCCGCCAGTGCCAGCACGTGCCACCCTGAGGGCTGCCACCTTCTCCTTCACCCTCCCGCGGTCTGTCCCAATCTTCTTTTGCATTCCTGCACGGAGCGTGGTGGCTTCCGCAGGTTCACTGCCCGGCTACTCCTCCCATGCAGCCGCACGGCCTGAGGTGCCCCGCCATCCACTCAGTAGTGCCTCCTCCTCCAGGTAGGCCTGGAAGAGGGCCTCAGTTCTGCCGTGGTGAAGTTGGGTCCTCCTCCTTCACCCACCATCCTCACCCCTCACCTTGGCTCTGCTCGGTCATGGCGATCTGTATGGGTGGAAGTGACACCCGTCACTGTGCAGTCTACAGCGTTATCCCATGCCCATTGTCCAGAACATCCCACAGCATGCAACTCACCTCTCACCTGCAGTAACCGAATCTGGCCAGCGCAGCCCACTGTCGCACTTTTATAGCGCAATGCATGCAAATTAGGAGTGGTGCAACTGTAATGAGATGCAAATCGCGCCACTGCGCCTTTGAATGGCTGATCGGATGATCTGCATGTGCCGGCTGAATATTGCGCCACTGCGCTTTTCGCAATACGGTTGAGCCGGCTGAGCCAATAGCGCAGATCTGTGACTGTGTGGTACACTGCACTGCGCATGCCCAGGTAGCTTACGCAGGCGTCTGCCGCGCTGATGACGTGCTGTGCGCGATCGGCAATTCAGGCCATGGCCACCATTGTGCCAGTGGCGCTACAGCACTGGGCACTATATGGCGCTGTGGCACTACTGCGCAATAGTCCACTGTGGCACTGTCACGCAGGTGGTCGATCGCACAGGATGCGAGACGCCAGATGGCGCCGCAGCGTAGCCTGCATCATAGACCCCTGACCTGGTGTCCGACCTATGCCCTGGCGCTGTTCGGCTGCCATGTGTACGCCCTATTGCGCTGTCTGGTGACAGCGCTATGTGGACCGGACGGCGCTGACTAACAGCGCATTGGAACCTATGGTGGTCTACTGCGCAACATTTCCATCGCAATACGCGGCCAAGGGTGCCGCGCCATATCTGCTGTAAAGTTGGAGGAATGGTACAGGAGGGTACTCCAATGGAGCCCGTGGAGGTGGCCAACCTGGTGGCTCTGGTAGAGCCCCACTATGGGGCACTGTATGGAGGAGCCCTCACCACAGCTCGAACCCAGGTCTGGCTTCGCGGCTAATGACCTGGTGGGGTCACTGGGCGGCGCCGGTCTTGCTGAGCAGTGCCGCACAGGTACAGTGACCTCCACAGGAGGGAGCCGGACCTGATGAGCGCTACGGTCACGTGCCAGGAGGGATGTTGTGCCTAGCCAGGTGGTGTACCATCTATGCACCTGTATTCTCTGTAGGGTGTGAGTGTGTTTGGTGGCTGTGCATGGGTGATGGCTCTGACATGGTTAGCTGTGTCAGTGTGTGCAGGTGTGAGATGCATGGGTCTGGTTGTGTGGGCAGGCACTCTCACTGGGGTAGGGGGCAGTCTGCTTTGGAGTCACACTGATGTTTTTCTCAACATTTGTCTCCCACAGGCCGGGCAGAGAGGATGCAGGCACGGGATGAGGAGGGCAGTGGCAGGGCCCTGGTGGTGGTCGGTGGTGCTGTGAGGGGTGGGCCACAGCAGCAGCAACAGCAGCAGCCATAGCTGCTTGCGGAGTGTGAGTATCATTACATCATGGATGCTATTGCATGCTGGAGGGGGTGGGCATGACCACCAGCCATGCACAACACAACCATGCACGACACAGGAGACATTCATCACTGTCCAGTGTCACTGCACGTCTGTGTGTGTGTCACTGGTGGTCCATGCATGCACTGGGCATGGCTGTGGAACTGGCATCGCACCACATTGCCACGCTACTTGACAGTCTTGTTTGTGCTGTGATGGACATGGGCAGGTGTGTGTGTGCAGTGATGCACATAGCTGGTGCCGCCTGGTTGGGCTGGCTATGTGCATGTTCACTGTGGGTGGGTGCATACCATCACAGGTGCGGACATTGGGCTATATGGCTTGCAGGTTGGGTGGTGTTCAGGGTTGTGGTCAGTCAGCATTGACTGTGTTCCCATTTTCCTAGGCCTCATTGTGCTCCAAAGAATAGGCGGGCACTGCAGCAGCTCACCTGGGTGTCCATGGAAAACAGGACCATCCTCCACGACATCCAGCACCATGGCCTCAGGAGGAGGCACAGCCAGACACGACGGCACCAGGCAGCAGAGGACCAGCCTGCTGGGCCTTAGCCGGCTTCCCTTCCACTTCACCCATCCCTCCCACCCTGCCTTCCCTCTCCAAGTTGTTCATCCTACCCTTGCCCACCCCTACCTTGTACCCCTACCCCCCCTTGTAAATAGTTTTGTTGTTGTTAATTTTGTACTTTACATTTTTCTAATACATATATATTTTGATATGAATACTGTGTTGGTCTCTGATTTGCAGCTGGCTATGGTTGCTCAGTGGCAGTGGTGTGCATGCCATCTGGGGTGGTATGGTCCTGTGTGTGTGTGTGTGTGTGTGTGTGTGTGTGTGTGTGCACACGTGTGTGTGCATGGGGAGGTGTCTCCAGTGTGGCAGTGACTTTCTGTTGGTCTTGCCATCTGCTGCCACCCACTGCTGGGTGCACAGGGTGGGTCTGGCTTGTATGGTTCTCTGCTACACGAGGTTGACGTGTGCCGGGTGGGGATGCATGGTGTTTCCTGCAGTGCCAGTCACTGCACATGGGTGGTGTCTTGGGTCATGGTGCAGGGTGTGCTGTGCGACTGGAGGCTGATGTGACTGTGGTTGTCAACCCCTGTGTGTGGCAGTCTCAGCCTGCCAGTGGTTGTGCTGGGCGTCATGGCCCTGCTGTGCTTTGTTGGCTTGTCCCCATGGGCCAGTAGATTATCCGTCCCACCCCAGTGATGCTGTGCTTGGGGTGTGCAGGTGTTGTTGGTTGCAGTGTGTTCCTGTGCCCATGTGTGGCATGGCTGGCGGTGGGCCCCAGCCTGCCTCCCTGGTTGTGCAGTTCCATTGCTCTGCTGGGGGAGAGGGGCTCTGCTTGCGCTATGGCACCTCTGGACTGCTCAGCTGGGCTGCCTTGCTGTGCCTATGGCACAACCTTTCTGCTCAGCTTCCCCTTCCTGGTTGAGCTATGGCGCAGTTTGTGCGATATTCAGACGTT
The DNA here is from genome assembly GCA_016271365.2 of Neoceratodus forsteri. Taxonomy (NCBI): domain Eukaryota; kingdom Metazoa; phylum Chordata; order Ceratodontiformes; family Ceratodontidae; genus Neoceratodus; species Neoceratodus forsteri. The sequence continues at coordinate 1,101,441,923 of CM057450.1, read as the reverse complement.
GGCTGCTTGCGCAATTTGTTCTGCTCCATGTTTGAATATCGCGTCTGTTGCGCATATGCGTAATTGAATTGTGCTTGCTCCTGCTGTTGCGCACATTTTGGGAGCAGTTTGAATATCTGGGCCTTAGTGTACTTTTTAAATCCACTAGAAAGGGTCACCAAAAAGAAGTCAAAACACTGCTGAGAGGGAGCCATCTGGACAGACTTTGACAAAAAAAACAAAAACGTGTGGGAAGACGGGTAACTAAAATAGATTTCCGTAGGTTCAATTTGTTTTTTGTGGTTTTATTAAATCACTGGTTACACTGTACCACTCAGTCTCTGCACTCAGTTTTCTTTCAGTGTGGTTTGTTTTGGCTCATTTCATGTTGACTTGCCGCTGCTATTTTTAGCTTCACTGTGCTGGGACCCCTGTTTCCTGGTCTTATAAAAACAGAAAACTTGATGTGGTGGCAGTGCTGGAACCATACTGGAAACAAATGAACCAAGACAGAGTGGTAAACCTATTAAAAACATGAGCTCCTCAGAGAGGATCCACGTGTGACCATTCTCTTCAGGGGAAAAGAAAGATCTGATAGTTCAAGGGAACTGCATACAAGAGGCAGAGGCAGTGTACGTGGCTATGGCTTTAATCCCTTTGGATGGTTCTTGCTCCTTGATGGTGCAATGTGTGTGGCTACATATGAATTCTCATTGTCAGAAGCACTTATTCTGCAGTATCTTATGAGACTGTGGCCAGATTTTCAAACCTCATAGTGGCTATACATCTTGTGAATGCATTCTCTCTATCGCTCTCCCCAAACCACTCTATTTTTGGAGCTGCACTGGATTTGCGACTCTTTTACCAACTTTTTGACAGCATGCTGCGAACAGCAGATTTAAAGGTGACTGGAAGTTGCTTTTAAACTGTTAAATGCCCCTGTTTACAGTTCTAGGTCAGTTGTGTATTCTGATATGCCTTGAACAATTTTTGATGAATTAATAATCTAGTTCTGTAGTGCCCTCAAATCAACATTTTCTTCCACTCTCCTCAGCAGTTACTGTTCTTTCTTCTCAAAGTTCCAAGATATTTCATAACACCAGTTAGACAGCTCCTTGCTGTTCATCTGACTAGCCTGAAATGCTGTAACTGATGTCAGTGAATGTTCAAGCTTTATGAAAAGAAAGAGCAGCATCTGCTGAGGAGAGAGGGGTTCTGGGTAGTTGCAAACTGACTGAAAACGGTTCTTTGGATCAGATCACCTACCTGGTTACCAAAGACATAAACAAATAAATAAAACAAAGAGAATAAAATTAGGTTATTAGTTTAACAATAGAGGGTCAAAACCTATTGAAATAATACACATACTAAAAGGGAAACATGTGGCCATCTAAAGACATAAAAACTGCTTCCTGTCATTTAACAGCTATTCTGGCTTTTACTGATCATATGATGGTGCATCTATGGAAGTGCAATAGCAATAAACCTGTTAAAGGCCTTCGATCTTGATCACAACATTCTATTGGGGAAGTTAAAAGATTTGAAGTCATCAGCAACTGCTGTGAGGTGTTCGAAGAATATTTGACAGGCAGATCATGACAGGCCAGCTTAAGCTCATATTGTTCAAATTTCTTAACTACAGTAGCTTGAGTCCCACAGCGTTCAATTTTACGCCCCCTTCTTTTTAACATACAGAGAAATTCACTTATGTTTTCAAATCCCAATATAAAATGTCATTTATACGCGGAGACACTATCATATACACCATAGGTAAAAAACACACTCTGGTCCAAAGTGAGTTTTTGATTTGATTCCCTTCAGATTTTTTTTTTGCGCCTCCCCTTCTCCCTGACTGCCCACTCCTTCAGGTCTCTATTGCCCCTCCCGACTGCCTGCCCCGACTCCATACCAGCCATCACCTCAGCATGGCAGTCCCCAGTAACCCGAGTAACCCTTGTGCAGGCGGGTCCTCTCCTCCGAGGGGGAAGGCACCGGTGGAGGCGGCCAGCACACTTTTCCATTGGCCCGGGGTACTGCTGAGGCATGCCGGTCATGGGATCGGTGGCAGCGGAGGACAGAGAGACCGTCATCCGGCCAGCCAGGAAGCATTTTCCTGGTTTTCTATGGGGAGTGACGTCCTGACGTCAAGGCATACACCAGACGTCTATCACTCCCCCTTGGACTCCGCACCAGGCATCATTGCTGTGCTCCCAGCCTCTGCCAGGAGTCAGCATGCGCCGGTGCACATTCCCACCCTCCCCTCAGAGAAGGAGAGCTGTCTCCGGACGCTCCATCCTTCTCCCCCAGCCAGCCCTCTGGCGACCAGAGTCGTTCGAACCGGGTCGCCAGCATCGCAGACAGAAATCCAACCGATGCGCCGACAGGCCGGCTAGATATTTTTGTTTTTTAACATAAGTTAGTATTGAATGCAACAAAGTCACATGTCATGACATTTAGAGACTTGAACAGAGTAATCATTCAGAATGAAGGTCTGGAAATTAAAACATTTGACAACAAAACACAAGATCCAGTGGAAGCCTATAGATACCTTGGGATCTGGACTGATACTGTAAATGGAATGTACATATTGATAATATGATAAAAAATCTGAATAAAAAGGTGTGTTGTACAGAATCCACACAAATATCTCAACAGAGGATAGATTAAAAATTGTTGAAGCAATGATTATTCCAATAATTGACTATGGAGATGTTTTATATGGGGGTGCGTCATGGGAGGAGCGGAGTAGAAATAATGGCCCAGATATTCAAAAGGGTTGCACATGGCACAACAGTGTTGTGCCATGCAAAACCCACTGATGCGCCCCGGCGCGATATTCAAAAGGGAAAAGTGTGCTGCACAAATCCCGATGTGCCGGAGCACATCAGTAATGTATGCAGGCACAGGTGGGGGGGGGGCGTGCCCATGCATAACCTGCACAGCCCGATATTCAGCCCAGGATGTGCAGAGTCATGCATGCGCAACCCCTACCTGCGCCTGCACAAAGTTACGCCCCCCAAAAAAGAACAGTGATGGCCACCCACAGGTGAGCTGACACATTGCAGGGCGCAACACAGCAGCTGCAACCTGTGGGTGGCCGCCCGAGTTCCTGCCGCACCTGGCGGCACCCCCCCATCGCGGGCATCATTAATAGGACCCCCCCCCCCCAAGTCCAATATCCTGGTGGTCCAGTGGACCGACTGAGCCATCGCGGGCATCATTAATAGGACCCCCCAAGTCCAATATCCCTGGTGGTCCAGTAGACCTCACTGAGCCCGATCATGGGCATCATTAATAGGAACCCCCAAGTCAATATCCCTGGTGGTCCAGTGTACCCCTACCCGCCCACTGAGCCCCACCGCCCTGCCCCCATCAGCTCAGCAGCATCTCACCCGCTCTGCCTGACGCCGCTGACTGGACAGTTGTGGCTGTGACGCCTACCGGTTCACAGCGTGAGCTAATGGGGCGCAGTAGCCTATACTCGCATTACCTAGTCCAGACATTGACTGAGTAGTATTAGAGAGTTGCACGCCCATTGCCTGCGCTGTGAACCACTGCGGCAGCCCAACCGAGCTGTCAGTCAGCGGGTGGGGCGGCAGGTGGTGCTGCCGCCCGCCGGCTGACGGGGAGGAGCAGGTGGTGGGGCTCAGGGGGGTGGGTGGGGGTCCACTGACCACCAGGGATATTGGACTGGGGGTTCCTATTAATGATGCCCGCGATCGGCCTCAGTGCGTCCACTGGACCACCGGGATATTGGACTTGGGGGTCCTATTAATGATGCCCGTGATCGGCTGCAGGGGCATTGGTCCCTGATGGCTGCTGCCTGGCAGGCCAGGCAAGCAAGTCATTGGGAACGGTGCACCTGCATGCTAATGGCATGCAAATGGGGCTGTAATGAGATGCAAATGGCCCCATGTGCACCTTGTATTTATTATGGCCCCATTTGCATGTCCCCTTTTGAATATCGCAGGTGCTGTGCATGGCGCAATGGCACTTGCGCCAGCGCATCTCCATGCTCCACTCTGGCCACTTGCGTTGGCACAGTGCCACTGCACCATGCACAGTGGGGGTGGCCAGGGTGCGATATTCAAAGCTGCTGCGCCATAGCGCAGCTCCGTTGAATATTGCCCAGGCCACACCCCTGCGCAACAAAGTTGAGCTGCGCCCAGGCTTGCGCTACAGCCTGGCGCAGTTTGAATATCCCGGCCAATGTGTATATATAATAGGTTTTCTCGCTACATACTTGGAGCTCTGAGAAGGAAGCATTATTGCCTTCTGTATACAGAACTCAATTGGATGAGATTGGACGACCGTAGGAAACTCCATATGCTAATTTTTTTTAATCAAACTTTATTAAGTATTTAACAGCATTCAATACAAACAATACACATTTAAGCCCAGAATCAAAAACAAACCAATCTCGTATCAATACCTAAACGTTACCACACAAGGGCCAACTACCATATCAAGTCACCGTAAACAAATTTAAACAAGACAAAACAGTCAACCTGTAATATAACAAAAAAAAGAGAACAAAGTGTTTCAAAAAACTGCAACAGTGTAAGAAGTTGTCCGGGGATAACCTACCAAGGGGTCATAACCCCAATACCCCAAAACGGAACACCAAGAGCTAGGGAAATAATGAATCCAGTAAACATTATGATAGTTTTAACTGTAGCGAGCCAGGATCTCCAGATCAAGCCTTTCTTTCTTTCTCTGCTGGAAAATAAAAGAAGGGAAGCCAGCAACCACGATACCGCTTGTTCTGTAGCCAGAGGGAAGCTGTCACCTGCTCCATGACAAATATTTTATAATAGTTTCGGAACCATAAGTGCTCTGACGGGGCAATCGAGGTTAACCTTGTGTGAGTGTTTTAAGTGCAGCCACCACCAAGATATAAAATAAATATGTGGCCCCTTTGCCCCGAACCCCAAGAGGAGGCAGCCCCAAGAACAAGTCTGAAAGTGAAGCGGGATGGCAGTCCCAGATATTTGACCCACCACCCCAGCTACCCTTTTCCAATAAGGTCGAAGGTGTGGGCACTCCCAAAAAAATATGAGTACGAGTTCCCTGTGCCCAACATACCCTCCAACACATATCTGACTGATAGCACCCATAATGTTTAACTATGACAGGAGTATGGAAATACCTGACAACTACATGCCAATGGGATTCCCTCCATGGGGGGGGCTGTGGTACAATGAAAGCCCCGACAAATCCAAGCCCATTCTGCCTCTGAGAGAGGGACTCCAGTTTCTGCTTCCAATTTATGCTTAACCAAAGCTAAGTGGTCTAATTCCAAATCCCTAAGTTGCTTGTAAAATTTGGAGATAAGGCCCTATCTGTTGGGTTGTGTGACCAAAAAAATTAAAATGCATGCAGAGGGTTAACCCCCACCCAAAGGGCATCTAGCCACAGTGCTTCCATTAAATAATAATGAATTGGAGCCGGCCCGGTGGCACAGAGGGTTGAGGCGCTGGCGCCTTACCTTGGCCCACGCCGGCACCCGGGTTCGAACGGACTCGCACATTGGGGGCAGGGTAGGGGCGAGAGGATTGAGCATCCGTAGGACTGCTCTCCTCTCCTGGGGTGGGTAGTGGGTTGCCGTCATGCTACAGTGGCCTCTGGTGGAGACCAGGAGCACTGCAGATGCACGCAAGAGGGATCAACTGGAAAAGCGGAAATACCGCTCCACGGCAACTGGATGATGGCTGCCCGGCTCTCTGAGGCCATCTAGGTCCTACTGAGCTCTCTGCCTCAGCAGCACCCCCAGGGCCAAGTGTTGCACTGGTCCTCCCCTTCCCTTGGCTGGCGCTTTCCCGCTTGGAGGAGGGGGACCCATCCGGTGAAGGGTTACACCGGGTTACCCTGGGGGCTGGCTGCAATTTGAGAGGAGGCTTGGAGGATGGATGGGTCAGAGGTCAGCTTTGGCAAACCCGAAGGAGTGGCTGCCATGGAGCATGGAGGGGGTAAAAGAAGTAACACACAAAAAAAAAAAAAAATCTGCATATAGAAAAAATCATGAGGTGGTAAACCAAATTCCTCTTTAAGGTGAGAAAATGTTTTAATGACCTCCCCATCAAAAAAAACTTATCTACTTAAAGTCCCAAAATGTGCCCACTGCTGGAAGCCAAGGTCCAGATGGAGGGAAGTAAAATCCAAACAAGAATGAATTTGTGTCGCTCTGTACACCCCACTATTAAGTCGATACATGGAGCAGACCTCTTGCCAAATCTTCAACATGAGTGCAGCCCACAGATTAGCGACCACCAAAGAGCACAAGTTAACATTGTCCATAAAAGGAATATTAGACAATTGTATGGGGAACAGGTAGGCAGATTCCAGAGTCACCCAAATGGGGGGCTCCCGGGCTGTCAAGTTAGTGATAAAATGATGAAGTTGGACAGCCCAATAATAGGCCTGGAAGTTCAGAACAGCCAGTCCACCCTTAGCTTTGGGTCCGAAAGGACAGACCACTTAAACTGGGATAACCTTCCTTCCCATATGAACTTGGATAACGTACATTTTAGAAAGAGCCAGAAGGAAGCCGGAACAGGTAGGGGAAGGGTGGACAACAGAAAACTAAAACGAGGAAGGATATTTATATGAACGGTTTCCATCCTGCCACCCACTGATAAGGGTCGTTCCTTCCAACAGAAACAGTTCTCTTGAACGTCTTTCAAAAGCTTTATATAATGCCAGCCTGGTGGCGCTGGAGGTTGAGGCGCTAGTCGCTACACCTCGCACCATGCTGGCAAACCGGGTTTGGGAATCAGCCCGGGCCACCGGGGGTCGGCTGGGGAGAGAGAGGATCGAGCGTCCGGAGGACTGCTTTCCTCTCTTGGGGGAAGCGAGGCCTGTCCTGCTCATTGACTGCCCTCTGGTGGTAGCTGGAGGGCAGTATGGATTGGGAGACATGTGCAGACATCCTTATATCGGTAGGGGATAGAGGACAGGAGAAAAGAGGAAAAATGGGAGCTAGTAGACTCCATGATGGTCCCGCGTCCCTGTGCCACTCCCGGATTCTGGATTTGTGCCGGGGCTGAGAGAAAGCCAGCTGCTCTCATCCCTGGCCCCGCTGTGGGATGCAAGCTGTGTGGAAACTACCTGGGGTTAAAGGCTTAATATAATTAGCAGTAAACAATTTCCGGTGTATCTAGATTTCCAAATATCTAAATCCTGCAATAACCTGTTTAAACCCATATCTACTCAGGGGGAGGCCTCCCAGTGGGGAACTCAAAAACAGAATCTCAGTTTTCAATTAATTTTATTTATTTATTCAGTTTTTGTTTACTGGGTAGGTGAGCTAGCTATAAATATACAGGTTACTCACCTGTAACAGGAGTTCTAGGAGTGGTATATGTTGTTCATCCACACTTATTGGCAGGTTCCTTGCCACTTTAAATGTTGCCGGAAGGTCTTCAAGCTGGCTCCTCCCACCCATCCGGGTGGTAAATCCTTTGGCTCCGGCCCATGACACCAGATATAGCCCGCTGGAAGCCAGGTTGCGCGTCGAAGCCGGGGAGGTCGGGTGGGTTGTGTGGATGAACAACATATACCACTCCTAGAACTCCTGTTACAGGTGAGTAACCTGCATTTCTAAGATGCGGATATGTTGTTCAATCCACACTTATTGGCAGACTCCTAGCAGTTCTCCTGGAGGAGGGAGGCAAGGTGCACACCCCTACTTAGGGAATAAGGACTGGAGAACCGAGGTCCCAAAAACCAGCATCCTGGTGTGACTCTAGGTCAATGTGGCAATGGGAAATGAAGGTGTGTGCTGACTTCCAGGTGGCAGCCCTGCAGATTTCCTGGATAGGGACGTCCCTAGAAGCAGCCACCGAAGCAGCAGTATGGCGGGTAGAATGAGCTCTTAGCCCTTTGGGAGGCTCCATGCCCGCCAACCTATAGCAGAGATCTACACAGAAGGTGACCCACCTGCCTATCGTCTGCTTGGCTGCAGGTCTGCCAGGTGCGGCTTCAGCATAAGTGACAAACAGCTTGCGAACTTCCCCTGAACTTCAGCCGTCTGCTCCTTATAATAAGAGAGTGCTCTTCTAGGGTCCAAGGTATGGAGCCTACATTTGGCTTCCGAGGTGTGATTGGGGTAGAACACTGGCAGAGTCAACACCTGGTTAAGGAGAAACCCCGACACTACCTTCAGAAGGAATTTCGGGTGGGGGCGCAGGACAACCTTGTCCCTGTGGAAGACCAGATAAGGAGACTAAATGGAAAGCACCTGGAGCTCTCTCATCCTTCTGGCTGATGTGATAGCCACCAAGAAGGCAGTCTTCCATGACAGGTGAGAGATGTCACACCTGTGCATCGGTTCAAATGGCTTGCCCATGTGCTTAGCCAATACCAGCAATAGATCCCATGGAGGTGGAGGTTCTCGCATCAGAGGGGATATGTGATCAAGGCCTTTGAAAAAGTGCCCGAACACCTCCTGCGCCACCGACTGCTTGCCGGCCCATGCCCGGTAAGCAGAGATGGCTGCCAGGTGCATCTTAAGGGTCGTTGACCGAAGCCCTAGCTGAGAAAGGGACACAGGTAGTCCAGAATGCTAGCCAAGGAACAGGAAGAAGGGTCCAACCCTTTGTCCTGACACCAAATGGAGAATCTCTTCCATTTGAAGGCATAGCATTTTCTGGTAAACTCCTTACGGGATGCCTCAACTATGTTGAGGACCTCATTGGAAAGACCCAAGGCCTGGAACTCTAGCTGCTCAGGAACCAGGCCGTCAGGTGCAGGGATTGAAGGTCCGGGTGGAGAACCTTCCCCTTGTCGACTGAGAGCATTGTCCGGGCGGGCTGGAAGCCGCCTCGGGAGCCAGGAGCTGAGGCTGAGGAGATCTGGGTACCAGTACTGGCGGAGCCAGTCTGGGGCTACCAGAATCACCTGTGCCTTGTCCCTCTTCACCTTGAGAAGCACCTTGTGGATCAAGGGAAATGGAGGGAAGGAGTAGAAGAGGCCCGGGGTCCACGGCCTTGAGAAGGCATCCCCCTGCAGCGAGCCCTGCTGAGGGGGGCGGGCATGAAACAGCCTCAGCTTCGCATCCTCCTTGGAGGAGAACAGGTCCACCTGAGGGGTGCCCCAATGGGAGAACAGATCTAGTAGTACCTCCGACAGGAGAGACCACTCATGAGATGCAGCGTCTATCTGGCTGAGGGCATTGGCCAGACTGTTGGAGGCTCCCGCCACATGGATGGCTAGGAGATCTGCCTCCAGGCTGATCACGAGAGACCAAGTGCAGAGAGCCTCCTTGCACAGGGGCAAGGAGTGCATCCCGCCCTGTCGGTTGAGGTAGTACATGGTTGTGGTGCTGTCCATCTGGACCTGGACCACTAGACCCCGTACAAATGGAGCGAAGGCGGTGAGGGCTAGTCGGACCGCTCGAAGCTCCAGCAGGTTGATGTGGCATCAAGACTCCTGAGGGGACCAGAGGCCATGGGCTCTGAGCTCCCCCAGATGGGCACCCCAACTCATCAGAGAGGCATCGGTCGTCAGAGTGACCGTCGGCTCGGGGTGGACAAATGGGATACCCTCCTGCAGATGAACTGGAATGAGCCACCACTGTAGGCCATTCCACATCTCCTGGGTCACCGTCACTGGCTGGTCCAGAGGACCGGGAGTGCTGTGACCATTGGCGGGCCAGCCCCCACTGCAGGGGACGCATATGCCAGTGGGTCCAACGGACCACGCTGGTGCAGGCTGCCATGAGACCCAGAAGACGCAGGAAGTCCCAGGCAGGGTGCAATTGCCCAACCAGAAATGAATGGGCAAAGGAGGAAAGGACCTCGGCCCTGTCTGCCGGGACCCGGGCTCTGGCTCGAAAAGAGTCGAGCTCTGCCCTGATGAACTGAATCACCTGTGATGGCACGAGTTCCAACTTGGCCTCGTTGATGAGGAGGCCAATCTGAGAGCAGACCTGGAGGGCCAGATCCCTGGACCACTCCACCTCCAACCTGGAGGGGGCTGCAATCAGCCAGTCATCCAGGTAAGGGTACACCTGGACCCCTTGGTGCCGCAGGAATGCTGTCACCACTGCCATGCATTTGGTGAAGACCCTGGGAGCTGGAGAGAGGCCGAACGGCATGGCCTGAACTCGTAAAAGGGATCCTTCTGCTCTGAAGTGGAGGAATCGCTGATGAGATGGACGGATTGGGACGTGAAAAAATGTGTCCTGAAGGTCCACGGAACAGAACCACATGCCTGGCTCCAAGGATGGAATGATCCGAGCCAGAGTGACCATCCTGAAGGTGCGAGACCTTAGGAACTTGTTCAGGTCGTGTAGGTTGAGAATGGGGCACCAGCCCCCCGTCCGTTTTGGGACCAGGAAGTACCTGGACACAAACCCTGGGTCTGGAGGGGGGTCCACCACCTCGCTGATCACCTCCTTCTGGAGGAGCAAGGCAAAGTCGGCTAGAGAGGCTGCGGAACTCGTAGCCCCCCGTGGGGTGACGGCTTGATAGGGGGGAAACTGCTCAAATTCCAGAGGCAGACCCCTGCCTACCACTTCCAACACCCAGCGGTCTGTGGTGATAGCGGACCAGGCGGAAAGGAAGTGGCGGAGCCGTCCCCCCATGGAGGGAACCTGGGGAGGAGTGATGAGGTTGAGGGCGACACCCCTCAATCCGTCACTGGGCAGGCTTGGAGGAAGGGCTGGCCGAGGAGCCACCTGGGCCTTTTGCTCCAGGCTTCCTGCTGGAGGAAGCAGCAGGCTTGGCTTTGGGGCACCAAGCATGAGCCTGCTGGCCCTGATGCTGGTGTTGCTGGGCCGGACGTGCTGCAGGGGCCGAAGGACGAAAAGGCTTACGCTGCTGCTGGCGGCCTTTGTCCTTCTGGGCATACGTGGCCGAGTCCAAGGTGGCATTGGACTTCTTGATCCGTTGGAGATGACCCTCCACCCTGGGCCCGAACAAGTCGGTACCCAGGAAGGGAACGTCTGCCAGCTTGTGCTGGGTATCAGTCGTGAAGGTGGAGATCCGCAGCCAAGCTGTGCGGTGCATGGCCACTGCGGCCGCTACTGACCGGGCACATGAATCAGCAATGTCCAACGAAGTTTGGAGCTGCTGTTTAGCTACTGCCTTTCCCTGATCCCGCACCTGCTTGACCGTCGTCTGAAGGTCAGCCAGGAGATGAAGAATCACCTCATCCAGGGAGCCCAAAAGGGTGTGTGAAAAGTGTGCCACCAGAACGGCCGAGCTAGCCTGACGAAGGCCTAGGGAGAAAGCAGTGTATACCTTCCGCCCTGAGTAATCCAACTTTTTGGATTCCTTATCGGGTGGTTTGTCCACATCCCGGGTGTTCCTGGAATGCCGGAAAATGCTATCGGTCACTAACCCCTCCGCAGAGGGGTGCTCCGAGAAACTGGAGAGTGAACCAGTAGGGACCACATACTTTCGAGCCATCTTGGCCGCTGCCACAACTCCAGGGCTGGGCCAACAATGACTTTGGCCACCAGAAAGGCCTCCATAGGGGAATCCCCTTGGTCCAGTATCTCTGTAAGGGGATACTTGGCCCGTTTCTGAACTGGTTCAAGCTGCATCCCAGTAGACTCTGAGATGAGTTGAAGCATTCCCAAAAACGAGGATGGGCTGTCGTCCACTGACTGATCCCCTGCAGATTCCAGGTCAACCGGCCTGGAGAACAGGGAGGAGTCGTTGTCAGACTCGGAGGAGTCTGTGAACAGCTGCCGAGCGCCTGAGCTACCCTCCACCTGCTGAGGTCAATCGGGAGTGAGGGTGACCGACAACCTATGGGGCAAGCCCTGACCTAACTGACAATCCTTGGTCGAGGCCCCAATCTTAGGTTGTGGAGGCGGAGGTTCCACCACTATGGGTGGAGCAGCCAGTTTCAGCCGAACAACCAGCGCCGGTGGTGGCTCCTCGACTACTATGAGGGGTTGTTTCGGTCGCTCCAGTGACAGCCACTTAATGGCTGGAGAAGACGACGGAGTCGGCTTGTTACTGGTCAGTAAGAGCTGCTGCCACATCAAGTCCTCGTAGCGCTGACACAACTTGCGCCGGAGCCTATCCTCCGAAGAGGACGAAGAGGATGAGCGGCAGTGCCACTTTCCATGGTGCCGAGACCGAGACTGCCAACGTCGGTGGGACTGGCTGGACCTGGAAGAGGACTGAGACCTTCAGGGATTCTGAGGGTGGGTCAGAGGGGGAATGGGGGAAATCCGCCCTTCCTTTGGTACAGGGACCTCAACCAGGGACTCCGGCACAGGAGGCACAGGCAAGTCCTCGGTAATCACCGGGGAACCGGTGAAGTACGGTTGTTGGCATCACCACTCGACAAACCATCCAACGGGTAGAGAAAAATCTTGACCGCGTCGACGGTTGTCTCGGCCAAATGACCTGACGGGGACACCGTGAAGCCAGCGGCCTTAGCCACAACCTTGACCGAAGTCAAAAGCCAACGGTCTGGTGAAGGGGATCTCTCCCGCTCCCACGAACATAGACGGTGGGACTTGCCCTTTTGAGTCCTTCTTCTTGGACCGACTGGAATGTCCCGATGGTCCTTCTGCCTTGGTGGAGAGGGACTGACAAAGCTCCTTAAAGGAAGCTGTATAGGAAGAGCCCAAGGACAGCAGGATAAATGCCGCGGCTGAGGAGGAAGAAGAAGCGGCCTGGGCTGCCTCCTCCTCGAGGGCGATCATCTGTTCCAACTGTTCTGCGGAGCCCGCTGCCGAGAAAACTCCCCAATGGACCTCCTTCGACTTGACCAGCGGATACCGTTTTTCAAGGTGCCCAAGAAGAAGTCGAGCAGCACGGTCCTCCAAGACCGAAGCCGAGAAGGAGCTGCACAATTTGCAAGCCTGTGAATCATGGCCAAGCCCCAGGCAGTAGACGCACGTGGAGTGCGGATCGGTCTGGGACATCTTCTGCCCACATGGGCACCGACGAAAGCCGTGAGTCGAATTGGCCATCGCAGCCGTGAGGAAAGACGAAGACCGGAGTCTTGTAAACTTTAGAATTAGTTTCGGGTTAACTGAAGAGTGTGGATCCAGACCTAAAACGCAGAGTGCTAAGGAGGGAACCTGAGCTTCCAAGCGGTAAGGAAGATCTGGCGCCATGGGGCGGAGCAGAGGGTTTTGCCACCTGGGTAGGTGGGAGAAGCCAGCTTGAAGACCTTCCAGCAACATTTAAAGCGGCAAGGAACCTGCCAATAAGTGTGGATTGAACAACATATCCACGTCCCTAGAATGACTAGTTTCAGTCATGACCCAGGAGGTTACAAAATGAACAAAACGGCAGGTACAAGTACAGCATACAAAGCATAGGAATACAGTGGAAACATTTCACAAATATGCCGTGGTGTAAACAAAAGTACAAGTGGGAGCAAGGATAAGTAGGTAAAAACACATTTCCAGCTATCTGACACACAGCGAAAGCAAAGCAACAAGTATACTTACAGTAATCTAATAAGTACATAGTAAGTGTGCAGATTAAACAAGTACAATTTACACATTGAAGAAAGTCAGGAATTACAATCTTCATTACATGCCACTGGAAGTGCAGTGTTTTAAATAATTGATTAGCAGTTTTTTCCTGGGACAATACTAACTGTACAGAAAGTATTTATATAGGTTTTCTAGAAGTGTTATGTTTAAGTGCAGTGAGGCAAGTGCTGTGCATTTTCACAATGTTTTAGAACTTTTATGAGCAAAACGCTAATCAGTTTTAGAGTTAAATAAAACCCTGAAATGCAGAGCAGCTGTCCTAAAAATAGGTTGGGTAAAAGAAGAAAAGTAGGGCATTTTCACTGGAGGGACAAATAAGGATTAATTCAAGTAGTGACATACCAGGTATCTAATCATACAGGATAGGAGCAGGACGAGAAAGAGAGACATGTTAGTGGGTGTAAAACGCAATAGGAGGGTGGGAGATAAGCAGAGCGAAAGATCACGGGGGCTGAAGAGCAAGAGTTAGAAGCACATAGAAGAGTGCATAGCTCTTTTTTTAAAGGGCATGGGAAGGCGCCTGGTGAGTTGCTAATGGGAAGGAGTTCCATTGCAGTGGAGCATAGTGAGAGAAAGCACGAGAACCTTTGGAGGTTTTACACCTTGGTACTTGTAGTAGGGATTTGTCAGCCAAACATAAGCCATAAGAGGATGTTTGAGGAATCAGAAGAGCAGCTAGACTTGCAGGAGTTTGTGCTCTGATTACATTATTCACAAGGGAGCCAACTGAATGACGTCTCAGCTCAGAGGGTGGTAGCCAGTTTAGGTCTGAGTAGAGTAGGCAGTGGTGTTTGAGCCAAAGGGATGAAGAGGCATAGTGGCAAATGTTACTATAGGTGGTGTCCCAAGTACATAGTGTGGTCTTGGGTATGGCAGCGTATATGATGACTTCATAGGTCAGAGCTGGGAGCAATATACCATGGGCAATAACCAGCCTAGCAAAGGGAGTAACTGTATGGCTGGTCCAGTAGGCAATGCCTAGCTTAGCGTTTACTGATTTGCAGGTAGATTGGACATGGAGATCAAAGCCTAGGGACTGATCAAGAACTGCCCAGAGATATCTGAACGAGGTAACTGTACTTACAAGAGAGGAGCCAGGGCAGCAGACCTTTATGTCATTTTTGCAGGATTTGAGTTTGGCGGCAGTCACAAATAACATTGCTTGGGTTTTAGTTACGTTGAGGACCAGTTTATGGTCAGAGAGCCAGGTTTGGGTTTTATGAAAGTCAGAGGAAAGGCATGAGTTTATTTCACATACGTTTTTGGAGCTAGTGTACAATACTATATCATCAGCACACAAGAGGGATGAACAGGATGTGAGACCTGAGGTAATGCTGTTAATAAATACTGAGAAAAGGAGGGGACCCAAAATGGTACCCTTGGGGACCCCAATGTTTATTGTAGCCAGGTTCGAGAGGGTGGAATTATACTTCACAATTTGGGCCTGGTTTGACAGATAACTACTAAACCAGGCCACTACACCAGCCATAAAACCCACTGATTTTAAGGTTGTGAGAAGGATTGGGTGATCAACAAGATCAAAAGCTTTAGTCATGTCTATGAAAACTGCCCCAGGGAGAAGGCCAGAGTCCATGGCAGAAAATGTGTCTGTGGTTAGTAAGTAAGTAAAAGTTTATTTTTAAGCGCTTTTCAAAATCAAAGCGCTGTACAATAATTAAATACATATAAAACATACATATAGCGTAACAAACAACAATAAAATATAATTTCAATTTCAATTCAGTGCAGTAGCTACTCCCCATAAGCCTTTTGAAATAAATAGGTTTTCAGCTCTGATTTAAAGCTTTCAACGGTCAGGCAGCTTCGTATCCGACGAGGTAGAGAATTCCACAGGTAGGGGCAGCATAAGAAAACGCCGCGTGCCCCAGATGTTTTAAACGAACCCTGGGAACCTCTAGCAATCCTCGCCGGTGGATCGGAGTGAGCGGAGGGACGGTAGGGAACAAGCAGATCTTGCAGATATCGCGTCCCTGTTCGTCGTAGGGGTTTATAGGTCAGTAAACCGACCTTAAAGGTGATCCGCTATTTCGAATCGTACAGTGCAGTTCGCGCAGCACAGGCGTAATATGATTCCTCATTGATGTCCCCATCAAAAGCCTGGCTGCAGCGTTCTGCACCAGCTGCAAGCGGCGGATATCAACCCCGCATCCCTAGGTACAGGGCATTGCAGTAGTCAAGGCGAGAGTAACAAAGGCATGGACTAATGTCGGGAGGTCAGCCGAGGAACAAGGTGTTTCACCCGAGCGATATTCCTCAGATGGTAAAGAAAGTTTGACGGCAGATGACACCTGGAATTTCAGCGTCAAACTGTCGTCAATAATAACGCCCAGGTTACGCACCGGTCCTGAGGTCAAGAGCTGGGCCCCATCGATCCATATGCCCGAGGGAAGACCTGCCCTACAACCTGCCTCACGACGACCTGGGTCCACCACCAACACCTCAGTCTTATCCGGGTTTAACCTTAGCCAGCTGGCACTCATCCAATCACTGATCTCAGATAGACAGTTGTTAAGTTTAGAGACTGCATCTTCTTGCCCGGGGCTAAAGGACAAATATAGCTGGGTAAATTTGAGCAGGGCCGTGGTGGTGCTATGGCCCTTATGGAAACCATGTTGGGCTGAGGACAGGAGGTTATTTTTATGTAGGAAATCAATGGTTTCAGTAGCTACTAACTTCTCAAGTATTTTATTTACGATAAGATAAGATTGCAATGGGTCTATAGTTAGAAGGGTCTATGGAGTCACCGTTTTGAAGACTGGAGTGTTTCAGGTGATTTTCCAGATGTCAGGAACATGGCTCTGGCAAAGGGATAAGGTAATGATCCAGGCAAGAGGACAGGATACGAGTGGGGCAGCGATCTTCAGAAGTCTAGGTTCGATACCATCAGAGCCAGTACTAGTGTTATCTGAAATGGTGTTTAAAAGTTTTACCACCTCCGTCCTAGAGATAGCTTTGAAATGAAAGGATGGTCTTTGTATTTCAGGGGAGGGTTCAGTGTGCAGGCCTATAGATTGCATGATGGAGAAGGCGGAAGTATACTTGGTCAGGTCAGAAAATTGTAGGTTGAAAAAATCTGCTATTCTCTGGGGGTCATTACAGTGGATACCATTTAGGATCATGTCATTTGGAGTAGGGGACTGAGTAGACCCCAGGAAAGTTCTGACATGTGTCCAAAACTTTCTAGGGTCCCCTGCAGGATTTGTGAGAAGGCCTTTGCAATATACACTTTTAGCAATTCTTAGTTTTTTACACTCTTTACACTGGGCCCTGTAGAGGTTGTAGTCGGCTGAGAGACCAGAGGATTTAAAACATCTCCAGCTCTTGTCCCTCACTCTAAGTCTGGCAAGGAGGTCCTTTTTAATTTTAAGCCCAGTAGACTGCCCATAACGAGACAACAAATAGAACAGTTAAGTCAGTACTTACTGTAACAGTAGATCTTCGAGGGTATCTCAGTCATCAGGTTACACCATAGGAACCTTCGCATCGGAGACGGGGAATCCACATGGAAGATTTTCAGCAGTACAACTGGGGCTGCCCAGGCTGTTGACATCCACTGACATCACCAACCCTATATAGGCATGGGTGGCCCCACTCCCTCCATGGTTCTTGCCCTTTGGAGATGAAGGGAGCATGGCTAACACCCTGGGGAACCGAGGAGAGACCGAGAGAGCTGGCTCTAGATAGAAATGATGGAATACAGCAGATAGCCAGGTCCTGAACAGGAGCCCCAAAAAGGGGGACAATGGGAGGGAAAACACAGGTTACTCACCTGTAACAGTAGTTCCAGGAGTGGTATATGATGTTCATCCACACTTCTGGCAGTGTACTTTCCCTTTAAGAGATGCCAGAAAGTCTTCTAGCTGGCTCCTCCCACCCATCCGGGTGGTATATCCCTCGGCTCCACCCCATGATGCCAGATCCTGCCTGCTGAAAGCAGTGATTGTGCACCTCAGCCAGGGGAGGTCAGGTGGGTGGTCCGTGTGGATGAATATCATATACCAGTCCTAGAACTAGTGCTACAGGTGAGTAAATACAGGTTACTCACCTGTAACAGGAGTTCTAGGAATGGTATATGTAGTTCATCCACACTGTCTGGCAGGTTCCTTGCCGCTTTAAATCTTGCCGGAAGGTCTTCAAGCTGGCTCCTCCCACCCACCCGGGTGGTAAAACTCTTAGCTCCGCCCCATGACGCCAGATCTGGCCCGCTGGAAGCTCAGGTTGTGCGCCGGCCGGGAGGTCGGGAATGAGGATGAACAATATATACCATTCCTAGAACTCCTGTTACAGGTGAGTAACCTGTATTTCTAGGACATAGATATGTTGTTCATCCACACTGTCTGGCAGACCCTAGCAGTTCTGCGGGAGGAGGAGGCGTAGGCGACACCCCTACTTAGGGAATAAAGACTGGAGAACCGAGGCCCCAAAACCAGCATCCCGGCGTGACTCAAGGTCGATGTGGTAATGGGTAATGAAGGTGTGTGCTGACTTGAGGTAGCAGCCCTGCAGATTTCTGGATAGGGACATCTGGAAGCAGCCACCGATGCAGCAGTATGACGGGTAGAATGAGCTCTTATCCCTCTGGGAGGCTCCATGCCCGCCAACTTATAGCAGAGATCTATGCAGGAGGTGACCCACCTGCTTATCGCCTGCTTGGCTGCAGGTCTGCCAGGTGCGCTTCAGCGTAGATGACAAACAGCTGGCGAACCTCTCCTGAATTTCAGCCGCGGCGCCCCTTATAATAAGCGAGCGCCTTCTAGGGTCCAAAGTATGGAGCCTGTATTCGGCCTCTGAGGTGTGATTGGGGTAGAACACCGGCAGAGTCAACACCTGGTTAAGGTGAAACTCCGACACCACCTTCGGAAGGAATTTCGGGTGGGGGCGCAGGACAACCTTGTCCCTGTGGAAGACCAGGTAAGGAAACTCGATGCAGAGCGCCTGGAGTTCTCCCATCCTTCTGGCTGACGTGATAGCCACCAAGAAGGCGGTCTTCCATGACAGGTGAGAGTTCACACCTGTGGATTGGTTCGAATGGCTTGCCCATGAGCTTTGCCAGTACCAGCAGTAAATCCCACGGAGGTGGAGGTTCTCGCACCGGAAGGGAAATGTGATCAAGGCCTTTGAAAAAGCACCAGACCACCTTCTCCTGCGCCACCGACTGCTCCCCGGCCCACGCCCGGTAAGCAGAGATGGCTGCCAGGTGCATCTTTAGGGTTGTCGACCTAAGCCCTTGACTAGAAAGGGACCATAAATAGTCCAAAATGCTTGCCAAAGAACAGGAGGAAGGGTCCAAGCCCTTGCCCTGACACCAGATGGAAAATCTCTTCCATTTGAAGGCATAGCATTTCTGGTCGACTTCACGGGACGCCTCAACAACATTGAGGACCTCGTCGGAAAGACCCAAGGCCTGGAACTCTAGCCCTTAGGAACCAGGCCGTCAGGTGCAGGGATTGAAGGTCCGGATGGAACACCTTCCCTGACTGACTGAGAGCAGGTCCGGGCGAGCTGGAAGCTGCCTCGGGAGCCTGAGCTGAGGCTGAGGAGATCTGGTACCAGTAACTGGCGGGCCAGTCTGGGGCTATCAGAATCACCTGCACCTTGTCCCTCCTTGCCTTGAGAAGCACCTTGTGAATCAAGGGAAATGGGGAAAGGCGTAAAGAGGCCCGGGTCCACAGCCTCAGAAGGTATCCCCTGCAGCGAGCCCTGCTGAGGGGGGCGGGCATGGAACAGCTCAGCTTGCTGCTCTCCCTGGAGGCAAACAGGTCCACCTGAGGTGTGCCCAGTGGGAGAACAGATCTTGTACTACCTCCGCAGGAGAGACCACCATGAGATGCAGCCCTATCTGGCTCAGGGCATCGGCCAGGGTGTTGGAGGCTCCTGCCACATGAATGGCTAGGAGATCGGCCTCCAGGCTGCGCACGAGTGACCAAATGCAGAGAGCTTCCTTGCATAGGAGCATGGAACACGTCCCGCCCTGGCGGTTTAGGTAGTACATGGTCGTGGTATTGTCCGTCTGGACTCGGACCACTTGACCCCGGAGAAATGGAGCAAAGGCGGTGAGAGCTACGCGGACCGCTCGGAGCTCCTGCAGGGTGATGTGGCACCGGGACTCCCGCAGGGACCAGAGGCCGTGTGCTCGGTGTTCCCCCAGATGGGCACCCCAACCCATCAGAGAGGCATCGGTCGATAGAGAGACCGTCGGCTCAGGGCGGACAAACCAGATGCCCTCCTGCTGATGAGATGGAACGGTCCACCACCGGAGAGTGTTCCACATCTCCTGGGTCACCATCATTAGCTGGTCCAATGGATCGCAGCGCTGTGACCACTGGCTGGCCAGACCTACTGAAGGGCGATGTGCCAGCGTGCCCAACGGACCACGCCGGTACAGGCCGCCATGAGACCCAGGAGGCGCAGGAAGTCCCTGGCAGGCGCGATTGCCCAACCAGAAATGATTGGGCAAAGGAGGCGAACCCGGCCCTGTCTGCCGGAGCCGTGTCTGGCTCAGAAGAGTCGAGCTCTGCCCGATAAACAGAATCATCTGCTTCGCTCGAGTTCGACTTGGCCTCGTTGATGAGAAGGCCGACTTGAGAGCAAATCTGGAGGGCCAGATCTCTGGACCGCCCACCTCCTGTCTGGAGGGCTGCTATCAGCCAATCATCCAGGTAAGGGTACACCGGACCCCTGGTGCCCAGGAAAGCTGTCACCACTGCAATGCATTTGGTGAAGACCCTGGGAGCTGAAGACAGGCCGAAGGGCATGGCTCGGAACTTGAAGAGGGATCCCTCCGCTCGAAAGCGAAGGAATCTCCGATGTGACGGACGATAGGGACGTGAAAGAACGCGTCCTGCAGATCCAGAGAGCAGAACCCACACCGTGTTCCAGAGATGGTATTATCTGCGCCAGGAGTGACCATCCTGAAGGTTCGAGACCTTAGGAACTTGTTCAGGTCGTAGGTCGAGAATGGGGCGCCAGCCCCTGTCCGCTTCGAACCAGGAAGTACCTGGACACAAACCCGGGTCTGAGGGGGGTCCGCATTTCCTGATCACCTCCTTTTGGAGGAGGAGAGCGATGTCGGCCCGACGGGCCGACATTGAGGCTGCAGACCCCGAGGCCCCGAGGTGCGACGGCTCTGAAGGGCGGGCCTGCTCGAATTCTAGAGGCAGGCCTTTTCCCACCACCTCCAGTACCTACCTGTCCGTGGTAATAACGGACCAGGCGGAAAGAAAGTGTCGGAGCCGTCCCCCCACGGGGGGAACCAGGGGTGAGGTGACGGGGATGGGGGTGACACCCCTCAGCCCGTCACTGGGCAGGCTTGGAGGAGGGACCGGCCGAGGGACCTCCTGGGCCTTTACCTCCCTGCTTCCTGTTGGAGGAAGCCAACGGCTTGGGTTTGGGATGCCAAGCCCGAGCCTGCTGGCCCTGACGTTGCTGGGCCGGGCGCCGGTGGCGCAGAAGGACGAAAGGGCTTAGGCTGAGGCTTGCGGCCTTTGTCCTTCTGAGCGGAAGAAACCGAGTCCAAGGTAGCATTGGACTTCTCGATCCTCTGCAGGTGACCTTCCACCCCAGGGCCGAAGAGGTCAGTCCCCAAAAAGGGAACATCCGCCAACTTGTGCTGGGTATCCGAAGTAAAGGTGGATATCCTCAGCCAAGCCCGATGATGCATGGCCACTCGTGCCGCCACAGACCGTGGCCATGAGTCCTCAATGTCTAAAGCAGTCTGAGCTGCTGTTTGGCCACTGCCCTGCCCTGGTCCCGCCCGCCTGACCGTAGTCTGCAGATTCATGGGAAGATGAGGACGACCTCATCCAGGGAGCCCAAAGGGCATGAGAAAATGTGCCATGAGGACGGCCGAACTGGCCTGATGAAGGCCGAGAGAGGACGCAGCATCGACTTTTCACCCGGCATAATCCAATTTCTTGGATTCCTTGTCGGGAGGTTTGTCCACATCCCTGGCGTTCCTGGCGCACCGGAAAACGCTGTCGGTAACCAACCCCTCAGCAGAGGGGTGTTCCGAGAAACTGGACAGGGAACCAGTAGGGACCACATACTTCCTGGCAATCCTGGCCGAAGGCGCAGGGCAGGAAGCAGGGCGCTGCCAAAGCTCCAAGGCCGGACCCACTATGGCCTCGGCCACCAGAAAGGCCTCCCTAGGGGAATCCCCTCAGTACAGAATCTCCGTGAGGGGATACCTGGCCCGTTTAGAAACGGGTTCGAGCTTCATCCCGGTGGACTCCGAGATGAGCCGAAGCAATCCTAGGAAGGACGAAGGCTATCATCCACCGACTGTCCTTCTGAGGACTCCAAGTCCATTCGCTTGGAGAAAGGAGAATCATCCTCGGACTCAGAAGAGTCCTCAAAGAGCTGCCTCGGCCTGAGCCACCCTCCACCTGCCGAGGCTTATCGGGAGTGAGGGTGACAGACAGCCTATGGGGCAGTCCCTGAGCCGACCGAGAATTTTGGTTGAGCCCCAAATAATGGCTGTGGAGGCAGAGGTTCCACCAGAATCGGTGGGCAGCTGGAATTGGACGAACCAACCGCCTGGGAACAGGCTCGGCTAAGGGAGAGCGTTGTTTCAGCCCGTGACAGCCACTTAATGGCCGGGGAAGACGACTGGGTCGGCTTATTCCCGGTCAGAAGGAGCTGTTGCCACATGAGTTCCTCATATCTCCGACGCAACTTGCGCCGAAGTCTCCCCTCATCCGAGGAGGAGGAAGAGGAAGAGCGGCGGCGCCGCTTGCCGCGGTGCCGAGACCGCCTATGGCGGCGGGATCGGCTGGACCGTGAAGACGTCTGAGACCGAGACCGAGAACCTCGGCTATGCCGAGGACGGTGCGGGGAGGTGTCGGGAATCGGCACTCCCCTTGGTTCGGACGATTCCACCGAAGGCTCCGGAACTGGAGGCACAGACGAGCCAATGGGACCCTCAACTCCCACCGGGGGAACCAGGGAGAGGGGATTCTCAGCTTCTCCAGCCGACAACCCGTCCAACGGGTCGAGAAAAATCTCAACCGCGTTGACGGGAGTCTCGGTCAACTGGCCTGACGGGGACACCGTGAAGCCAGTGGCCGAAGCCGAGGGGTCGACCGAAGTCGACTGTCAACTACTGGGGGAGGGGGATCTTTCTCGCTCCCAAGATCGTCGACGGTGAGACTTACTTTTGCTCTTTTTGGACCGAGAAAAAGGTCCAGAAGAAGTTGGATCCTCACCTTTCGGTCAGACAAAGCTCCTTAAAAGAAGCCGAAATACGAGGCACCGAGAGAGAGCGGGACAAATGCCGCAGCCGAGGTAGAAGCGGCCCGCGCCGCCTCCTCTTCGAGGGCGATCATCTGCTCGAGCTGATCTGCCGAGCCCACCGCCGTGGACACCGCCAACCGGGCCTCTTTAGACTTAACCGGAGGAAATCTTTTCTCGGGACGCCCAGCTGTAAACGGGCAGCACGTAACCGAGGACGAGGTCGGGAAAAGAAGAGCACAGGTCGCAAGCCCGCGGGTCGTGCTCAAGGCCCAAGCAGTAGACGCACGCGAGTGCGGATCCGTCCGAGACATCTTCTGCCTGCAAGGGTATCTCTGGAAACCGGAGTCGACGGTCCATCGTGCGCCGTAGGGAGAAGACCAAAGTCTTTTAGCAAAAACTTTGATTTCAAGATTCAAGAATTAGGAACCAGTCTTATATGCAGAGCGTTAAGGAGGAAACCTGAGCTTCCAAGCGGTAAGGAAGATCTGGCGTCATGGGGCGGAGCCGAGAGTTTTACCACCCGGGTGGGTGGGAGGAGCCAGCTTGAAGACCTTCCGGCAAGATTTAAAGCGGCTAGGAACCTGCCAGACAGTGTGGATGAACAACATATCCATGTCCCTAGAACCTGTGTTTCTGGGAACGCGGATATGATGTTCTATCCACACTTCTGGCAGACTTCTAGCAGTTCTCTGGGAGGAGGGAGGCAAGGTGCACACCACCTACTTAGGGAATAGAGATTGGAGAACTGAGGTCCCAAAACCAGCATCCCGGCATGACTCAAGGTCAATGTGGTAATGGGAAATGAAGGTGTGTGTTGGCTTCCAGGTAGTAGCCCTGCAGATTTCCTGGATAGGGACATCCCTAGAAGCAGCCATCATCACAGCAGTATGGCAGGTTGAATGAGCCCTTAGTCCTCTGGGAGGTTCCCTACCTGCCAACCTATAACAGAGGTCAATGCAGGATGTGATCCACCTGCCAATCATCCACTTGTCTGCAGCATAGGTGACAAACAGCTGGCAAACCTCTCCCCGAACTCCAGCCGTGCGCTCTTTGTAATAAGTGAGTGCTCGCCTCAGGTCCAAAGTATGGAGCCTGTGTTTGGCCTCCAAGGTGGGATTCAGGAAGAACACCAGAACAGTCATCACCTGGTTCAGGTGAAACTCCAACACAACCTTCGGGAGGAACTTCGGGTTGGGGCGCAGGACAACCTTGTCCCTGTGGAAGACCAGATAAGGAAACTCCACCAAGAGCGCCCTGAGCTCACTGATCCTTCTGGGTGATGAAATGGCCACCAAGAAGGCGGTCTTCCATGACAGGTGAGACATCTCACACCTGTGCAACGGTTCAAACGGCTTGTCCATGAGCTTTGCCAAAACCAGCAACACGTCCCACGGTGGTGGTGGTTCATGCACAGGAGAGGAAATGTGATATAAGCCTTTGAAAAAGCATCAGACCACCTTCTCCTGTGCCATCGACTGCTGACTGGCCCGTGCCCAGTAAGCAGAGATGGCTGCCAGGTCCACCTTAAGAGTCGTCGTCTGAAGTCCCCCTTTGGAGTGGGACCAGAGGTAGTCCAAAATGCTGGCCACCGGACAGGACGAAGGGTCCAGCCCCTTGCCCTGACACCAAATGGAGAATCTCTTCCATTTGAAGGCACAGCATTTTCTGGTCGATTCCTTTCTAGGTGCCTTCACTACAGTGAGGACATCTTCAGAGAGGCACAAATCCTGGAACTCTAGCTGCTCAGGAACCAGGCTGTCAGGTGCAAAGACTGAAGGTCTGGGTGGAGTACTTTCCCCTGATTGACGGAGAGCAGGTCTGGGCATAGGGGAAGACGCATTGGAAGCCTGATGTTGAAGTGGAGGAGATCAGGGTACCAAAACTGGCGTGGCCAGTCCGAAGCCACCAGGATCACCCGTGTCTTGTACCTTCTGACCTTGAATAGCACCTTGTGGTTCAAGGGAAGTGGAAGGAAGGCATAGAAGAGGCCTGGGGTCCACAGCCTCGAGAAGGCATCCCCCTGCAGTGAGCCCTGCTGAGGGGGGAAGGCACAATTCAGCCTCAGCTTTGTGTTCTCCCTTGACGTGAATAGGTCCACCTGAGGGGTGCCCCACTGGGAGAACAGGCTGTGAACTACATCCGGATGGAGAGACCACTCATGAGACGCCTTGCCTACCCAGCTGAGGGCATCTGTCAGCTGACTGGAGGCTCCTGCCACATGGTTGGCTAGGAGATCAGCCTCCAGGCTGCGCAGAGGAGTCCATACGTGGAGAGCTTCCTTGCACAGAGGCAGGGAGTGTGTCCCACCTAGCTTGTTAAGTTAGTACATGGTCATCATTGACTCCGAACAAATGGAGTGAATGCAGTCAGCACCAGCCGAACTACTTGGAGCTCCAGAAGGTTGATGTGGCATCAGGATTCCGTGGGGGTCCAGAGCTCATGGACTCTGTGTTCCCCAGATGGGCACCCCAGCCCGTGAGAGAGGCATCGGTCATCGGGATGACCATTGGCTCAGGGCGGACAAACTGGATCCCTTCCTGCAGATGCTCTGAGATGAGCCACCACTGGAGGGTGTCCCACATCTTCTGGGTCACAGTGACCAGCTGGCCGAAGTGACCCTTGCATTGAGACCACTGGCTGGCCAACTCCCATTGCAGAGAGTGCAAATGCCAATGGGCCCATTGGACCATGCTGATGCATTCCGCCATGTCACCCAGAAAGTGCATGAAGTCCCGGGCAGGGCACAAGTGCCCAACCAGAAATAATCGGGCAAAGGAGGAGAGAACCTCCACCTTGACCACTGGGAGCCAGGCTCTAGATCGTCAAGAGTTTAGCTCTGCCTCGATAAAGCTGATCACCTGTGAGGGCACAAGTTTCAACTTGGTCTCACTGACCAGGAGGCCAATGTTGATGCACATCTGGAGGGCCAGGACCCTGGACTGTTCCACCTTCTGCCTGGAGGGTCCTGTAATCAGTCAGTCATCCAACTAGGGGCACACCTGGACCCTTCGTCATCTCAGGTAAGCCGCCACCATTGCTATGCATTTGTTGAAGACCCTGAGGGC
This sequence comes from Neoceratodus forsteri, assembly GCA_016271365.2. NCBI lineage: Eukaryota > Metazoa > Chordata > Ceratodontiformes > Ceratodontidae > Neoceratodus > Neoceratodus forsteri. The sequence goes on along the minus strand of CM057450.1, from coordinate 1,101,416,156 downwards.
AGAGGAGAGGCCGAATGGCATGGCCTAGAACTCGTGGAGGCTTCTCTTGGCTCAGAAGTGGACCAACCTTCGGTGGGACGGATGGACTGGGATGTGAAAGAACGCATCCTGGAGATCCAGGGAGCAAAACCACATGTTTTGCTCAAGACAGAGTATGATCTGGGACAGAGTTACCATCCTGAAGGTGCAAGACCTTTGGAATTTGTTCAGGTTGTGCAGATCTAGAATGGGGCGCCAGCCCCCCTGTCTGCTTTGGTACCAGGAAGTACCTGGAAACAAACCCTAGATGTCCCAGAGAATCTGCTACTCAGACCATGACCTTCTTGCGGAGGAGCTGGGCTGACTCATCTTAAAGAGCTGACCGAGTGTCTGTGGATACCAAGACCTCCCGTGGGGTGCGGGCTCGGCTGGGAGAGTACTGCTTGAACTTCAGAGGCAGACCCTGACCGACCACTTCCAGAACCCACCTGTCCATGGTAACAGCGGACCAGGTAGAAAGGAAGTGGCAGAGCCGACCCCCCACAGGAGGACCCAGGGGAGGTGCGAAGGGCATGAGTGAGGCACCCCTCATCCTGTCACTAAGCAGGCTGGAGGAGGATGACCCGGCTGACGGGCCACTGGGTCCCTTCCCACTGGGCCTTCGGACCACCAAGGCCACAGACTTGGCCCGAGGTCGCAAGGGCTGAGCCTGCTGGCCAGACTGATGCTGGACTAATTTTGCTGCAGGAGTAGAGGACCGAAAGGGCTTGCGCTTGTGCTGCTTGGAGCCCTTGGGGTACTATTGGGCGGATGTCACAGAGTCCAAGGTGGCATTGGACTTTTCAATATGCTGGAAGTGACCCTCCACACCAGGCCCAAACAGGTCGGTGCCCAAGAATTGTACATCAGCCAGCTTGTGCTGGGTTTCTGCCATGAAGGTCGAGATCCACAGCTAAGCCCTACGGTGCATGGCAACTGTGGCAGCCACCCAGCGGGCACAGAAGTCTCCAATATCCAGACCCATCTCGAGTTGCTGTTTTGCCACAGCCCGGCCCTGGTCACAGACCTGCTTGACCATGGTATGGAGGTCTGCAGGAAGGTGAGGAATCACCTCATCCAGGGTACTCAAAAGGGCATGGGAGAAGTGTGCCGTCAAGACGGCCGAGCTCGCCTGGCAGAGGCTGAGCGAGGAGGCAGCATAGATCCTTTTTGCCAAGTGGTCCAATTTCTTGGACTCCTTGTCCAGCGGTCTATCAACGTCCCCAGTATTGCCCGACTGCCTAAACATGGAGTCAGCTACCAACCCCTCAGCCAAAGGATGCTCCGTGAACCCAAAAGGGTACCGTTGGGCACCGCATATTTGCGGGCCATCCGGGTCGAGGGTGTAGGGCAAGAGGCAGGGTGCAGGGCAAGAGGCAGGGTGCTGCCAAAGCTCTAGGGCAGGGCCAACAATGGCTTCGGCCACTGGAAAAGCCTCCATTGGAGAGTCCACTTTATCCAGAATTTCTTTGAGGGGGATAGTGAGCCCACTTTTGAACAGGCTCCAGTTTCATCCCTGTGGACTTGGAGATGAGACTGAGGATGTCCATGAAGGAAGTGGGTCCTTCCTCCATAGAAAGATCCCCCATTGACTCCACATCAAGCGGATGGGAGTGCAAAGAGGAATCCGAGGAGTCCGCATAAAGCAGGCGACCACCCGAGTCACTCTCAACCCGCTGTGTGCAGTCCAGTGGGAGAGTGACTGACAGCCGATGGGGAAGCCCCTTAGCTGTCCGAGACTCCATGGACACAACCCCAGTCGGAGGCTGACTGGGTGGTGGCTCCACCAGAGTTGGTGGAGAAGCCAGCTTTGGCCGAACTGGAACGGTCTGGACTGGCTCTGCTGGGGGAGGAATGGTGTTGACCGGCCCCACCGGGGGTGTCAGTGTCGGTCTGTTGGGCGACTGCCAAGTGATGGCCAGTGTGGGAGCAGGAGTTGGCTTCGGACCGGCCAGTACCAGCTGTTGCCACGTGAGGTCTTCGTAGCACCAACACAACTTACGCTGAAGCCTGTTCTCAACCGAGGGGGGTGAAGACGAAGAATAGCGGCGACACCGCTTCCTATAGTGCTAAGAGTGAGACCGCTGATTTTGGTAGGACCTGCTTAACCCAGAGGATCAGGAAGATTTGGGGTACTGACAGGTGACCTCAGAGGGAGCCAGGGAGACCCACTGCTGCTCCTGGTCTAGGTTGATGACGAGGGTCTGGCTCAGCTGGCTGGGACACACCCTTCAGTGGTCACCGGCATGACCAGAGTCAAGAAAAGAGAGTTGTCGTCCTCTTCAGATGACAACCGGTCAACAGGGTTGAGAAAAATCTCGCCCGCATTGTCGGCCAGCATCTCAGCCAACTGGCCTGATGGGCTTTCCCTGAAACCCGCGGCCAAGGCCGCGGTTTCAACCGTAGTCAAAACTGGAGATTCTGGAGACCGAGAACACTCCCAGTCCCAGGATATTCGACGGCGAGTCTTCTCTTTTTCTTTCTTTGACTCCTCCTTGCATGAGTGGGAACTGAGCGATTCGGAAAGGCTCTGCCCCTTAGTCAGGCACAGCTCCTTGAAGGATCCCGAATAAGTGGGGCCCAATATGAGCGGAACAAAAGCCGAAACTGAAGAGGTTTGAGCGGCGGACTGCACCACCTCCTCCTTGAAGTCTGTAAGTTGCTCCAACTGCTCGGCGGACCCTGCAGCCACGGAGACCACCCAAAAGGCATCCTTGGATTTGACCGGCAGATGTCATTTTTCCAGGCAGTCCAACTTAAGGCAGGCAAGGCGGTCCTCAAGAACTGTCATGTGAAAGGACCGACAAATGTCACAGGCTTGAGTATCATGATCATGGCCAAGACAGTAAATACATGATGCGCGGTACGCATCTTCTGCCCGCATGGGGGCTGGTGAAATCTAGGTGAGGACTTATTCTCCATCGTGGTTACGATCGAAATGAAGACAAAACTCTAATGAGTTTGTTTTGAAAGTAAATCTGAAGATTTGAGCGCCAGAGCCTATTCAACACAGAAGCGGTAAGAAGGGAACCTGCTTCTTCCAGCGGAAAGGAAGATCTGGCGTCATGGGGTGGAGCAGAGGAATATACCACCCGGGTGGGTTGGAGGAGCCAGTTTGGAAGACTTTCTGGCACATCTTAAAGGGAAAGGACACCACCAGAAGTGTGGCTAGAACATTATATCTACATACCTAGAATAATTATTACTTCAGGAACAGCTAAGGGTGGGGAAGAAAGGTTCAAATGAATCCCCAACCTTGAAGAAGAGTTGAGCCTGTTAAAGATGTTAGATGGAAGGAAAGGCTGTGGACCAGATTTGCTTCATTCTAAAATACTAAAGCTAGTAGCTGTTGAGATTTTTGAACCATTAACATATTTGTTCAACTTGACCATTAATACGGGGATCATGCCTTCAATTTGGAAAGAATCTATAGTGGTACTGATCTTTAAATCTGGGGCCAGGACAAATGTTATAAACTACAGGCCCATTTCACTATTGCCAATACTAGGAAAACTACTGGAGAAATGTGTATCCAGACAGGTAGTGTCTTCTTTAGATAGACATGTGCTACTGGCTGAGGAACAGCATGGGTTCAGACGGGGTTAAAGCATGGCGATGGCTCTGGTCGGGGTGACGAGCACCGTACTTGATGCCTGTGATAAGGGATTGACGGGTGTGAAGTTTGTCAACCTGACCAGGGCCTTCGACATGGTAGACCATGAAATATTATTACTGAAATTGGATTCTTATGGTATTTCAGGGTCTAATCTGGAATGGTTTAAGAGTTACTTAAGTGCTCGGGTACAAAAGATGAGGATAGGTAATTCTTTATTAGAACCAATGAGAGTAAGGATGGGGGATCGGTGCTGGGACCTTTATTGTTTTGTGTTTTTGTGAATGATTTACCTAGAAAGTTCTCAAGGACAGAATGTATGTTACATGCTGATGATATAGTCTTCTTCAGCTTGGGCGCCTCTGTTTATGCAATACAAGAAGCTTTATAGGATGACTATATAAAATTGACAAAGGCTGACCCAGAATAAGTTAAAACTGAATGAGAAAAAGACAAAAGTGATGTTGTTTGAAACAACACAGAGTTTGGCCTGAGAGGGAGAAGTCCTGTGTATTAAGGGAAGTAATGGTGAAGAGATTTCCAGAGTGTTGTCATTCAAGTATCTAGGTGTCCACCTGGACCCTACCTTGAGATTCCTTGGACACCTGGATAAAACTGGAAAGAAAATAAATCAAAAGTTGGGTTTCTTACACAGAAACATTAATGCCCTAATTGACGAGGCCCAAATGGTAATAGCCAAACAAATATTGTTACCAATTTTAGATTACAGAATCACAGAAGGTGACAGCAGAAAAGGACCCCACAGCCCATCTAGTCTGCTCCTTGCCCCCCAGTCCACCCTACCATATCTTGAGACACCCCCCTTCCCCTTCGCCCCATGTGTCTGTCCCAAGTGGACTTAAATCCCTCTATGGTCTCTGAATTCACCACCTTCTCCGGAAGCCCATTCCAGTTCTCCACCACAATTCTGTGAAAAACTGACCTCTCACATTGCTCTTGAAGTGCTCCACCGAAGTCTCAGTCCGTGCCCACTTGTTATGTTCCCTTCCTTCATGTGGAACAACTTCCTTGGGCCTCCCTTGTTCATCCCTTTGGTATATTTAAAGGTCTCAATCATGTCCCCCTCTCCCTCCTGGTCTCCAACTCCTTGCACCTCTGTTCATATGGCTTGCCCTCCATCCCCTGCACCATCCTGGTCACCCTCTGATGGACCCATTCGATCGAGTCTATATCTTTGCGCAGGTAAGACCTCCAAAACTGGACACCATACTCGCGGTGTGGCTTCACCAGGGCTTGATACAGGGGTACCAAGACCTCCCTTATGCCTGCTGGTGATCCCCCTGCCGATACTTGCCAGCATCCCATATGCCCTCCCCACCACCCTCGAGCATTGCTTCCTTACCTTGAGGTTGCTGGAGACTATTACCCCAGATCCCTCTCATCCTCTGACACCCTCCCCACCCAGCATATACTCAGCCCCTTGGTTCCTGTACCCCAGGTGCATAACAGCACACTTCTTGATGCTAAATTTTAGCTGCCAGGTCTCTGCCCACTCCTCCAGTAATCTCAGGTCCCTTCTCATGTCCCCCCCCCCTCCCCACGGGACTCAACTCTATTACAGATTTTTGTGTCATCTGCAAATAGGGCCACCCTCCCCGACAGTCCCTCTGCAATGTCTAGTACATAGATATTGAACAGGAGGGGTCCCAGCACTAATCCCTGGGGAACTCCACTCCTCACCTGCTCAGTTCCTAAGAACACCCCATTCACCACCACCTCTGACTCCTATCCGCCAACCAGTTTTCAATCCATCTTGTTATTTTGAGCCCTACCCCTATGCTATCCAATTTGTTGCCCAGCCTCCTATGGGGTATGGTGTCGAAGGCCTTACTGAAATTCAGATAGGCCATGTCCACCGCACCCCCCTGGTCAACTACCTGCGTCACCCAGTCGTAAAATTCGATCAAATTGGACTGGCATGACTTGCCCCTAGTGAACCCATGCTGTCCGTCATTCAGCAGTCTGTTCACCTCCAGGTACTTCGTTACCCTTTCACCGAGGAGTGCCTCCATGACCTTCCCCACCACAGTGGTCAGGCTGACGGAGTGGTAATTTTCCCTCCGCTCCCTGCTTCCACCCTTGTGTATCAGCACAACCGTCACGTTTTTCCAGTCCTCCGGCACTATATCGGTGTCCAGGGACAGGTTGAACAGCCTCGCAAGTGGGGCAGCCAGCTCCTCTCTTAGTTCCCAAATCACCCTTGGGTGCAGACCATCTGGCCCCATGGCCTTGTCCACCTTCACCCTGCTTAATTCCTCCCCTAACTCTCTCCGTAGTGAAGGGATCCAATACCATCCCCATGCCTCCCCCTCTCATTTCCAACTCCAGCCCTCTACCACCCTTTTCTTCCGTAAATACAGAGCAGAAATACCTGTTTAGGTTTTCTGCCTTCTCCCCCCCGTCCACTTCCAAGTGCTTGCCTCCTTCCCCCCTCAGCCTTTCAATCCCCTGGCCAGCCTTCCTCCTCTCTCCCATGTATCTAAAGAATGCCTTTTTCCCTCTCCTGGCCTGTTTTGCTAACCTGACTTCCGTGTCTGCCTTAGCCCTCCTGATGACCTTTCCTGCTAGTCTCCTTGCCTCCCTGTAAGCCTCCCTATCCCCCCCTCCCAAAGTACTCTTGTATCTCCTGAACACCCTCCGCCTACCTCCTACCACCCTTGTTACATCCCTGCTAAACCAAAGTGGCTTCCTGCTTCTTGCCCCCTTCCTAACACTTTTGATGGATGCCTGTGAGGCCTTCTGGATTTGGTCCTTGATAGCTACCCATAGTTCGTCTGCATCACTTATATCCCCCTAAACCTTCCATCACTTCCCTCACCAGCCTTTGTAATGGAGCAATTTTATTTTTAAATCAAGGTAGCTCACTTATTTCAAAATATCAACTGATTTTAAACAATATCTGCCGATTTGGATTAAGGGCTCCTGTAAAAACCCATCACTGTCTCCTGTATGAGGGGATGAACATCTTACCTCCTCAACAGAGAACAGAGTATAATGCTGCTGTTTTGTACTTACAGTTTACCAAAGTTTATTGCCACAATGTCTTTCCAAGAAATTTCTTTTTGACATGGAATAAAATGGATGCTCTTTTCTACCCAAACTCACTAAACCTAGCCATGAGTAAATATTCTTTCACTTGGTATGCTCCCACGTTACTAAACAGTCTATCAGCATTAATTAAGACTGCAAACAATGTAAAGCACTTAAAAAAAAACTGCTGAAAGCTCATATTGTTAGCTGAGGATCCCCCATGTTCACCACATCCTGAGGAGGAGGAAGTTCATCAGCATTCTGGTCCGATCCTCCCTGGGAGGTAATAGGCAGGACCGGAGTCCTAGAGAGGGATGTAACGGCCTCATCTGGTGACAATGGATTGACTGGTTTGAGAAAAAGCTCAACAGGTTGGTTGATGGGTGTCTCAACCAACTGGCCCAATGGGGAGACCACGGAGCCAGCAGCTTGGGCCGAAGGATCGACCGTAGTCGAAACCTCTGTAGAAGCCTAGAGCGCTCGTGATCCCACGATCGATGGCGAGACTTTTTCTTAATCTCTTTTTTAGACTGAGATTTTGTGCTCAAAGTAGGGCCCTGCCCGAAGGTGGGAAGGGCCTCGCACAAATCCCTGCACAAATCTTGAAACACCCCCCCAAAAAATATGGTGCCTAAAGGAAGCAGCAGAAAGGCCAAAGCCGAAGAAGCATGCTTCCCAGCCAGAGCTGCAGCTTCGAACGACACAAGCTGTCCAGTGGATCCCGCAGTTGCAGAGACCACCTGATGGGCATCTTTAGATTTAATGGGAGGATCCCATTCATCAGGGTGTCCCCAAAAAGTTGAACATGCCAGTTTTCCAACATGGTAGGATGCAAGGTGCAACATAGGCCACATGCCTGGGGATCATGTTCATAGCCTAGGCAGTAGATGCACATGGTGTGTGGGTCTGTCTGGGACATCTTCTGCCCACATGCACATTTTTAAAATCCTGGTGCTGACTTTAAGACGTCCATCACGGATTAGGTGAAGGAAGGTCGTGTTCCCAGCTACTTGTGTGATGAATTAAAATTTTGTGATATTGGTCCATTACTATGAAATTCCCAATTCCTTCAGCTAATTGTACCCAGGACAAATTCTAAAAGGGCATCGCAATATTTTAGTCAATCGGTTCCAATATTTTGGAGCAGGCTTCCAAGCTACTTTAGGGCCCCTAACATTAAACCATTCTCCATAGCTCAACTGAAGAAGTATCTGCTCTCTAATGTACAGGTGTGCAAATGTTTTAATCAGTGATGAATTTTATTCATACTTGTATGTTACATATTTGTATTTATGTCAAAGTTTTTGTATGATTGTATTGTGCACTCTAGGTTGCCACTGTAAATGAGCATATGCTCTATGGCTATTCCTAATAAACAAGACAATAATTTGAAAAAGCGAAGGGTTTTTAAAGCAAAGGGCATACTCAGCGCGACAGCAGTAAGGAGGAAACCTTCTTCCAACGAAAAGGGAGATCTGACATCACGGGACGGTGCCAAGGGAGTTACCACCCGGGAGGGTGGGAGAAGCCAGCTTGAAGACTTTCTGGCAAGCCTTCATGGGGAAAGGACACTGCCTGAAGTGTACGCCATATCCACATCCCTGGAAAATATATTTACAAAGTACATAAATTTTGAGAGAACTAGAAAAAGTTACCACCAAATAAAACTGAAAGATGCCTGAAGTCATTCGTACTGAAAAAAGGACCAAATTCTTTGCCCAGTTTCACTGCACTGCTGCTGTAAGGTCAATTTATAACAAAAAAAATCATTAGTAAAACAAAGACAATATACTGAAATGTGGCACAATATTATAGCATGTCACTGCTGCCGCATGACAAAGTTCTCAGAATGACAACATTTCATGGGAAGCCGTATGTCATTTTAGTCACAGCACAAGTTTTTCCTGCCAGAAAGAAAGCAAAGAGACCTTTTATTAAAAATAAATCTAGGTATTTAGAAGTGTACTTCTAATTACTTAAAAAGCAGATCAATGCTGAACATTCATAATGTACACTGGTGTCATGGGGTGTCTGAAAATTGCATTTTTAATTTTAATTTTTACCAGGAGACGCAAATTAAGCTGAAAGTTTGTTTACAGGTGCGACCTGGGAGCACAAGGAAGTTAAGTGGCTTTCTCAGGGTCACACGTTTAGTGAAGTTGTTTGTGAAGTGGGGTCCCAAAAAACATATGTTGAAAATCTGGGGCAAAAATATTTAAAAAATGGGTAAGTTATGCCACTAAGCTGAAAACTCTTTTGAAATACATTAAAGTGCTTACCTCAGTTCACGGCTGGGCTTTGAAGAGCAAAGACGGGCCTGCAGTCCAAGGCAGATTACGGCGTAATGACTCCGTGGTAAGTATGGAGTATGTGGGTGGGGTCCTGAGGGAGAGTAGGGGTTGGGTTATGGCGAAATAGACAAAGATGGACAGTTTTCTTTTTTACAGGGGAAAAAAACGATGAGGGCAGTTTTATTTTTTTTCAGGGATTTTGCTGAACGGATGAGGACACTGGTGGATTGGGCACCCTCAGAATCTGTATACTGTTGGGGTTACATAGCACACAAGAATGGACGTACAGATGACACTGGGGGATTGGGCACCCCCATGTCTGCATACTGTTTGGGTGGGGGTTTACACAGCACACAACAATGGGCAGACCGATGAGGACACTGGGGGATTGGGCACTCCCAGTGTCTGTATATTGTTTAGGGCAAGGGGGGTTACACAGCGGACAATGACGGACGGTTTTCTTTTTTTTTTTGGGGGGGGGGATAAAAAACAAGCATTTGTCAATGTCGAACATTTGATATATTGAAATATGTCCACCTCTGCACCTTGTTTATGCCCTTGAGATACTTGAATGTATCTGTCATGTTCACCCACTCCCTCCTTTCCTCCAATAAGTACATGTTGAGGTCCTTTTAATCTATCCTGATATGTTCTCTGTTGCAAGCCATGTACCATTTCGTTTGCCTTTCTGTGGTCTGCCTCCACCCTGTCAATGGCCTTGAGCATTTCCGGCCTCCAGATTTGCACATAGTACTGTAGGTGAGGCCTCACTAGTGCATCATACAATGGCTTCACCACCTCATGCCTTTTGCTAGTGATACCTCTGCCTATGCATCCCAGCATGCCACTGGCCATCTTTGCAACATGTGTGCTCTGCTTTGACACCTTTTGGTCATCAGAACTGATAACTCCTAGGTCCCTTTCTTCCTTGGTGATCATCAGCACCTCCACCCCATCCTGTAACTCTCCATAGGTTTCCCTCTTCTCAGGTGCATTATTTGGGCTTCTTTGCATTGAACCTCACTTGCCACTCCTCGGGCCATTGTTTAAGCCTCTCCATGTTCCTGCTCATTTTCTCCGCCCCTTCTGCAGTATTCACTCTAATACAGATGTTGGTGTCATCTGCAAACAGGTAGACAGACCTCTGCTTCTAGCCCTTCTGCAATGTCTGTAATGTAGACATTGAACAGGACTGGTCCCAGGACTTATCCCTGAGGTACCCCACTGGCCACTTCCTCTCACCAGATTGGATCCCATTACCACTGCCCTCTGCCTCTTGTACATCAACCAGTTTCTAACCCAGTTTATCAACTTGTGCACCATTGCCAGACTACTCACCTTGTTAATCAGCCTTCTATGCTGGACGTTGTCGAAAGCTTTGCTGAAATCAAGGTACTATAGGTGACATCAAACACCCCTCCCTGATTTATTTTCTTAATGAGGCATTAAGGTTTCCAACCCTAATGCTCCACCCCCACCCTGCAGAGACTGACAGGCATTACGGGTGTCCCTTTGGGTCATTGGCTAGAATGCTCACGCCATTCCAAACCCCCCCACCCTGCAGACACTGACAGGCATCACGGTGTGCCTTGACGTCTTCGGCCCTCACACTCACTCCATTCCATAATGAAATAAGCAGAGATGGGTGCAGTAAGGAGAATGGGGTGAACGTTTGGGCCAAAGACTCCAGAGGCACACAATGATGCCTGTCACTGGCTGCAGGGTGGGGGTGGAACAGTGTGACATTATGGCCGACAACCCTGTGACAGGGTGGAATAGGACCCTGTCCTGGTTGTTAAGAGAAAGTGCTTAAAATGCAAGGATCTGTCTTTTCCTGTCTATTTGTCTTTCCGGTTGTGCAACCATATTTTACTGTGAGACCTCGAACTTGATCAACCTGAACAATCTCGCAATTCTTTGCCTCTCACTGTCTCTCAGTCTTCCCCTGCTGTCTGACTTTTCCTCCCTTGCATACTTGCTGATATAAAAAATATATGCAATTCATTGCATGGAAATGTAACTGATACTGGGATCCTTTTTAGAAAATATATAGTGTTACTGTTGAAATGTATATGATTATGGTTTGAGAGGATTGTAAAAAACCTAATGGAAAAATCCAGAGGTTACTTGAGTGCAAATCTTCCAGCCTTTTGCAAAAGGGGGCCTCTCCGCTCAAGCACACTGTGTTCTAGCAGCTCCTGAAATTTACAAGGACAGGATGTTTGCTAAGAGTGGGGATTGAACAGACTTATAAAAGAGCTAAGCTGCCAATTGCAGAGATGAGAAGAAAAAGGGACACAGACACTGAAGGAAGATTTTATTTTATTTCTCCTTTGTACACAGTTATACTGAACAAGTTTATTTTTATATTGTCTTGTGCATGCGCAAGAAACACGTTGTGGCAACTCTGGAATAGCAGGTTTTGGAGGCACGGTTGTGTTGTGGCCAGTGGCACCACTGCTTTTTGGGGCTGGGCTCTGTGGCATGAATTAGACTGCATGCTGTCTATGACAGCAGTACAAAAGCGTGCCACCAACTTGAAACATTTTAGCTGCTGCAGTGAGGGAGCTCCACCTCATTGCAGGGCCGTGCCTTTCCTGGTGTAACATTTAAATCAGACATGGCGGCTGTGCCATCTGCCTCACACAGTCCCCAGAAAAGCCAACGACGGGGGTGCCCAATCCCCCTGTCGGCATCATCATGCCCCCTCCTGAGTTCATTTGCCGATGGGGCAGCCCAATCCCTGTTGGCATCATGTCCCGTGCCAGTTGTTGGCCGGGGGGGGGTGCCCAATCCCCCTTAGCATCATTCCCCCCAAACACCTTTTATTTGCAGACGGGGGTGACCAATCCCCGTTGGCTCCAGTCCCCCAAAACACACAGGTGACATGCTGAGAGCCCACCCCAGCGTGTCAAATGTACCTGTAAAAAAAAAAAAAAAACCTTCCCACAATGTTTAATTTTTTGTTTCAACCCTGTAAACTAGAAAATGGTCCCTTGCTGTCTGCAACCCCCTTCCCCAACCCGTGCCCACCCACTGCATACCCCACCTCCCCACACCCCATACTTACCTCCAGAGCCTGGCGCAACAATCTTCAGTGGACTGGGAACACGTCTGCACTCTTCAAAGCCAACCGCGAACTGAAGAAATGCTGGTAAGCTGTATAATGGCATAAATAGGGTTTTTTCAACTTTGGTGCATATCGCGGGCATTTTTGGGAATTTTGGCACCACACTTGCAACATGGGGTTATTGGGACCCCTCCTCATGAATTCAGTCACTGTCATGGCGTTATTTGGTCCCGAAAGTTGATTTCGTGGTCACTGTGCAAAATCACCTTTCGGGACTGATTAATGAAATGACAGTGCCACTGTTCATGAGGTGGGCTCTCAAAAAGCCTATGTTGCAAATTTGGTGAAAAAAATTAAAAAAATGACTTTTATGAACGTGCATAGTGCAGTTTTCATGCACGCTCATAACTTTGCGAATCTGTAATATTTTCACTCCGGATTTTCAACATTGGCATTTTTACACACCTCCTTAGGAACAGTGCAGCTGTCATTTTTCACATCCTGGCCTAACTGTGTTTTCGCACTTCCCACGCAGAATAGCGCAGTCGCTGTAGGAAATCAGTGTTTGGAACAGATTAAGAAAATCACAGTGACTCTCTTCACGAGCAGAGGTTCTAAAATGCCTATGTTAAAAATTAGGTGACAAATGTCCAAAAAATGACTGTGTTACAAGCGTGCATTGTGCAGTTTCCATGCACATTCGTAACTTTGAAAATTTTTAATATTTTTACTCCAGATTTTCACCATTGCCATTTTTTCACACCTCTTTATGAACAGTACAGCTTTCATTTTCCACATCCTACAAAAACCCTGTTTTCGCACATTTGGTACTCAGTGGTGCAGTCACTGTAGGAAAACAATGTTCAGAACAGAGTGAGAAAATCACAGTAACACTGTTCACGAGCAGAGGCCCCAAAATGCCTATGTTGATAATCTGGTGAACAAATTCCATAAAATGACTATGTTACAAGCATGCGTTGCGCAGTGTCCATGCACAGTCGAACTTCGAGAATTTGTAATATTTTCACTCCAGATTTTCAACACTGTCATTTTTGCACACCTTCTTTTGAACAGTACAGCTGTCATTTGTCACATCCTGCCCGAAATGTAGTTTCGCACATCTGGCGCACAATTGTGCAGTCGCTGTGGGAAATCAACGTTCAGGACAGATTAAGATAACCACAGTGCCATTGTTCATGAGCAGAGGTCCCAAAATGGCTATGTTAAAAATTTGGTGAAATAATTCCACTAAATGACTGTGTTACGAGTGTGAGATGCACAGTTTTCAAGTACACTCTTAACTTCGAGAATGTTTAATATTTTCACTCCAGATTTTCAACATTGCCTTCTCTTCACACCTCCTTATCAATGGTGCAGCTGACATTTTAATGTGGTGCAGAGTGGCACGGTCACTGTGGGGAAATCAACGTTCGAAACAGATTAACAAAATCACAGGGACACGTTCATGAGCAGAGGTCCCAAATGCTTTCATGAGGTGGGGTCACAAAAAGGTCATGTTTTAAAATTTGGAGTGCAAATAAAAAACACACGCCCAGCGTGTTAGGGTTTCTAACCATTACGTGCCACCCTGTACAGACTAACAGGAATCAGGGGTGTGTCTTTGGATTGTCTGCTGTACTGCTCACGCCATTTGTCCTCCACCCTGCAGCCACTGACAGGCATCAAGATGTGCCTTGGACTCTTCAGCCCCAAAGTTCAACCCATTCTCCTATGCTGCACCCATCTCAACAAACTTCCTTATGAAATGGGGTGAGCATAAGACCAGACGACCCCAAGGCACAACACAACACTTGTCAGACTCTGCAGGGTAGGATAAGGTGTAATAGCATGAGCGTTATGGCCAGTGACCCAAACGCACACCCCAATACCTGCCACTCTCTGCGGGGTGGGGTGGGGTTGACGTCGGTTCTATATTTCATTGCTATTCCGAAATCGGTCACGTGTTGTGACTTCCGGGTCCCGACTCCTATAAGATGCTCGCAAACATGAGCGAGCGTGCGGCGCCGTGTGCAGAGACACGCGCATGTCAAGCGTGTCCAGCGGGAACTGTGGAACAAAGGAAAGGGAGTTTCAGCAAATAGTGCTGGTAAGACAGCTTATTGTGAGTAGAGTGTCCATAGTTAATATATCCGAGAAAACAAACAAACAAAAAAATTGGATAATTACACTGAGACCACAATATCATTCATATTACATACAAGGCACAATTTAATAATCTGTGGAATTTGTAAACATGCACTTTGTATTATGTCAAAAGCTGTTGGTTTGTCTCAGATTTCAGAATGTCCAAATTGCTATGATTTGAGGTCCTTGAAAGATGAAATAGTAAGTTTAACTACAGAATTGAGAAATATGAAAGAACTAAGAGAGTTAGAATGTTTTGTGGATAATATGGTCAGAAGACTTTCACCTCCTATATCAAATGAGGCAGCTGTACCTCAAGTTGAGCTAATAACTGCAGATGCTTCTAGCGTCGTTAACTCAGTTTTAGCTTCCTCTCTGACAGAAGAGGCTGTTTCGAATCAATGTTTGCTTAATCCATGCTCACAAGCTGTGTATCCTTTTGCTGTATCTAACAAAAGACCTAGAGAGGTACAAGCAGAATTAGAGGATGGCTGGGAAAGTATTCCCAAAAGAAAATTTAAAAACAGCAGAAGAGCGGCCTGCATTTCAAACAGTAATTCTATTCAACAAAACTCAATAGAAGCCAGTAAAAGATTTATTCCATTAACCCCATCCCCTTCTGATTCCACCCCAGTTAATGAGGTTTTATATCCTACACTTCCTGCATTGATTATTGTGGACTCTATTATAAAATATGCCAGCAATATGTTTCATAACGATGATTTGAAAATTCAAAAGAAGCCAGAAGGAGAAGGAAGGAAACATATTCAATTCAGTGCTTTAGAGTAACTGGTAATTGGTATTTTTCTTTTAAACTTAGATTGTGGGCTTGTAGTGACACTATACTTTCTTTCCTTGTTGTCTTTACTTATAATTGTTTTTGGGCTGTTGAAAATTTAAAACATAGTGGTGGTGTAATTCTGTGCTGTCTTTAATAGCTGCAAATTTTCGCCCACCCTCCCTCTCCTTCCCCCAACTCTTAATTATATGCCCTGATAAATCTGATTGACAGGAGCTAAACACAGGGTATAGTAAGAGGTGTGAAGTAGGAGGGCCATAAGGGGGAAGAAGCCCACCCTCAGCAGGACAAGTGTTTTGACTCATTTATTTATTTATTGGTTTCTTTTTCTTTAAAAAAAAAAATCGGAGGATCAGTTACAGGATTTTTAGTACTGTAAATTAATAAAAGAGAACTAAGAGAGTTTCAGTAGCAGACAAGTAGTGGAATTGCAGTATAATGTGGGAGTGGTGCAATCAGGCTGTGGGGCAGCCATATTCAGGCAGACCTTCTGGATACTGAGGTGCTGCCCTATCTGCATGCATCTCTCTGGACTCGGGATGAGGTAACCAGACTCAGAGCGGAAGTAAACTGGGTCAGGAGTACCATCACCCCTATCCAGGGACCACCCAGTCCAATGCAGCTGCCTCAAGGATGCCGAGAACGAGGAGCACTTGGATGACAGTGGGCTCAGGAGGTTAGAGCAGTCAGGCAGAGGCACATCCCAGATCCTATTCCTCTCAAGAACTCATATGCCACACTGGCAAATGAGGACAACCAAATAGAGGTGCCGAGAAGTGGAAGGAAAGGATGTGGAGGTTAGCCAAGGAGGTGACCTCAGTGGGAAAGCAGTGGACCCCAGAGGAGGAGGAAGCGAATCCTGGTGGGGACTCCATCGTAAGAGGGATCCAGCTAGGAACACAGGAGGGGAGGACAGGAGGTGAGGTGCTCACCAGGTGCCACGGCATGGAGGATGGAAGGAAGATCACGGGGATCACTGGGAAGGCAAGAGCGGGAGGGTGAGCTGGATGTCATTATCCACCTAAGTACTAATGACTTGGCAAATGGGGAGCCAAAGGAAGTTCAGGAAGAGTTTAGGAAACTGGGGAGGGTCTCAAGCAAGTAGCTACTTCTGTCACTTTCTCAGAAGTTCTACCTGTGAGGCAAGGGAGAGCATAGGAGTGCATGCACCAGGAACTTTAACTCATGGTTGAAGAACTGGTGCTGTGAGGAAGGGTTTGGATTCATTGGTGACTGGGGATCCACCTGGAGGGATGGAGGTTTGTTCAAGCCTGACGGCCTGCATCCATCCTGGAGGGGAATCCAAGCACTCAATGATAAGTTTAAATGCTACATTGACAAGCATTTAAACTAGCAAAGGGTGGTGGCAGGCCAGCAAGGAGGGTACCTACTTGCTCCCCCCCCACAGCTAGCAGTGGAACCAGTGAACCAGAGGAGTGGCTATCTCTGCAAAGCAGTGTGCAAAAGATGGAGATTAGTGTCCAAAAGGTGGATAAGCAGAAAAGGGGCACAATTCAGCAGAAAGGCAGACAGCAAGGAGAACCAGAGATAAATGACAACCAAGGAAGGGGGTGGAGTAGAACAGTGAAGCAGGCTAGGGAGGTCAAATCATGGAAAGCCATGTGTGAAAATGCCAGGAGCCTTAGCAACAAGATGGAAGATCTGGAGGCTGTCATGGTACAGTCAGACCTGGACATTGTGGCCATCACTGAAACCTGGTGTAATGATAACCATGACTGGGAGATGGGCATACCTGGCTACAACATATTCAGAAGAGACAGACGAGGCAGGAAGGGAGGAGGAGTGGCACTGTATGTGAAAAATGACATAAGGGCCACAGAGATCCAGGAGGAACAAAATGGGGAGAGATACTGTGGGTTAAGCTGGAAAGGAAAATGGGGCCAGCCATCCGCGGTGTGGTCTATAGACCACCAGCCCAGGAGGAAGAAACAGATAGGAAGCTGATGCTAGCCATCCAAAGGATGGCAGACAAGGTGAGGTAGTACTGGTTGGAGACTTCAATATTCCAGACGTGGACTGGAGCATCCCAGCAGCAGCATCAACTAGGAGCAGATTTATCCTGGACTCCTTCAGGGTGCCTTCCTCAAGCAACTGGTCATGGAACCAACTCGGCAGAAGGCAATACTGGACCTTCTGCTCACAAACAGGGACAGTATGATGGGGTAACAGTGGGGAGCACCTGGGTAACAGTGACCACCAGTCATTGTGGTTTGAAATCACAGAAAGAGCAGAACCAAACCACACAAAACATGTATCCTGGAGTTTAGGAGGCAGACTTTGGGAAAATGGGAGATACTTGAAAGAGGCATTAAGGGAATGGGACAGGAATCAGGGGTTGAGGAACAGTGGGCAGTATTTAAAATGGGGATTACAAGAACAACAGAATTATGCATTAAGCAGGTTAGCAAGAGGAAAAGGAAGAGGAGACCATTATGGTTTCCAAAGAGGTAGCAAAGAAAGTGAAAGCCAAAAGACTGCATTCAGGCAATACAAAAGACACAGGCAGAAGGGATGAGAGAAGTACCAGGAGAAACAAGGGAGGCAGGGAAGTCAGTAAGGAAGCCAAAGCTCAGACAGAAGAACACATTGCAAAACCAGTGGTTAAGGGACAAAACCTTTTACAGGTACATAAGTGAAAAAAGAAAGACAAAGGGAGGGATAGTGAGACTGAAGGGGGAGGATGGGAGTCGTGGAGGATGACAACAGTAAAGCTGACATATTGAACAGGTATTTCTGCTCAGTCTTTACTGAGGAAGAGGGGGTAATGGGTCTGAAGGGAGTACAAGGGGTGAGAATGGTGCAGAAATGGACACAAGTCCCTTTACACGAGAAAGGGTCCTGAAGGAACTGGAAGTAATAAGAGTTGACAAAGCAATGGGGCCAGATGGGGTGCACCCCAGGGTCCTCAAAGAACTAAGAGAGGTGGTGGCTGAACCTCTGGCTATCCTGTTTAGCCAATCACTGGAAATAGGGGAGGTACCCAAAGACTGGAGGACAGCAGATGTAGTCCCCTTATACAAAAGTGGGAACAAAGAGGAAGCAGGGAACTACAGACCAGTTAGTCTCACCTTGGTAGTGGGAAAGATCATGGAAGCACTACTGAAGGAGAGACTGGTGGAACATTTGGTTGTCAATGGACTAAAGGACCCAAGGCAGCATGGCTTCACCAGGGGGAGGTCATGTCAGACCAACCTCATTGAATTTTTTGACTGGGTGACGAGGGAGGTGGATCAGGGGAGGGCAGTGGACATGGCCTATCTGGACTTCAGCAAGGCCTTTGACACTGTGCCACATAGAAGACTATTACACAAACTGGGGAATATGGGTGTGGGCAGGACAGTAGTGTGGTGGGTAGGTAACTGGCTGGGTGGCAGGACACAGAGGGTGGTGGTAAATGGCTGTCACTCCACAGAGGAAGAAGTAACCAGTGAGGTACCACAGGGATCAGTGCTGGGACCGGTCCTATTCAACATCTTCATCAGTGACATTGCAGGATCTAGAAGGCAGAATTTCACTGTTCGCTGATGACACAAAGCTCTGTAACAGAGCAGACACACCAGAGGGTGTAGACAGAATGAGAAGGACCTGCAGAAACTTGAAGAATGGTCAAGGGTTTGGCAGTTGAAATTCAATGCAAAGAAGTGCAAGATAATGCATATGGGGCACAAAAACCCTGGCACAATATATCAGTTGGGGGTGAGGATATAGCATGCACCAAGCAGGAAAGGATCTTGGGGTTGTCATCTCTGATGACCTCAAATGAGGAAACAGTGTGACAAGGCATCAGGTAAAGCAAATAGGATGCTGGGATGTAGTAGGCAGGGCATCACCAGCAGGAAAAAGGAGGTCATAATTCCGCTATACAAGACACTAGTGAGGCCCCACCTGGAGTACAGTGTACAGTTCTGGAGACCATACCTATGTAAGGACATAGACAGGGTAGAGAAGGTTCAGAGGAGGGCAACAAAGATGGTGCATGGATTGCATCACAAGTCCTATGAAGACAGGTTGAAGGAACTGAACATGTACTCCCTGGAGGAGAGGAGGGAGAGAGGGGATATGATAGAGACATACAAGTATCTTACAGGGAGAAACAGGGTGCAGGAAAACACTATTTTTAAGTGAAAAAGATGTTCCAGGACTAGAGGCATGGGATGAAGTTGGAGGGAGGACGATTCAGAGGAAACATGAGAAAGAATTTCTTCACAGAACGGGTGGTGGACAAGTGGAACACCCTGCCAGAGGAAGTGGTGGGGGCTGAAACAATCACGGGATTTAAGAATGCATGGGATAGACATAAAGGAATTCTAGAGGTCAGGGGTAAGGGGAAACAGACTTCTAGGAAAACAAACTGAACTTACAAGCTCAAATGGGCAGACTGGGTGGGCCATAGGCCCTTATCTGCCGACACTGTCTATGTATCTATGTACTGTTTCCCGGGTGCAAAAACGGAGGATATTTCTGTTAAAGTCGATGAATTAATCTCACAACCATCTAATGTTATTTTTCA
The DNA here is from genome assembly GCA_016271365.2 of Neoceratodus forsteri. NCBI lineage: Eukaryota > Metazoa > Chordata > Ceratodontiformes > Ceratodontidae > Neoceratodus > Neoceratodus forsteri. Next base: position 1,101,396,638 of record CM057450.1, on the reverse strand, counting down.
TATAGGGACTAATAATGTAGGATATGAGCATGAAAAAGATATCTGTTCTGATGTTATTGAGCTTAGGGAGTACACTACATCAAAAAATTGTAAAGTATTTATCTCTAACATACTTCCTATCCCACATGCAAAAGTGGGAAAAAAATTATACTATTGAATGAATCAGTGCTAGACTATATAATTGGTGCAAAAAACTAAAACTTCCAGTTCATTAATTGTTGGGAGACCTTTGTATCAAATAGGAGTTTATTTGCTAAGGATGAACTACACTTGTATAGAAATGGGATACATGAACTATGTAAACATTTCAAGCGTTCAGTACAATATTTGCATTTAAACTAACGGTGGGGGGATTTATGGTACTGATAGAAACCAATCAAGCAGTATAAAGAAGAGTATTGATACCATGGGTTTTCAAATGTTTAATGCACAAAGTTTAGGACCTAAATTCAATGAATTAACTGCTAGCGTTTTATCAGAGTGTCCCGATGTTGTTGGTATTACAGAAACATGGTGGCCAAATGATCCTGTGTGGGTTACTTCTATCCCAGGTTTTTCATTATTTCATCTAGGTAGGGAACATTGTAAAGGAGGGAGAGTTGCCTTCTTCGTTAATGTGGAACTGAATGCAACTGATATCCGTACTAGAATTAAAACTAAGAATAGTACTGTGGAGTCAATCTGGGTAAGAATTAGATTCAATAAAAACAATTTTATTTTAGGACTCTGTTATAGAGCCCCTAATTCCACTAAACATGTATTACACAAAATTATGCCAGAGGTGGCTATGGCAACAGATTTGGGAGATATTATAATAATGGGGGATCTGAATTTTGATTGGTTAAATAAAAAAACTACTCATAATCTATCAAAAGAATTTTTCAAAACTTTTGCTGAATTAAATCTCTCCCAATTTGTTGTTTCCCCCCACGAGAGGTTCAAATATACTTGATGTGGTCCTCGGTAGTGAACCATTAAAAATATCTAATTGTCTAGTCTCTATTTCATTAGGAAATAGTGACCATAATGCAGTAACATTCAATCTTCAGTTCCCACACTTGGTTTCGGAAAATATTACTGAAGTTTATTTATACCATAAAGCAGACGGTAAAGCATTGATGGATTATTTAGCTAATATTAAGTCGATTGAACTATTAACACCTGAAGATGTCAATGAAATGTGGTATGTTTTTAAATCAACAATATTGGTAGCAGCATCTAAATTTAACCCCAAAGTAAGAAAAAAGAAATTAAGGAAACATCCAAAGTGGTTATCCTATAGAATAATTAGAATGCTTTAAAAGAAAAAGAAATTGTTTTGAAAATATAAATAAAGTAAATGTATTAGTTCCTCTGCCTCTTTCAAAAAAATGCAAAAAACTTGCAAAAGAGGGATTAAACAAGCAAAGAAAAATATTGAAACAACTATTGCTTTGCAGGCTCAGAAAGGAAATAATAAAATGTTATATAGTTACATTAACTCAATAAAGAAACAAGAAAGTAAAGTAGGTCCTTTAAAATAGATGAAAGAGACATTAATGATAAAATAGAAATGGCTAATATATTTAACATATAATTTTGTAAATCATTTAATAATAATATACCAGATACTGAGACTCAGCCCAGAGTTGTAGAAAAATATATGGAGATTACTATAACTAATATAAAAAATAAATTAGACTCCGTAAAAAAGGATTCCCCTTCAGGCCCAGATGGTATATCTGGAAATATATTGATTTTGATGAAAGATCATTTGAGTCTTCCTTTAAAAATTATATATGAAAAAGTCTGAACTCTAGCGTAGTACCATCTGAATGGAAAGATGCATATATTACACCCCTATTTAAAAAAGGTGATGAGTTTGGTAGAAAATTACCGCTCTATTAGCCTAACGCCGATTCTTTGTAAGGTACTTGAAAGAATAATTAAGGATGAACTATATTTGATTATACCTTCTATCGATTCTAATCAACATGGATTTATTAAAGGACAGTCAGTTGTCACTAATCTGGTCAGTTTTTATGACTATGTTGGTGACAAACTTGATAACGGAATTCCGTGTGATGTGATATTGTTAGATTTTAAAAATGCCTTCAACTCAGTACCACATTGGGCAATCATTCACAAATTAATTGAACATAATATTAATCCAGTATTTGCTAATTGGATTATGGATTGGTTAAAGTATAGAAGACAAAGTGTATCAATTGATGGATTTAGGTCCTCCTGGAATCCTGTGTTAAGCGGTGTCCCTCAAGGTTCAGTTCTGGCTCCAGTTATATTTCAGATCTTTATAGCTGATTTATCATGCAATATTGAAAGTAATATCACTAAATATGCAGATGATTGCAAAATTGTGAATGTGGTAAAATATTCTAATGACTGTGAAGTTATTCAAAAGGATTCAGATATCCTGGAATTTTAGTCACTTCGGTGAAAACTAAAGTTTAACACTTCTAAATGTACAGTTTTACATTTTGGAAAGAAAAATGCAAATCATCAGTATTATTTATATAATGAGCCTATTATGGATTAACAGAATGAGAGAGGTCTTGAAATTGTTGTGGATCAAAATCTTAACTTTGACTTGCAAATCACTAATAGTGTAAATAAAGCCAATAAAATTTGGTGGTCAATCAAGAGGAATATTATATCTAGGAACCCCAAAGTCCTTTTTCCTCTTTTTCATACCTATGTTCACCCTCAGTTGGACTATGGATCCCAACTTTGGTCCCCCTACCTGCGTAAGAATGTAAATAGATTGAAAGGGTACAAAGAAGAATTACAAAGTCCTTCTTTTTTAGATAAGACCTATCCTACAAAGGTCGACTTCAAAAACTTAATTTAATGTCTTTGGAGCAGAGGCGGCTTAGGGTCACCTATTGTTTACTTGGGATGTTTTTAATGATGTCAACCTATTAACTGATTGTGGATTGGAGTTTAAGCAACTAAATGTTAATACTAGAGGCTATCCACTTCAGTTAGGGATATGTAAATTTAGAACGAAGAAGACAGCATCCTACTTTTCTCAGAGAGTGGTGAAACCATGGAATGGTTTGCCTTTAAACAGTTATCCACACAAATAAAAATACATTTAAAAATAGACTTGATAGGTATTTGTTGTCATCTTCAAATACCTCAAGCCATATGTAAGTTCAGGGGTGTTATGGGTCTGTTGGCCCTTTGCATCCTGCAAATTCCTAGTATGATTCCTATTATGTGTATCTCTAACTCCTGCACTACTAATGCCAACACCAGCAAGACAACATTCAGCACTGACAAATGCTTATTTTTTCTATGTTACTGCTACTGTAAATAAATAGTTCTGGTGAATTCTACAACTGCTCCTGGTGTTTCCTATGCTTCCTGACCTGTGCCTCGATGACAGATGGTTTTAGAAGTGGGATTTAAGCCGTACATACCCTAAGACAGGAGTTTTGTACATGGGTACTGGACCTAGTACCAAGAAGACACCGAGAAATGTATGGATTCTGCAGCAGCAAGTCCAGGAGTGGTTACCAGGAGAATGGCAGCCACACTAGCAGAGAGAGAAGTCCAGTCTGAGATTGTACAGCCAGCACAAGTTATGGAAAAAGAACAGGCAGGGACAGAACCTGAAAGCCTGATGGACTTTTCAAATGGTGGGCTATACAACAAAAAGAGACAGAGAAGTAGAGAGAAAAAGAGATGCAGCGACAGGAGCAGCAGATGAGAGAAGAGATGCAGTGATGGGAGCAGCGATGGCTGGATGCCTTACCAGCTAATAAAGGCAGAGGATCCGGCACACATCCAGACAAGCAACAAAATGCAAGCAACTTAAAAGCCATTAAACTTAAAGTTGTGTCCCTCAGATGATAGTGAGGCATACCTATCAACTTTTGAAAGAGTTGCGACAACCTACCAATGACCAAAGCAACAATGAACAATCAGACTGGTACCCTGCCTGACAGGGAAAGCCCAACTTGCCTACAGCAGTATGGACACTGTGCAGTCAGAAAACTATGACTTGGTGAAAAGCGAAATCCTGAAAAGGTGTGACATCTCCAGAGAAACCGACAGGCAAAGATTTCGATCTCTGAGGTACAACTCTGTCGACAATACTTGAGAAGCTTTCGCCTGACTCAGAGAACTCCTGATGAAATGGATCCAACCAGAGAGCAAACCAGTCCCACATATCAACACATTTGCTATGGAGCAATTCATCAAAATCTTGCCTACAGATGTGCAGCTGTGGGTAAAGGGACACTAACCAGAGAGTGGGGAAAAGGCTGTTTCTTTGGCTGAGGACTACCAAATGGCCAGACAGATGCCACAGCAGCGAGGTAACAGCCAAGTACCGGTAAGACACTCTTTTCCCCATTTAAACTCCAAACCTGATAAGAACTCTGGTGGGGGTGACAAATCTGGACCCAAAGACGTTATCTGCTATAACTGTAATAAGCCAGGCCATGTTGCAAGAAACTGCCATAGTAAGGAGAGTGGCACTGGAGCAGATTTGTTCTTGGCAAATTGGGGCAAGTACTTAACAGATGTAATGGCGGGGAATAAGACTGTGAAGGGACTCACTGATTCGGGAAGCAGACAGACCCTAGTGCATGTTAAAGTGCTAGGAAAACACTGTGCAAAGGGCCCATGTACTGGTGTCATCTGCATCCACGGGGACACTCAATACTATCCTACCACCCAAGTGACTCTAACCATTAAGGGTGTGTCACACCAAATGAAAGTGTGGGTAGTACCGAAGTTACCTGTACCTGTAACTATTGGTAATGACATTCCAGGGTTTACTGAGCTAATCAAAGAGACAGTAAATCTTGACATTTCAGCAGCAGTGGTAACAGCTCAGGCACAGAAAATCTCAATGGTGGACACTTTTCCTTTCAGTGATTTTGATTTGGACTTGTTTGAGCATAGCTCCAACATCCGGAAATCCAAGAAAGAAAGAAAGACGATGCCTGAAGAAACTGTGGCAACAAATGACTGATGGACATGAAGGGTTAAAATATGAAAATGTTGAAACTAAATTGTTAACTGATTGTGATTTTCTTTCAAAGCAAGCCAACGATGTTTCTCTCCATGGTTATTTCAAGCAGCCGGGGATGAAACCAAAACGGGGTGGACCAATGTTTAAAAAATGTAATGGTTTACTGTACAGAGTTTGGGTTAAACCTCGGACACAGGAACAGACAGAACAATTGGTTATACCACAGAAGTATAGAACAGAGTTATTACAGATAGCACATGATAGTCCTATGGCTGGTCAATCAGGGAGGGATCGCTCCCTTGCCAGATTGCTGTATAGATTTTACTGGCCTGGAATTCATGAAGATGTTGCTACCTATTGTAATTCCTGTGCACAGTGTCAGAAAGTAGCCCCAGTCACTAAGAAAGACAAGGTGCCCCTGGTGCCACTACCCTTGATAGATGTACCTTTTGAGAGAATTGCAATGGATGTGGTTGGTCCTTTAGACAAAAGTAAAAAGGGTAATAGCTTTATCCTGGTAGTATGCGACTATGCTACTCGATACTCAGAAGCAGTTCCAATGCGCACTGTTACAGCCCCAAAAGTTGCAGCAGAGCTTGCGAAAATTTTCAGCACAGTGGGCATACCTAAAGAAATTATTACTGATCAGGGTAGTAATTTGGGTGTTGCATTGCTTAAGGAGCTGTACAGACTGCTAGGTATCACTGCCATAAGAACCTCCCCCTATCACCCTCAGACAGATGGTTTTGTTGAGCGTTTTAACCAACCCTAAAACGAATGTTAAAAAGGTTTGTAAAAGGGGAAGGGAAAGACTGAGACCAATACTTGCCTTACCTACTTTTTGCTTACAGAGAAGTGCCACAAGCATCAACAGGGTTTTCACCATTTGAAATGCTGTATGGTAGGCAGCAAAGAGGGCCACTGGATGGGATAAAAGAAACGTGTGAAGATAACCCCACTGAGAAACAATCTATAACTTCTTATATGTGTGCCCTAAGAAAGAAGCTGACAAAATATGCTGAAATTGCCCACAGTAATCAGGAAGAGGCCCAAAATCAGCAAAAGGTATATTATGACCAAGGGGTAAAAGAAAACGTTTTTGAGCCAGGTGAAAAGGTTTTGCTACTGTTACCCACAACAGAAAATAAGCTGTTAATGAAGTGGCAAGGGCCTTATGAGGTTCTTAGACATACTGGTGTAACCCCCCTGCAAATGGGGGTTCCCAAAAGACTTCCAGGAGCTTGCTTGAATGCTCCAAGCCTGAATGGTGTTTGGCGTTTAAGCCATTTATCAGTGAGTGTTTTTAGAGCCTCTGGTACTGTCTCTTTAAGAGCTGTCTGCTTGCAGACATAATTAGTTTGTATGGGGGGACTGTGTGCTTCTCTGTTTGAGTACCACTCGAGCTGCTGCCAATTCACTCCATTTTTGCAGTCACTAGGAGTGCAAAGGGAACCTATCTGAAAGATGTAACTGTTTACCAGAAATCATTTACAGTAATAATGAAATTACAGTTTGTCTAACCTGCTTTCTTTGCAGTCAGAACTGTGTCTGCCTAGTTCCCCATTCTGGTTTGAACTGCTGAACTGGACCAATCAGTGTGGGGTAAGCTAGCTCTAAAACGGTGCCTTGGACCGAATCAGAACTTGGACTCATAATCTGAGCCAGCCACAAGAGGATTGTATGGGCAGTGACTCTGGGAGATGTAGTTTAGACTTGGTGCCTTTTGGACCAACAGCAGCAGTCTATTGTGAGTGACAGCCAATCCAGTCAAGAACTGGGAGGAACTCAAAGAAGTGCCGGTTTGTCTGTTGGAGTTTCAGTTTAGCTCTGGAGTGAAGGGGAAAGAAACCCTGTGCTCCTTCAGTGCACAGTTTCAGTCAAAAACGTGTGTAAGGCCCAGAGTTCCGGTCTGCAGCTTGTGTAACTGCTTGTTAGGACTGAATCCGTCCTGTGAAAAGAATCAAAGGATCTCTGAAGAGTAGAAACCAGGCTCACCCTGTAGAAGACTGGAGAAATTGTTGAATTGCACTCGGTCTGTCAGGAACTGAATCTGCTGTGTGTTCTCCTGGGTATTGTGCAGTAATTGCGATCGGGATAGAGAAGCAGCCTGCCTGGTATAGTACTTTCTTTTTTTACCATATAAATGTGTGAAGAGTCTCGTGGAGCTCAAAAGTAGCCCTGCTGACGTTGAAGGACCCTATCTTGTTTGGAGGTCGTGAGTACTAATTAAGGTCGCTCCTGTTGAATTGCCACATTAAATCCAAATGGAATCACTGTACTGCTGACTGTTTAAGCTAATTTTTCTTTTCACTGTGAATGGGCCCTACCAGCTGCCACGGTTTGGACTAGCCACTAGGGCTTGGGTACCCAGGGACAGTAACTGGTAGGGATAGGCCTAATGCACAGAGCCATAGGTAGATAGTAAAGTGATAAGCTAATTAACCTGATTTCCCTGTCCTTGTTATATCCCCTAAATAAATCAGAGCTGCTTGTTTCAGCAAAGTTATACTGCCTGAGGTATTTGTCTATGTTAAAGTACTGTACTGTGATTGTTGCACTGTATCTTATTTCACAGGAGGTCCCAGTGCCGGAACTAGTCCTGGGGGTAAGTGTATACGGTGAAGGTAATTCTGATATATTGTGTGGGCCACTAGTGGGAAGAAAGGGGGGTTGCAGTGTCCCAGAGGGCTGTGACCAAGTTAGTTTAACTATTGCAAACCCTGACCTCTGGGTGGAGGCACCCGCCATTGGATCCAGGCCCCTCAACCTGTTAGTGGCAAATCAGGCAGGGGTAGTAGCCCCTGGGATAACGCCATCTAGGGGTTACATCTTGGAGGCTCACCGCTGGGATTGTGTGTCCTCTAGTGGCCATATTTACGAACCACTGTTAAGAAAAAATGGGTACCCGACAGAAATGGCTGTGCACGGCTGGTGGAGTGGTGTACTGGGGAGGAGATTGACCCCAAATGCTATGCTTATCCTGGACATCCCCTGGTATCAATACGGACACTGTACAGGGAGTACTTTCCAAGGTGGAAGGTTTACAAAACCCTGTGGTGGTGGGTCGGCATGCTAATCTGCTCACCCACACTTTCCTGGCCCTAGTAGAGTTTAAGGATCCCACAGATGCTCCAAAGTGCCACAGACCATTACCCCAGAGGAGCCCTCACTGCCTAGAGAGTGATAACTAAGTACAGTAAAGACCCGGGGAATGAGCCCCACCACTGTCTGAAACTTTTGAGGAGAATTTGCTAAATGGTTGCTGGGGAAGGAAAACTGTGGAGGACTTGAAGAAACTATTCTTGCCACCTGGGGGTGTTCCTCCCCAACACCTCTCCGCTCCAGTACCCGTAATGGTGGCTAAACCAATGCAGACTCCTATTTCTGCACCTGCCATTAGTCACGACTCTTACCGAAGGTTGAGGATCTTCTCTGGCACCTCCCACCCCAAGGGAGGATGACTGGGAGACTTGGATGAACTATGTTGCCCCCAAGTGCTAGAATGGCAATGCTCGAAGCCGGCGAAAGAGGTTAGTGAGAGCCTCCAGGTCCTGCCCTGGCTACCATCCGTGCTAAACGGGCCAGTAACCCTGAAGAGACTGCACAGGCCTATCTTGAGGCCTTGGAGAATGTGTATGGAGCCCAGATTCTGATGAAGACCTATGGTGGAGAGTAGAGATGCACAACAGTACCAAGGGGAGTTGTTGTCTGTGTATGTATCTCGGCTGGAAAAATTGTTGCAAGAATGCCTCAGAAAGGGTAGTTTGCCAGCGATTGAACTGGACCGAACCAGGCTGGACAGGATCCTTAAGTCTGCCCCCTTCTCAGAACTGCTGTTGCTTCAGTTACGCCTGGCAAATCGACTGGAATCCACACCCTCTTATGATGAGTTAATGAGAGAAATTCGAGGAGCTGAGAAAAGGCGACCTCGGGAGGGACCTGTACCAATAGCTGCAGCTATGACCCGAGTGACTGAGGGTGGCCCATCAAGTGAAGTTCAGGGGCAGAGGTTGGCAGTCAATGAGTGCTCTGATAAGGAAAAAGAAATGCCACAATGGGGCGAACTGTTGAGAGAGATCAGAATTCAAAAACAGTCCTTTATGAAGCCACGCCTCGAAATGCAGACCCGACCTATATCCGACTGCATCTGCTATGGGGGTGGGGATACCCACCCATGTATCTCCTGCTGATAACAGCTCCGAACTCGATTCCTTGACCATGGAAGTGGAGAAACTGACGAGATGTCTCCAAATGCTTATCACGCCGCAGACAGAGATGGCACCAAGGTTTCCAGTTAGTAATACCCCTGCCCTGGCTCCCAGTGTGGCGCCTCGGCCAGCTCAAACTCCAGAAAGTATGTTTTGCTATAATTGTGGGAAAGATGGGCACATGAAAAGGGAATGCCGGTCCCCAAAAGACACTGACAAAGTTGCATATAGGCTACAAGGAGAGCTTCGGAGAACAAATCAGTGGTTAAGAGGTGCACGAAATGATCCCAGTGAGGGCACCAAAATGCTAACTCACGTCCTTTTGTGGCAAGGTCAGTTGCCCAGGCCCCCACTACCGCCTCTCCAGACTGGTCCAGAATAGTGGGTCCTCCATGGAGACCACTGTAAAGGTGAATGGAGTGTCTACAAGAGCTGTATAGACAGTGGCTCCCAAGTGACAATTATGTTCCAGGATTGGTATCAGAAGCATTTGTCAGGCGTGCCCTTACAACCATTAGAAGGACTGCATGTATGGGGGTTAAGTGAGAAGGCCTACCCCTATTCCGGGTATATCCAAATTTGGCTGTCTTTCCCCACCTCCGTGGCTGGAGTGGCGAACAAGTAGAGACCCTAGCCTTAGTGTGTCCCCCCACTGGACTGTATGATGGTGTCCCTTTGTTGATTGGAACAAATGCTCATATGTTCGGAAGGCTGGCACAGTTGTGTTATGAAAACAGGGGTCAAAGACTAGTAGAGCTTTAAGAGTTCCGGCTTTAATTAAGAAGGCCTATGAGGCACAGAGAGATGCTGAAAAATAGAACCAGAGGAACCGGTCGGAATTGTGGAAGAAGGATCCTGAGTCTCTGATCCTGGCGCAAATGCCCAGTGTACCTTACAGGAGAGGTCCGTATCAGAAAGGATGTTAAGAATAAAATATTAATGTTGGATGCACCAGGCGATGGAAAATTGCCAGAGGGACTGCTGGTCAAGCCTAGTATTTTGCCGCTAGAGCCCATGCTTATGCCAGAAGGGTAATGGTCCAAGTTCATAATGTGTCTGAAAAGAGACATTCGAGTAAACAGAGGTTGCATCCTGGCTAATGGGCATTGTGCAGACACTGCAGTGCTGCCCAGCAGCAAGAGTTCAAGGAAGAATGACAGAGTAGCCTGACTTGTTTGATTTCGCGACTCCCGCTGCCAGCTGAATGGAAAGTGAGGATCAGTGAGAAGCTTGCCCAGAGAAACCAGGTGTTTTCTTTAAAGGAATGGGATGTAGGATGCGTGCAAGGGCTGAGCACAATATCCGGCTGCATGATGAAAGACCATTTCGTGAGAGGTCTCGGCGCCTGGCGCCTGCTGACATAGATGATGTGAGGACGGCATCTGCAAGAAATGTTAGCTGCTGGTGTAATACAAGAATCCAAGCCCTTATGCTTCCCCCATTGTGGTAGTGAGGAAAAAGAATGGAACAGTAAGGATGTGTGTGGATTATACTGTAAACCGAGACTATCCTGATCAGTACACAATGCCCCGCATTCAGGATGCTTTGGACTGCCTAAACGGGAGCAAGTGGTTCTCTGTGCTGGATCTCCGCGGTGGGTACTACCAGATCCCGATGGCCCCAGAGGACCGTGAGAAGACAGCCTTTATCTGTCCGCTTGGCTTCTATGAATTCATGAGGGATGCCTCAAGGATTTCAGGTGCCCCAGCCACTTTTCAACAATTGACGGAGCGTGCAGTGGGGACATGAACTTACTAGAGTGCCTGGTATACCTAGATGATGTTATTGTGTTTGGCAGCTCACTGGAGGAACATGAGAGCAGATTATTTAAGGTATTGGACCGACTGGAGGACTTTGGCCTTAAACTGTCCATTGATAAGTGTCAATTCTTTCAAACATCAGTAAAGTATGTGGGACACATAGTATCCACCGAGGAATAGAGACCGACCAAGTAAAGTTGAGGCCTTGACCACCTGGCCACAGCCCAAAAATCTAAAAGAACTGCAAAGATTCCTGGGATTCTGTGGTTATTATCGGGCTTCATCAAGGACTATTCAAGAGTGATCCGCCCTTTACTTAATCTTACTCAAGGGTATCCCCCAACCCACAAAAAATACCAAAAGTCAGCGTCCCTCAAGACTGAAAGAGTGTATTTTCATCCGAGTGAAGTATTTGGGGCCCGCTGGTCTCCTGATTGTGAGACTGCTTTTCATGAGATCATATATCAACTTACCCATGCTCCAGTGCTGGCCTATGCCGATCCAAGAAAACCTTACGTCCTGCACACTGATGCTAGCTTGCAAGGGTTGGGGGCTGTGTTGTACCAAGAGCACGAGAATGGCCTGAGACCAGTGGCCTTTGCCAGTAGAAGCCTGACCCCATCCGAAAAGAACTATCCTGTACATAAGTTAGAGTTCCTAGCTTTGAAGTGGGCTATTGTTGACCAATTCCATGAGTACTTGTATGGGGCTAAAATACTAGTAAAAACTGACAATAATCCTTTGACCTATGTGCAGACCTCAGCTAAGTTGGATGCCACTGGCCATAGGTGGCTTTCTGCATTATCTACATATGACTATGCTCTCGAATACCGAGCAGGTCTGAACCACATAGATGCTGATGCTCTCTCCCGGAGGCCTGTTCCCCAGAATGATTGGGTCCGATTGGCAGAACCTGACATTCGGGCACTCTGCCGGAAGTTTGACAGGGAGGAACAAATGTCCACAGATGCAGTGGACTGCATGGTGGATTGCTTGGGACCCTCTGAGAATTGCATACCTGCTGCTTGTCACTTTCTGCAATAGACATTGGTGCACTGCCTCAGCTGGACGATGACAGTATCAGCGGGCTCAATCCCGCAATCCCATGATCAAAGCAGCTTTAGAAGCCCTCATGCAGGAAAAGATGTGTCCAAATTACGCTCCACTGATTTGAGAACTGCACTGTTATACAAAGAAGGTCCTAAGTTGAAACTGATCAATAAACTGTTATACAGAGAAACAGTAGACAGAGGGGACAAGTAGACAAACAACAACTAGTGCTGCCCACTGCCTTTCGAGACTCAGTACTGAGGTCCTTGCACAACCACATGGGGCACCTTGGTATAGACAGAACACTTGACTTGGTGAGATCCAGATTCTATTGGCCTAAGATGGGGGCTGATGTGGAGCAACACATTCAACTATGATCGCTGCTTACAGAGCTTTTGCCCCAGAGGGCTGCCCCTGTTAACATCACCACCAGTGCACCCATGGAGCTGGTCTGTATTGATTTTCTGAGTTTGGAGTCAGATCAAAGAAATATCAGTAATGTGCTGGTGGTCACTGACCATTTCACGAAATATGCAAGCTTTCCCACCAAGACCAGAAAGCATCCACTGTGGCCCAAAGTACTTGTAGAAAACGTTTTTGTTCACTATGGGGCTCCACAAAGAATCCATTCTGATCAAGGAGAGACTTTGAGAGTCGTCTGATCAAAGAGATGCTTTCTCTGTGGGGAGTCGAGTCCAGAACCACTCCTTACCACCCCAGGGACCCACAGCCTGAGCGTTTCAACGCACTTTGCTAGATATGCTAGGCACCCTGCACCCAAAGGACAAGCCTAGATGGAGCCAACAAATTAGCACCCTGCTACATGCTTATAACTGCACCAAAAGTGATGCCACTGGGTTCTCCCCTACCGCCTGATGTTTGGAAGAAAGCTCGACTACCAGTAGATGTGTGTTTTGGGGTCTCTCTGATGGGGTTCAAGCTGACAACTATTTACAGTATGCAAAAGTTAAAGGCCCAGCTAACTCATGCGTATAACTGGCTCAAACCATGGCTGCCAAAAGAAATCTGGCCAACAAAGAAAGGTATGATAAAAGGTGAAAGCACAGGAACTCCAGGAGGGAGATCGGGTATTGCTAAGAAATCTGGGACTGCATGGCAAACACAAGATTGCTGACAGATGGCACCATCTCCCTCACATTGTAGTGGGCAAACTAGATGATCTGCCAGTGTACAAGGTAAGGCCTGAGAACAATTCAAAGATGAAAAACAATGCATAGAAATCATTTACTGCCCATTGGACAAATCCTGATTGAGTCTGAGCCCCCAGAAGATGCCCCCTCTGGACCAGTGACTAGATCTGCTGCTAAGAAAAGATCAAGAAAGTCTGCACCTACAGAAGCAAAGTTAAAGTGTTCCCCTCCACCAGTTGAGCATGACTGTCAGTCCATATCGGAAGAAAGTGAGAGTGACTTTGAATACTATCCTTCTTACGAACTGAGTCAGTTGTTTTGGGGCAATCCCCTAGTCAATACTGGAGATTAAGCTGGGCCTTCTGGACTGTCCAAGCCCCCAGCTTCGTCCCTGGAGCCAATGCTCCCAGAAAGTGAAGTGCAAAGCATCAGATCAGATGAAATGGAATCATTGTGCATGGTTGAACTGTTTGAGCTTTCAGGGGAGGAAAATGATAGATTGGGGCAGACTGGTGATACACCCGAACAAGAAGAGTATTTTGAGTGCCCTGACAGTCCACTGCCAGTGTCCGAAAGCTCATCAGCGAGCCAAATGTTGTGGACTCAGAAGCGGTAACTCCTGGAGCTGAAAGTGCCCCAAGTTCTAGCCTCTCTACCCCCATGGAGACTCCCTGACAAGTGAGGACAATGCTGAAAATGAGGCTCAGAGTGCAGAGACTGTAACAGTTCCCCTAGAAAGACTGGTCGAGCTGTAAAGCCTGTGGTGCACCTCAGTTATGATTCACTTGGGAGGCCTGTGGACTTGCCTCTCAATGTTGTCCATAAAGGAGTGTATGTGTCCCAGGCTCATTGCCCAAACTGAGCATCAGTGCTAACTCCGTTACTTGTGTTGCCCTCTAAGTATGGTGCCTTGCCCCGTCCAGCCCCAAGGTAACTGATAGGGAAGGGCCCCCTCTCTTCAGGTTCATGTACAAGAGGTAATAACTTGAGTTATGGTACAATGTGTGTGTAATACTGTGTAAAGAGTGATGTACTGCAATGTTTCGAAATGTGTTCTTGGTAAAATGATGTATTGACTGATGATTACATGTGTGAGCCTAATGCAAATGTATATGGTTGCAGTTGAAACTTATGGGGGTACTTGCTTGACGCGGACGTCAAGCTTTCCCAGGCCAGGAAGGGTGTAACCCCCCTTCAAATGGGGGTTCCCAAAAGACTTCCAGGAGCTTGCTTGAATGCTCCAAGCCTGAATGGTGTTTGGCATTTAAGCCATTTATCAGTGAGTGTTTTTAGAGCCTCTGGTACTGTCTCTTTAAGAGCTGTCTGCTTGCAGACATAATTAGTTTGTATGGGGGAACTGTGTGCTTCTCTGTTTGAGTACCACTCGAGCTGCTGCCAATTCACTCCATTTTTGCAGTCACTAGGAGTGCAAAGGGAACCTATCTGAAAGATGTAACTGTTTGCCAGAAATCATTTACAGTAATAATGAAATTACAGTTTGTCTAACCTGCTTTCTTTGCAGTCAGAACTGTGTCTGCCTAGTTCCCCATTCTGGTTTTGAACTGCTGAACTGGACCAATCAGTGTGGGGTAGCCTAGCTCTAAAATGGTGCCTTGGACGAATCAGAACTTGGACTCATAATCTGAGACAGCCACAAGAGGATTGTATGGGCAGTGACTCTGGGAGATGTAGTTTAGACTTGGCCTTTTTGGACCAACAGCAGCAGTCTATTGTGAGTGACAGCCAATCCAGTCAAGAACTGGGAGGAACTCAAAGGAAGTGCCCGGTTTTGTCTGTTGGAGTTTCAGTTTAGCTCTGGAGTGAAGGGGAAAGAAACCCTGTGCTCCTTCAGTGCACAGTTTCAGTCAAAAAACGTGTGTAAGGCCCAGAGTTCCGGTCTGCAGCTTGTGTAACTGCTTGTTAGGACTGAGTCCGTCCTGTGAAAAGGATCTCTGAAGAGTAGAAACCAGGCTCACCCTGTAGAAGACTGGAGAAATTGTTGAATTGCACTCGGTCTGTCAGGAACTGAATCTGCTGTGTGTTCTCCTGGGTATTGTGCAGTAATTGCGATCGGGATAGAGAAGCAGCCTGCCTGGTATAGTACTTTCTTTTTTTTTTTACCATATAAATGTGTGAAGAGTCTCGTGGAGCTCAAAAGTAGCCCTGCTGATGTTGAAGGACCCTCTCTTGTTTGGAGGTCGTGAGTACTAATTCAGGGTTGCTCCCTGTTGAATTGCCACATTAAATCCAAATGGAATCACTGTACTGCTGACTGTTTAAGCTAATTTTTCTTTTCACTGTGTGAAAGGGCCCCTACCAGCTGCCACGGTTTGGACTAGCCACTAGGGCTTGGGTACCCTGGGACAGTAACTGGTAGGGATATGCCTGTGCACAGAGCCATAGGTAGATAGTAAAGTGATAAGCTAATTAACCTGATTTCCCTGTCCTTGTTATATCCCCCTAAATAAATCAGAGCTGCTTGTTTCAGCAAAGTTATACTGCCTGAGGTATTTGTCTATGTTAAAGTACTGTACTGTGATTGTTACACTGTATCTTATTTCACAGGAGGTCCCAGTGCGGAACTAGTCCTGGGGGTAAGTGTATACGGTGAAGGTAATTCTGATATATTGTGTGGGCCACTAGTGGGAAGAAAGGGGGGTTGCAGTGTCCCAGAGGGCTGTGACCAAGTTAGTTTAACTATTGCAAACCCTGACCTCTGGGTGGAGGCACCCGCCATTGGATCCAGGCCCCTCAACCTGTTAGTGGCAAATCAGGCAGGGGTAGTAGCCCCTGGGATAACGCCATCTAGGGGTTACATCGGCACTGTTAACTATGAGATTAAGACCCCTGACAGGAAAACTCCAACGAAGATATACCATGCTAACCTCCTCAAGAAATGGGTTGAAAAAATGCCAAAAGCTGCTTTTACCTGAAACTGATAAGGAAGATATTGATGTAGCTTATGATAGACTGGAACAAACTGTAAATGCTGATGCTGTAAAGATGAATGTTTCCTTAACCTCAGAACAAACTGCAGACATTCGTAATGTGCTAAAGACGTTTAACAGTACTTTTACTACGTTACCAGGCCGAGCAAAAGGGGTCGAGCACGTAATAGTGACAAGGAATGCTCGCCCTATTAGGCAAAAGACATACAGGTTGCCAGAGCGGTTAAGAGCTGACGTGGTTAAGGAAATACAAAAAAATGAAAGAACTGGGTATCACAGAGGAGTCAAGGAGTGCCTGGTCATCTCCCATGGTAACTGTGAACAAAAAAGAAAGCGGTGTTAGAATCTGCCTTGATTTTAGGAAACTTAATCAAATGTCAGAATTTGACAGTTATCCTATGCCCAGAACATCCTATTCTATACATAAGTAGGAAGTTGCATGACAGAGAGAAAAGGTACTCCACTGTCAAAAAGGAATGTTTAGCAGCAAAGTGGGCCATGGAGTCCCTTAGGTTTTAGTTGCTAGGAACTGACTTTGTTCTTGTAACAGATTACAATCCTCTCTGTTGGCTTAACCAGATGAAAGATAATTCCAGAATCACAAGGTGGTACCTGGCACTATAGCCATTTAAATTCACGGCGATACACAAATCTGGTAAAGAGAATAGTAATGCTGATTTTCTGTCAAGATATGGATCAGGAATTGAGGGTTCTGAAGGTTGAAAAACAAATGAGTTTAAACTGTACTGTCACAGAAAAACAGATGATGTACACGTGTTTAATTTCTGAAAGCAGCAAATGTTAGTAGAGAATTAATAATAAGTTTTAGAAACCTGTTTGATAAAACAGGTTCCCTCTTAAGGAGTAGGGTGTATGTGACAGGGTGGAATAGGACTCTGTCCCAGTTGTTAGAGAAAGTATTTAAAATGCAAGGATCTGTCCTTTCCTGTCTATTTGACTGTCCGGTTGCGCAACCATATTTTCCTGTGAGACCTCGGACTTTATCAACCCAAACAATCTCGCAATTCTTTGACTCTCACTGTCTCTCAGTCTTCCCTTGCTGTCTGACTTTTCTTCCCTTGCATACTTGCTGATATAAAAAATATATGCAATTAATTGTATGGAATGTAACTGATATTGGGATCCTTTTGTTTAGAAAATATATAGTGTTACTACTGAAATTTATATGATTATGGTTTGAGAGGATTGTGAAAAAAAAAAGCTAATGGAAAAATCCAGAGGTTACTTGAGTGCAAATCTTCCAGCCTTTTGCAAGGGGGAGCCTCTCAGCTCAAACACACTGTGTTCTAGCAGCTCTTGAAATTTATAAGGACAGGACGTTTGCTAAGAGTGGGGGTTGAAAAGACTTATAAAAGAGCTAAGCTGTAATTGCAGAGAAGAGGAGAAGAAAAAGGGACACAGAGACTGAAGGAAGATTTTATTTTATTTCTCCTTTGTACATAGTTATACTGAACATGTTTATTTTTTTTTCTATGTTACTGCTACTGGAAATAAATAGTTTAGGGTGAATTCTACAACTGCTCCTGGTGTTTCCTATGCTTCCCAACCTGTGCCTTGATGACAAACCCGCAAGGCACACACACAATGCCTGTCAGTCTCTACAGGGTGGTGGTGGGGGGGTCGCGTTACAGTTGGAAATCCTAATGCCCCGGATGTTTGTTGGTATTTTCACTCCAAATTTTCAACATGACTGTTTTGGGTCACCGCCTCATGAACAATGGCAATATCATTTCGATACTCAATCCCAAAAGGTGATTTTGCACAGTGACTGCGTTATTTGGTGCCACAGGTGCTAAAACAGATTTTGGGCAGGATGTGAAAAATTACAGTTGCACTGTTCATGAGGACGTGTGAAAAAATGGCAATGTTGAAAATCTCAAGTGAAAATATGAGAAATTGGCAAAGTTACAAGCGTGCATAGAAACTGTGCAACGCACACCTGTAACACGGTCATTTTTGCAATTTTTTCACCAGATTTTCAACATGGTCTTTTTGGGACCTACTCTTTTGAACAGTGGTACTGTGATTTTGTTACTCCATCCTGAAAGTGGATTTCACACAGCAACTGCGCCATTCTGCGCAACTGGTGCAAAAACACATTTCAGGCAGGATGTGAAAAATGACAGCTATACTGTTCATAAGGAGGTGAAATAATGGCAATGTTGAAAATCCGAATGAAGTATTAACTGGCGAAGTTAGGAGCATGCATAGAAAATGAACGCGCTTGCGCTCATAGCATGATCATTTTTTTGAATTTTTTTCACCAAATTAGCAAATGGGCTTTTTGGGACCCCACCTCAGATCAGTGGAAACGTCGTTTTAAATCAGTCCTGAAAGGTGATTCCACACAGTGACCACGGAATCACCTTTCGGGACCGAGTAACTAAATGACAGTGACAGTGTTTAGGAGTTTGGGTCCCAAGAACTCCATATTGAGAATTTGGGGCCAAAATTCCTAAAAGTGGCTGAGATATCAACCTTAGTTGAACCCCCCCCCCCACACTGATTCCCATTTTACGGCTTACCTTGAAATCTTCACTTTGCCAATCGGCTTTGAAGAGTACAGATGTGTCCCAGTCCACAGAAGATCGTTGCTCCAGACCTCTGGAGGCAAGTATGGGTGTGTGTGTGGGAGGTGGGTGCACAGTGGAGGGTCGGGATGGGGGAGGGGGACGGGGAGACAACGATGGACTGTTTTTTCTTTCAGGTTTATAGAAATAAGACACTGGGGATGGTTTTCTTTTTTTATATAACGAAAGGATGTGAGCATTTCTGAACACTGGGAGTGTGCTCCCCAGTGCCTGAGGGGGAGGACAGGGAACAGAGGGTGCAAGGAGGACAGCACCAATGGTAGAAAGCAGGAGGGAGTGATTTGCTGGCGGAAGGGACCTCCAACAGAACGCAGGTGTGGGGAGGATAGCAGCAGCTGGAAGGAGAGGGAGGGATTTGCTGTGTGTGTGTGTGTGTGTGTGTGTGTGTGTGTGTGTGTGGGGGGGCTCAAATAGAATGCGGGTGTGGGGAGGATAGCAGCAATGGGAGGAAATGGGAGGGAGTGGTTTGCTGGAGGGGGCGTGGGGGGCTCCAACAGAATGCAGGTGTGGGGAGGATAACAGCAGTGGGAGGGAGTGATTTGCTAGCGGGGGGGCACAAACAGGAATTCAAGGAAGACAGGAGCATTGGGCAGGCTCAGTGCATTCACACTGTAAGCACTACGGCAGTGTGAACACGCAACCAGGAAGTCATGTAATGCAGGGTTTTACACATCAAAGAACAGAGCCGCACCACTATTGTTGTGGCTCTGTCCTTTGAAAAGTTGGCCAACTCCGCCCCAACAACAGAAACTGAATCATCCCCAGCCTGCTGACCCATTGGCCTGCCACTTGCTAAGGAGCTCTCCACTGGGCACACCCCCCTCACACCCCTGCATAGCACCTCTCATGTCAATGAGTTCGTCTGCGCCTGTGTGCCACGACAAACTCAAAAAAATAGCATATTGGAATTGTGGAACACCTTGTTGCCAGTGGTCTACAAGATCCGAGGCAACATGGTTTCACAGGAGGCTGGTCTTGCCAGACAAACCTGATTGAATTCTTTGACTGGGTGATCAATGAAGTGGGTCAGGGAGGAGCTGTAGATGTGGCCTACCTGGATTTCAGTAAGGTGTCTGACACAGTTCCGCATAGAAGACTGGTGAGCAAGTCAGGTAGCTGAAGAGTGGGTCCTAAGGTAGTAAAATGGGTAGGCAGCTGGCTAAGAAATAGGAGTCAGTCAGAGGGTGGTGGTCAATGGAGTCCATTCAGGAGAAAACAGAATGATCAGTGGGGTGCCTCACGGGTCAGTACTAGGCCTGATCATCTTCAATGTCTTTATTAGTGACATTGCAGATGGTCTGGGAGGGAAATAATGCCTGTTCGCAGATGACACAAAAATCTGCAACAGAGTGTTCACATGGGGGTGGAAAAAATGAAGGAAAATCTAAAAAAGCAAGAAGAATGTTCACAGGTTTGGCAGCTGGGTTTTAATACAAAAAAGTACAAAATCATGCACTTGGGTCAGCGAAACCTGGGGGCAACATACCAACTGGGAGGAGAAGTATTAGCAGTCACAAAACAAGAAAGGGACCTGGGAGTAATCATTTCTGATGACCAGAAGGTAGCTAGACAATGTGACAAGGCAGTGGGGAAGGCTAGCTTGATGCTAGGCTATATAGACAGGGCTCCATCTCTGGAAGAACATAGAAAGGGTAGAGGCGATACAAAGAAGGGCAACCAAAATGGTGTAGGAACTGCATCAAAAGCCCTACATAGAAAGGCTTAAGGAATTGAATATGTACTCCCTAGAGGAAAGGAGGGAAAGGGGGGATATGAGAGAAACTTTCAAATACCTCACAGGTAAAAACAAGGTACAAGAAGGAGCATTTTCCAAAAAAAAGATGCTTGAGGACAAGGGGCCACAATATGAACCGGGGGGGCTCAGAGGAAATGTGAGTAAGTACTTCCTCACAGAGAGGGTGGTGTACGCAGAGAACAGCCTCCCAGTAGAGGTGATGGGGGATAAAATGGTTACATGATTCAAGAATGCATGAGATAGAACAAAGGGTATATTAGAAGTAAGGCGGAGAGTGGGACACAGAGACTGAGTAGGGTCTGCAATGGCACTGTAGGTAGGGAGAATAAGGCAGACTAGGTGGGCCAAGAGGTCCTTATCTGCCGACAACTACTATGTTTCTATGTTTTTATGTTATTTTCACAAAGGGCAGGTGGCAGAATTATTTAAGGACTAATGACTAAGATAACACTCTAGGAATGCTAAGGACCAAATGAATCACAAAAAGAACACTGATCAAAAAAGTGTATTGGTAGAACACTATGGGAAGTTTAAGCAACACTTCTTTAAATTAAAAACAGCATTTCAATACTAGTATAAGTTACTGGTCAAAATATACCAACTAATATTTAAAAACTGCCAATGATTTTTGAAACAATTTACTAACCATCTAAGCTTTAATGGCATTAAGGTGGAGGATTACAGACTGTTTAACTAGTATATCCAGTACACTATACTAGTTAAGCGGCTTAGGGTTAGCAGGTAGTTACAACAGTTCTTTTATCAATTTTTATTTAAGTTGCCCCCAACATCCCCATGATTTTTATTTAAAATGGGTGGGCAAGCCCCTACAACTCAAACAAATTGACTTAAGAAACATCACAGCCATACCAGCTAACACTAAGTTGCGCAACTAGCATAGCGTACCACTATGCTATGCTACGCTAGTTTTATGCTACAGCCCTTCATTAATTGGAAAATCCATTTACAGCCTCATATCAATTTCCTAGACCCTAACAATGTCAATTCTTTATCAGTTACAAGCAGTTTGTTTTGAAAATTGACTGTTTGAATTTAGACCATGAAGTATTTTACCAAAACCATTAGGTCGATCTTAGATTACAGAATTTAACATACTGTACTTGTTTCTGTACGTGAATGCTAAATCCATTACAATTTTATAGATACAGTATTTCTGATGATCAATAATGTAGCAATAAAGATTAAAATGAAAACTACAGCAGGGCTTTGATGGCCTCATACTTGTGTAAGTGCTCTTGGTTTCCTCAGTTGGATGGAATAATGACATTTGCAGAATGCCAGACTTTTACCTAAAATTGGACTGTGAATTGTGTTGTGTGCAAATTGCTGAAAACACATTGCCAAGAGCTGAACAGTGACAAAGAGCTGCTGCTATAAAGAGGATGTATCCAATCACAGAGTCAGTGACCTTGTCACTCTGCCGTTTCTCTGAGGTTCAGCAAAATTGGGAATGCAAATGATTTCAAGATGAAAACAAAATCTGCCTTTCCTTTCTAACAGGATTTGTTTTCTTGTTTCCTAGACTTCACCAGTGAGGCTCTGCTCCAGTGTAATAGAGGAGCCAAGTCAGTCAACTCGAGTACAGAGTACAGGAGTCGAGACAAATCTGCCTTATATTAGATGCTGTGGCTTCATGTTTATGAGTATGTTAGTGTAGCACTGAACTTTTATTCCTAAGGCAACTGACATTTACTGTAAATCCCAGTTTTCCTTCCATGTAACTATATTCTGGTTTACAGTCCAGGGCAGGGCTCAAAAATGTCACTTGTCCTAGGTTCAGGTTCTGCTAATAATTGTTCTAGATCATAAAAATAAATTATTAGTTCAGTGCACCAATGGAAAGCAGGGTAATGACAGGCACTGGAATCAGAACCCTGATAAGGATAAAGATTATTTGCAGGAGTTTTCTAAACTACATATATGGGCTTCATAGCCCATTATCTCATGGCAGCATTAGTCAATCTGTGGCAAAATTCGATGTTTTAACACTGTCGTTTTTGGGAGGGAAGGGATCATAACTGGAGCCGAATCAACAGCCAGCTGATCCCTTCCCAGTTTAACAGTACATTTTTGAGAGAATCTCTTCCATGGAGTCACACCTTTTTGAAAATATAAACCATAAGGTGTCAGGACCACTCAGAAACTTTTGCCCACGCTGACGTATACTTCCCCATTACAGATCCCTAGTGAGGCCTCACGTGGAGTACTGCATCCAGTTCTGAAGCCCTCACCTCAGAAAGGACAGGGATAGGTTGGAAACAGTGCAATGCAGAGTAACAGAAAAGATTCAGAGCCAACAGGGAAGATCCTATGAGGAGCGCCTCAAGGCACTAAATATGTATTCACTGGAAACCAGATGGAAGAGGGGAGATATGAAAGAGACTTTCCAGTTCCTTAAAGGAATTAACAAGGTAAACTGCAGGGAATTATTTACCCTGAATACCAACTTGAGGTCATGTGGTCACGAGTGGAAATTAACAGGAGGGAGGTTCAGGGGGACGTGAGGAAGTATTTTTTTGTAGAAAGGGTGCTGGAACCTTGGAGCAGCCTGTTGGCTGAGGAGGTGGGTGCAAACACATTCATGGAATTAAAGCAGGACATGGGACAGAATGAAAGGAATAGTGGTCACCCAGGGTAACATGACCAGGGAGGAGAAGGGGATAGGACAGGGAGGGTTAGTACCCTGGAGGAACAATAGGTTCCAGGGAATATGGGCAGACTGGATGAACCTCTGCCTGGTCTTTTCTGCCATCATGGTTAATGTTTCTATGTGTTATTTTATTTATTTAGTTATTGGAATTTATTTTCACCAATACCTAGTGTTATGACATTACAATGCTTACCATGACAGACTGTGATTATTTGGTTCAGAAAGACCTTTGAGCGCAAGCTCTTTTACAAAGGTTCCACGTCAAAGTAGACAACTAGTACATGATACAATACAGTAATATGGTTACAGTTACATGAAACAGTAGGTGCACGAGAATCACACAGTGAAAGGAGCAATTACAAATTGGGTACTGCACACTGGCTTAATGATGGCCCTCGGTGGTACCCCTAATAAATAACACAAGTCAAGTACAAGCAGTGCCATAACATTTGCAGTGATTTGATACTGTGACGGGGGAGGGCAGAGAGAGAGAGAGAGATGACAGAGAGAGGGAGAGAAAGAAAGGGAGGGAGTGAGGTAGCAGGAGAAGGGGGGAGCAGCCTCATGGGGTCTTGTTGAGAAAGGGTTGGATTACATAGGGGGTTAGAGTGGGCTGGGCAAGCAAGGCAGTTCTGTAGAGTGGAGACATGAATTGAGCAGAATATATCCAGGCATGGTCAGGGAGGGTTTTACCTGCAGTGCAGAAATAGGAATTGCTGGGCATGTGGAGACCCAGTCTTGGAATTGAGGGGTGGTGGTGGGGATGTTCAACGTGGCCTGTTGGAAGCTAACATTAGGGCAGGCCAGCAGGCAGAAGGGCCGAAGCATTAGGGGCAGGTACATTTTGAAGTTGCTATTAGGTGCTGTTTAGGACCAGTTTTGAATCGAGTCAGGCTGTTGGAAGCCAGAAGATGCACCAGTAGTTCATTCATTCATAGGGGTGCCCGATAGGAGAAGGTGCGTTGCCCTACTGAGGTGCGATGAAAGGGGATGGACATTACCCCTTGCATCCGACCCTGGTGATATGCGATGAGAGGGAGGCCCCGAACAGATTCCCTATACAGGGAGGGTTTTTTCCCAGTAGTAGCGCCTTCTTCCCCTGGAGGCAAGTTTGGAACTTGATCCTGTTCCTTAAGTTGAGCCAATTAGTGCGTTCATACAGTGAACAGATATGAGTGCAGCGATCAACGTCCAATGAGAGGTGGCATGCCTTACTGAGCACAGTATAGACCCTCTTGAGTACTGTGTCAGAAGCAGCCCCCGTAAACCACCAGCCCATAGTCTGTAGCAGTTAAGATGGAGCTAGAGACCGATAGGCGGAGAGCCTCCGGGGTGAGGGATTTCTTATGCCTGTAGAGAATCCCTATCTTGGTGTTTACTGCCTTAATGAGAGACTTGATGTGGTGCGAGAATGTGAGGGAATCATCAATGGTAATAACCAGGTACTTGAACATGTGTACTTGTTCAAGTGGCTCACTGCATGTGTTGGAGATTGTGAGGGGGTGCAGCCTTTGTTTGTGATGGGGGCTGGATATAACCATGGCCTTGGTCTTGTAATTTAGAAGCAATTTGTGCCTACTGAACCAGGCCTCGAGTTTAGTGAAGGAGTTCTGAAGTTCGGATTGGAGGGCATCCAGCGAGGTGTTGCTGCTCAGAGGATGTGCTTAATGTCACAGGCTAAGGGGAGGTCATTTAGGAATAGGCTGAAAAGCTGGGGCCCCAGAATTGATCCTTGGGTGACCCCTAGGGATACCTCTCTGGCGAAGGATAATGTCTGCCCCACTTTGACCCTTTGGCTCCTCTGTGACAGGTAGCTTTGGAACCAGCATAGGGTGTTGGGTGCCATGCCCAGCCTATACAGTTGAGATACCAGAAGAGGATGGTTGATGGTATTGAAGGTTTTGGTGAGGCCTATGAAGATTGATCCCACCAATTTGCCTTCGTTCAGTGCCTTATGTGCAAAGTCAGTATAATCTAGCAGTGCTGTGGTGGTACTGTGGTTTTGCCTGAAACCATGCTGGTCTGGGCAAAGCAGATTGTATTTACTGAGGCAGTCAATGAGTTGTCCTGCAACAATCTTTTCTAGAGCTTTGGATAGTGGTGAGAGGATTGGGATAGGCCTGTAGTTTGTTACCAATGCCTTATCTCCGTTTTAATGCACTGGTATGACAAGGGCTCGTTTCCAGACCTCCAGGAATTGTGCCAGCGACAGGAACTTGTTAAATAACATTGTAATGGGCAGGATAAGTGCATCTAGGGTGACAGATAGTATTTTCATTTTTACCCCATCACTGCCAAGTCTTGTCTTGCCTAGGATTTTCTTAACCAAAGTTAGGACCTCCTTTACCGTCACCCTCTTAAAGTAGAAGGGGGGTGAGTTTTGGGCAAGTGGGTGCTGGCATGGTTCTCATCAGTCTGAAGATAGTCTGGGGGCAGCACTGAGGACAGGTTAGTATATGCTTTGTTAAAGGCATCAGCAATTTCTAATGGATCAGTGGAGGGGGAGTTATTAATATTGAGCAACTTAGGGTGTTGCTTGTCTTCCTTGCTGAGAATGTTTTTTATGTTGTCCCAGAATCTTTTCCCGTCGCCCCAGGCGTTGCTAAGCTGGGTCTTATGGAAGTTCACTTTTGCAAGCCGAATTAGTTTGGTACAGCAGTTTCTTGCCGTTCTGTAGCACTGGTAATCATGTTTTCTACCTGAGTTTCTGGCCTTCTCCCAGAGCAGTCCCTGTCCTTCAGGAGGGAGAGGAGTTCCCTGTTGATCCAGCCATTCTCCTGACCCCTAATTTTCCTTTCTGTGCAAGGGGCATAGGTGTCACAGATGTTATTGAAGCAATCAAGGAAGTAGCTGAGGGTCTAGTCTAGGGACGGTGCAAGGCTGATCGGGGACCAGTCGTTTAGGGAGAGGGCCGATTTGAGGGCTTCTAGCTTGCCCTTCCTTAAGACCCTACTTTCGATGAGGACTGCTGGGCATTTGGTGAGTTTAGTGGTCCACAGGAAAGATACAGAGGAGTGGTCACTTAGGGTGTCCGAAAGAACCCTGAGTTCAGAGACACATACCAGTGAGCTAGCTAAGACCCGGTCTAAGAGGGTGCTGTTTTCAGTCTTACAGTTCTTCCTGGTGGGGTCACTTACGAGTTGTGTGAGGTTATTGGTAGCTATCAGGTCTCTGAACTGGGCTGCCTCTTTGCAGACCCAGTATATTAAAGTCTCTGGTCATGATGAGCTCCGTGCCCTTGGAGAGTGTGTTGATTGCTTCCATCAGAGCAGTAACGCCTTCCTTGGCTTTTTTGGGGGGCAGGTAGGTTGTGGCAAGGGTAAGAGTCTTGCCATTTTGGCTGATTTGTACTTTTAGTGCTAGAAGCTTGTGATCTTCTGCCATTCTGGTGATGGGGAGGACGGAGCAGCACAGCAAGTCCTTGGCATATATTAGGCAGCCTCCGCCTCACTTGCCCTTTCTATCAAGCCTGAATGCTTGGAAGCCTTTAAGAGCCACTTTGCTATCTTTAATCTTGCTGGACAGCCAGGTCTCCGTTAGGCAGAGTATGTCAGGTGCATGGTGTGCCACCCATGGCTGGAGTATGTCAAATTTAGCAGTTAGGCTGCTGATATTCAGTGATGCTATTTTTGGTCCATTTACTTTAAGGGCACCCTTGCAAGTTTGGGTTGGCGGTCCTGGATTTGAGTGTATATCACCAGAGAGAAGCAGTAGCAGAAAGATTATCTTTCTGGCAAAGAGGGTGATACTTATTTTGCCTCGTACCTTCTGCCACCGCAGCTTCAGGTGTGAGAGGAGCCTAGGCTCCGGTGTTAAGCTTAGGGTGAGTAATTGCTGAGACTCCGTGACCAGCAGTAGTCAGGGTGAATGCCGTGCTTGGGTGGCAATAGGGGATGAAATGCCCATCACTTCCAAGACAGTTAGTGGTGCGTTCGATCACCAGTTCTTATCCAGTAATGATACTGCGGGGGGTGGCTGGGGCCCAGATAGGTATACAAGGCATGCTGAGCCAATTAAGGAGACAAGGAGCAGCAGGTGAGAGCAGCCCATGATACTTTGTTCGAAATTCTCCTGGCCCCACAGATGGCAAAGAGAAAATCATTTTAAGTGTAGGTAGCTTTAAGGAGCAAGTGAGCAGTTTATGTGCTGAGAGTGGAGGAAGACACAGGCGTGGACATGGCAAACATGTATTTAATAGAGGCTGGGGTGAGGGTGGGTGGGTGAGATACAATACAGGGTACTCGGAGCAAGCCAGGAGCATCGACCAGCCGTAGTTTGAATGCCGAGCCAATCCACGGACTGCTCCTTCTAGCTGCAGCCAATCGGAAACACTGGTGGCTAGTTTAAGCCCAGCGGGACTTCAGTAGCAATTTAGCTATACCTGGAGCGAGGGAATCCCACTGGCCTGCTGGGGGAACATCTGCTGTGGATGCGGGCGGTCCGGGCCTCTGCTTTACGGCCCTTCTGGAGTTGGGAAATTCCCGGTGCCTGGAGTGAGGGAATCCCGCTGGCTTGTGAAAAAGTGTTTGTCAAATATTTGGCCAGGTGTTCATGTTTGGGATCCCAAATATTTGGGTATTCATTATTTGTGCTAAAAAAAAAAAAAAAAAAAAAGGCTTTAAGTAGGCAATAATCCATGACAGGGCATGGGGTTGTTCATAATTAATGGACATCCTGGTTACATTGTGGGGCACAAGGCCAGATGCCTTCAATCACGCAGAAAGTGCTTTATTCTGTACAACCTCATGCCCTGCAGGGTACCTGTGCATCTCAAATGGCTTAAATAATTAAAAAAAAAATAAAAAAAAAAAAGAAGAAAGAAACTAAAAATCTGAACTGTGCAGTAACATGAAAGTAATGTGTGGTCATATGACCAGTTTTGACCAATCTGGATGATTGTTCCAAGCCCTTTAAAAAAAGTCCCCCCCCCCACTTGTGGCCAAGCTTAGTTAGATTACAACCCAAACCTCTCAGGGGTATCTGCACCTCTGTCTTCTCCCATACAGTATAGATATGTACAGTATGTGTAAGTAAAAGAGGATCTGCTAGAGTACCCGCTACTGTGTCATTGTATCTTTTAAAGACATCTTACCCCGCTGTTCTGACTTTTCCCTGGCCCAAATATCAGTATTATTTATGTATGCATGTATATATGTATGTATGTATGTATGGATGTGTTTATGTATTTATTTGAAAACTGGTGACTGGGAAAGGCCCACTGAGCCAAGGCTCGTTTCCATGTGCGACCCGAGGAAGAGGGAATAGGAAATACATTAATAAAAGCATGCACAGTGTTAATGATTGGTGCACAGTATGACAGTAACGTACAGAGTACGATCTAACATGGTACAAGTGCAAGTAAACAGAGCTAGCCAGAGACACAATGAGTGTGTTAGATGGGACGATAGGGGCTCCAACAGGGAAGGATCAGGGAGTGGCAAGACAGGAGCAGGTGGGGGTGGGGAGGAGAATTAGCTGGTGCCTAAGGGAGACGGGGGAGGATGAGAGATGGGGAAAAGAAAGGAGCAGGTTTCAGAGGTAGGAAAGGCAATAGGAGAAGGCTGACAGCTCAGTAGAGGAATGAGGGAAGGTGCAAGGACCCCTGAAGCAGAGGGAGCATGAGGCAGATGGAATGGAAGAAATAAGTGAGGACAGGTAAAAAGGTAAGGACTCAAACCAGTATGTGAAGATGAATGAGGCACATTGGGACTGGCGATGTGAGGGTGGGGGGGGACAGAAAGGGAGGAGTAGAGGGAGCAGTGAAGAGTATGAGGGAGGGGGTGTTGATAGCAAAGCAACAAAAAGCGTTGCAGAGGGTGTCGAGTCTGGCAAGGGGTGAGGAAGGGGCGGTGCCCTAGATCACATCTGCACAGTCAAAGACTGGCAGCACCATTTTGGTAACAAGCTCCTGGCAGACCAGAGGAGATAAGCAGGCTTGTGACAGTGCAAGGCACCAAGTTTGGCGCAGAGCTTGGAGTGGATGGCATCACTGTGGGCAGAGATGTCAAGCTTATCTAGCCCCACACCGAGATGCCTGAAGAAGGAAACCACTTTAAGGGGGTGCCATCCAAGGTGGTGAAGATAGGGAGGGGAGAGAGCCTGGCCAATTTCTAGCTGGTGCCACATGTCATGGACACAGTTTTATTTTTGTATTGACCAGGAGCTGGTTAAAGGGGAACCAGCGCAGGATGTTGTGAAAGCCTTGCCAGATCAAGCCGTCCACTGCTTCGGTCAAGGGGCCAGAGGGGAGGGGTCGAGCTGGGAGTAGACAGGGTGGGTGTGAGTGAAACAGGAGTAAAATCACTGGGAGTGAGGCAAGGTGGGGCAGCTGCAGTCTAAATGGCTGAAGTGCTGCACATTCGAGCAGACTAGATGGACTGTAAGGCCTGTATCTTCTGGCAATTTCATATGTTCATATAACCATTTCATGTGTATAAATGCGAATATGTTAATTGGCACAGGTAGAGGGGAATATTTGTAAAGTGTCTCCAACAAACCCCACTTCAATGACTGGGGTCTAATAGTAGACAGAACAATCCTGACTAGTTAGCCCCTCCCTTACTCGCAGGGAGCTTCCACATGTAATTCCACTGTCAGCTGCAGTGGTCCATGGTGGTGGTGGGGGGAGCAGTCTGCACATCACTAAGGACAGTAGACAGACATGATTGGTTAGACTATCTAGGGTCATCAATGAAACACAGACTCCCACTCCCACTGGGCATACTGTAATTGACAGCAGGATAACATAAACCTGCATGCTGAGAGTTGGGGAGGGTGGACCATGGACTAGTCAAAAGCATTCTGCCTACTAATGCCCCCCAAACTGCACCCCTACCCCACACTCCACCCCATCATGGATTGTGGCTGGGGGTGGCTACATTATAAATATATACATTTGGGATTGGGAAAAGTTGGGCCATGGAAAAGGGCAACTTCAAAAGACATAAGTAGGAACTGGCACTATGCCAACTCCACTTCTACACACACACACACACACACACACACACACACACACACACACACACACACATCTCTATATTGTATGGGTAGAGTTCAATGGAGTGGGAGGCGAGTGGAGGGCAGGAGACCACTGAGAGGACTGGGAGTGGCTATGGGAC
Organism: Neoceratodus forsteri; assembly: GCA_016271365.2. Taxonomy (NCBI): domain Eukaryota; kingdom Metazoa; phylum Chordata; order Ceratodontiformes; family Ceratodontidae; genus Neoceratodus; species Neoceratodus forsteri. The sequence continues at coordinate 1,101,366,380 of CM057450.1, read as the reverse complement.
TGACCTTAATCACCTGAGGAGGGCTAGAAGGTTTGTTAAATATATTTTGTGATGTATGCTGCAACTTCTGTTTTTTTAATTACCCATATAGGAAAACCATAAATAATGAACTATAGTGAAACTTGCCAATTAGGGACGCAGCATATCAAGGACATTTGTGTGAATGCTAGAAGTCTAGGAAATAAGATTCCAGACCTAGAGGCCATCATGGCAGAAGCAGACCTGATATTGTGGCCATTACCGAGTCCTGGTGCACTGATAACCACGACTGGGACATGGCCAATAGGCTATATTCTGTTCAGAAAAGACAGGGTAGGAAGGAATGGAGGGGCTGTGGTGCTTTATGCGAGGAAAGCCTAAAAGCAATGGAGATATAGGGAATATGGGGGGGAGGAGAGCTACTGTGGGTCACCCTGGAGGTGGGCAACAGAGCCAGAATTCACACTAGCATGGTCTACAGACCTCTGGCACAGGGGGAGGAGTTAGATAAGGTACTGGTGGAAGCCATTAGCAAAATTCAATTCAATTCACTTTATTTACCGGGTAAGCACACTGGGCCAAAGCCCGTTTTCAGTAACGACCCAGAGCTTTGAACAATGAGAAGCCAAGATGGTATGCAAAAATATGAAATACACTGATGCTACAAGTACAAATAAAAATACACACATTTAAAAACAATTACATAAAGCTGAGCATTGCAAATGACTAAATAGAACCTTTTTAAATGTTACGCTTTTATGGCATTTACACAGTTGGAAGGCAAAGAATTCCAGAGAACAGAACTCTGGACAGAAAAAGCCCTCTCTCCCATACAAGTAGAGAACTTAGGCATGGAAAAACGAAGGACATTAGAGGAACGAAGCAGTCTAGGTCCCTCTCTACTTTCTAATAAGGCAGATAAAGGAGATTTATTACCCAGAAGAAGTGTTAGGTTAATCATACAACCCAAGTTATATAGATAGGTCAATCTAGGGGGCAACCAACCAAGGGCATCGTATAAAGCACAATGGTGTGTTCCGTAAGGCTTTGCCAAAATAAATCTGCATATAGAATTAAGTGTTTTTAACTAGATACAAGTCCTTTTTCGCCAATTTAGTTAACAAGAAGGAATTATAATAAAATGTGGACAATAACACACTTTTAGCTACAGTTTCCCTAGCTTCTCTAGTAAGACAATCTTTAATGTGATACAAGGCACCAAGTTTCAGATTCACAGTCTTTCTAATGTGAGACAAATATGTAAGGTTAGGATCTAATAGTACCCCTAAATATTTAGTCTCCATAACTTGATGTATCAAAGATCCAGCCAAATCAAACACTAATAATGGCTTAGCATTATACAATTTAGGTGGGGAACCAAATAAGATACTTTGTGTTTTTTTGGTATTTAGTATTAAACAATGTTGCAGTAACCATCTATTTAAAGAGGACAGGAAATGATTTCTAATAGGCAGCTGTTTATAATGTTCCCATTTACCGAAATGATATCCATACCCTTAAATGATCCATACGTAACTGCACCTGAACAAAAAGTGACTGGAAACACAGTATTTTGCATTGTTTTGATTTTATGGGCAGCATTATGTTACAGTTCTCTTCATGGAACCAGTGATCTGGAGTTTTAACTATGTCACGATTTGAGCAAAGAACTCTAAGCACGGTTCTGATAAGACAATCACTCATGTTTAGCATTCTGTACTCAAACCGTGACATATTAATCACTTCAAATTATTGGTTCCATGAAGAAAACTGTGCAGAATGTTGTCCATAAAAAGAAAACAACTGAAAACAGTTTTTTACATCAGTGTTTATTAAGGTAAAGTTAAATGTGGTTCATTTGGAGGCAAGTTTATCACTTCTCTTACTAGGAACATTACTAACTGCTGCCGATTAGAACATATTTCCTGTCCCCTTTAAAGTGGAAAAATAAAGATTTAATGCAACATTAATTTCATCTACTTTTGCAGAACTAGGATATAAAATAATATCATCCGCATAAAGCAATACTCTGGAAATGGTTGGGACTCTAGAAATTGGGTCAATAAATATTGAAAACAACAGGGGTCCCAAAATGGATTCCTGTGGGACTCCCTGTTGAAGCATACATGTAAGTGAGTTAATCCCACCATAATTTACTTTCACAAGGCGATTCATTAGATAACCATAAAACTATTCACAATGCTTATCTGTCAGGCCAGAGTCCTTCAGTCTCTGGAGCAGCATGGTGTGATTAACTAAATCGAAAGCTTGTGTGACAAATCGATAAATACTGCCCAATTAAAAAACCCATATCCATTGAACTTAGGGTGTGATTTGTAAAATGTGCCAGTGCAGTACCAGTACTATGAAACTTGCGATGGTCATGCTGCTCCGGAGAGCGAAGTCCTTAAGCCTCCAGATATTCAGTCAATTAAGCATTGATAATTTTCTCAAACGTCTTGCTTTAAGGAGATAAAATAGATATTGGACGAAAATTATCACGATCGTGAAGCGAGCCAGATTTGGGTATAGGTTTAATGATAGTTTGTTTTCAAACTTCAGGAAACACACCAGAAATCAAAGATAAGTTGTATATTTGTGTTAATGGCTGGTATATAAAGTTAGAAATAAGTTTCAAAAACTGGGGTCCAAGACCATCAGATCCTGCACTTTTGTTTATGGGCATCTGTGAAAGTAATTTACAGTATATACTTGCTGCGACCTAATAATGCAAAAGTAGAAAGGACGAGACAAATATGTGGATGAGTCAAGCTTGACGCTATTTAAGGGGCATGATGGTTCAAAATTAGATAAAAAACGAGACAAATCCGTGACATTTTTTTAAGAACAGATTACTAATTTCTTTGGGGTCAGTTACTGTATCCCCATTTATTATAATGGTACTAACACCTGTGTTTTTCCCTGGATTAGTTAGTTTTTAATAGATGTCCAATTTTTTTTTGAATCACCTAGAGAATCTGAGTTTTTTTTGAAAAAATCTGATTTGTTTTTACGTACAAGGAGTTTGCATTTGTTTCTGAACATACATAATTATTTAAGGCCTCACTGCTTTGGGAACTTTTATAAGTTTCCCAGTGCCTATCCCTATCTCGCATTAATTTGAATAATTTGGGTGTAATTCATTTATTATTTGTACCTTTTACTCTTCTTTTAAGTAAGGGGAAGTGTTTATCCAGTGTTTTTAGGAAACAATCCACTGCTGCATTAGGGTCAGGGATGATATCCAACTATGACCATTCCAATTCAGTTAAATCAACACGCAAAGCATTGCAAACATAATTATTGTATTTCCTATAAGTGATCATTTTAGGAGGGGGCTTTACTTTAGTATATTTCCAAATGCAGTATATATTGGCATGTGATCACTAATGCTATCAGGAAATATACCATAATCCATTACTTTCTCAACTGTCCTGGTCAAAATCCAATCAATCACTGAATATTGGTTGCTACAAAAATTCGTCCTAGTAAAGTCTGAGACCATCTGAGTAAGCCCTACATTTGAGATCGACAATTCAAGATCAGGATGAGCATCCCCAACTCAATTTAAATTAAAGTCCCCCATTACTAGAGCATATTTATTTAAGTTGAACTGCTGAAAATAGTTCAAAAAGTCATCTAAACCTTTTTTACCAGCTTTAGGAGGGTTATACACTGTGCAAAATCCCAATGTAATACAGGTAGCTAATTGTAAATCTAAGTGCAGCCAGTCACAATCAGTAGAATGTTGTACAGAAACATCTTTGACCGCTACTTCAATATTTTCAGTAATAAAGACCAATATTCCTCCCCTTTCTTCTTCCCAGCCCTGACCTTTCTAAATAAGTTGTACCAATCTATAAAGCAGAGACCATCATTTGTTGTTGGTTTTAACCATGTCTCAGTTATACTGAGCACATTTGGCTAATATAAACTAATCCAAGCCTCAATTTCTGCCTTTTTGCTTAAAAAGCTCCTAGAATTAATATGGGCAAATCTCAGTCCATCTGAGCTCCAGCTGTGGATGACTCTAAGAAAAAGCAGAAAAGGGGGAGGTGCTGCTGGTGGGGGACTTCAATCTGCCAGATCTAGACTGGAGCCTCCTGGCTGCTGCTTCAGCTAGAAGCAGGGACATCCTGAACTTCCTGCAGGGGACACACCTCGGGACCAGTGATCACTGTAAAGTGTGGTTCAACAGTTGCTGAATTGAACCACACAGGTGCAAGGGTCAGGGCAGATTTTATAAAGATGGGTGAATGCCTCAGGGATGCCCTGGCAGGGGGACGACCTGGGGGTTGGAGAAAAAATCTAAAAGGGGGCATAGTTAAGGTGACAAACCTCTGTATCAAGCAAGTGAGCTAGAGCAAGAGGAAAAAGAGACTGCTATGGTTCTTGAAAGAGGTGGCAGAAAGGATAAAGGTAAAAAGGATTGCATTCAGAAGGTACTGTATAAGGAGGTGCAGAGGGAAGAGGATAGGGAGGTGTATCATGGGAAAGAGAGGGAGGCAGGGCAAGCAGTGAGGAGTGTGGATGCACTGAAAACTGAAGAGAGAATAGCCCAGATGATAACAAAGTGGATAAGATATTTTTAAGTATATAAGCAAAAAGAAGAAGACTAGGGGAGGGATTGCAGGGTTTTATATAACTCCAAAAATTGATTAGCGTTTTGCTCACAAAAGTGCATAGCTGTGAAACACTGTGAAAATGCATAGCACTTGCCTCACTGTGTTTAACAAACTTAACACTTCTAGAAAACCTATATAAATACTTTCTGTACAGTTAGCATTGTCCCAAGAAAAAAAACGTTAATCAATCATTTAAAACCCTGGATTGTAAGGTTAAAAAGAGAAAAGGGGATTGCGTAGAGGGGGGCCAGGAAAAGGCTGGCATCCTGAAGAAATTATTCTGCTTGGTGTTCATAGAGGAATGAGAAGGGGAGGTGCCCCAAATAAGTAACATGAGTTATGGAGGGGGGAGGTGGACACTGTGACAGCTGGTTCTGATCACTGTATCATTTTTGTAATATAACAATGTGTTATGGACTGTCTCTCATGAGAGATGCTGAGACAGCATGTGAAATGACACACACGCACACACACAAGTTTTAGATACAAGGTGTTACCTGGAAGGCCAGGAGCTAATTATAGGCTAGAACATGCCTTAATCAAGGATCACCTGTTTAAGTTAAAAATAGCTATAGTTGCTAAGAGGGAAATCATAAACTTTTATGGCGTTTAGGGGAAGAGTGCAGGTTACGTGACACTGGCGTGAAGTCATAAATACTTTGATGTCTGTGTGAGAGAGGATACTGCTTATAGATGAAAGGAAATTTACAGACTTGACTGGGGAAGTCACATGGGGAAAGGAGTTTCTGCTGATGTAACCTTAATTACCTTACCTTCTAATATGATAAAATATCCTGGGTGTATGATTTTTCATAAACAGATGAGAAGCCAGGTGACCTCATGCAAAGGGGTTGGCAAAGACAGTTTTTTAAACAATATTCTGTTTTCCTTGACACACACTTTTATCTACACTCTGACAAAGAAACATCTTTGAGCACTTTAAGCAAGTATACAGGTAGAGAGAGAGAGAGAGAGAGACAAAATCTAAGTACAGTAGTAGGAATTGCACTGTTAAAACCTCATTCTTTTAAAAGACTGTATGGTTCTTGTGATATATGGTTCTGCATTTTATGTTTTACATACCGTTATCTATTTTAGTAAAACTCGATTTTTAGAGCCTACTTGGTCTGTTTTTGAATTTCTTTTCTTTAACAAGTGAAGTATATATGGTCAAGGCAGACACTGTGCATAAGTTTGAATGGTGATACCAAACTGGAACAAGGTAAGAGTAATCTGAGGTCTTGATTAAGAGTTTTTGAGGGTTCATTTTGTACACCCGGTTAGGTGCCCGTAGGCAAAGATATCTGGCCCCCTTGAAAACAGAATCATCTGAGCCTGTGCATTGGGTATGCTAGCAAGAGGTTCACAGTTTGGATCCCTCCAGAACTGAGAGCAAAGGTTGATTCGAACCCACAAAACAGACAGGAGGGTTACCCTATTTTTGTTAACTGTTCACAAGACTACGCTTGGAGGTTGTCACTTTGGGAGTAGACGGCTGATCTGCTGAGTGGGATTGTGACAGATTGGTTGGCAGCAGTGTGCATAATTTTGGTATTACAAGCTTTTATTGTTCAGTGTGTCAGCTTGAGACCGTCAGCTCACTTGCAAAGAAAGAAAAAGGCAGTGATTTATTTTTAAAAAAATTGAGACAGAACTATATCACTTGGCTTACAGTCAAGTTCCTACCCATTTTATTTTTTTTTTTTATAAAGTGCCAGTCAGAGTAGCAGTAGTTAGGGAAGATGGCTTCCAACTACAGCACGCACACTATAGACTACTTAAAGCAGTTGTGTGGGGACAGAGGAGTCCCGTTCGAGGTGAAAGCCAGCAAACAGAACCTCGTAGATGCCCTGATGATAGCAGATACCCAGAGCAGAGAGTCACAGACAGTGACTGAAAAAGGACGAAACCTCGAGTGTGGCAGGGCTTGTGGCCAGTGCAGTGTCCAGATCCGATGAGGAGGGCAACACGGCCACTGTCAGCGAAGGGCCACAGCAGCAGGGGAAGGTCACCAGTATCCTGGATCCAGAAGTACTCAGGCTGCAAACTGAGTTGTGCAGAATGGTGCTGGAGTTCCACAGGGAGAAGGACCGTGAACAATGGGAGGCAGACTGTGAGGAGCGCGAGCGCCAGCGAGCTGCAGAGGAGAAGAGAGACCGAGAATGCCAAGACCCAGACCATGAGGAGCGTGAGCACAAGTGAGCTGCAGAGGAGAAGAGGGACCGAGAACGTCGAGATGCAGACTGTGAGGAGCAGGAGCGCCAGAGGCAACATGAACTAGAGAAACTAGAACTCCAACCAGTGGCACCAGAGCAGGTAAGTGGCTTGGGTTTAACTGAGACTACAGGACTGGGTTACAAATTGAACTCCAAATTAATAGCTGAATTTAAAGAGGGGGAGGATATGGATGCCTTTTTAAATTCTTTTGAAAAAGTTTGTATTCAAGCTAAAATTCCTAGAGAGTCATGGAGCTTCCAGCTATCCCCACTACTTACCGGGAAAGCTCGGGATGCACTGGGTCAAATGGACAATGAGGACAGTGATGATTACAGCAAACTTAAAGCTGCACTGTTAAAGAAATTTGAATTAACTGCTGAATCATACAGAGGTAAATTCCGTAAGCTCAGGAGAAGCCCTGACATGAGCTATGAGGAGCTAGCCATGAAACAATGCCATGTTTTTAAAACATTGGCGGGAAGGAATTGAGGCAAACTCTGTTGATAAAATTGAAAATGTGATTTTGTTAGAACAGTTTTATTGGGCATGCCCAGCAGAGCTAAAAACCTGGCTGGAGGACCAAGATCCCAAAACAGTGCAAGAGGCTGCTGAACTCTCGGACTGCTATGCCAACAGCAGACCTGATCTGAGAGTGAATGGGGTGGGCATGGCAGTGCAGAAAGGGAAAAGCACGCCTTCAGGGCAGCTAAAACCCTCACTGCCGCACCGAAACCAGTTAGCCCCAGGTTTCAGAGAAAAGATTTCTATGAAAAGAGAAGTGAATGTTGGTTATGTGAAGAAACTGGGCATATTGCCAGACAGTGACCCAAAATAATGAGCAATAATACGCAGAATGGTACTAGAAAAGAAGTGGGTTGTTTGAGTATCCCTGGAAGCATGCCTGTGAACATGAGGGAACACATGCACCCAGTCATGGTGAATGGTGTACAGACGCATGGGTTAAGGGACACAGGGGCATCCCTGACATTGGTAAAAGTGGATCTAGTAGAGCCTGGTCAGCTTATACCCAATAAATACATCACTGTACAGGACTTTACTGGTGAGGCAAAAACACTGCCCCTCGCTAGTGTTCTGCTAGACTGGGGTGAAATGGGGTAACTGTGCAACAGGTGGCAGTAGCCAAAACGTTAGCAGTGGATGTGATCCTGGGCAACAATCTCAAACAGGGGATGGTATGTGCAGTTACCCGTAGCCATGCGGCAAGGGAAAATTGCAGTTCCCTGAACCCCACAGAAGCCATTGTGGAAACCACTGAGAGGCTGGTTCCCCAGCCTGTGTCTCCAGATGGGGAGACTAATGAAATGGGGGTAGAAATTTCCCTAGTAGCAAGTAACCACACAGCTACAGAGGGTTACTCCGAAGAGGGAGGGGTGACCCCTTGTCAGAGGGTTGGGATTGACAGTGATCCTGAGTGCCCTGACGCTAGTGCTAGGGACCCTAGTTTAGTGACTGAAGGGGACCTGTCCCATGCCTTGGGAATATGTGAGGGGTTTGCAGCTGCTCAGAGAAGTGATCCTAGTTTAGAGAAGCTGAGGGCTTGGGCAGACTCTGACAGTGCACAGGGAGGTGACGGCAGACACAAGGTTTATTGGGAAAATGGACTTATGCATACTCAGGCTGTGCAGACAGAGGGAGGGATGCTAGGCAGGCAGCTTGTCGTTCCCCAGGGGTATCATGAGCAGTTGCTGAAGACTGCCCATGATATTCTCTTGTCTGGTCATTTGGGAATTGCGAGCATGACGCAGCAGTTGGCCCAGAATTTCTACTGGCTTAACTTCACCCAGCATATGAAGGAGTATTGCAGGTCTTGTCATGGGTGCCAAGAAATAGGGAAGGCGGGCAAGAAAACCCAAGCTGCCCTGATTCCATTGCCCATAGTGGAGGAGCCGTTCCAGAGGGTGGGAATGGATATTGTGGGGCCATTAAATAACCCCAGCTCCTCAGGGAAGAGATTCATCCTGACTGTTTATTTATTTATTTAAACATCAGTTTAGAAACCTTTGAGCCAGAGGCTCATTTACAAAGGTACCTCGTCACAAAGAGGACATCAGAACAGTAGTACAAGGGACACAGTACTTACAAACAAAAAAGTTACAGTTCAATTACAATTTTGTTACAAAAGAATACAATCTCCAACGAAGCAAAAGATAACAAAAGGTGCAAAACTTATGGTCGGGGGAGAGCTGGTGGGAGTAGAAGGGAAGGAGATAAGGGAGGAGGACTTAGTAGGGAAAGGAAGAGGGGGGAAAAGGACTGTGGTGGATTATGCCACCCGGTACCCAGAGGCAGTCGCTCTATCCTCACTGAGGACAGACAAAGTGGCAGATGCCTTACTTGGGATTTTCTCCCGTGTTGGGTTTCCGCTGGAGGTTATCACTGATTGAGGGGGTTCCTTCATGTCGGACCCGATGAAATGTTTATGGGAGAAGTGTGGGGTGGTGCAGAGATGCACGACACCGTATCACCCACAAGCCAATGGTCTTGTGGAAAGATTCAATGGTACCCTGAAGTCAATGCTCCGGGCGTTTGCTGAACAGCATGGGAGGGACTGGGAGAAATACTTTCCCCACCTGTTGTTTGCATACAGGGAGGTGCCCCAAGAGTCGAAAGGATTTTCCCCCTTCGAACTCTTCTATGGACGCGCCGGGTACATGGGCCCCAAGACTTGATCCGGGAGGACTGGGAAGGCAAGCATGCCACCCAGGGAACTCCCATTGTGGATTATGTCCTGAAGTTTAGGGAAATGCTAAAGGAGCTTATGGGGACAGCCCGGAGCAACCTAGCGGCTGCCCAACAAAAACAAAAAGTGTGGTATGACCGCAGAGCCAGAGCTCGCTTGTACATGGTGGGTCAGGAAGTCATGGTTCTTATTCCGGTCTGGAAAGACAAGCTGCAGGCTGAGTGGGCAGGACTGTACCAAGTGGTTAGGAAGGTAACTGACATGAACTACATTATAGAGTTACCTGACAGAAGACAGACAGAAAGGGTGTACCATGTTAACATGATGAAGCCATATGCAAATAGGGCTGACATGGTGTTTGCAGTGTGTAGTCATGGGGAAGGGACGGACAAAGGAGAACCCCTTCTGGACTTGCTGGAAGAAAATAAGTAAGAGTCCTCTGTGGAGGCAGTAAAATTGTCTCCCCAGCTGACCCGGACAAGGTCCAGAAAATAAGGGAGATTTTAGCAGACTTTGCCCCATTGTTTAGCGCCAAGCCTGGCCTAACCCCCTTAGCGACGCACAATGTGGAGACAGGGACACAGATGCCCATACAGCGGACAGCACATTGGGTGTCAGAGGCTGTCCAAAAGGACGTTAGGAGGGAAGAGGAGGAGATGCTGGATTTAGGGGTAATCCAGAGATCCCACAGCCCCTGGGCCTCACCCGTAGTCATTGTGCCTAAGCCAGATGGCTCTACTCATTTCTGTGTGGACTATCACGGACTGAATGCAGTCACAAAGTCAGATGCCCACCTGATGCCCCGGACGGACAAACTCCTGGACAAGTTGGGAGGGGCGACCTAGCTTACGACCACTGACCTGACCAAGGGGTATTGGCAGGTAGAGTTAATGGACAGAGCTAGGGAGAGGTCGGCCTTCATCACTCTGATAGGCTTATTTGAGTCTAAAGTAATGCCTTTCGGAATGAAGAACACTCCGGCCACTTTCCAAAGGTTGGTGAACCAGATGTTAAATGATGCCAAGGAGTACGCCGTGGCGTACCTGGATGACACTGCCATCTTTAGTGCCAGCTGGGAGGAACACCTGCCCCACCTTAGGGAAGTGCTGGGCAGGATACAGAGGGCCGGGCTCACTGTCAAAGCCTAGAAGTGCCAATTGGCCATGGGGGAAGTGGCATACCTCGGACATGTGGTAGGCAGGGGACAGCTCCGTCCTAACCAAATGAAAATAGAGGTAATCCAGGCATGGCCCAGACCAGAAACACAGAAGCAGGTCATGAGTTTTCTAGGGACAGCAGGGTACTACAGGAAATCTGTACCCAATTACAGTGCCCTGGCTGCTCCCCTATCTGACCTGACAAAGAAAATGATGCCCAAGAAAATTACCTGGGGCCCAGCCTGTGAGGAAGCCTTTTCCAAACTAAAGGAGGCACTGTGCAGTGCTTCTGTTCTGACAAGTCCTGATTATAGCAAACCCTTTATAGTTCAGACTGACGCCTCAGATGTGGGTATTGGGGCAGTACTGAGTCAGACATCCAGCCAAGGGAGGGATCACCCAATAGCATACCTGAGTAGGAAGTTACTTCCCAGGGAGCAGGCATACTCCACTGTGGAAAAGGAGCATCTTGCCATAGTGTGGGCCCCAAAGAAATTAGAGTCATACTTATATGGGCAGCATTTTGTGGTGCAGACTGACCACAACCCCCTGGTTTGGCTGACGCAGATGGGAATGAACAATGGTAGATTGCTAAGATGGAGTCTTGCTTTACAAGGGTATGACATGACAATTCTACATAGGGCTGGAGCCAGAAATCAGAACTCAGATGGGTTGTCTCGTGTCCATGAGGAGTGAACTGATTTGGGAAGCTCATCCCATGCAGTGGATACAGCCCCCAAATTCAGTCTAGGTGGGGAGGAATTGTGACATTTGGACAGCTGGTTCTGATCACTGTATCATTTTTATAATATAAAAATGTGTTACGGACTGTCTCTCATGAGAGATGCTGAGATAGCATGTGAGATCACACACATACACACACACACACACACACAAAGGTTTTAGATACAAGTTGTTACCTGGAAGGCCAGAAGCTAGTTACAGACTAGAACAGGCCTTAATCAAGGATTACCTGTTTATCTAAGTTAAAAATAGCTGTAGTTGCTAAGAGGGAAATCATAAACTTTTATGGCATTTAGGGGAAGAGTGCAGGTTATGTGACACTATAAATGCTTTGATGCCTGTGTGAGAGAGGATACTGCTTATAGATGAAAAGAAATTTACAGACTTGATTCGGGAAGTCACATGGGGAAAGGAGTTTCTGCTGATGTAACCTTAATTATCTTACCTTCTAATATGATAAAATATCCTGAGTGTATGATTTTTCATAAACAGATGAAGAGCCAGGTGACCTCACGCAAAGGGGTTGGCAAAGACAGTTTTTTAAACAGTATTCTGTTTTCCTGAAGACACACATTCTTTTATCTACACTCTGACAAAGAAACATCTTTGAGCACTTTAAGCAAGTATACAGGTAGAGAGAGAGACAAAATCTAAGTACTGTAGTAGGAATTGCACTGTTAAAACCTCATTCTTTTAAAAGATTGTATGGTTCTTGTGATATATGAGGCAGTCAGGATCTGTGCTAAGTTGAAACGTAAGGGAGCAAGGTCACATAAACCATGCTGGTGGTCCAGTGAGGTACAGGTAGCGGTCAGAGAAAAGAAGGCGGCCTACAAAAAATATAAAACAACAAGAGGGGATAGGGATAAGGAAATGTACCATCTTGCATCTAGAAAAGTCACCCGGATGGTGAGGGGAGCAAAGTCCAGTAAAGACGGCTGCTGGCACAGGGGATACATGGAGGGAAAAGGATTCTTCGGTACACTGGGAGTGGAGAAAACTAGAGGCCATCTCAGCAGATTGAGATCAGGAGGAGGTGGGTGGAAGAGGTGAGGGACCAGGCAGAGGTATTTAACGAGTACTTTGCCTCTGTGTTCACTAGGGAGGGATGGATATCTACAAAGCAAGGCATGAAGGGATAGAAGCGGCAGTGAGTGGGATCAGGGGAGCAACAGAAATGGAGCAAGAGGAGGGAGAGGTACCCCAGGGTGTCACATCTGGATAAGGATAAAAAGGCCAGTAAGGTGGAGGGACGGATGATGCATCTCCGCCAAAGGGTGTGGTTAGCCCTCAAGGCCCTAAAGAAGACAAATCTCCTGGGCGGATGGCATTCATCCGAGAGTACTATGGAATTGGCGGACATACTGGCTGGACCTGGCGGAGCTCTTCAACAGGTCACTTAGAGACAGGGAGGTACCTCAGGATTGGCGAGAGGCACATGTGGTGCCAATCCATAAAGGGGGTCGAGGAAGTACCAGGTAACTATAGACCCATCAGTTTGACCTCGGTGGTGGGAAAATTAATGGAGAGTATACTAAAGGAACGATTGGGGTGTACTTGGAGGTGGGAGGTCTGGATAGTCGGCAACATGGGTTTGTGCAGGTAGATTATGTCAAACCAATCTTGTGGAGTTCTCACGAATGAGTAACATCAGAACTGAACAGGGAAAGCCTGTGGATGTATTATTCTTGGACTTCAGCAAAGGCGTTTGACTGTCCCCACAATGGTCTGGTGGAGAAACTGATGGGGTTAGGAGTAGGCCTTTGATGGTCAGATGGATTGAAAACTGGCTAGCTGGATGCACCCAGAGAGTAGTGGTCTGTGGGGAGCTCTCGAACCCTAGAGAGGTTGGTAGTGGGGTACCTGAGGGTTCGGTCCTGGGTCCGATCCTGTTTAATGCATACATATCGGACATCAGGAGGGTATAGGTGTGAAATGAGTCTCTTCCAGATGACTCCAAGATGGGAGCAGTAGTTGAGGGAGAAGAGGGAGGTTGGCCCTGCAAGGGGACCTGGACACCCTGGAAAGCTGGGCTCACACATGGAAATTAAATTTCAATATCACCAAGTGCAAGGTGTTGCATCTTGGTCGGGGAAACCCTAAACACAGGTACACCCTGGAAGGGGAAGCACTGGAGGCCTCAATAATGGAAAAAGACCTAGGGGTCATGGTGGATGCATGTATGAACAACTCTGAGCTGTGCAGGAGAGCTAGCAAGGCAAACAGGATGTTGGATGCATCATGGCATCACCTCTAGAGCAAGGAAGTGATTCTGCTGGCTGTACAATGGACTGGTTAGACCACACCTTGAGTACTGTGTACAGTACTGGAGACCACACTTGAAGAGGGACATACAGCCCTGGAGAGAGTACAGAGGAGGCAACTAAGATGATAGAAGGGCTAGGATTTGACGATGAGGACAGACTTGAGGAGCTCTGCCTGTTTTCATTGGAGAAGAGGAGAGGTGGGGACATGATTGAGGTCTTCAAGTACCTCAAGGGAATGAATAGGGTAAACATGGAGGGGATCTTTAGACTAAAGCAGGGAGGTATCACCAGAGGGCATGGTTTGAAGTTGGAAGGTGGAAGGGTGAGGGAAAAGAGGAGGAGGTTTTTCACTGAGAGGGTGGTGGACCCTTGGAATGCACTGCCTGGCGAGCTGGTTCAGAGATCCACAGTGGAGGGCTTCAAGAGAGGGTGGGACAGACACAGAAAGTGGATGCATCAGATGATGGCCTGTTCCAGGGGGGTGGGAATGGATGATAGGGGTTTCTGGAGCACACGGGATGGGAGGGCCTTGGCACCCAACTAAGGATCTACGGTTCGAGCAGACTCGATAGACCGTAAGGCCTAATCTGCTGGCAAATAGTATGTTAGTATGTTAGTATATATGGTTCTGTATATTATGTTTTACATACCGTTATCTATTTTAGTAAAACTCTATTTTTAGAGCCTACTTGGTCTGTCTTTGAATTTCTTTTCTTTAACAAGTGAAGTATATATGGTTAAACAGACACTGTGCACAAGCTTGAATGGTGATACCAAATTGGAAAAAGGTAAGAGTAATCTGAGGTCTTTATTAGAGTTTTTAAGGGTTCATTTTGTACACCTGGTTAGGTGCCCATAGGCAAAGATATCTGGTCCCCCCCAAAGACAGAATTATCTGAGCCTGTGCATTGGGTACGCTAGCAAGAGTTTCACAGTTTGAATCCCTCCAGAACTGAGACCAAAGGTTGATTCGAACCCACAAAACAGACAGGAGGGTTACCCTGTTTCTGTTAACTGTTCACAAGACTGCGCTCAGAGGTTGGCACTTTGGGAGTAGAGGGCTGACCTGCTGAGTGGGTTTGTGACAGACACTAGTCCTTTTTTTGGAGGAGAGAGTCCTGAAGGGACTTGCTAAACTGAAAGTGGTCAAGGCAATGAAACCAGACAGAGTGCATCCAACGGTATTAAGGGAGCTCAGGGAGGTACTGGCTGTGCCTCTGCAAGTCCTACATAACAGCTTGCTGGAAACTGGAGTGGTTCTGGAGGACTGGAGGTGGGTAGATGTAGTCCCATTTTACAAAACTGGTAGCAGGGCAGAGGCTGGAAATTGTAGGCCAGGCAGCCTGACATCAGTGGTGGGAAAGTTAAGGGAAACACTGCTGAAGAAATGAGTTGTGGAATATCTTGAATCCAACAGGCTACAAGACCTGAGCCAGCACAGACTTATGGGGAGGGGGGAGATCATGTCAAACCAATTTGATAGATTTCTTTGATTGTGTGACCAAGGAATTAGGTCAGCAAACAGTGGTGGATGTGACCTACCTAGATTTCAATTAGGCTTTCAACACCGTTCCACATAGGAGACTAGAAGGCAAGCTAGGTAGTTTAGGGGTGGGTCCAAAGGTGGTAAACTGGATGAGAAACTGGTTAGGGGACAGGCAACAGAAGGTGGTGGTAAGCAGAATTCACTCTGAGTAAGGGTGACCAGCAGAGTGCCTCAGGGATCAGTGCTGGGACCGGTCCTCTTTAATGTCTTTATAAGTGACACTGCAGAGCAATTGGAAGGGAAGGTCTGCCTCTGTGCAGATGACACTGAAATCGACAACAGGGTGAACACTCCAGGGGGGTGGAACAGATGAGCAGAGACCTAAGAAAACTGGAGGAGTAGTCAAGAGTATGGTATGGTTTCGATGCAAAAAAGTGCAAAATAATGCACTCGGGGCACAGAAACCCAGAGGCAGAGTACAACATGGGTGGAGTGACACCGATGACCACCAAGCAGAAAAGAGACCTGGGGATATGTCGTCGAGGTACAGGTCAGGAAGTATAGGAAAACCAGGAGCAGTTGTAAAATTCACAAGAGTTTTATTAAGAACAACAATAAAATAAAAACAAATTGTTCAGAATAACTATTTACAAAGCAGAATAAACACACTTTGTTTTTATAAGTCCTTGCAACCCCCCTCATAACAATCATCCTGTTTTTTTTTCTAAAATGTTCTTGTAAAGTTCAGGCAGGTACAGGTAGAACACAATGTCCCAGAACTGAGGCCCCTTCTCCACAGCTTCTGAAAAAGGCTTAAACATAGCTTTGCAATCATCTCAAACTATAATTATATACATTTCAACAGTAACACTATATCATTTCTAAACAAAGGGATCCCAATATCAGTTACATTTCCACATAATGATTTACATAAATTTTTATACCAGCAGATATGCAAGGGAGGAAAAGACAGAAACAACAAGTGAGGGCAGAGAGACAGTGAGAGGCAAAGAACTGTGAGACTGCCAGGACGATCAAGCCATAGGTCTCATGAGAAAATGTGGTTGCACAACTAGACAGATGAGACAGGAAAGGAAAGAACAGAACATATCCCTGCATTCAAACTCTCCATAACAACTGGGACAGGGTCCTATTTAACCCTGTCAGATATATACCCTTCCTTAAGAGGGAACTTGCTTTATCAAACAGGTTTCCAAAACTTTCTATTAATTCTGTAGTAGCATTAGCTTATAACTTTCAGAAATTAAGCATGTGTCTACTATCCTTTTTTTGTATAACAGTACAGCAAACAGTAAAGTTTAAACTCATACATTTGTTTTTCAACCTTCAGAACCCTTAATTCCTGATCTATATCTTGACAGAAAACCAGCATTGCTATTCTCTTTACCAGATTTGTGTATCACATTGAATTTAAATGGTTGTAGTGCCAGGTACCACCTTGTGATTCTGGAATTTTTATCTTTCACTTGGTTAAGCCAACAGAGAGGATTGTGATCTAAGTACAAAGTCAGTTCCTAGCAAATAAAACTTAAGGCACTCCATTGCCCACTTTGCTGCTAAACATTCCTTTTCAATTGTGGAGTACCTTTTCCCTCTGTCATGCAACTTCCTACTTATGTACAGAATAGGATGTTCCGTCCCATCTATATTTTGACTCAGGACTGCACCTAGGCCTACCTCTGATGCATCTGTTTATAACAAAAATAGTTTCTCAAAGTCTGGGCTTCTTAAAATAGGAGTTGAACAAAATGCAGCCTTAATGGCTTGAAAAGCTTCATCACACTCTAGGGTACATTTCACATTATTTGGGTACTGTTTTCTCATGAGTTCAGTGAGGGGAGTAGCTAACTCAGTAAAATTGGGAACAAATATCTGATAATAACCAGCCAGCCCTAAAAATGACCTGACATGTTTCTTGGTTTTAGGGACAGGACTGTTAGCTACAGCTTCTATCTTGGAAACCTCATGTTTGACTTCTCCATTTCCCGAAACGTAGCCCAAATATCTGGATTCCTGCATGCCCAATGCACATTTGGTAGGATTAATAGTCAGACCTGTATTTTTGATAGCTTGGATAACTGCTCATAGGTGTTCCAGGTGACTTTTCCAGTCTGGACTGTACACCACAACATCATTCAGGCACGCAGCACAATAACTAGTGTGAGGTGATAAAATTACATCCATGTACCACTGGAATGTAGCTGGCACACCATGTAAACCAAATGGCATTGTGGTGAACTGATAGAATCTAACTGGAGTGGCAAATGCAGTTTTGTCTCTGGATTCTTTAGCTAAAGGGATTTGTCCGTAACCCTTGGTGAGATTGAGGGTACTGATATACTTTGCACTCCACAGTCTGTCCACCAAATCATTTATTCTGGGCATAGGATAACTGTCAAATTCTGATACATGTTTTAAGTTTCCTAAAATCAAGGCAGGTTCCAACACCCCCTTCTTTTTTGTTTCCAATTACCACTGGAGATGACCAAGCACTCTTAGACTCTTGAGTGATACCCAGTTCTTTCATTTTTTGTATTTGCTTAACCACGTCAGCTCTTAACCACTCTGGTAACCTGTATGTCTTTTGCCTAATACAGCAAGCATTCCTTGGCATCATTATGTGCTCGACCCCTTTTGCTCGGCCTGGTACTGTGGTAAAAGTACTGCTAAATGTCTTTAGCAAGTTACGAATTTCTGCAGTTTGTTCAGAGGTTAAGGAAACATTCACCTTTACAGCATCAGCAGTTACAGTTTGTTCCAGTCTATCATAAGCTACATCAATTTCTTCTTTATCATTTTCAGGTAAAACTAGCAAAGCAGCTTTTGGTGTTTTTTCAGCCCATTTATTGAGGAGGTTAGCATGGCATATCTTAAGATTTTTCTGTCAGGGGTCTCAATCTCGTAGTTAACAGTGCCAGTACATCTGAACACTCTATAAGGCCCTTGCCACTTCATTAACAGTTTATTTTCTGTTGTGGGTAACAATAGCAAAATCTTTTCACCTGGCTCAAAAACATTTTCTTTTACCCCATGGTCATAATATACCTTCTGCTGGTTTTGGGCCTCTTCCTGATTACTATGGGCAATTTCAACATATTTTGCCAGCTTCTTTCTTAGGGCACACATATAAGACATTATAGATTGTTTCTCAGTGGGGTTATCTTCCCACGTTTCTTTTATCACATCCAGTGGCCCTCTTGGCTACCTACCATACAGCATTCATTTTAAATGGTGAAAACCCCGTTGATGCCTGTGGCACTCCTCTGTAAGCAAAAAGTAGGTAAGGCAAGTATTGGTCCCAATCTTTCCCTTCCCCTTTTACAGTACAGACCTTTTTAACTTGCGTTTTAGGGTTCGACTAAAATGCTCAACAAGACCATTTGTCTGGGGGTAATAGAGGGAGGTTCTTATGGCAGTGATACCTAGTAGTCTGTACAGCTTCTTAAGTAGTGCAGCACCAAAATTACTACCCTGATCAGTAATAATTTCATTAGGTAGGCCCACTCTGTTGAAACTTTCGCAAGCTCTGCTGCCACTTTTGAAACTGTGACAGTACACATTGGAACTGCTTCTGGGTATCAAGTAGCAAAGTCACATACTACCAAGATAAATCTATTACCATTTTTACTTTTGCCTAAAGGACCAACCACATCCATTGCAATTCTCTCAAAAGGCATATCTATCAAGCATAGGGGCACCAGGGGTATGTTGTCTTTTCTAGTGACTAGGGCTACTTTCTGATACTCAGCATAGGAATTACAATAGGAAGCAACATCTTCATGAATTCCAAGCCAGTAAAATCTGTACAGCAATCTAGCAAGAGTGCGATCCCTTCCTGACTGACCAGCCATAGGAATATCATATGCTACCTGTAACAATTCAGATCTATATGTTTGTGGCATAACCAGTTGTTCTATCTGGTCCTGTGTCTGCAGTTTAACACATATTCTGTACAGCAACCCATTACATTTTTTAAACATAGGAGCACCCTGTTTTGGTTTCACCCCCAGCTGCTTAAAATAACCCTGGAGAGAAACATCATTAGCTTGCTCTGAAAGAAAATCACAATCAGTTATCAGTTTAGTTTCAGCATTTTCATATGTTTACCCCTTATGTCCATCAGTCATTTGTTGCCACAGTTTCTTCAGGCATCGTCTTTCTTTCCTGGATTTCCGGATCTTGTAGTTGTGTGCAAACAAGTCCGAATCAAAGTCACTGAAAGAAAAAGTGTCCCCAACACTTGCGATTTTCTTTGCCTGAGCTCTTGTTACCACTGCTGCTGAAACTGCAGGGTTCAGTTCCTCTGAGATTAACTCAGTAAATCCTGGACAGTCATTTCCAATAATCATGGGTAGAGGTAACTTTGGTACTACCCCCACTTTCATTTGGTGCAACACACCCTTAATGATCAGAGTCACTTGGGTGGTGGGATAGTATCGAGTGTCCCCATGGATGCAGATGACACCAGTACCTGGTCCTTTTGCAGTGTTTTCCCAGCACTTCAACATGCACTAGGGTCTGTCTGCTTCCCTAATCAATGAGTCCCTTTACAGTCTTATCCCCCACCTTCACATCTGTTCAGTACTCGCCCCAATTTGCCAAGGACAAATCTGCTCCAGTGTCACTCTTTTTACGGCAATTTCTTGCAATATGACCTGGCTTATTACAGTTATAGCAAATGACGTTTTGTGGCACAGATTTGTTACCCCCACCATAGTTCTTATCAGACTTGGAGTTTAAATGGGAAAAAGAGGGTCTTACCGGTGTTTGGCTGTTACCTCGCTGCTATGGTGTTTGTCTGGCCATTTGTTAGTCCTCAGCCAAAGAAACAGCCTTTTCTCCACTTTCTGGTCGATGTTCCTTTACCCAAAGCTGCACATCTGTAGGCAAGATGTTGATGAATTGCTCCATGGCAAATGAGTAGATGATCTGTGGGACCGTGTTGTCCTCTGGTTGGAGCCATTTTATCAGGAGTTCTCAGAGTTGGGTGAAGGCTTCTTGAGGATTGTCGACTGAGGTGTACTTCATAGATCGAAATCTCTGCCTGTAGGTCTCTCGTGAGATGTCATACCTTTTCAGGATTTCGCTTTTCACCAGGTCATAGTTTTCTGACTGTGCAGTGCCCATACTGCTGTAGGCAAGTTGGGCATTCCCTGTCAGGTAGGGTACCAGTCTGATTGTCCATTGGCAGGCTGTGGCAACTCTTTCAACAGTTGTCAGGTATGCCTCGATATCATCCGAGGGACACAACTTTGTAAGTTTAACAGCTTTTAAGTTGCTTGTGTTTTGCTGCTCATCTGGATCTGTACCACATCCTCTGCCTTTGATAGCTTTCAAGGCATCCAGCCATCGCTGCTTCTATTGCTACATCTCTTCTCTCATCTGCTGCTCCTGTTGCTGCATCTCTTCTCTCCTCTCCTCTGCTGCTCCTGTCGCTGCATCTCTTCTCATCTCTGCTGCTCCTGTCACTGCATCTCCTCTCTCCTCTGTGCTTCTAAATGTTGAATCTCTTTTCCTCTCTGCTTCTCCATCTCTTTTTATTGTATAGCCCACCATTTGAAAAAGTCCATCAGGCTTTCAGGTTCTGCCACTGCTTGTTCTTTTTCCATAACTTGTGCTGGCTGTACAATCTCAGCTTAGACTTCTGTCTCTGCTAGTTTAGCTGCCATTCTCCTGGTAACCACTCCTGGACTTGCTGCTGCAGAATCCATACCTTTCTCTAGGCTTCCCTGGTACTAGGTCCAGTACCTACACACAAAACCCCTGGCTTAGAGTATGCACGGCATAAATCCCAGTTAGGTTGACACTGTCTGTCGTCATGGCACAGGTCAGGAAGCATAGGAAAACCAGGAGCAGTTGTAAAATTTGTAAGAAGAGTTTTATTATAAATAACAATAAAATAAAAATTGTTCAGAATAACTATTTACAAAGCAAAATAAACAGAGAAGATCCATCTGAGTTTTTCTTCAATCTCTGTGTCTCTTGTAAGAAACTGCAGCTTTGTTTTTATAAGTCCTTGCAACCCCCCTCTTAACAAGCATCCTGTTTTTTCTAAAATTTTCTTGTAAATTTCAGGCAGGTGCAGCTAGAACACAGTGTCCCAGAACTGAGGCCCCTTCTCCATAGCTTCTGAGAAAGGCTTAAAATCTGCATTTCAGGTTAACCCCCTTGAGTTCCAAACAGCTTTGCAATCATCTCAAACTATAGTAGTAGTAGTAAAAAGTTTATTTTTAGACAGGAAAGATCTTATTTACATCATTGGGCCGTAGACCCATTTTCAAGATGATCCTGTTATAATTATATACATTTCAACAGTAACACTATATAATTTTTGAACAAAGGGATCCCAATATCAGTTATATTTCCACCAAATGAATTGCTAATATTTTTATACCAGCAGACATGCAAGAGAGAAAAAAACAGAAACAGCAAGCAAGGGTAAGAGGCAAAGAATTGCGAGACAGTCAGGGTGATCAAATCCTAGGTATTATAAGAAAATCTGGTTGCACAACCAGATAGGCAAGAGAAACAGGCAAGGAAATAACAGAACAGATCCTTGCATTCAAATTCTCCATAACAACTGGGACAGGATCCTATTCAACCCTGTCACAGGCCACTCATCAGATGCCTCACCCACATGGTTGAGGGCATTCACCAGCCAACTGGACACTCCAGCTACATGAACGACCAGCAGGTCGGCCTTGAGGCTGAGCACAAGGGTCCCAGATGCAGACAGCTTCCCTGCACAGAGGCAGGGAGTATGTCCCGCCCTGCTTGTTGAGGTAGTACATGGCTGTCATGTTGTCCACCTGGACCTGGATGTCCTGACCCCAGAAATGAAAAGCAAAGGCTGTCACGGTCAGATGAACAACTCAAAGTTCCAGCAGACTGATGTGACATTGGGACTTCTCAGGGGACCAGAGGTCATGGACCCTATGTACCCCCAGGTGGGTACCCCAGCTCATCAGGGAGATGTCGGTCATGAGAGTGACCACTGGCTCCAGGCAGAAAAAATGGGACTCCTGCCTGTAAATGTTCCAGGACCAACCACCACTGGATGGCATCCCATATCGCCTGGGTCACCGTGACTGGCTGGTCGAGGTGGCCGTGACACTGAGACCACTGATGGGCCAGCTCCCACTGTACGGAGCACATTCTCCAGCAGACCCAATGGACCATGCTGGTGCAGGCTGTCCTTAGCAGACTGCAACTGCCCAACCCAAAATAATCAGGCAAAGGACCTATCTGCTGGGAACCAGGCTCATACTCGGGCTCAGCAAGAGCCGAGCTCCGGCCCAAAGAAATGAATTACCTACAAGAGGACAAATTCTGACTTGGCCTCATTGACAAGGAGGCCAAGGCTTAAGCAAGTCTGGAGGGCCAGGCCCCTGAACCACTCCACCTCCACCCTGGAGGGGCATGCAATCAGCCAATCATCAAGGTACGGGTACAGCAGGACCCTTCTGCGCCTCAGAAAGGCTGCCACCACTGCTATGCATTTGGTGAAAACTACAGATGCACGGATATCACTTTTACGCCGGATATCGGATCCAGATATCCTGTATCTACTATGCGACCAGATCGGTTCAACATCGGGTCGGATAGTAGTTAGTGTGACGTGGAGTGAGGTGAGCTCGATAGCATTACTGGGGTGTTGGCGTGTTATCTGGATGCTCCTGAAGCGAACGCTGGGGTTGTTTCAACTGGCCTCGTTATTGTTTGCACTCACGGCAATTGGATTTTGCACTGTGACTATACGACAACACAGTGGATAGCTAATTATATCTTGTTGTGGTTCATAAACTTAAACAAATTAGAAAACATCAGCACGTGGCAAATGCAGTAAAACTAAGCAGTATTAATGGATTTAATTATTGCCTTACTCTTTCCTCACAGGTAGCAACAGAACAAACTGGGCTACAAACAAAATATTTAACTTTGTTTTACTGTGCAGATGTCAGCCACCTCTTACAGCTCACTTGAATAGTGTATCTACTACCTTAAACAACGGTTGAAATAGCACAATCATTTTATGCATATTCATTCAGTGACAAATAATATGCATAAAATGACTGTGCTATTTCAACCGTTGTTTAAGGTAGTAGATACACTATTCAAGGGAGCTGTAAGAGGTGGCCGACATCTACACAGTAAAACAAAGTTAAATATTAAGGGTGAGATGGCACGGCTTTAATAGTAGCAGTTTAAAGGCAGGACAATATGAAATATTTTATAGTTGCACTTGTGAACACTGTTAAATAAACCTACTACATGGGATTTAATGCAGTTTACATTCATTTTGAACTGTCTGCTGCTCCTATGTTTGTTCCAAACTTGCCGAGGAGTGTGGTGAGCTCGATAGCATTACTGGGGTGTTGGCGTGTTATCCGGATGCTCCTGAAGCGAACGCTGGGGTTGTTTCAACTGGCCCTGTTATCGTCTGCGCTCACGGCGACTGGATTTTGTTTTGAATGCCACTGTCTGAGCACCTGTGGCTGTATGCTTGCATGGACCAGGGAGGTGGAGCTGTTTTTAGTTTCTTTGTGATTACCCACTCATGAAAAATATTTAGAGCCCAGTCGGTGGCTGTAACTGTATTACTTGGGCAGATGCACTTTCCCCATTTTCCCCATGTTCGACCCGACCTGATTTAAATTTAAAAACCGATCAGGTCAGATATGGGGAAAAAGCCTGATATCTGACCTGATTGGCTCTCCGGGTCGGATATCTGTGCATCACCAGTGAAAACCCTGGGAGCTGAGGAGAGTCAGAAGGGCATGGCCTGGAACTCACAGAGAGTTCCCTCCATGTGGAACCAAAGGAAACGCCTGTGGGATGGATGGATGGGGACGTGGAAGAAGGCGACCCACAGTCCTGGGAGCGGAACCACATGTTCAGTTCCAGGGATGGAATGATCTGGTTCAGAGTGACCATTCTGAAGGTGCACGACAGTAGAAAATTGTTCAGGTTGTGCAGATCCAAGACGGGGAGCCAGCCCTTTGTCCGTTTGGGAACCAGAAAATACCTGGAGACAAACCATGGATCAGCTGGTGGGTCCAGGACATGAACCACCACCTCCTTCTGGAGGAGCTGAGTGATGTACTCCCGAAGGTCAGACAACATGCCTGCGGACACCACGTCCTCTTGAGGGGCGCAGGTTCAGCTGGATGGAAGAGCCTTAAACTCCAGAGGTAAGTCAAGTCAAGTCAAGTCATGTTTATTTATAAAGCGCCTTTCGAAATCAAGGCGCTGTACAAAAATAAATAGAACAGCAAAATCCAAGCATTAAACAACCATAACTATAAAGAATAAGCCAGGGTAAAAAGATATGTCTTTAAAGCAATTTTAAAACTGTCAACGGTCGGGCATTCTCTTAACCAGCGAGGTAGAGAATTCCACAGGGTTGGAGCCGAAAAGGCAAAGGCACAAGATCCCAATAACTTCAAACGAACCCTGGGAATCTCTAGCAATCCCTCACTGGTGGAGCGGAGAGGACGGAGGGGGCAATAGGGAGCCAGAAGATCTTTCAGGTAACCGGGTCCCTGATCGTGTAGGGCTTTAAAGGTTAGTAAACCAACCTTAAAGGTGATCCGCCACCGAACAGGCAGCCAGTGCAGTTCGCGAAGCACAGGCGTAATGTGACAGGTTCTAAGAGTCCCAGTCAAAAGCCTGGCTGCAGCGTTCTGCACCAGCTGAAGGCGGCGGATATCGACCCCTGGTAGCCCTAGGTAGAGGGAATTGCAGTAGTCCAGACGGGTAGTAACAAAGGTGTGGACCAAAGTTGGAAGGTCCTCCCGGGGAATCAGATGTTTCACCCGGGCGATATTCCTCAGATGGTAAAAAGAGGATTTGACAACAGCTGACACCTGGGATTTCAGGGTCAGACCATCATCAAGCACTGACCGACCACTTCTAGCACCCACTTGTCCATGGTAACACAGGACCAGGTGGAAAGAAAGTGGTGGAGCTGGTCCCCTAAAAGGTGGATCCAGGGAACACAGGATGGGCAGGGAGGGGGAACCCCCACAACCCATCATTAGGCAGGCTTAGAGGTGGAGGCAGGGTTGGCAGAGGACGCTGCTGGACCTTGCCCACCAGGCTTCTGGACCATGGAAGTGACTGACTTAGGCCTGGGATGCCAGGACTGCTGATGCCCAGCCCCTGGTCTGAGGGGGTTTGGCTGCAGGGGTCAGGTGGTGCCGAAAGGACATATTTTGGGGTTTGGAGCCCTTGACATCCTTTTAGGCTAAGGTGACGGAGTCCAAGGTGGCGTTGGACTTCTCAGTCCTAGTGAGATGACCATCCACTCCTGGCCCGAGCAAGTCAGTGCCCAGGAAGGGGACAATTGTCAATTTGTGCCTGGTATCTGCCGAAAAGGTCGAGATCTACAGCCACAGCGCCCTGGTGCAGGAATCGCCAATGTCCATTACTGTCTGGAGCTGCCGTTTAACCACAGCACGGCCCTGGTCCCGGACTTGCTTGACCAGCAACTGAAGGTCAGCTGAGAGTCAAGGGAGCACGTTGTCAAGGGTGCCCAACAAGGTATGGGTAAAGTAGGCCAACATTAAGGCCAAACTAGCCAGCCTGGGGCCAAGAGATGAGCTCGTACACACTTTCTTGGCCACATGATCCAATTTCTTGGATTCCTTGCTGGGGGGTGTTTGTTAACATCCTCGACATTGCCCATCTGGCGGAACACTGAGTCAGCCACTACATCCTCAGCTAAGGGGTGTTCGGTGAACCACAAGAAGGAACCCATAGGCACCGCATACTTGTGGGCCATACTAGCTGATGACATAGGGCAGGAGGCTAGGTGTTGCCAGAGCTCCAATGTGGACCCAAGAATGGCCTCAGCTACCGGGAAGGTGACCCCAAGGGAGTCGTCATGGTTGAGGATTTCAGTGTGGAAGATACGTAACCCATTTCTGGATGGGTTCCAGTTGGATTCCTGCAGCCTCAGAAATCAGGAGAAGCATGGCCCAAAAGGAAGTAGGACCCCGGTCCATTGACAAATCCTTGCCCGACTCCAGGTCGACTGGCTTGGAGTGCATGGAGGAACCCTCCAATTCTGAGAATTCACTGAAGACCGACCAACCGCCTAAGTCCCCGCTAACCTTACGGGGCTCATCGGCCCAAGTGACCGGGACTGACAGCTGCCGAGGATGCCCCAGAGTAGTACGGGTGCCCTTGATGGGGGGACATCCATCAGCTGAATCAGTGGGGGGGGTCCAACTGAATGGGTGGAGAGGCCAGAACTGGCCAAGATGGAACAGGTTCAGGCTGAGGTGGCGGTAGCCAAGGGAGTGCCGAGGTTGGAGCCAGCACCAGCTTAGGCCCAGCACCCAAAAGAGCTGTTGCCACATAAGCTTCTCATAGCACTGTCGCAACATGCGGCAGAGATGATCATGACCCAAAGTGAAGAAATAATGGTGACGCCGCTTTCCCAAGTGCCACAAGTGTGACCGCCAACTTTGATGAGGGCTACTTGGCCTTGAACTATGGGTCCTCAACCTTAAACACCGGTGGACCGGATTGCGGTAAGAGGTAGGAACCGGCGAAGGATGCCTGGGGTCCCCCCGCAACCTCATTGTCCCGAGTGTCAGGAACCGGGTCAGGGGGCTAATCCAATCCACACTGGGACTGAAAGATCAGGATCGGAGTCCTGGAGAGGGAGGTATTCCTCTCATCCTGCAAGAACGGGTTGACTGGGTCAAGAAAAATCTCGACCAGCTGGTTGACCTGTGTCTCGGCCCACAGGCTCGATGGGGACACTGTGGGGCTAGCAGCCTGGACTGAAGCATCAGCCAAAGCTGATTCATTAAGGAATGTTGACAAAGCCGAAGCATGGGAATCCAAGGCCCGGGTGCTTGCAGTCCCATAAGTTGAGCTGGGACTTTTTTGGCTTTCGCCTTGGAGTCCTTCTTGGATTTAGACCCATAGGAAGGGCCCTCCCCAAAGGTAGGAAGGGACTGTCATAAGTCCTGGAATGTCCTGGTAAAAGAGGTGCTGAAGCCCAGTGGGACAAGCGAGGACACTGTAGAAGAGCCCACAGCCACCTGACCGTCAGCTTTCACAAAAGCTGCCTACTGTTCAGCAGACCCTGCACCCAGGGAGATCACTCGCCGGGTGTCCTTGGATCAAGTGGGAGGATCGCACTAGTCTGGATGACCCAGCAAAAGTTGTGCGTATCGGTCCTCCAGGGTGGAGGGAGGCAAAGTGGAGCACAGGCCGCAAGCCTGGGAGTCGTGTTCCTGGCACAGGCAGTACACACTTGGCATGAGGGTCTATGCGCAACATCTTCTGTCTGCATGGACAAAGCTTAAAACTGAGCACTGACTTCAAAGTTGTCAAGTCCATGATGCCAAACATGGTAAAACAGCAAAGCAACCTGAAGACCAAATGTAAGTTTCTGAAAATGAACATAGGACCTACACGAATGCAGAGAACTATGGAGGAAACCTGTCTATTTCAGCGAAAAGGAAGATCTGATGTCACGGGGTGGTGCCAAGGAGGACACCACCCAAGTGGGTGGGAGGAGCCAGCTTGCAAGACCTTCCGGACAGATTTAAAGGGGAAAAGAATTCTGCCAGAAGTGTGGATAGTACACCATATCCACACCCCTAGAAAAGTTCAATCTCTCTCTGCCCAAGAATATGCTGCTCTTAGAAGTCTTGAAAACTACAGCGGTATTGTTATTAAGAAGGCAGGTAAGGGTGGGGGGTTACTATCATGGATCAGGAATACTACAGACAAGAATACCTTAGACAATTCAATGTACATGATAATTATTAAAAAAACACAGAGCAATCCCATGGAGGAAGTAAGGGCACTAGTGAACAAACTCTTGGGGGAAGGTCTAGAGGAAAGTACAGGCATGTAAGAACTTACCATAACAGTAGATCTTAGAGAATCTCTTGTATCAGGCCACACCTATGGAACTATAGCCACCAGGCACTAGGACCACACCAAAACTTTTTAGATAGCAGTCTAGTTGGGGCTGCCCACTATGACTACGTCAGACGATGACATCCCTCCCATATAAATGTGGGTGGCCCTGGGCCCTCCTCAGTTCCCCTGCCGGAGACCATATACAAAGGATCTCCTCCTGGTGAACCGAGGGAGAGCTAGAGGTTCTGTCCACTAAGCAAGGTGAAACAGAGAGTGAACCATCCTGGAAAGAGACAGAGAGACAGGGATAGAGAGAAGCTTCAAAGCCAAGGGGGATGGAGGGTGGGATGGCATGGCCTGATACAAGAGATTCTCTCGAAGATCTACTATCTTCATCAAGGATATCTCTTGCATCAGGCCACACCTATGGAACAAGTACCAAGCACTACTGACAGAGAGATAGGCTGGCTGACTGGAGGCTATAGGACTAAGGTAGGAAACCCTGAAGCACAGCCAGGCCAAAGCCTGCCCTTCTCCTAGAGGCAATGTCCAGACTGCAGTGTTTAGTGAAAGTGTGGAAAGTACTCCAAGTGGCAGTGGCACAGATTTCAGCAGCTGACACATTCCTGAAACAGGCAACAGAAGTGGCCATACCTCTGGTGGAGTGGCCACACACCACCCCTGAAGTTCCTTACCGTACTTCCTATAACAGAAAATAATGCAGCTGGCTAACCATTTGGACACGTACTGCTTAGAAATTGGTACACCCTCTGTCCTAGGGGTGAAAGAAACAAATAGCTGTGAGTACTTCCTGCAGTCCTCCGTAGGATGAACATATCTGAGTATTCTATGTACATCTGAAGTATGAAGCAATGCTTCCCCTTGATTGGTATGCTCTGGAAAATTAACAGCAAGGTGGATTTGCTAGGAATTTAGGATTGGTATGCAAAGATACCCAGTCTGTGGAAAACCAAATAAGGAGATTCACACATCACAGGCTGAAGCACGGAAATCCTTTATGCAGAAGTAACAGCAACTAAAATAATGCTTTCCACGACAAAAAGTGCATCTCGCATGTCACGGCTGGCTCAAAAGGAGCCAAAGTAAGTTTTTCCAACACAAAATTTAAGTCTCAAGGCAGGGCTGGATTGTAGATGGGAGGCTTCACGTGAAGAATGCCTCTCAAAAACATACATGACACCTCCAGTTGTGCCACTGTATGGCTGTCAGCAGGCACCTGGAAGGCTGAAACAGCCACCAGGTACACTTTAATGGAAGAATACTGCAGGCCAGAATCTGAGGGGGACAGCAAAGCACTCCAGAATCTGGTTCACTGGACAAGTGAAAGGGTCCAATTAATGGTAAGTGGTCCACAGAGCAAAGCACTTCCACTTCATGGAATAAGTGGCCCTGGTAGAAGGCTTCCTAGTGGCCACTAGGACATCAGTCACCTTTTGGGATGCCCCAAATCTAGCCACGGCGTACATCCTCAGAAGCCAGGCATGTAGGTGTAGAGGCTTAAGGTTCGCATGGACCAGAAAGCCCCACTCCTGGGAAAGCAAGCCTTTGCACAGATGCAGGGGCATTGGGAGTTCCACAGACAATTGCTACAATAAGGGAAACCATATCCAATGAGGCCAGAAGGAAGCAACGAGAATCAAGGTTGCCCCTTCCATCTGGAACTTGGGCAGCATCCTTTGAATTATTGGAAATGGAGGAAAGGTGTAGAGGACCCTCCCCTTCCAGGAGAGGGACAATGTCTTTCACCGGAAAACTCTAGGCCCTGGAGCGAGCAAGCAGAAACACAGCAGTTTGGTGTTGAGTGGGAATACAAAAAGGTCCAACTCTGGATGACCCCACCTATCAAACAGGTCTTCTACTGCCGAGGTCAGCAGCTCCAACTCATGTATTCTGGACTGCAACCTGCTTAACCAGTCCACCAGGATGTTTTGGACACCTGGAACATGGGTGGACGACAGTTCTAGGCTATGTTCTAGAGCCCAGTATCAAACTCTCATTGCTTCCCTGCACAGGGGGTATTAATGGTTCTCCCCTTGCTTGTTTATGTAGTGGACTACACTGATGTTGTCCATCTGCACCAGCAAGGGCCTCAGGGACAGGTGGGCTTGGAAAGATAGTAGGCCATAGAGAACTGCTCTCATCTCTAGGACACTGACATGGAGGGAACTCTCCGCAGTGGTCCGGGAAAGCTTGCAGGCCATACAGAATGGCTCTCATCTCAAAGATGCTGATGGGAAAGGAACGCTCCATAGTGGTCCACATCCCTTGGGTCTGTTGAGGCTCTAGGCGAGCTCCCCAGCCCATTCCCGGTGCATCCGAGATGAGGATCTGGCAGGGGGAAGAGAACTGACTCTATGGCCTTTTTCTGTAGCAGTGAGTGAATTTCCTCTAGCAGCACCGGAATGTGGCCTGGAGGGTAACTGGAAGTGGATCTGTAGGCCACTCCAGAGGTTATAAAGTGTGGCCTTCCTCTATGATTTGTAGGACCCATGCATCTGTTGTGAGCTCCCTCCACCTGTCCAGGTGCAGGGAGAAGTGACCCCCTACCACCACCTCCTGCAGGACTGGAGGGTGGGGGTCTGGCAAGGAGCCAGGCTGAGGTAGAACCAGCGACAGAGACCTCCCTGGTGGTGGAGCTGTGGTTAGGCAGGGCTGTTCCTGCTCTGCGCTTGCCCGTTTGCCAGGTGCCCCGCTTTGGTCTGTGAGAGGCCCTACTAAAAGGCACCTTCTGCCTATTCTTTGGCTGTGTATGGTACAACAAATGTACTGACCGCAGGGTCCTGTAGGTCAGATAGGATGTCCTGGACATCTGCCCAAAAAAGTTTGTAGCCTCTGAAGGGAGCATTCAGGACGGACTGTTGTACGTCAGTAGCAAAACCAGACACTTTGAGCCAAG
Organism: Neoceratodus forsteri; assembly: GCA_016271365.2. Lineage (NCBI taxonomy): Eukaryota > Metazoa > Chordata > Ceratodontiformes > Ceratodontidae > Neoceratodus > Neoceratodus forsteri. The sequence continues at coordinate 1,101,335,378 of CM057450.1, read as the reverse complement.
AATGCCATCTTAAGCAGACTCCCACTGCAGCTGCTCTAGAAGAGGCATCTGCGACATCATAAGCTGATCTCAAAAGGTGCTTACCCACATCTGCCCTGGACTGCAGGGCTTTAAACAGCTCTTGCCACTGTGGGCCCTCTGGAAGGGCCTGAGCTCTAGTTCTGGCCTTCTTCCAGAAAGTGTTCTGGAATTTGACTATAACTCTTGGCTTTGAGTATGCATGGTGTAAATCCCACTCAGTCTGACACCATCTTTCATTAAGGCACAGGTCAGGAAGCATAGGAAAACCAGGAGCAGTTATAAAATACACAAGAAGCATTTTATTATTATCAATAACAGTAAAATAAAAAATAAAAAAATGTTCAGCATAACTATGTATAAAAGCAGTACAGAGAAAACAAAAGTCCTTCATCTGAGGGTTTCTTTTCAATTTCGAATCTCAGACTCTCTTGCAAAAATATTGTTGCTCTTTTTTTTTTTTTTAGTAAGTCTTTGCCTGACAATTAACTTCATCCTGAGCTTGTAAGGAAGACATCCCGTTTCTCACAAAATATATCAGAGTTCTTGTCAGTTTCCTTGCAGAGCAGGCTTGCAAATAGAAGTGTCCAAAGCTGGCCTCTTGCTGACAGCTCTGCAAAAGAGTTTGCAAACAAGCCTGAGAGGAGCTCAAACTGCATCTCAGGTTAACCCCGTAAATTCCAAATAGTTTTTGCTATCTTTTCAACAGTATTAACTATATACATTTCAAACCAAGGGATTCCAGTTTCACATAATGATTCACATATATTTTTATAACTGCAGATATGCAAGGGGGAAGAAAAGACAGAAACAGCAAGTGAAGGCAGAGAGATAGCAAGAGGCAGAGAATCACTAGACCGTCAGAGTAATCAGTTCCAAGGTCTCACAAGAACATTTGGTTGTGTAACCAGACAAAACACAAAAAAGGAGAGGACAGAACACATCCTTGCATTTAACTCTTTCTGTATAACAAATGGGACAAGGCCTTATTCAATCCTGTCACATGGGTGATGTAATTAATGATTATGAGGGCCAGCATAGAAGAAGCATAGGCCTTCTTGCCATAAGGTCCAATTTTCTGGACTCCTTGTCTGAGGGGAGGGAGCTGAGGTGCCGAGGCCTCTTGGACTAATCATGGGCTGCACTGAACACCACTGAATCACAGAAATCTGGCAGCAGAAAAAGGACCCCACTGGCCCATCGCGTCTACCACTTCCCCCTCCTAATTTGTCTCTTTCGACCCAAGATCTCCCACTCTGCCCACTGGTCAACCCCTTGTATCTGTTCCATGCCCTCTTGAATCCTTCCACTGCTTCAACCCCCACCACCTCTTCCGGCAGACTGCTCCAGGACTCCACCACCCTCTCAGTGAAGAAACGCCCCCTCATGTTGCCCCTAAACCTTCAACCTTCTAACCTTAGACTTCTATGCCCCCTCGTCCTAGTGCCTACCTTTCTTGTAAATAAGCTCCCCCCACCTTATTAATCCCCTTCACATATTTAAGTATTTCAATCATGATTCCCCCTTTCCCTTCTAGCCTCCAGCGGGTACAGATCCAACTCCCTCCACCTCTCCTTATAGGACTTCCCCTGCATTGTGTTAACCATCTTGGTCACCTTTCTCTGAACCCTTTCCATCCCATCTACATCCTTGCACAGGTGAAGGCTCCAGAACTGGATCCCAAACTCCTGGTGAGGCCTCACCATGGATCTATAAAGGGGCATCAGCACCTCACTCCTTCTGCTTGTTATCCCTCTCCCTATGCATGCCAGCATTCTGTTCACTTTGCCCACTGCTTTGCTGTATTTTAACTTCCTGCTGCTTCTGAGATGTATTTCTATGTACTTTGTTATACTGTGTACAGCACCCACAGCCTCCAGGATTGGGCGCCTTAAAAATAAAATTGCCTTGCCTTGCATTGGCTTCCCCACTTTAAGGTTATCTGAAATTATAATCCCCAGCTCCCTCACCTGCTCCATTGCCCTAATCCCCCCCCAGTGTGTAGATGGCTTGTGGGTTAGTATGCCCCATATGCATTACTGAACACTTTTTGGCACTGAATTTCAGCTGCTAGGTTTCTGACCATCCCTCATTTGTCTCCACCCTATTTCAGATCTTTGTATGATCTGCAAATAGGCAGACCCTCCCCTGCAGGCCCTCTGCTATATTGCTGATATAGATATTAAAGAGGGTGGGTCCCAGTACCGACCCCTGGGATACCACGCTCATCACCACTTTCTCCCTGGAATGCACCCCATTAACCACCACCTTCTGACTTCTGTCCTTCAGCCAGTTCTCCACTCACCTTGTTATTTTTGGACCCAGCCCCAAACTTTCCAGCTTATTTACCAACCTTCTGTGAGGGACAGTGTGAAAGGCCTTCCTGAAGTACAGATAGGCCATGTCCACTGCCCCCCCGCCCAAAATCGACCACCTTCATCACCCAATCAAAAAACTCGATTAAGTTCATCTGGCATGATCTCCATTGCATGAAGCCATGATATCTGTGTCCTGCAGTCCACTGTTTACAAGGTAGACGATCACCCTTTCCTTCAACAGCCCCTCCATCACCTTACCCACCACTGATGTGAGGCTGACTGGACGGCAATTTTCTGCCTCTTCTCTGCTACCAGTCTTGTGAAGTGGCACCATGTTTACCTTCTTCCAGTCCTCAGGTACCCACCCTGTATCTAGGAACAAGTTAAGCAGCATTTTTATCAGAGATGCTGCCAGCTCCTCCTTTAGTTCCCGGAGTACCCTAGGATGCAGGGCATCTGGACCCATTGCCTTGTCCACCCTCAGCCTTCCCAACTCCTCTCTTACCCTGTCTTCACTGAACAAGCTCGGATCAACCCTTATGTCTTCCCCTCCCCTTAACACTGGCCCCTACCATCCCCCTCCACCATGAAGACCGAGCAGAAGTATCTATTCAGCACCTCTGCCTTCTTGAAGTCCCCCTCTATTTGTACATCCTCCCCCTTTACTCATACTATCCCCTGCCTCACCTTACTCCTCTCTCCTACGTACCTAAAAAAAGTTTCATCTCCTCGTTTGACCTGCCTAACAATTTTTTCCTCTGTTTCTGCTTTTGCCTTCCTAATCTTCTTCCCTTCCACCCTCAGATTCTCCCTGTAAATCTCCCTTTCCTCTATCCTCTGGGTCCTCTTGTATGATCTGAACACCCTTTTTCTTTCCCCTATTGCCCCCTCACTTCCCTGGTGAATCATAGCGGCCTCCTTTGTTTTTCTGTTCTTCCTCACCTTCTTTATGCAGAGTTCAGTGGCTTTCAGTAACCCTCCCAATCGATTTCTATAATTCCTCCATGTCCCCTATGTACTCCTGTCCCTCCATTTCATCTCTGAATATTGCCCTCATTTTGGTAAAGTCCGCCTGCCTGAAGTCCAGCATCTTTGTGATGGTCTGACTTGTTTCCTTCCCTGTCCTTACCCTAAAACTCACAGTATTGTGGAATCTGCCTGTGGTTTCACTGCAAGAAAAGGCTTCCCAGAGGGAGCCTGGAACAACCTGTCTGCCTTTCTGGGCATTGCAGAGATTATGTTTGGCCTTTACCAGGCAGCCATAGTGGCATCCTCAAATGTGGCCAACAGAGGAGTAATGATCAATGAAGGAGAATCTGGCAATTCCAGATATTCTGTCAGATTTCTCCTAGTAACATCATGTTTCCCAGCTTTAAAGCCCATGGCTGATTGGAGCGGGTGCAGGGCTAACAGGCCCTGGTGTCGACTGGCCTGAGGGAGAAGCAATGCAGTGTATGAACACCCAAAAAGAGGGTAGTACGGTCTGGATGTTGATATTAATCAGCGTCAGTGAAGCACATTGCAATGTCGACAGTGGAGGCTGGGGCCCTGGAGTTGGCGGTATTGCCTGCAGTGTCAATGAGGGAGGCTGAGGCCCCGGTGTCGGCAGTACAGCCTGCAGCATCGATGAGAGATGCTGCAGCTCCAGCATCGACAGGATGGTCCAGGTTGTTGATGGGGAGGCTGAAGCCCTGGCATCAACAGGACATCCTGAGGTGTCGCCGGGGGAGGCTGAACCTCTGGCATCAATGACATGATCAAAGGTGTCAAAAGGTGGCTGCGACAATCTCTGTGCCAAGAGACCATCGCTGGCCAGAACAGGTCTGGCAAACTCCCTGCCTGTTGCCCCTGAATTTGAATGTTCCTGAACAAAAGGTGTTGAAACATCAGTGGGGGCGTCAGGAGGCCTGACGTCGACAAGCTAGCACCAACCAAAGAAAGACCGGTGGGTGGTGCTGCCAAAGCTGACCCTGTAGAGGACAGGGCATAAGCGGCAGCAGGGGATGCTGCCAAGGTGGTCGATGACCTAGCAGCCAGCACTCAAAGCGGTGACCAAGAACACACCAAAGAGGCTTTGTCCCTGGGCCTATCTTTATCCCAGTGCTTGTGTTTGCCAGCACATTTATACTGGGCTTTGGAGGAGTGGGAGCCCGTGGACAGAGCTGACAAGGCATCGGAGCTTCTTCCCTGGAGATCCTGCTCCATGCGGGTGACCTTCTGTTCCAGGAGGAAGGATTCTAGGGCCTTCTGATGGCATCATCGGGTGGCCTGGCTGAATTTGCGGCAGACCTTGCAGGCCTCAACACTGTGGTCAGCACCATGACAGCGGACACAGGCATCATGGTTGTCCTGGTCTGAGATCTTTCTGCTGCACCCAAAGAGTTTAAAGAGTTTCTCGGGGTCGGTCGACATAAACAACAGAAGAAATACTCCACAGAAGTTGGCTTGTATGGGGTGGATGTCATCATCCAACTGCACTAGGTGTGGTCAGGATGCGGGCTCTATGTACCGTATTTTCTGGAGTTGCCCCAGCATAGCTTCTTTATAGAGCTTGATTGAGGCCAATACTGAACCTCTGTTGGGGCTACAAAGTTTATTCAAACCATACATTTGCATATTGGGAGACTATAGTACTATCTTGGTTAAGGAACGTAAATATCATATGGCCCTAATTTCCCTTTCTTTGAAGAAGGTGGTCCTGAGGCACTGGCTCGATCAGAACTACATTACATATCAGGAATGGCTACAGGAGTTATTGTTCAACCTCAGGATGGAATGTATGATTGCAAGCCTTTCCCACAGACTTTCTAGCTTTGATAAAAAATGAGGGAAGTTGTATACACTACATACTGTATGATGTCCTGAAGTATTGCCTCTTCTGATGTTCCTTTTGGACTGGTCATGTAGTGTACTATAGGCCTGGAATGGATATTATTTGTTGGTAGCTCCACCACTGGGGGGGGGGTATGGGAGGGAGTGTGGGAGGGGGTTTAAAGGGGGTAGTTCTTTATAAACTTGACTCTTAGACTTTCTCTGTGTATGTATTGGTCTTAATAGTGTCAATAAAGTTTATCTAATTTAAAAAAACAAACAACAGAAGAAATCACTTTAAAAAATAAAGTGATCAACAACTAGGGTGAGAAAAAGAAAAGGGAAAATTGAAGATTTGATGGTCGACTGAAGTGGCAGTGTTTCTGTGGAGTCCGACGTGCAATGGTCAACAGCAGGAAAAGAACTGAGGAGGGCGCTGGGCCACCCACGTTATATGGGAGGGATGTCGTTGGCTGACACAGTCGTTGTGGGTGGCTCCTAGTAGACTGCTAGCTAAAAAGTTTCTGTGTGGTCCTAGTTCCTGGTGGCTATAGTTCCATAGGTGTGGCCTGATGCAAGAGATATCCTTGATGAAGATCAGTACATAACAAGAACGGGAAGCTAAAGCTATGACCAGGGCCCATCCCATCGTGCCTGTGTTTTATAATTTACCCAAGATACACAAGGATCCACAACATCCACCACTTAGACCAACAGCGGCAGGGATTGGTTCCACCTTCGAGGCCCTTTCAGCATGCACTGATTACCATCTCCAACCCCCTGTTATCAATACCACAGCATATTAAAAAGACAGAGGGACACATAACCTTCTTAGACACATTGAACAAAGACAACATGGTTAAAGAACAGACTATTCGTGTCACCGTAGATTTCAAGGACCTCTACACCAGCATTCCCCACAAAGAAGGACTATTAGCTTTAGGAGAAAAACTTAACAATAGGGATGTAGCAGACAAAACACCCAATGGATCTGTGCTTGAGCTGGCATGCACTGTGCTTGCAAATAAACATTTTCAGTTTGAAAACAACTTCTATTGGCAAGTAAAAGGAATGGTCATGGGTTCTTCCATGGCACCCAGCTACACAAATATATTTATGAACAGTTTTGAACAAAGATACATATACAATCAAGAAAACAACAGGTGACTTAATTAATTAATTTAATATATAGGGGAGAAGGATTGGTTAAGTCTGCTTGCTGGCTGTGGAGAAGATTTCTGTAAGTTCTGCTATTGTTTTTTAAACTACAGGAGAGAAGGATTAGTTAATTCTACTTGCAGTTGAGGGAGTTAATGTATAGAGGATTTTTGTAAGTTCTGATATTATTTTATTTTCTTTTTAATTTAGCTTAAAGACTTCTGTGGCTGGAGTGACTGTAAAAGCCCTCCCACCTACCTGTTCCATCAGCCTTTCTTAAATACTGAAATACCACTGGGGGTTGGGTTTGAAGGCTGTGAGGGAGGAGCTTGGGGAGCTGCAAAATGATCTGAGCCCTCAGAACAGGCCAGGAAGGAGGAAACAAGGAACAGCCATATAAGCCAAGTCTTAGGGACATATAATATATAAAATGTCTGAGTAGATCTATAGTCCTTATGAGTAGGATTGTGGTTTCCAGTTAGTACTGTAGTTGGCTGTCTTATGCTGCACACAAGGGCATTTAGGATAACAATTTCTGTTAGAGGCTGGTCTAGGATAAGTTACTTCTACTTGCTGTAGGGAGAGTGGTGTGGAGAGGCTGTATAGGTAGTGTGGACCATGAGCAGGATTGTAGGGTGTAATGGTTGTGGGGCAGCAATGCAGATGAACATACTGTGGAGGCTGGGTGGGTGCCCAATATGCCACAGGCTAAGGAGGCTTGAGAAAGCAGTTCAGTGGCTTGGCAGGGAGCTGGGGAGGTTGAGGCAGGAGGGGAGGATTGTGTCAGTAGGAGGGCTGACATCTGAGAGCATTGTGGGGGCACCACAGAGAAGGAACAGTGGGGCAAGGGAGAGGTCAGGGGGAGGAGGCACAGTAGACAGGAAGCCAGTTGATGAAGGGTGGACTCTAGTAGGACCTAGAAAAAGAGGAGCAGCAGTAGGCAGGAGGAAGGAGGAAACACACAATAAGGCAAAGGGAGGAGGGAACATGTTTGCTGTACTAGCAACACGTGGGAAAGAGGACGCAAGAGGAGATTGCAAAAGGGACAGTACTCACAAAGAGAAGGGAGAGAGGGGCATTACTAGAGGAGAGACTGAGTATGGCATGGCAGGGGGAGGGATAATACTCGGAGAGGTGAGGAGGGAGCGGAAGGTTGGCAGTCAAACAGGAGGGGGGGAGGAGTCTCAATTGAGAAGGGCAAGGGGGGAAGACACTGGGACACACTGTGAAGCACCGTCTTGAGTGGCCTCAGAAATGAGAACCTCGGTGGGGGGGATGGTGACAGGCACAAGGAAAGAGGAGGGAGGTGTACTAGTGTTGGGGGACTCCATACTCAAGGGAATCAGAAGGGGCAGCAAGGGGGGAGAGGTACAGTCAGATATGGGTGGAGTCCATACCAGGATTAAAGGCAGACAAGGCAGAAGTGGGAAGGTTGTGCGAGGAGACTGGAGAGTCTGTGGCATTCTCCTAAGTGCTCCCAGTATCCTGTGCAAGCACAGTGAGAAAGGAGAGGATTAGGGAGTTGAACACATGGTTGGTTGAATGGTGTCAAACTAAGGAATATGGGGTTGTGGGTGGCTGGAGCAGTACCTGGGATGATAATAACAATCTGTTTGCAAGGGACAGATTGCACCTGAGTGGGGAGGGGAAGGAGGTATTAAAGCAAAGACTGGGGAGGTATATTGCGACTAAGGTGGATTTCAACTAGACGAGGGGGTGGCAAGTGGACAGCAGGTAGGCAGGGATCTGATAGAGTGGAGTCACAGCCTACCCCCCTAGGCTAGCAGGGAAGGACTCGGGGCAGCCGAAAAAGGAGGGAGTAGAAGGAAGGAAATGGAAATGGAGGCCAATGAAGGGAAGGGACAGGATGGAGGGTGGTCTCACTGAATGCAAGAAGCTTAGGCAACAAATATGCTGAGCTACAGGCATTCTAGCAGTGTGGAGGGTGGATATTGCAGTTGTCACAGAAATGTAGGCAACTGAGCACTGGGACTGGGATCTGGCAATCCCAAGATACAAAGTATACAGGAAGGACCATAAGGTAGGGAGGGGCAGTGGGGTGGCAGTCTATGTGAGGGACAGGATCAAATGCACAAGGGACAAGGGGGAAGAAAGGAGATCAGAGGCAATCTGGCTGCAGCTCCTAGACTCAAGGGGTAGGAAACTGAGGTTTGGGGTGGTATACAGGCCACCGTCCCAGTCTGAGGAGCTTGACAGAGAATTAGCAGAACAAATCAGAAAGGTATGTAGAAAAGGGAAGGTGGTCATCGTGGGGGTTTTCAACTTGCCGGGGCTGACTAGAGCATTCTAGTCACCTCCAGAGCTAGGGAGCAAGTGCTCCTGGACGCAATCCAGGATGGTCTGCTGACACTATTGGTTAGTGTACCTACTAGGCTAAAGAACACTTTAGATCTGGTGTTGTCGAATGGGGAGGCAGTAAGGGAAATAAAGGTGGAGGACCCACTAGCCGACAGCGATCACCAAACGGTGTGGTTTAATATCACAATGTGCGGGGAAACCAGAGAAATCAGTTACTCAGGTAGTAAACTTTAGGGGGGAAGACTTTGGGAGGATGCAGGAAGTACTGAAAGGGAAACTAGAGGGCATAAGGCAGGAGATGGATGCAGAGCAGAAATGGGATATTATTAAAAGGGGGATTACAGAGGCAACAGAAGCCTGCACCAAGACACAGAGTAGGAGGAGCAGACCGAGAAAACCATGCTGGTTGAACAGCGAGGTAGTGGAGGTGGTGAGAGCAAAACGAGAGGCGCACTAGAGGTATAGAAGGACAGGGAAGGAAGTGAACAGGGAGGAGTATGCAAGATGGTTCAGGAAGGTGACCAGAAAAGTGAGAGAAGCCAACGCCAAGAGGGAGCTGAGATTAGCACAGAGAATTAAAGGGGGAGGGGGAGACCTTTTCAGATATATCAGGGAGAAAAGGAAGTGCAAGGAGACAATAGCGAGGATAAAAAGGGGTGGGGAGTGGATGAAAAAGGGTGAGGAGCAGGCAGAAGCACTGGATGAATACGTTTTGCTTAGTGTTCATGGAAGAAAAGGGGGGACCGCTACCACCATTGGCTGGAAGGTGGGGACAGGAGGAGAGGAGGCAACAGATGGAAGAACTGAGGCAAGCAGAGTCCTAGAGGGACTGAGGGCACTGAAGGTAGACAAGGCACCAGGGCCAGATGGTATCCAACCCAGGGTGCTGAGGGAGATGGCGGAGGTGTTGGTGGAGCCACTGGTGGATCTATATAGCACCTCACTAGAGTCGGGATGTGTGCCACTGGATTGGAGGATGGCACATGTAGTACCATTACACAAGAGCGGACCAAGGGATGAACTGGGTAATTATTGCCCGGTAAGTCTCATCTCCAAACTCATGGAGGAAATGCTAAAGGAAAGACTGGTGTCATACCTGGAGGACAATGGACTCCAGGATGTGAGGCAGCATAGGTTTGTTTCAGGGAAGTCTTGTCAAACCAACCTGATACAATATTATGACTAGGTGACAGCTGAGCTGGATAAGGGTCATGAAGTGGATGTTCTTTACTTGGACTTCAGCAAGGCCTTCGATTCTGTGCCTCATGGGAGGCTTGGCAGAAGCTAACTGGTATAGGCACAAAAATGATGAACTGGATTACAAGCTGGCTGAGTGGGAGGCTGCAACGGGTGGTGGTGAGAGGGGAGCTCTCAACTCCAAGGCCGGTGACTAGTGGGGTGCCACAAGGCTCTGTGTTAGGGCCAGTATTGTTTGGGCTCTTCATATCAGACACTGCACATGGGATGGTGAGCAAGATAAGTCTGTTCGCTGATGACACCAAAATCAGAGCAGTGGTGAATGGAGAGGAGGGATGGAGGCAGCTGCAGGGGGACCTAAGCAAGCTAGAGGAATGGTCAGAGAGGTGACCGCTGGGGTTCAATGCAAAGAAGTGTAAGGTTATGCACTTTGGGGTGAACAACCCAAGGAGAGAATACTGGCTAGGAGGCATTAAGCTGGGGATCACTGAAGAGGAGAAGGACCTAGGGGTAATGATAACAGGGACCAGGGACAACACTGCCCAGTGCAGGAGAGTGGCTGCAAAAGCAAACAATATGCTGGGGTGCATAGCGAGGTTTTTTTTTTGTCCAGGCGAAGAGAGGTGATCTTGCCTCTCTACAGGTCGCTGGTAAGGCCGCACTTAAGAGTACTGTGTGCAGTTTTGGAGGCCATACCTAAAGTATGATATCAGGCTACTGGAGGGGTTGCAGAGGAGGGCAACAAAGATGATATGTGGAATGGAAGGGACAGACTATGACAGCAGGCTGAGAGCCCTGAATATGTACACCCTGGAGGACAGAAGGGACAGGGTGGACATGATAGAGACATTCAAGTATCTGAGGGGAATCAATAGGAATTGGGCAGATGGGGTCTTTAAGTTAAGGAGGGGGGAGGGTCACCGGGGGCATGTGCTAAGAATAGAGGGGGGAAGATTTAGGAAGGAAATGAGGGAACACTATTTCACAGAGAGGGTGGTAGCAAAATGGAACGCCCTACCAGAATGGGTGGTGGTATGTAAATCTGTGAACAGTTTCAAAAGGGCATGGGACAGGAAACAGGGCAGAGTGGGGGTGAGGAAGGTGGAGGGTGGCAGTGGGATGACAAATGGAGGGGTGGGGCAGCTGCAAACTAGGGGTGCTAGCTGCACACTTGAGCAGACTTAGATAGACCGGGTGGTCTGTTTCTGTTGGCACATTCGTATATTACATGATGGAAATGTTACATTGGTGACTGTGCTTACGGTTAGAAACAGAAAGGGAGCTGACAGAATTTTTTTAATATTTAAACAACTGCACAGAATATTTGGAAAAAAAAATGTGATGCATTAGAGCAACCAGTCTGTAAACATCCTTGATTTAATCTTTTTTTCTTTCTTTCTTTTCTTTCTTTTCTTTTTTTCCATTCTGTGATTATCTCTCAGTGGTGTGCGGCGGTCCCGTGTCTGCCGACCGTACCGGACACTGCAGTCATTTGGAGAACCCGGTCATTCAGAGAACCCTCCCTCTCATGCCCCGGCGGACCACCGGCCTGGGGGCTTCATCCAATCCCCCGATTTCTGCCATTTTCTCCCCGTCACCCCAAGGCCCCAGAATGTGGTTGCACATGCCCATGGAGGCGCACATGCACACTGCGGCTCCGGTGACGGCCCCTTCAGCCCTCCCCCGGCCTATTGCCAGGTCTCCCCTCTGGCATGGCACTGCCACCTAGCCTCCACCAGGAGGCAGCCAAGCACTGGGGAGACCCCTAACGTCCTTCCCCGAGGAGGAGAGCTGCCTGCCGGCTGCTCAATCAAGTACTCGCCCTCCCTCCCTCCCTGGCTGGCCCCCCAAGCTCATGCCCAAACCCACGTCGCTGGTGTGGTGCAAGGTGTGGCATTCAGTGCCTCAACCCTCAGCACCACTGGGCCGGATCCTTGATTTAATCATGTACAAATTTACAGAAAGGGGTCCCAGTTATGCACTAAAATTATTGCAAAAATATTAATCATAATGTGCCACTGCAGGCTGAAAACTTTTACAAACCTAACATCAAATACACTATTTTATATGGTCACTTTATATGCCTGAAAAGGAACTGTACTAAGGATATGGACTATCAAGATGCAGCTGATGAACTGAAGGAGCAATTCTGGATGAGAAGTTATGACCAACATATTCTGGACAGAGCGAGGGACAGAAGGGACACACAGCAAAGAGAGGACCTTCTGAGATATATAGGACCAAAAGAGCAAACAGGAGACAGAATAACTGTCCCACTGACTTTCCAGAACATTTTGGCAAAATAAAATCTGTCATAAGCACTGGGACTTTAAAAGGCAAATACAACAGGGGAAAAGGCACTCAAAGACAAATGGTACAGTTACGTTAGAACTTACCATAACAGTAGATCTTCGAGAGGAGCTCTTGCAGCAGATAACACCATTAGTACTAAGCCACCAGGCGATAGGACCCCACGGAAAAATTATAGCTAGCAGTCTACATCGGGGGACTGCCCCTGACGTCAAGCATGGTATAAAAAGGGTGGTCCTCCAGACCATTCACAGTTCTCTGAGACCACGGCACAAAAAGAGAATATGGAGAGCCAAGGAAGTTCCTCATAAAAGAGGAAAGGTATCCATGAGGAGAAACAGCTACCATGGGGAAGGTGGGAGGGAAAACAGTACCTGCTGCAAGAGCTCCTCTCGAAGATCTACTTTTACAGTAAGTTCTTACTTAACTGTACTGTCTTACTTCTAGGGGGCCTGTGCAGCAGCTAACACCATTAAGATGGAGTCCCAAGCAGTAAAGGAGAGACCCCGGTCAGCTGGGTGGGGGTAGCAGAAAAACTCCTTAAGGATTTTAGGAGAGGAGGACTGCTAGTACAAAGCCTGCTCTGTATCTTGAGACAATGTCCAGACTGAAGTGCTTGACAAAGGAGTGGACAGAGCTCCTAATGGCGGCTGAGAAAATATCATCAGCAGAAACATTCCTCAAGAAGGCAGCCATGCCCCTGGTAGAATGGGCTTTTACCGAGCCTGGTAAAGGGCTGTCATATGTGTTGTAGCAGAAAACAATGCAGGTAGCAAACCATTTTGTAAAACACTGATTAGAAACAGCAGCCCCTTCCATTCTAAGGACAAAAGACACAAACTGGTCAGATTTTGTGATAGTACGGGCATGCTCCAAACAGTAGCAAAGCACCCTCTGAACATCCAGAGTATGAAGTAGTGGCTCCTTTCGGTTTGAGTGCTCTAGACAGTAGACATGAAGATTTGGAGAAAGCTCTGACACCACCTTTGGCAGAAACTTAGGATGAGTCCTCTAGGACACCCTGTCCTTGTGGAAAACCAAATGAGGCTCTTTACACATCAGAACCTGAAGCTTGGAAATCCTTTGAGCAGAAGTAATGGCAATTAAAAATTACACTTTCCAGGACAGAAAGCGTGGTTTGCAACTTGCAGCCAGTTCGAAGGGAGGCAAACACGGGTTACTCACCTGTAACAGTAGTTCTAGGAGTGGCATACGTTGTTCATCCACACTGTTTGGCATGTCCTTTCCCTATAATTATCTTGCCAGAAGTCTTTAAGCTGCCTTAAGCTGACTCTTCCCACCAACAAGGGTGGTATATGCCTCTGCTCCACCCCTCGATGCCAGATCTTGCCCGCTGGAAGCAGAGGTTGTGCCTCAAAGCCTGGGAGGTCAGTTGGGTTCATGTGGATTAATATATACCACTCCTAGAACTACTATTACAGGTGAGTAACCTGTGTTTCCAGGGATATGGATATGTTGTTCTTATCCACACAGTTTGGCAGACTCCTAGCAGTTCTCCAGGAGAAGGGAGGCAAGGCGCACAATCCCTACTTAGGGAACAGAGATTGGAGAACTGAGGCCCAAAAACCAGCATCCCGGCATGACTCTAGGTCAATGTGGTAATGCGAATTGAAGGTGCCTGATGATTTCCAGGTAGCAGCTCTGCAGATTTCTTGGATAGGGACATCCCTAGAAGCATCCACCAATGCAGCAGTATGGTGGGTGGAATGAGCCCTTAGCACTATGGGAGGCTCCCTACCTGCCAACCTATAGCAGAGGTCAATGCAGGTTGTAATCCATCTACCAATCGTCCGCTTGGCTGCAGGTCTGCCAGGTGCAGTTTCAGCGTAGGTGACAAACAGCTGGTGAAACTCTTCCTGAACTCCAGCCGTGTACTCTTTATAATAAGAGAGCACTCTTCTGAGGTCCAAAGTATGGAGACTGTATTCGGCCTCCAAGGTGAGACTGGGGTAATACACTAGCAGAGTCATCACCTGGTTCGAGTGAAATTCCAACACAACCTTCGGAAGCAACTTTGGGTTGAGGCGCAGGACAACCTTGTCCCTGTGGAAGACCAAATAAGGAGACTCAACAAAGAGCACCTGGAGCACCCCAATCCTTCTGGCTGATATGGTAGCCACCAGGAAGGCAGTCTTCCATGACAGGTGTGACATCTCACTCCTGTGCATCAGTTTGAATGGCTTGCCCATAAGCTTTGCCAGTACTAGTAGTAGATCCCACGGTGGTGGTGGTTCATGCACAAGAGGGGAAATATGGTTATGTCTTTGAAGAAATGCCAGACCACCTTCTCCTGTGCCACCGTCTGCTGACTGGCCCGTGCCCGGTAAGCAGACTGGCTGCCAGGTGCACCCTAAGGGTCGTAGACCGAAGATCCCCTTTGGAGAGAGAGACCAAAGGTAGTCAAGAATGCTAGCCACTGGACAGGACAAAGGGTCCAGGCCCTTGCCCTGACAACAAATGGAGAATCTCTTCCATTTGAAGGCATAGCACTTCCTGGTCGATTCCTTCCTTGATGCCTCAACTACAGTGAGGACATCTTCGGAAAGTTGGAAAGCCTGGAACTCTAGCCGCTCAGGAACCAGGCTGTCAGGTGCAGGGATTGAAGGCCCGGGTGGAGGACCTTCCCCTGACTGACTGAGAGCAGGTCCAGGCATACTGGAAGATGCCTCAGGAGCCTGATGCTGAGGCTGAGGAGATAGGGGTACCAAAACTGGTGGGGTCAGTCTGGAGCCACCAGGATCACCTGTGCCTTGTCCTTCATGACCTTGCGGAGCACCTTGTGGATCAAGGGAAGTGGAGGGAAGGCATAAAAGAGGCCTGGGTCCATGGCCTCGAAAAGGCATCTCCCTGCAGCGAGACCTGCTTGGGGGAGGGGTGCGCACAAAACAGCCTCAGCTTTCCATTCTCCCTGGAGGTGAACATGTTCACCTGAGGGGTGCCCCACCGGGAGAACAGGCTGTGTACTACCTCTGGATGGAAAGACCACTCATGGGACGCCTCGCCCACATGGCTGAGAGTGTCTGCCAGCTGATTCGAGGCTCCTGCCACATGAATGGCTAGGAGATCTGCCTCCAGTTGCCTCATGAGGGTCCAGATGTGGAGAGCTTCCCTGCACAGAGGCCGGGAGTGCATGCCACCCTGTTTGTTGAGATAGTACATGGTCATGGTGTTGTCCATCTGGACCCGAACCACTTGACCCCAAAGGAATGGAGCGAATGCAGTCAGGACCAGCCAAACTGCTCGGAGCTCCAGCAGGTTGATCAGGATTCCTTGGGGGTCCAGAGCCCGTGGACTCTGTGGTCCCACATGTGGGCACCCCAGCCCATGAGAGTCTCATAGGTCATCAAGATGACCGTCAGCTCGGGCGGACAAATGGGATACCCTCCTGCAGATGCTCCAGGATGGTCCACCATTGGAGAGTGTCCCATATCTTCTGGATCACAGTGACCAGCTAGTCGAATCAACCTAGTCGCTAAGTCCACTGGCTGGCCAGCTCCCATTTAAAGAGGAGCATATGCCACCGGGCTCATCAGACCATGGAGGTTCAGGCTGCCATGTAACCCAGAAGTCGCAGGAAGTCCCGGGCAGGATGCAAGTGCCCAACCAGAAATGACTGGGCAAAGGAAGCGAGAACCTCCACCCTGTCTGCCAGGAGCCTGGCTCTGGCTCGGCAAGAGTTGAGCTCTGCCCCAATGAAGCAGATCACCTGTGAAGGCACGAGTTCTGATTAGGCCTCATACACTGAAGGCCAAGGTTGATGCAGGTTTGGAGGGCTAGATCCCAGGACTTCTCCACCTCCAGTCTGGTGGGACCCGCTATAAGCCAGTCATCCAGATAGGGATAGACTCTGACCCCTCAACACTGAAGATGGGCCACCACCACTGCAATGTATTTGGTGAAAACCCTGGGGGCCAATGACAGGCCAAACAGCATGACTTGAAACTCATACGGATTCCATCTGCTCTGAAGCAGAGGAACCTTCGGTGTGACGGACAGATTGGGACGTGGAAGAATGCTTCCTGCAGATCCAGGAAGCAAAACCAAATGTTCTGCTTGAGAGATGGTATGATCCAAGACAGAGTTACCATCCTTAAGGTGCAAGACCTAAGAAACTGGTTCAGGTTGTGCAGACCTAGAATGGGGTGCCAGCCCCCCATCTGTTTCAGGACCAGGAAGTACCTGGAAATGAACTCTGGGTTGACAGGGGGATCTGCGACTCTGACCACTACCTCCTTGTGGAGGAGTTGGGCAATGTCATCTCGGAGAACCGACTGAGTGTGCATGGATACCTTCTCCTCCCATGGGGCGTGGGCTCGGCTTAGTGGGTACTGCTCAAATTCCAGAGGCAGCCCCTGGCCGACCACTTCCACGACCCATGTATCTATTCTGACAGCAGAACAGGTGGAAAGGAAGTGGTGGAGCTGGCC
Source organism: Neoceratodus forsteri (assembly GCA_016271365.2). Lineage (NCBI taxonomy): Eukaryota > Metazoa > Chordata > Ceratodontiformes > Ceratodontidae > Neoceratodus > Neoceratodus forsteri. The sequence goes on along the minus strand of CM057450.1, from coordinate 1,101,318,799 downwards.
CCCCACAGGAGGACACAGAGTGGGAGTGCCGGGCATGGGGGTGGCAACCCCCATCCCATCACTGTGCAGGTTTGAGGAGGAGGATCTGGCCAAGGGGCTGCTGGGTCCTTTCCCTCCAGGCTTATGGGCCACCGAAGCCCCTGACTTGGGCAGAGGGTGCCATGACTGAGCCTGCTGCTGCAGCTGCCCCAACTGGTACTGGGGCTGTCTGGCTGCAGGGGAAGAAGGCCGACAGGGCTTATACTTTAGCTTTTTGGAACCATGAAATTCCTTCTGGGCAGAAGCAATGGAGTCCAAGGCGGCATTGGACTTCTCGATGCTCTGAAAGTGACCATCAACCCCTGGACCAAACAAGTTGGTGCCTAGGAAGGGAATGTCCGCTAGTTTGTGCTGGGTATCTGCCGTAAAGGTCGAGACCCTTAGCCAGGCAATGCGGCACATGGCGACTACGGCCGCCACCAAACATGCACAGGAATCTCCAATGTCCAGAGCCATCTGGAGTTGCTGTTTTGCCACAGCCCGACCCTGATCCCGGACCTGCTTGATCGTAGTCTGAAGGTTCACAGGGAGATGAAGAAGCACCTCATGTAGAGATCCCAGGAGAGCATGGGAGAAGTTTGCCATGATGACTGACAAGCTTGCCTGAGCGAGATCAAGCGAAGAGGCAGCATAGACTTTTCTGGCAGAATGGCCCAGTTCTTTGGACTCTCTGTCCGGATGTTTATCAGTGTCTCCTGAATTGCCTGAGTGCCGAAACACAGATTCGGTCATCAACCCCTCAGCCGAGATGTGCTCCGTGAACCCAGAAAGCGAGCCGATGGGAACCACATACTTGCAGGCCATCTGGGCTGATGGTGCAGAGCACGTGGCAGGGTGTTTCCAAAGCTCCAGAGCTGGGCTGACAATGGCTTCAGCCATTGGGAAGGCCTCTGTCAGAGAATCCCCTTTTTCCAGAATGTCTGTCAGAGAATATCAAGCCTGTTTCTGAACAGGCTCCAGTGGCATCCCTGTGGATTCGTAGAGGAGACTGAGAATGCCCATGAAGGATGTGGGACCTTCCTCTGTCGAGAGACCCCCAAGTGAAACCTTATAGAATGGATAAAAGTGCAAAGAGGAGTCCTCAGACTCCGGATAGATTGACCGATCACCTGAGTCACCTTCAACCTGCCATGGATGGTCAGGAGTGAGGGTGACCGATAGCCTGTGCGTGAGGCCCTTAGCGGGCTGAGACTCCTTGACAGGACCCCAGATGGAGGCTGTTTAGGTGGTGGCTCCACCACAATCGGTGAAGAGGCTTGTTTCCGCCAAGCTGGGAGGGCCTTCACCAGCTCCATGGGTGGAGGGACGATGCCAGCTGGCTCCAGAGAAGCTAGCGTCGGTTTAGAGGGCAACAGCCATGTGATAGCAGGCGTGGAAGCTGGGGTCGACTTCGGACTTGCCAACACCAACTGTTGCCACACATGATCCTCATAGCATCAACACAACTTGCACCAAAGTCTCTCCTCTTCCAAGGAAGACGAATAGCGGCGGCGGAGCTTCTTGGAATGCCCAGAATGGCATTTGTGAGTTCTCCACGACCTGTCAGTCGAAGCTGACTTAGACCTAGACCTCGACTGTTGGGGAGACCAACAGGGGTGCTCAGAAGGATATGGGGAGACTCCTCCAGGTCAGGGACAGGGATCCTGAAGAGGTTCCCAGTATTCTGGGTCTCCTCCTCCTCGGTAGGTCCAGTCAAGAACAGAGTCCTGAACAAGGAATTATCAACCTCATCCAGCGACAATGGGTCAACAGGATCGATAATTACAACTGGGTCATCATCCCGCATCTTAGCCAGATAGCCTGATGGGGCGCACTGTGAAGCCAGTGGCTGAGGCCGCAATTTCGACTGAAGTCAAAACAAGAGATTCCTGTGAACGAGACCACTCTCGATCCCAAGAACAACATCGACGAGACTTCTCCTTCTCTCTTGACTCCTTGTAATCCTTTTTACAGGAACGGGAGCTGTGTGAAGCCGATGGATCATCCCTCTTTGTCAGAACAGACTGGCACAACTCCTTGAAGGAGCCTTGTAAAGGTACAGCCCAGCTTCAGCGGTACCAAGACTGATGTTGAAGAGGACTGATCGGTGGCCTGGGCCGCCTCCTCCTAGAAAGTCTTCATTTACTCGAGTTGTTCAGCGGACCCTGCAGCCGCGGAGACCACTCAACGGGCCTCCTTAGATTTGATCAGTGGGTTCCGTTTCTCTGATCGGTTGAGCTGTAATCGTGCGAGGCGATTGTCCAACACATTTGGCTGGAATGAGCGAAAAAAATCGCAAACCTGGGTATCGTGATCGTGTCCCAGGCAATAGATGCACGTGGTGCGCAGGTCAGTGCGAGACATCTTCTGTCCACAGGGGCACCGGCGGAACCCAGGTGAGGACTCTTCCTCTATTGCGGTCGTGATCGAAAAATGATGCAGTGACACTCTAACGAGTTTAATTTTTGTTCAGTAATCTGAAGATTTAAGCGCCAGGGCCTACTCAACATAGAAGTGATAAGGAGGGAACCTGAATCTTCCAGTGGAATGGGAGATCTGGTGTCAAGGGGTGGAGATGAGGCATATACCAGCCGGGTGGATGGGAGGAGCCAGCTTAAAGACTTTCAGCAAGATAATTAAAGGGAAAGGACATGCCAAACAGTGTGAATAAGAACAACATATCCACATCCCTAGAAAGTGAACTTTTCTAACATAAATAATAGATCCCATGGTGGAAATGGGTCCCTGATGGGAGACTTCAAATGTAAAGTGCCCCGCAGGAATGTGCAGGGAATGGTAGTCAGGGCAAGAGTTTTACACTCTAGTGGTGCAAAGCAGGCCAGGATGGCAGACAGGTGCACCTTTGAGGAGGAGGAGCTCAGGTCTGAGTCTGACAGGTAGAGAAGGTACTCAGGAACAGAGTTCACTGAGCAGATGAACGGATTCAGATGCCTAGCAGTGGGCTAAATGCAGAACCGCCTTCAGTTCATAGCATAAGTTGCCCTGCTGGAAGGTTTCCTAGTATCCACCACCAAGACATCAGCTACCCTGTGGGAAACTCCAAATTGGGAACCAGCTAGGTCTGCAGGAGCCACGCATGAAGATGCAGGGATCTGAGGTCCGGATAGGCCAGGGTGCCCTGCTCCTTGGACAGCAAGTCTAATCACAGGGATAGGGAAATCAGAGGTTCCACTGCTAATTGCCGAAGGAGTGGAAATCAAGTCTGACGGGGCCAGCCATGCACCATTAGAATCATCTCTGCTCCCTCTGAGTGCAGTTTGAGGAGTACTCTCTACAGTGAGGGAATGTGAAAAGGAACCTCCCTTTCCAGGAAAGGGATAACGCAGTTCACCAGAATACACCAGGCCCTGGATCAAGTGAGCAGAAACTGAGTAGTTTTGCATCGGATGGGGAGCCAAACAGATCCAATTCGGGGCGTACCCATCTGATGAAGAGATCTTCGACCACTGTGGGAAGAAGTTCCCACTCGTGAGTCCTGGATCAAGACCGACTTAGGCTGTCTGCCAGGGTGTTTGAAACACCTGGAACATGGACTGTTGGCGGGTCCAGGTGATGATCCATGGCCCAAGACCATACTCTCACAGCATCCCTGCAGATGGGGTAAGAGAGAGAGTCCCACCCTGCTGGTTTATGTAGAAAACCACTGACATGTTGTCCATCTGAATCAACAGAGGGCCGGGATCAGAATAGTCTGAAGAGGTCTGAAGGATGTATAAACTCACTCGCATCTTCAGGATATTTATGTTGAGATTGATCTCTTGTTGGGACAACGAAACCCTGTATCTGACAGTCTCCGAAGTGGACTCCCCAGCCTTGGCCTGATGAGACTGTGGTCAAAATCTGACTGGGAGACTCCTTCCAAAAGCAAACTTTCTTGGAAGGGTTGGTGGAATCCAGCCACCATGCTAAGGCTTGCCTTGAGGGGTTTGATACCAAGACAGGATGGTTTAGAAAGTCTGGTCGTTGGTCTCAATGGACTCTCAGGTTCCACTGGACCACCCTCATACTATGCTGAGCCAGGGGAACCATGGCAATGGCTGCTGCCATGTGTTCCAGGAGTCTTTGGACTGACCTGGCCATGATCCGGCAAGATAAGACTTGTTGGGCGTGCGCTGGAAGAAGCCCTGCTCTGTCTGAAGGGGGGAGGGTTTTTGCCCTGAACCGTGTCCAGAACAGCCCCAATGTACTGAAGTCTCTGGCTTGGCCAAGGAGAGAATTTGGTGAAGGTTTAAGGTGAACCCTAGGCCCTGAAACAGGGGAAAAGGTGGCCTGTATGGTTTGAAGGAGCCGGTCCCGAGTTGGAGGGGTCAACAGCCAATCTTCCAGGTAAGAGACAACATAGTGGCCTTATCTCCTTAAGGCTGCAGCCACGACTGCGAGGCATTTGGTAAATACACTGGGAGCTGAGGACAGGCTGAAGGGCAAGGCCCAGAACTGGTAGTGGTTCCTTTGGAAGAGGAATGGGGCACCGAGAGCAATCATGGGCGGCGTCAATGACCATCGAATCTGCCCCCAGCTGTTCTCTACAAAAAGGGATCTTCCCTAGGAGCACAATATAGATGCCTCGCCTTCTTAGAGACCGCAGGCACAGAAAGGTGGCGCTTCCAGGCCATCCTGTTGATGTCTTCATAAGAGTCAATGAGTGGAGGGACTACCATGGTCAAAGCATCCTTCTCCTTAAGAAAGACCACTAGCTGATGTCGCTCTGGATCTGGTTCCTCTGTGTCCCAGCCGTTTAGCTGCTGGATATGCCGCCAGATGTCCATAAAAGTAGAATCGCAGGTGGGAAACAAGCAGTATCCCTAGACCTCTCTGGCTCTGACTGAAAGTCAGCGTCGTTGCAACCCAAGGAAGAGGAATAACAGTCCTCCAAGTCCCCTGAGTCAGGGGAGGGAGAAGGCGAGCAGGGCCGAGGATGTGGCTAGCCTGTAGGCCGGTGGGTGGAGGCACCATCTGGCATTGGTGCGGCACCCCTTGGCAGAGGTATAGGCCTTGAAATAGGTCCACCATGCTGCGAAAACCCCAATTAACATCTGTTGAAGATTAGGCAGCGGGGCTGGTGAATCCGACGTTGAGGACTTTGGCTTAGAAAGCCCTAACATCAGGCTGAGGCAACCCAGGTGTCAGTGGGTTGGTCCGGGGTACCTGACATCAGTCCCTGAGGGATGGAGCCATCTGGCATCTGGTCAGTGTCGGGCATCAGACCCTTGGGCATCAGCTGAGGGCAGGCGTGAGGCCCACTTAGCGACTTAGGAGGATATGGCAGCGTCGGATATGCCATCTCCCTAGCCGACACCAGCAAAACCAGCGTCAGAGGCTCAAGCATAGGCTGGTGCCAGACTGACGGCTCTGCCGGCATCCGTCAAAGATGGAGAGGCCTGGTGGGGAGCTGGCTCCTGAGCAGGGTAGGGACTCCACTCTCACGGGGGAGTGAGTGTCTGCTCCAGGCATCACCAGGAAGAGTCAGCCCCTGATGTCAGGGAGGACTTGGCAAACACTCTGGCCGGGAATGCGACAGGCCAAGGCTCGCCGTGCCACCTGGCTTAGGACCCACAGGGACAAAGGGCCTAAGCTCCAGGGGCAGGGATGCGGGGAACACAGTCCCAAGCCTCTAGGAACCCCCTCCCGAGGTGTCTGGAAGCAGGGAGGAGAGGTTCGGCCACCAGAGGTTCCAGAGGCCGTGGTGGCAGGGGGTCAACTTTCAGTGGGAGGAAGGCCCAGAAATGGTTGCCAGCATCACCAAGGATCGCAAGCGTGAAGCTGACCAGGGGTACTCCCTGATCTTCTCCCAGTGCTTTGATTTCTCTCTGGTGAAGCTCCTTCTCCATTTCGGGTAGCGCTGTTCAGCAGGAGAGCCTCGAGGATCTTCTGGCGGACGGAGTCGAAAGCGCTGGGGAAGTCTTGGCAATGCTGGCAGGCCTCTGTGTCGTGATCATGGCCTAGGCCAGCATCCCTCCTAGCATACTCCGGAAGCCGCTGCTTGAAAGAGGAGCAATAAAAAGAATTTTATAAAAATTATTATTTTTTTTTAATAAAAGTAAGACAAATGCAGCTAATCTCAAAAAAAAAGGCAGTTGACTGAAGCAGAAGGTGTCCGTGGAGCCGATGTACATAGGTCAATGGCGGGAAAAGAACTGGGGATGGACTGGGGGACCACCCCTTTTATACCATGTGTGACATTGGGGGTGGACTGACATCATGGGGGGTGGTGGTGGTGGTGGTCCCCCGCTATAGACTGCCAGCTTGAAGTTTTCCATGGGGGTCTAGCACCTGGCAGCTTAGTCCTAACGGTGTTACTGGCTGCAGGAGCCCCCTTGACGTAAGATCATTAGTTATAAACATAGAAACACAGAAATTGTAGGCAGATAAGGACTGCTTGGCCCATCCAATCTGCCCGTAGGCCCCATACATGTATGTGTCCACTCATCCTAAGTTGTCAATGGCTTTTCATCACTCCCTTCCACCCAAGATTCCCTTGTGCTTGTCCCAAGCATGTTTAAACCCCTCCACTGTGCTTGCCCCTACCACCTCTTGTGGCAGACTATTCCAAGTGTTCACCACCCTCTCTGCATAGAAAAACTTCCTCATATTACCTCTTAATCTACCCCTCTTCAATTTCATATTGTGCCCCCTTGTTCTGGCATCTATTCTACACTGGAAACGATCCCCCACCTGTAACTTGTTTATGCCCTTGAGGTACTTTAAAGTTTCTATCATGTTGCCCTTTCTCTCCTCTCCTCCAGTGAGTACATATTGGGGTCTCTTAGTCTCTCCTCATATGTTCTGTGGTGCAAATCATGCACCATCTTTGTCGCCTTTCTCTGGACAGCCTGCATCATAGCAAAGTAAGTAAAAAACTTAGGGAATAGACTGTGCCATGCATTCCAAAAAAGAACACAAGATGAAATGTGAGGTGTCTGAAGGCAGAACATCTATAGTAGGCACTATCCCTGTGGCAACTGTTATGACTCATAACACTAGAAGAACAAAAACAGTTTATAACCCCTACAAAGATAAGAATGTAGCAATTAGACAGCTCATTACTTGCCAAATGGACCAGGTGGTATATGTCTTAAGATGCCCCTGTGACCTTGCCCATACTGATAAAACAATGCATCACTAAGAATTCAGCTTAATGAGCACAGGCGTGATATGAGTAGGGGAGACAAATCATCAATAGTAAGATATTTCAAAAGTCATACTCAATTTATCCATGCTATGGTCTGTAGGCCTGGAGAACACTGAAAGCTCAATTAGAGGAAGCAATGTCGACTAAAGGTTTCTACTTTATGAAGTCCACTAAATAGACAGATTTGGAAGCCTTGCCTGAAAACATGGCTTAAATGAAGAGTCAGCATGGACAGACATGCTATGATTAAGGAGATTATGTTTATGCTGGATTTGAAGGAAACCAAACTAGGAATTTAGTATTAGTCTTATTGACTTTCCATATTTGTCCCCCTCACCCAAAATGGTAACTGTTACACTGCTTACTATTCCAGTTTTCCTTCCCCATATTGTTGTACAGCCTCCTGATATCCACGCCATACTAACCCTGCCAGTTCTTGTTTATTCAGCCATAGTTGGTGGTATCTGTGGGTAGCTGACCACTGGCACATACGCTAGCGATTTTGGGGTAGTGTTTTGGTCCCGGTGGCCAACAGTAACAGTTTTCCATTTCTGGAGGACTGGGTTGGTCAGGACCTAGGGCTCTGCCATCTGGCATTGTAGGGTTCCTGATTCAGCTCTCTTAATATGTGTGTATGTTACACTAGAAATCCATGTACTGTACTTGAGGAAAAGTATTGAATGGATACAAATCTTTCATCTGGGTTTTCTGCTTAATGCAAAATCTGGAGCTAAGTCAGTTCTCTGTTGCAGTTCCTCAACAATTCAATTGCAAACTGTTCAGCACAAGTACTCTGTAGCAGCAGACTGATTCCCCCATCCCAACAGAAAGGAGTTTGACCAAAACAAGAGTGAGAACAGGGAACAAAAGACAAGCACAACAGAAAATACATTTGCTAAGTATTAAATAATTGGTACTGCACATGCACGGACCTTTGGCATGAGTTTTAGAATACCATGGCAAGCACATCCCTATTTATGGGATGGAGATGTAGCAACCAGCACCCAAAGTACCGCATAAGATGCCAGACAGGCAAGAGCGTGTGTCAGACTTTTAAAAATTCTGAATCACTCTTGTAAACTTTTGCCTTCCTTGGGGTAAATGAGTTAATAAAAATAAGTAATGGAATTCAGGAAAACTGCCATAATAAATACATTTTTGGTGTAAAACTTACATACAGCCGTACATAAAAAGTTAAATAATGAAGGCCGCGTGGGGGTTATAATGGACTAGACTAGCATTATTGATAGTGTAACTGTGTAAGATTTAAATGAGAGTATACACACACTGTACATCAAAAGGGTTTCATAAACATTTTTTTTAAATAATGATGTATAAAAAGCAGAGCAATCACAAGCATTGTGTCAGATTGTCTGAAGAACATGGTGTTTATTTTTCCCCTTATTGGGAGTGTGGGCCAAAGAAAGGCTAGAGGCTTCCTATAGTAAGTTTATAAAATCAAAATGTGGACTCAATGTGCATTACACTTCATGTGTATATGTAGTGTATTAGGAATGTGATATTAAATGTGATGTGTGACACAGGATGATACTGGTGACCAGACACTGTGCTTTGGAGGTTTTACTAATCAAATGTAATTTTCTGAATTGAAGGATAATACTGATGGTTAAAAATTTCTGTTTTTTTTTTTTGTTTGTTTACAAAATTTGTAGTGATACAAGTTAAAAGAATAACTAGAGGAAAATTGCCTTGTAAGTCTGACTGACTGAAGTTACATTATTGTACCAAAAAAAGTGCAAAGCATTCGGAGCACAAACTGAAGATGATGGAAAACATGTCCTCACCCATCGGCTGCTAACCCCTTCCCAAAACAAAAATTTGATGCTGAGTGATATGACAGGGACCACACCTTCTTGGTCTTTTGAGTCTTCTGAGTACCCAAATGGACCCTTTTCTTATCCTGCATGTATCTGTGACGGGGTTGAATAAGACCCTGTCTCATCTGTTATGCAGAAAGAGTTAAAACCAAGAATCTGTTCTATCCTCTCCTTTTCTTTCTCGTGTCCGTTTGATTGCGCAATCAAATTTTCTTGTGAGACTTAGGAACTGATCACTCTAACAGTCTTACGATCCCCCCCACTATCTCCCTGCCTTCACTTGCGTTTCTTGCTGTTTCTATCTTTTCTTCACCCTTGCTTATCTTTGGTTATAAAATAAATGTGTATCTTTATGTGAAACTGAGTTCTCTGATTTGAAAATGTATATAGTTATCTCACTGAAATGATTGCAAAAAGCTATTTGGAACTCAGGGGGTTAACCTTGAGATGCAGTTTGACCCCCACAACTTAATTTGCAGAGTTGTCAACAGTAGACCAGTTCTGGGATACAATGTTCTATTTTGTGAGTGTATTAGTGGGGATTTCACAAGTTGGAAGAGGGAGGTAATAATCCCTCTTTACAAGACACTGGTTAGGCCCCATCTGGAGTACTACGTGCAGTACTGGAGGCCACACCTTCACAAGGACATTAACCAAATTGAGGCAGTCCAGAGAAAGGCAACCAAAAGGTGCAGGGACTGCATCAGAAAACATATGAGGACAGATTAACGGAACTCAATATTTACACCCTAGAGCAAAGGAGGGAGAGAGGCGATATGATTGAAACATTCAAACACCATAAGGACGGACTTCTGGTGACGCCCATATCCTCTCTGGCAGCATAAAATACTCTGCTCGCGATCCTCACAGATAAAATCCTCTAAATTACAGCGCCTAAAATAGAAATACACCTGAAGCTGCAAGGAGATTCTTTAATTATGCCACAAGGAGGTGGAAAAAAGATTTTTAAACCCGACGAGTGGAGAGATGAAGGTGGACTAACCGACGGAGACTTGGGTTGTGAGGGATCACAGACCTCGGCCTCCTCTCATCAGAGTAGTAGACCCAGCTCTATGCAACTGCAGTTGGCTGCGATTCAGAGGCAGATGACTCTGGTTCTTTCAGAGCTGCGAGACTTCTGCAAGGAGATGCGTTCCACGGTGACGGCGCTCCGTACCAACATCACTAAAAATTGAAAACTGACAGGAAAGCCTCAAGTCTCAGGCCACGGAAACGGACAGTAGAGTAGACTGCACAGAAAGAGCAATCACCAAACTGCACCAGGACATACAAGAACTACAGTCAAGAGCAGAGGATGCAGAAAGTCGTAACCGATGGAATAATATCCATTTTTCTGGTATTCCCGGGGGATCAGAGGGCACTGATATGCTTACATGTATTAGGCATCTAATACGAGAGTCTATACAACTCCCAGAGTCCCTGACTCTAGAACTGGATCGTGCTCACCACACACTAGGCCCCAAACCAGCGCAAGGAGCCCGCCCTCACACTATAATTGTTCGATTCCTCAGATTCCAAGAGAAGGAGACAGTATTACATGCTGCCTGGAAGCAGGGGGAAGTTCTTTTTCAAACACATCGCCTATACCTAGAGAACGACTACACCCCCCGAGATAATGACTCGATGGAAACAATACATACTAATCATGCGGGCACTCAAGGCAGCCGGGCTACGGTTTCGTACCCCTTATCCTTCCAAGATAGTAATTCACTTCAATGATGACTCATAGACCTTTGAAACGGTGACGGCAGCTGCCACTGAATTGAAAACCTGACAAATAGAGGTGCAACAGGGTCAAATACCTTAAAAATCAACCCTTGCCTCCAAACTATCTCAGTGGATGTGGAATGCAAGATCAAAGGAGGCTCGTAGAAGACAGGGGCAGGAAGCCATTAAACAGATCACTACCTCCCCTCACCAACAGTTGCAGAGCTCAGCCACTGATACGAATACTGCGAGGCCCGACGGAAAAGGATTACCACGCTGAAGCATTCTGAACAGTGTTTGACAGAAAGGGGAGAGAACGTGGTCCTAAGGAGCTTGGCCTACAAAACAATCGGGGCATGGTCGGCCCTTGTGACTCCTTCCTTTCTCTCTGTGCGGGTGGAGACGCCTCTCGCTAATTACTAAGAACTTTCAAGGACAAAACAGCTGGACATCAATCCTTCAGATAAGTCCCAGTCCACTAAAATTTTCTATTTCAGTTTCTAACTAACAAAGCAAGGCAATAGGGGGATGATTTATTGCCTTTCTCGGTAAATAGTGGCTTTAACTTACCTCCCCCCCCTTTTGCTTTCTCTTCTCTCCCTGACTAAAAATACTAATCTAATGCTTTCAAATGGCAGGATACCATGGGAAAAACTTGCTCCCCAATTATACCTATTCTACTATATACCTCTACCTCTTAGACTGGGACTGAAATATATTCCTAATACTTACTAACCAGCTATTGGGAAGGGGGGAAATATTGGGTCAATGTAGGGGTGAATACGCCATTGATGGTAAATGGTTTGATTAAATGCCAATGGTACAGTACTATATCTGTGATCGCTGATGGGTGCGAGGTGGATACACAGGATAGTTGGTGTCCATCCCTTCGCTCCCGTCAAGGCCTTACTCCCCCCTTTTTGATTGGTGCATTCTCACATTTGTTTCTGTTCCTTGGGAATGCATGAGTCTTAACCTTAATAAGCCAGGAGAGGAACTCCTCTTGCAGTGAGTTTGGATGCAGTTTGGAGACCCCCCTCCGCTCACCAGATCATCCACTTTCATTTCACTTCCCTCCTTAACAGGGTAAACTACTTAAGGGGAGGATTAGGGATGGTATTGATGTCACCAACGCCAAATGCCCCCTTCCCCAGTCGACACTAGAAGTGTCGACGCTCTCAGCATGTTCGAGAGCTTAGGTGAGTGTCTTGAACACACACCAAGGTCATGCTATATGATCGACTAAATGGAAGTACTCTCGCCAGATGGCTGACCAGTCTGGTTCTGTTGGCCCTGTTGGCCCAGTTAGGTTTGGCCAGTTGAAGGTTTTTAGATATGTTGCACAGTTGGAGGAGAGTTTTCCTCACTATACCCTTAGTAGACAGACAATTTTCCACCAGAAATAAATGCAATTTTTAGTTTCAGTAATCAGATGGTTTGGGGTTTGGCATGGGAAATTATTTCAAGTGTTTGTAGTATGATACAATGTCTGGTATACCTCTACAGATCTTTTCACTGAATGTTAATGGCCTGGGCAGCCCTGTTAAGAGAGTAAGAATGATTGCATTATTTAAAAGGTCCCACGCAGGAATAATATTCATGCAAGAAACACATATGAGCAAAGCTGAGCATGAAAAACTTGTCAGAAGAGGCTTCTCACAAGTTTTTTCCTCCTCCTTTCCTAGTGGAAGAAAGAGAGGGGTTGCCACACTGATCTCTAACCCTACTCCCTTCAAAGCTACCGCTGAATGGGCTGACCCCGAGGGCCGTTTGGTGGTGGTCCGGTGACAGTTGCAGGGTAGGGAAGTCACCCTTGCAAACACATATTTCCCACCCGGTTCCACTCAACAAACAATTTGTGCCCTTCTGAATAAGGTGGTCCAACTTACTAAGGGTACTTTAGACTTAGCAGGAGATTTTAATATTTCTCCTAACCCAAATGCTGATTCCACTGGGACCGCAAAGGGCAGACAACCGGCACCTCATAAATTTTTTAAGAAGTTTATACAGGAGGTGGGTTGGGTAGATGTGTGGTGCACCCTCCACCCTAGAGAAAGGAGATTCACCTTTAATTCAGCTGTACATGGTTCATACTCTAGGATTGATCATTACTATACACAGAAAGAATCATTAGATGCCCTAAGAGAGGCAACTATTAGGGATATTGTGCATACTGATCATGCTCCAGTCATTACCACTCGGGATTTTGGCCTTGAGAAGCGAAACACACTATGGAAATTAAACCCAATTCACTTTAAAAGCCCCCAATTCTGAGAATTCCTTGAAGAGAAAATACAGGAAATTTTAAGGGATAACTCCGACCCGGAGATTGCCTCCACCATTAGATGGGACACACTGAAAGCAGTCCTACGGGGCAGCCTCATCCAATACTCCGCTTCCCAGGCTAGGCAACAGAGGGAAACACAAGCACACCTGGAAGCAACCCTCCACTTTCTCCAGGTTGCTCAACAACAAGGGGACAATTCAGTAGAGGCCCAGTTAGCACAGGTCAAGCAAGAACTAGAATCTCTAATTCGACAAATAACAGAAGTGGCTCTAGCCTTCCTGAGGCAAAGATATGGGGAGGTAGAACCACGGGCTTCCTGCCTGCTGGCCTTTAGGTTACGAAGGCAACGTTGGCTCGCTACTATACCCACTATTAGGGACCCTACATCGGGCATTATTCACTCCAAAACTGACCAGGTTACCAAAAGTTTCAGTGACTACTATAAAACACTGTACACACCATATCATCAATCGGACCCTGGGCAGACTGGAGCTTTTCTTTCTCCCCTGAGCCTCTCTATGTTGAGTGAGGACCAGAGATCCTCCTTAATCTCCCCCATAACACATCTCGAATTTAAAAGCAGCCATTTCCTGATCTAAAACCTTGAAGGCCCCTGGCCCTGATGGATATGGTACAGAGTTTTATAAACTCCTGGAGCAAACTCTTGCTCCAACTCTGATAATGGACTATATCGACATGCTTCAAGGCACTGCGAACCCCCCACCTAGCTGGTCGTACGCAGTAGTATCCCTTATTCCCAAGCCCGGTAAAGACGCACAGAGTTGTGCATCATACCGCCCTATTTCAGTTTTAAACAGAGATTATAAATACTTAATGTCCATCATGGCTAAACGCCTAGATACAGTCCTCCCTGCAATAATTAAACTAGACCAGACAGGTTTTGTTAGTGGCAGATCCACTACAGATAACACCAGAAGGGTTCTGCACTTAGTACAAGAAATGCAAACCGTGATAACACCCTCAGTCCTTCTCAGCTTAGATGCTGAGAAGGCATTTGACAGAGTCTTGTGGCCTTTTTTATTTGCGGTAATGGCAAAGATGGGTTTTCTTCTTCCCTTTATTTCCTTGATAAAAACAATTTACTCCTCACCTCAAGCCTGTGTGAAAGTATCAGGGCACCATTCCTCATACTTCCCTTTATTCAGGGGCACCCGTCAAGGATGTCCCCCTATCCCCGGGTTTATTTGTTGTCTTCATTGAGCCTTTAGCGCAAGCCATTAGAGAATCCCCCAGGATTAACGGAATACAGTTGGAGGGTATGGAACACTGCATAGCCTTGTATGCGGATGATGTGTTACTTTTTATATCAAACCCATCACAATCAGTCCCATCAGTTTTCAAGTTATTAGACCAGTTTGGTAGGTGCTCGGCGTATAAACTTAATACCACCAAAACTGAAGAATTAACTTTTCATTTTTTTCCCTGCAGCTTCATTTACTCAAAGGTTCCCATTTCACTGGGACCTAGACAAATTAAAATATTTAGGAATATACCTCTCTCGCCAGGCAGGTGATACAGTTAAACATAATTATACTATGTTTTCTTCACAGCTACAGACAGACCTTGCGGGATGGAACATGCTTCCCCTGAACTTGTTTCAGAGGATTGATGTGATCCGCATGGTGTCCCTTCTTCGAACCCTTCACCTGTTCAGGAATTTGCCAATATGTATTCCGAATAACACTTATAAGACATGGAACAAATTAATCAGTAAACTCATTTGGGCTGGTAAGAGACCAACAGTGAGAGCCTCTACCCTGCACCTTCCAAAGAAATTGGGCGGGCTAGCTCTCCCTAATTTTAAAATCTATAACTGGGCCTCACACCTTTCCTTCATAACATGCCGACTGGCTAGGTCTAGCCCTGCTTTGTGGAGGGAAATTGCAGAGGGCTTATTGCCTTTTAAACAACTAGTAAAAATTCTGGTATACTGAACACCCCCTTCCAAAATGCACGGAGCAACCCCAATGAAACCCTGGATTAGACATCAGTTGAGGACCTGGGAGGCCATATGTAGACAGTTATCGCTGTCACCATTTCTCCCCCTCATTTGCCCCATTTTCCTACTGGAGAACTTTCAGCCTGCATTATATGATCATACATTCACCTCCTGGGAATGCCTGGGGCTCATTAATCTTATTCAATTTCAAAGTAAAGGAGAATTTAAATCCTTCCTGAACCTGAGCCAATTACATGGCCTAAGGCGCCAAGACTTTTTCATTATTTACAATTAAGACACTTTTTTTATTCCCTGCCATCCAGGGTAAGACAGTTTGAATGTTCCTGCCCCCCGATCCTTTGCATTCAACAACTCGTACAAGCAGGCACTATGCCTCATACTGTCTCTATCTCATACAAGACACTGAGAGACACCTCGGGGGTGAATACTGAGGGGATTTGTGGTAAGTGGAAGGAGGAGTTTAGTTTTATCACAAAGGAGAACTGGTATAAGGGCTGTCTCAATAGCTAAACTCACTTACTCCCATAGTTGGAGGTTGTTTTCCTGGCAGATATTAATTAGGTTCTTTTATACTCCGGTTGTGACAGCGTAGTTCTCTCAGACCCAATCAGGGGCCTGTTGGCGACAATGTGGTGAACCCAGAGCGCATCACACCCATATGTTCTGGGCTTGCCCTGTGGTACAGCCTTTTTTGTCCTCACTACAAATGGAACTACGAACTCTCTTCGATCCTTCACTTACCTTAATTGCAGACTTATTTATTCTGCACATTTTCCCCCAGAGTTTAAAGACCCACCCACAAGATACCTCCTGGGAGTTCTTCTGCTGGCTGCCAAAAAAAGCTTTGACCTGACATTGGCTCACTCCCAGTGTTCCCAACATTTCAGAATGGAGAGAGATTGTAACCCGGATTTATAGATCAGAGAGAATCTCTTACCATCTAAATGATAAAACAGACCTATGCACCTTGAAATGGTCCAGATGGGTACTTTACATCATGACAAAGGATCCCTCATCTGTCCCTTAAAGGTGTCCCTTGGAGAGAATGGTCTTTTGAACCAGAAAATCTTAAATGTAACCAGGAGCAATGTAATAAACTGTAATGGATCCCTAAGTTCTTAAATAGGGGGTCTATTCAAAGGCATAATCCAACCGAACTATACATTTATAGGTAGAAAATTGTATTTCACACTTTATAAATTATACCTGCTGCTGTGCCTTACTCATCTACTGTCAGATGTTTATACTCATACCTGTATATGCTTTTATCCTTCACCTTTTATCTAGACACTGAAAAAAGAATTACTACAGTGATATGGTGATATAATTACTTTGTATTTATAAATATAGTATGTGCTTAATGAAATGTGACCGTCTGTACCCCTCTACCTCCTCCTCCCCTTCCCCTCCCTCCCCTTTTTCTTCTTTTGTACCCCCTTCTCTCCCCCAGTTGGAAAAAATTCTTGAATAAAAACTATAATAACAACAAAAAACCCACCATAAGGGCATTAACAAGGTGAAAGAGTCTAACATGTTTCAATATAAGAAAAATAGCAGGACAAGAGGACACAGCATGAGATTAGAGGGAGGCCGATTAAGGGGTAATGTGAGGAAGCTCTTTTTCACAAAAAGAGTGGTGGATGCATGGAATGCCTACCTCAGGAAGTGGTGGACATGAATACAGTGCAGGGCTTCAAACAGGCATGGGATAGGCATAAGGGAGCAATACAGATAAGTATGAATAGCTAGGCCATTGACAGAGCAAATGCCGATGGCACATTCAAAAGGAAGAAAAAGAAATGGGCAGACTGGATGGGCCTTGCGGTCCTTATCTGCCGTCAACTTTAATGTTTCTATGTTGTTGTACCTGCAAAAAAAGAAACTAACAAAGATTTGGGACATTGTGTGAAAAAAAGGACATGTATCTTAATGAGCTCAGGATGCAGAAGTTAATTGCCAGGAAAAGACATTAAATATAAAGACAGCAATCTAGAGATACCCTTAGATGAAGGACCTGTTTGAACTGCTGTATAAGAGCTAGCCTGCACAATTATTTTTTTATTTTATTGTTATTGATGATAATAAAATGCTGCTTGCAAATTTTATAACTTCTCCTGGCCTGCCTATGCTTCCTGACCTGTACCTCAATGACAGTATCCCTGGTGGGAACTTCCATGGGTTTGGATGGAGGAATCTGGACCCCCAAAGCAGATGGGAGCAGACTTGCCACCAGCAAAAAGCCCTGTGTATGGGGCTTGTGACCAGAATAGGGTAATACAGGGGTTGGGTAGCACGGGTACATTAGGCAAGGAACATTCACTGAGGAATGTGCATGTGATAGTGAACCATGGGGACATTTAATGTACATGGACACATGGCCCAGGAGCCAAAACATTGATCATGCAGAGATTTGGGTGCTGGAATCAATTATTGCCACCTGAATGAGTACCGGCACATGGTTCCAGGAGGGAACACCTGGCCTGCACTGTTACCAGAACAGCACCTATGAAATGAGGGTGCTTAAAAGGAATCATGACTGGCTTTGGTTTGTTGACCAGAATTCACAGTTGGTCAAACAACTAGTGATTCCGATACAAAGTCTGTATAGTTCCTTCCATGGAAGGCACCTTTCAAAGCCAGTTGTCCAGGTAAGGGATTACATGCAGGGTCTTTCCATGTAAGACCACCACAGTGAAGCACCTGGTTAATACCCCTGGCACCAAGGATATGCGAAAAGGTAAATCTGAAGTGCCAGCCCTCCAAGATGAACAGCAGGTACTGTTGATGGCTACACCAGATTTTAATGTACACATAAGCATCCTGCATGTCCATAGTATAAAGCCATTCCCCTTGTGAGAGCAAAGGGAGGAAGGACTGAAAAGAACCATGCAGACATTTCGTATGCAATGTATTTGCTGAGTTAGTACCCCAGGCAAGAAAGCAGTCTCTGATTGCAGGGTGGCTGCTTAGCAACAGTCCAGCCTTCCTGATGCCTGCTGATGTCACTGCATTGGCACACCTGGTCTCGTCGTGGGTACCAGAAGGAACACCCTCAGTAGGGAAGGTAAAACACACTTATTGTTCAGTACACTTAAGAGTTATCACAGCATTACAAAAAGATAAATACACATCCAATATGACAAACAGCTATCAGGATATTAAATTATCTGGCCTCAGTATTTTGCCGCAACTCAAACTCCAGCCTGAAAACAGAATGCAAACCACCAGTAGGAACTTCATAAATTTTTACACCAAAGCTCAGGGAAGCTAAACCATTTAAATTTATTTCTCACACAGCTTGCATTCTGAGCTGCCAAAGCACAAGCATTTTAAGAAGTATAATCAATTCAATGTACACAGCATTGTAAACAGTCAAGATTAATATCCTAATTCTTGCCAATTTTCATTCACGGCGAACCCTCTTCTGATGTTGGTCAGTATTCCATTTGCTCAGAAGAAACAATAACACCCCTGTATCTTTCTCTTCATCTACCCTATCCAGGATACAGCCATTCAGGTTGCATTGATGCCTTTTATTTTCGTGACCAAAGGGCATTGTCTTGCACTTCGTACCTGACCATGCACACAGTGTGTTCAAATCTTCTTGCAGGATGTTAGCATTGTGCTCTGATAATGTTGTTCTTCTAGTTTTTGCATCATCTGCAAACTTGGATGCTCTGTAAGATGTTTCCTGTTGCAGATCACAGACGGTTTGTTGTGCTCCTCACACGAGACGGAGTCCTTTACTGGACATTGGGTTTAGCAGGCTAACAGCAGTTAATGGCAATAACAGCTGGATTTGCAATTTGCACCATGCTTGTCACTGGGAGTACTGTTCCCCATAGCAGTACGCTCCCAGCTTTGTTGTGTGGCACTAACAGGTGGTGGCACAATGATGCATCTGAAATCTGCCCATTTTTATGTTTGCTTGCACGCATGTGCAAGAAACATAGTGCCATCATCCGAGATTTCGGAGGTGTGTCACCCCCTCTTCCAATTCAGTCAGTGTGTTGGCAGGCGCGGCCCCTGTCCGCCAATGCATGCTGGAGCTGTCTATGACAAGCTCCAAAATGCAGTGGCATACAGTTGAAAGGGGGAGCTACGCTTCGGTGAGCAGCGATCAGATATAGCCTGCCCGCGCAGCTCCCCTACCACACCACCCGAGGTGTGCGCCCGCACGCCACACTGTACAGCCGACGGGTGCCCAATCCCACCCGGCTGTGCTGCGCCCCCAAAGTTTCCAAATGCCATGCTGGGTGCCCACCCCAGGCGTGGCAACTCATGATATAGCCGACGGGGTGCCCAATCCCCATCGGCTCCACTGTCCTCACCCCTCCCCGAGTACTAGGGTGCCGCGCTGGGAGCCCACCCCCAGCGTGGCAATAAACTCTTTTGGCTGACGAAGGTGCCCAATCCCGTCGGCTGAACACCCCCAACCATCCTTGTGCCACACTGGGAGCCCACCCAGCGTGGCAAGCGTCCAGCGTCGTCATTGAAAAAAAAAACTGTAAAAAGCGGTCCCACGTAGTTCACCTGGCCCCCTCCCACAGCCCGTATCGGCACCACTGCGGACTCCCGCTTCCCCAAACTACCCTGAAACCATACTTACCTCTGGAGCTCGCCAAAGTAACGATCTTCGGGCGGACTGGGAACACGCCTGCACTCTTCAAAGCCGACCGCGAACTGAGGAAATGCCGTAAGCTGTATAATGGGATAGATAGGGGTTTTCAACTTTGTTGCATATCTCAGGCATTTTTGGAATTTTGCACCAAATTTTCAATATGGGTTTTTGGGACCCCTTCTCATGAATGATGTCACTGTCATGGCATTATTGCGGACCGAAGGTGATTTACAGCATTCACTCTCTGCGAAATCACCTTCGGGACCGATTAATAACGACACTGCCAGTGTTCATAAGGTGAGCTCTCGAAGCCTATTTGAAAATTTGGTGAAAAATCAAAAAAACTACTATTTTAATAATGCGTTCAGAGTTCTATGCTGCATTAAATAAGTTTCAATAATTTTCAATATTTTCCTCCAGATTTTCAACATTGCCATTTTACCACACCTCCTTATGAGTAGTACAGCTGTCATTTTTCACATCTCACCCAAAATGTGTTTCCGCCCATGTAGCGCACAATGGCGCAGTTGGTGTCTGGGAAACCAATGTCTGCAGGACAAATTAAGAAAACCACAGTGACACTGTTCATGAGCAGAGGTCTTAAATAGGCTATGTTAAAATTAGTGAAAAAATCCCTAACAATGACTGTTTTATGAGGTGCTACGCAGTTCCTACAAGCACGCCGTAAGTTCGCTAATTTTCAATATTTTCACTCCAGATTTTCAACATTGCCATTTTACCACACCTTCTTATGAGTAGTACAGCTGTCATTTTCAATCTCACCTAAAGCGTGTTTCCGCCCATATAGCGCACAATGGCACAGTCGTTGTGCGAAATCAATGTATGGGACAAATTAAGAAAATCACAGTGACACTGTTCATGAGCAGAGGTCTTAAAATGTCTATGTTGAAAATTTGGTGAAAAATTCTAAAATGACTGTTTCTAGGCGTGCGTTCGCGCAGTTCCTATGCATGCTTTCGTAAGTTTCTTAATTTAATATTTTCCTCAGATTTTCAACATTGCCATTTTATTACACTTCCTTATGAACAGGTACAGCTGCCATTTTCATATACCGCCCAAAATGTGTTTTCGCACATGTAGCGCACAATGGTGCTGTTGGTGTGCAAAAGCAATGTTTGGGACAGATTAAGAAAATCACAGTTACACTGTTCATGAGCAGAGGTCTTAAAATGGCTATGTTGAAAATTTGGTGACAAAAGTCCATAAAATGACTGTGTTACGAGTGAGCATTGCGCAGTTTCCACGCACCCTCGTAAGTTCATGACTTTGTAATATTTTAAGTCCAGATTTTCACCAGTGGCATTTTTCCACACTTCCTTATTTACAGTACAGCTGTCATTTTTCACAACATGGCCGAAGTGTGTTTTCATACTTTCAGCGCAGAGATGCGTGGTTGCTGTGGGAAATCATTGTTCGGGACAGATAAAGAAAATCACAGTGACACTGTTCATGATCGGAGGCACCAAAATGCCTGAGTTGACAATCTGCTGTAAAAATCCCCAACCTAATTATATTACAGGTGTGCGTTGCACAGTTTCTATGTACGCTCGTGACTTCACCATTTTTTTAAATATTTTTACTGCAGATTTGCAACATTGCCATTTTTTACACCTCCCCATGAACAGTACAGCTGTCATTTTTTACATCCTGTTCGGAATGTTTTTGCACCTGTGGTGCTAAATGCCGTAGTCACTGTGCATAAGCAGCTTTCGGCTAACAAACTGATATTCCCCCTGTTCATGAGGTGGGGTCACAAAAAAACCATGTTGAACATTTGGAGTGAAAATACCAACGAATGCCTGAGGTATTAGGGTTTCCAACCATAACGCCCAACCCTGTAGAGAATGACAGGCATCAGGGGTGTGACTTGGGATTCTTGCCTGTAATCCTCATACCATTCCACACCCTGCAGCCAGTGAGAGGCATAGAGGTATGCCTTGGACTCTTCGGCCCCAAAGTTCACCCCATTCTCCTATATCGCACCCATCTCACTATATTTTCTAATGGAATGGGGTGCGCATAAGGGCCAAAGACCCCAAGGAACACCGTGACACTTGCCAGTGTCTGCAGGGTGGGGTGTGGTGAAATGGCGTGGCCGTTACGCCTGACGACCCAAAGGCACACCCCGATGCCTGTCACTCTCTGCAGGGTGGTGGTGGGCTTGGCTTCAGTTCAATACTTCACTGCCATTCCTATTACGCAGCTCTGTAACTTCTACACTACCACTGCCAATGCCAGAAAGCAAACATTCGGCATTGACAAATGCTTGTTCTACCTCTTCTACAGTGATTAAGAATAGGCCCCTTGATGTTTAGGACTGAGCATTCAGCTGCTCCAGCAATCTGATTTATCAGATTACTATATTCTTTCAAGGTGGTACTATTACTATGTATGAATACAAATATTTTATTTATATTGCCTTTTATCCAGATGCCTAAAAAATCAGAGATGAAAAAAAAAAATACTTAACTCAGTATTGCTCAGTGACATCCTTTTATGTAAATTAAACCCTAGGAGATGTGTTACGCATAAAGCCCAATCCACGGGAAAAAAATATAACCGACATTCTCCACAATCGGTACACTCAAACAAGCATTATTAGTCTTACAAAAACACTTCTTTGCAGGTAATAACCAAACAATTACCTTGATTCAGCTCAATTAAGACTGGCAGTTAATAAGATTTTGGAAACCAGTTTTTGCAGAAGAATAATTTTCTCCAAAAGGTACGTTACTCATTAGAGGAAGTCTGAAAAAAAAATCTGTCAACCCCTGTGGCCAACACAAGTTCATATGTTTGCACTGCACACAAGTTTCAAATCCCCCTTGAGACCATACTGATGAAAAAGTCAGTTATTCTCTCAGCTCTCTTTCACTGCACTGCTTGCTAATTTAGACATTCCTAAAACCTCATGTTTTAAGTTACCCTGAAAAACTGAAAATGTAACTGATCTCTGTTTAAATGCAGTCACTTCCTGAAGTCCACTGGTAAAGGTTCCTAATCAGAGTACAAACACAGACCCCCACTACTTGAAAGCTGAACCAATCTGAAGAAAACAAATTGAAAAGTTCTGTGTAATTGCCAGGTCATGCCCTCTGCTCCCCGATCCCTTCCCCTTAAACTGACGTTATGCAAAATTAATTTCAAACAGACTAGGAAAGGGCACAGAAACAGCTGTCCTTCAAACACAACAGATATGACTGGGAGCTAAAAGCTAAGAGACCCAGCAAGACTACTAAAATATTCAGTTGGCTACATACAGTATGATATCAAAGTTGGTGGTCCAACTGCCGTCTACAAGGAATCCATTTTGTGTTGACTCCATTAAATGAAGTAACCAGCCACTTATACAGCCCAAGGAACAGCAGCTGTCTGCTTTCTATCAAGATGAGCTTTCCTTCATAATTCCAAAACCTATGAGGCCCCTCAAAGGGCTGATCATGAAGCAACCGCTGGCACTTTGAAATTTACTTCACATCTTCTGCAACCTCCTTGACTTTCAAAATGGTGTGATAGGCTGTCTCCCACTCCCTCCTGGCCGCAAAGCTCAGTCAGCGCAACCGTGCTGTCTCCTTCTTGCTCCAGGCGGCACAGCTGTCAGCCCAACCGTGCTGTCTCCCTCTTGCTCCAGGCGGCACAGCTGTCCACCCAACCGTGCTGTCTCCCTCTCCCTCCAGGCTGCACAGCTCAGTCAGCCCAATCGTGCTGTCTCCCTCCCAACTGCAAAATTCAGTCAGCCAAACTGTGCAGTCTGTCTCTCTCCTGACCACAAGGCTCAGTCAGTCCAACTGTGCTGTCTTCCTCTCCCTCCTCGTTAACTGAGGTAATTTACAATGACTGACCATCAACAGTATGCAAGAAATAAACAAAAAAATAGCAAGAAATAAGACAAAAAAAAACTTCACAAGGAGTAAAAAATAAGTTTGCAAGAACAAAAAAAATAGCTAGAAATACTAAAAACAACTTTCACAAGAACAAAAATGTTTGCAAGAAATAAACAAAAATTTGCAAGAATAAAAAAAGTTTGCAAGAAATAAAAACAAACACCCTTTTACACCATGCACTCAGCCTCCCAAAATGCCACCCTCCTCCTTACGCAGTCCCAGAAAAAGTGGATATGCAATGGCCTGACTCAAAATTATGCAATTTATCTTTAAGTGTGAGGGGGCAGGATCATAACTCACAAGTGGCAGAGCCACGCTTAAAAACTACTGTGTCATCACTTTTGCTAATCGGGGAAAGTGCAGTATTGTACAGACAGAACAGCAATTAGTAATTGTGAACATTCTAAGCATAATACAGCACAATTTCATTCTTAATAGTGTCTTTGAAGAACACCTCTGAATACTTTACAGAGGCAGAAACAAAAAAAAGAAAGAGAATTTCAATGTATGCAATGGTCACTAAATCAACAGGAACACTCACTAGCAAGACGGAGAAGACAATATGAATATGTACGTATACATATAAATTTTGGTTGTACACAAAATATTCCTGTTCTTCTTAAAATACTGAAAAGTATGTGTACAGATATATTTTGGCCATATACAATATATCCCTGTTCTTATGAGAGTAGCCTGTATTTTGTTGTTTGACAAAATAATAAAACATATGTTTACGAAAAATCAACAGGAACACTAATAATACAGCACAATGTGACAGTAACTAAAATACAATATGAAAATATACAGAAACAACTGGTAGAAGGGGAATGGGGCTGAGAGCTGGAAAGGAGGGATGGTGTTAAGGAATGGGAGCTACAGTATAAACCTGTATGAAGGGAATGAAAGAAAACAGAAATGAGAACATGACAATAATTGAAAAGCTTGCCTGTGGTTTGGTGTAACTGAGCAAACACCTTTCCTTCCCTGTACTATAAAGGTAGAAACCCCTCTCATCTCTGTGCCCAGCCTGGACTGGCTATCCCTGTCTGCAAAGCATTCTTGTCTCCTGGGCTATTTTCTGGACAGATTGTTTCCGATCACTATTCCCAGGTGTGCTAGCTGAACACTTGCAATATTCCATGCCAACATACTAATTGAAATCCATATGATTTCTACTTCAAGAACGCTGACATGCCACAAGAATAGATCAATCTCCCTTTGCCTATTGTGTTTCCTAATACTGGAACTCCCATCCTACTTCAAGGTGTGCTCCCGATCACCTGTATTTTCATAGGGCCCTTAAAGAGTGGCTTCTTACTTTCCTACTGCTGTCCCTCCCCCAAACATATAATAAAGCTTACATGGCCCCAAGTGGACTACAATACACATTTTCATTTATTTCTGCCAGTATAAAAAAAGTAAAAGGGATCATATCTTCCTTTGTGGAGCTAAAAGCCAAAACGCTGCCGCTTCTTTACTGTGAGACACACTCCACAGTAGCATGTTTTGTGATGTTGGTAAATGGAGAGTGCAGGGGTGCACGCCATAGAGTAGAATAGGGACTTTTCAAAATGCTTTTTATTACAATTTTAGAGCTCGAGTGTAACAAAACAAGGTCACCGCTCGACTAGCAAGGACCTTGCTAGTCAAGCAGTGGCCTTAACTTGTTATAATCGGCACTCTAAATTGTAATACAACACATAACATCCCCATTCTACTCTAGGGAGTTTGCTCCCGGGCTCTCCTTTTACAGACATCACAAAACGTAGTGGCATGGTGGCATGTCTCACAATAAGAAGGCAGCAGAATTTTGGCTTTCGGCTACACAGAGGAAAATACAGTCCCTTGCATTTTTAGTAACAAGCAGAAATATATGAAAATTTGTATTGCAGTCCACTTGGGGCCATGTAAGCTTTATTGTATGTATGGTGGGGGCAGTAGGAAGCTGTTCTTTAAGGAATTCCTGCTCACCTCTGGTGCTTGCTCTTGTGCTTAATTATCTTTTACCACTGCTGTACTACTATCTGCGGAGTGAACTTGTATCACACTGTGCACTTTTATGCACTGCTGCGTTATCTTTTGTGACTGATGTTGCCACCACATTTGCTATCTGTTGTATCTAGGTTTGTTTTGGTCATGCTACCATTGCTGCTATGCTTGTTGTGCTCTGCTTTCTGTTGTCATTGTCAATTTTATAACCTGTGATTAGGTTACCCTGTCTTGTATTGCTGTACGACTATTTTTGTTGCTGCTGTTGTTACTGTACTATACTCTTTCTGGTCACACCTGAAAGTAGGTATCTTCAAAAACAACTAAATAAATACATAAGACCTGTGGAGCCACAGTCCTTAAGGTTACTCAGTGGAGGATACCTGATCTGCTAGAGGTTTGCAGAACTCTACTAGGCGTTGGCTGCAGCATGGACTGTAACACAACTGCTGCAGAGCAGGTGGGAGTAGGGCCGAAGTGCATCTGCTGTCACTCCTCTTGCACAGCAACTCCCAGGGGATTGCAACAGGAGTTGGAAAGTAGTGAAGTGTGGGAGGCTGGAGGGTGGCTACTAAGGGAGACAGAAGGAGCTCTATTTCAGTAACAAGCAGCCATTTCTTCCCCGAGAGATGCAGTGCATATTACTCCCCACATCAAAGAGAGCACCCTGTTGACCACAGGGCCCTAGAGGTCACTGCAAGAAGTGAACGCTACCCATTAAAAATGTTACTGGTTAGATATGGTACTGCTCCTGTCAGTCTTCTCCCTGACCCTCCTCTGTTGGAGACCCTACAACTCCTGGTTCGTGCCGCCTCCTGGGATCTACCTCAGCTGGTATCAAGCTCCTCCAAATTTACAACTGCACTGCAATTCTTCCACCTGCTCTGGTCACTTTATTTGCACAACAAAGCCACTCCTAGCACCTTTGCTTAGAGCCTTTTATTTTTATTGCACTTGTACCGTGTTAAGTGGTACTGTTTGTACTTTTAATCTGTACCATCATAGGTACTGGGGAAGCTTTATACTCCCTTTTCCTCTCTCCTGGGTCATGCCTGGAAACAATCCATGGCTCAGTGTGCCTCTTCCGATTACCAATTTTCAAATAAATACATAAAAGTTTAAGCAGCAAGTCTGTAACCTGAATTAGAGGACTCTCTTATTGGGTCTCGGTAATGCTTAAGTCACACACACACACACACACACACACACACACACACACACTCTCTTTCTCTCTCTCATGCGCTCTCTTTTTCTCTCACTGCTTCTTACAATCTCTCAACATTAACCTTCTGCATATTTCTCCTGGCCTTGTTTTTACAAGAAGGTCCCATTCAATACCATGTGCCCCTTTTTAGCTGTCCGTGAACACAGGCAGAAAATTCCTCCCAGTGTCTTACAAAACTCTTTAGTCTCAGCCATTCATTTCTCTAGGAAAACAGGGCACTGCTTTCAGAGTGTTCCCAGGCCACTACCACAACAAAAGATCAAAGGACCTTCTGCTTCCTCTTCATGCTTTTCATCAGGCTGCAGTGAGATGAATGGCAACCGGCCTCCTTGGGATTGCAAGAAAACTCTGAGGACCTCTGTGTGGTTTGCTCACATTCATCCATGTCTTACATTCCACTGGCAGTATGGAATGTTAACCATGACATGCTCATGCATTGTGATGACATAATCTACTGCAGCCTGGTCATGGTAGCTGGAAGGAAAAACAAGATGTTGTTTGGGAGGAGGGGGATTTGCTTCCAGCTCTGTTCTGTACCATGCTATAAACATTTCAGAATGGAGTCTACTTAGCTAAAGAGTATTTTTTCCCTGTATGTTAATGGATAGCATTTAGGGTGCATTTCAGATATTCACCTGTGTGTGACAATGTTAATTTTATATTTGTATATTGAATTTTTAAATGTGAAGCACCTTGGTTGTGGAAAGGCATTATATAAATAAACATTTACCTTTATCTTATCCACTGGGTATAAAAAGTAGTGGTTAAATAAAACAGGTTCTGATTAGAGCCAAAATGAGTGCTAATGCATTTGATTGATGAGAGTTAATATTTTCTCACCTGAAGAGGGTAATAACATTTTATATGTTAACCAGGTAAGCACACAGGGCCTTAGTGATGCAGTGGGTGAGGCCACAGATGCCACACCACTAACCATGCCGGAAACCCAGGTTCAGAAGCGGACTCGGGTCACTGGTGGTTGGACGGGGGGAGGGTTGAGTGTCCAATCACTGCTCTTCTCTACTGGGGACGGGGGAGTTGTTGCACCGTTCCTGTACTGTCACCATGTGGTGGCACAGTGGTAGAGCAGCAGGTACAAAACAGAACTGGGATGGCCAGTGGCAGGCACATGGTGTGTGACTCCATGCAAATAAGCAACTGTGTCACTGCACACCACCTGGTCAAGGGATGCACAACAAGGAAAAATCAGGGGCAGTGCACCATGAACCCCATATCACTCTTGCTGGCTCGCACCATCACCCCAGGACACTGCCAGTATCTGGATGTAGTCTCAGAGTGGTGGGTCAGCTCTCCATTTTCTGGCCCAGCCCCTCCACAGGGGCAATCCAAGAAGCACTTTCTGGCAGGTGAGTCCTGGGGGAGACAGCGGTCAGTCAAAGAGGTGAGCAGAGGCTGAGAGTTACTGCCTGCATTGTGGGGAGAAGAAAGTACAGTTATGTAACAACTTGCTATAACAGTAGATCTTTGAGAGGATCTCTTGCAGCAGGTCATCACTGGTTGGACTAAGCCATCGGGAGCCAGGACCACATGGAAATCTTTCTACCTAGCAGTCTACCAGAGGGGGCTGCCACTCCCGACATCAGCGCCGGATGTCAGCCAATCATATATAAGGTGGGCGGCCCCCACACCCTTCTTAGTTCTCCCACTGGAGACCATAAGCAGGATCCTGGAAGGGGGAACTGGAGGACTCCAAGGTATCCCAATAACCAAGAAAAAGTAAAAGCAGAAGGCCCGGCCCAATGGAAGGGGCTAGAGATACAGGAGAAGGGGGAAGGAGGGAGGGAAAGCAGGGCCTGCTGCAAGAGATACTCTCAAAGATCTACTGTTACAGTAAGTTCTTTATTTATTTATTTATTTCTAAGAATCAGTTTACAACCTTTGAGCCAGAGGCTCGTTTCCAAAGATACTCCGTCACATAAAGACATACATTGTGTTTTTTTAGTTTACATAGCATAATTTGCCAAAGCAATGAGGCGTTCAACAGAAGCGCCACGTCACACTGTGGTCAGACAAATACAATTAGGGTTACAGGGTACATGTAATTGACAGCAGGTGTTACACAAGTTTGTATCAAGTGAGCAATCTAGTTGGTAAACACTGAAACAGCTGGCACTGGCCAGGTTAAACAGAGGCATGGTGTACAGGGAAGTGGTGGTGGGGATGGCTAGGTGGAGAGCTGCCAGTGGAGAGAGCTGCCGGGCGTTGTCAAGAGTAAAAAGGTGGAGGCTATGTTCAGAGACAGGAGCAGTTACGAGTGCTGATGATGTGGTTCCGAAGGGTGGTTTTGAACTTGGAGATGATGGTGGCATTGGTGATGGGGGCAGGGAGAGAGTTAAACCAGGTTGGGGCTCTATAGCAGAAGGACCTCTGGCAACGGCTGGTTCTTGATCTGGGGACCATTAGTGTGGTCTTGTAGGAAGACCGTGTTGCAATAGTGGGAGGGCTCTAGTGGATGGATACCGTTACTCCAGGGGGAGGAGAGCCCGAGTAGGGTTTTTTTTGTGAGGAGACAGGTTTGGTATCGGAGCCGTTCATCCAGGGTAAGCAGGTTAGCCGTGACATACAGCTGACAGGTGTGTGTGAGCCTGGGGGCACCAGTAATCAATCTGCAGGCTTTATTCAGGGTTAAGTGAATTTTGTTGAGTGCAGTGGTGTCGGCAGCACCATATACTGGTAGACCATAGTCTACAAGGGACAGAACGGATGATGTAACAGCGAGCGGAGGGCATTTGGGGAAGAGCAGGTTCTATGGCGGAAGAGGATGCCAAGCCGTGTGTTAGTGGTGGATGTTAGGGGTGTCGATGTGGTTGTGAAATGTGAGGGCTGAGTGAAGGTAACCCCAAGGTATTTGTAGGAGCAGACTTGTTCCAGTGGCTGATTGGTACTTGGAAGGATATAGAGTGGGTGGTTGCTAGCTTTGTTTTGGGGGTGGGAAGAGAGCATAGCTTTGGTTTTATTAAGATTGATGACGAGTCTGCGCTCCTTAAACCAAGCCTCGGCACTGTTGAAAGACTGCTGTAGGGAGTCCTGTAGGGAGACGGGATTGTGGTGGGAGGCAAAAAGGACAGCGTCGTCTGCATACAGTAGAATTTTGCCAGGGCATGCACTGGGCAGGGTGTTCAGATAGAGCGAGAAGAGAAGGGGGCCCAGGATGGAGCCTTGGGGGACCCCAGAGAGAATGGGACGGGTATCGGAGAGTGTGCTATTAATTTTTACACACTGAGATCGAGTGTCAAGATAGCTAGTGCACCATGCTAGGGGGCCAGCTGAGAGACCAGTGTGGCAGAGTGCATTCAGCAGAAGTGGATGGGAGACGGTGTCGAAAGCCTTTGAGAGGTCAATGAACACTGCACCAGCTTGGGAGCTGGTATCCAAGGAGTAGTGTAGAAAGTTGGAGAATTCAATTAGGGCAGTGCTGGTACTGTGACCAGCATGGAAGCCATGTTGCTCTGGGCATAGAATGTTATGCTTAGCCAGATAATCAGTGATTTGAATGGCCACCACTTTCTCAGGGCTTTAGAGATGGGGGAGGATGGAGATTGGCGGTGGTTGTTGGCCAATGACCTGTCATCCTTGTGAACTCGGTGTGATAATGGCTGTTTCCAAGCTGTGGGAAATTGTCCCAGGCAGAGTGACTGGTTAATTAGGCTGGTGAGTGGGGCAAGGACTTCATCTAGCACCAGCCTGAGGATGCTGGGGTCCAGTGAGTCACTGCCGGGATTGTTGCCATTGAGAGCTTTGATTAGGATGGGTCTGGCTTCCGGTGGAAATCTCAGCAGTGGAAGCTGGGGTGCTGGAGGACAGAGGGAGGTTGGTTGGGGAGGTCAAAGAATTACTAGGGAGGACTGAGCTAAGGTCAGTGAAAGTGGTGTTGAACCAGTTAGCTATGGTGGCAGGCTCGGTGGAGGTAGTGCCATTTCTAGTGAGCTGGGATGGGGCAGGGGAGCAAGCTTTACTGTTAAGTTGCTTAATATTATCCCAGAAAGTCCGGGCTGAGCCCCAGGAGGAGGTAAGGGAGGCCTGGTAATGGTCTGCCTTGGCTTTCCTGATGGCCCATGAGCACTTATTCCAGGCTGCATTGTAGGCTTGCCTATCAGACAGACGACCTGTTTCAGTAACAAGGTGCCAGAG
Organism: Neoceratodus forsteri; assembly: GCA_016271365.2. Classification (NCBI taxonomy): domain Eukaryota; kingdom Metazoa; phylum Chordata; order Ceratodontiformes; family Ceratodontidae; genus Neoceratodus; species Neoceratodus forsteri. The sequence goes on along the minus strand of CM057450.1, from coordinate 1,101,287,905 downwards.
GTTATCCGGTTTCTAAGTAATTGTAGGAGGGCTGGGCTAACCCAGGGTGCGTTCTGTTTTTTGGACCGGATTTTGGTGAAGGGTGCAAAGAGATCACAGGCCATGTTGAAGGTGTGAGTGAAGAAGGCGAGGGCAGTGTCAATGTTGGTTGCATGCTGAATGGGGGACCAGTTTACCTGGGTGAGGAGTACTTTAAGTTTTTTCAGCCCACCAGGGTGGAGGCGCCTGCGGAGGGTGGTCTGGGCTTTGGGTTTGGGATTGGGGACTACCCAATGAAATAGGATAGGGGAGTGGTCACTTGGGGAGTCTGGGACCTGGATATTTTGGATTTTGTAGAATTCGAGTTAGTTATAATAACATCCAGAGAGATTGCTGGTACCTCTCTTAGGGTTAAGTCAGGTGGGCTGGGTGCGAGTTGCGTCAGATCTTGGGCGGCAAATGAGTCTCTGATCGCAGATGAGGAGGTGCTGAGCCAATTTACATTAAGGTCCCCACTAGGATTTGTTCTGCCTTATGGTGGAGGTGGCCAGGTAGTCCGTTAAAGATACCAGGGCGGTGCTGGTTCTTTGGGGAGCGTGGGCTGTGGTGAGATAGAGGGCTCCTAGAGGGTCTGGGAGGTGAGTTTGAGGTGAGTAAGAGCCTGGGCCCCATTTATAAGGGCAGGGGGTGGGAGTGCGTGTCCAGGTATTGTGTCCCTGGTGTAGATTGCACAGCCTCCCCCGCTTGCCTACTCGGTCCTCCTGGTATAAGTATAGCCTGGGAGGGAGACAAATGAGTCAGGGGTGGATTTGGACAACCAGGTTTCAACCAGGGCTATGATGTCTGGTTGATGAGCCAAGGCCCAGCACTGTAGGGCAAATTTCTTCAGCAGGCTGCATATGTTCATGGAGGCTACTTGAAGACCAGTGGGCTGGGTGGGTGGGTGGGAGGGGCAGGGCCAGGGTTGGATGTATGTTCCCTGTTAGGAGTGAGAGAAGGAGAAAGTGCTCTGGTCAGAGGAGGCAGATGGAGAGTTTACGCGGGGCGACAGAATGAGGAAGGGGTTTAGTTGCACAAAGGGTGGGTAGGGCAACACAGGCAGAAGAGCCTGAGTGATCAGGCATAAAGGAGCTGGGGGAGGAAAGGTAATGTCTGGAAGGGGGTGAGGTGGAGAGGAGCATATGGGATGTGTGGAGGAGGAGGGAGGGAGGAGCAGTGGTAAGGAGGAGGGAGGACAGGAGGTGGTGGAACACTGGAGTAGTGAGGCTGAGGGTTAATAGGGACACTAGGGTTGGTGGAAGGTAAAGGAAGGAGGAGGAGAAGAGATAGGCTGGTGAGCAGGGGATGCATATGCATAGTTGGAAAGGGTGGGGGAGCTGAAGTGAGGAAAGAATGGGGGTACTAGGATGATAGAGGGGAGATAGTAGCGAGAGGTCACCTCTGAGCCTAGTTGCTGCTATGGTGTAGTGGCAGTGCACGTGCCTGAGGTGCACAGAGTACCAGGTTCAAGTCTTGACCAGGGTAGCAGGAAATAGCCTGACCAGTGGCTGTAGCAGCAGAGAGTTGGGTTCAAGGTCTGCAGAAGCACTTAGATAACACTTTAGTTGTGTCAGAGGGTTAGTGCGTTTTTAGAGTTTTGAAATCCTGCAGTAAAAATAGGCAGGTGTGCTAGCTGAGTGGTGGAACTGTGGACTTTGGAAGTAAGGGTGCAGAGTTCAAATCCTGCAAGGCAGGAAGAGAGAAGTGGTAAACTTATATTTTGGCAGGTGGGGGGGGGGGGTAAGAGACTAAAAGGCTTAGAAAGTAGGAATAAAATAGGTAGGCAATGTGGTCCAGAGGTAGAGCTGCTGACTCTGACTGCAAGGGTACTGGGTTTGATCACAGCTCAGGGACAGAGTGTAGAAAGGTTTAATTTTTAATTCAGAAAAGGAGGGAGTGAGGGAGGGTTAAGAGTATGAAAGTAGAGGACGTTGTTGGCCTGGTTCATTGGCTTAGCGGATAGTCAGTAGAATTTGGACAGAAGGGTACCAGGTTTGATGCTAGCAGGTGCTTAGAAATAGGCTGATGGAGGAGTGAGGAAAGTAGGTGGTAGAAGGATTCAAAGGGAACTGCAGTGACCTCTAGTGGGTCAGCTTTGAAATGGTAGCTAGGAGGGGTATAGAGTTGAAAGAGCAGCTAGAGTGGAGAGTGCAGTGACCCCCTAGTGGTTGGTGTCTATAACCTGCAAATGGGAAAGTGGACACTAAAAAAAAAAAAAAAAAAGGAGGGTAGGTCACATGATGTGACATGTGACCTGCCAGCAGCAATATATGGAGTGCCGACCCTGGGTGGGGTGGGCAGGAAGTGCCTCACAACAGTCAGGCTGCAGTGCAGGACACTTTACCTCTTACAGGCTCTGGCAATCCCAGAATTCAGTCTCCGCTGCTGGGCTGAGTTCTGAAGGGAGTGGGCTGCTTCAGGGCCTATATAGGGAGGGCAAACAAAGGAGTCACATTAGTATGCAGTTCTTATGTAACTATACTATCTTACATCGAGGGTATCTCTTGTAGCAGGCCATCTCCGGTAGGACTGAGTCCCAAGCAGTACTGGCTCTACAGACTGTCTGTCTGGGCAGTAGTCAAAAGAAATAACAGCCTAAGAAAGGGTGACTTGGAGGACAGCTAGTCCAAAGTTGGCCTGACACGCCGAGAGGCGATGTCCAAACTGTACTGTTTGGTAAACCTGTAGGACAGTGCTCCAGGTGGCAGCAGTGCAAATGTCGGCAGCTGATGCACTGTGGAAACAAGCCACTGATGTGGCCATACCTCTCATGGAATGACCTTTCACCCTCCAGGAAGTTGCTTGCCATACTTCTGGTAACAATAGACAGTGCAGCTGGCTAACCATTCAGACAAACACTGTTTGGACACCGGGTGCACTCTTTTCCAGGGGTGAATGAAACAAACAACTGGTTGGACTTCCTGGAGTTCTTAGTCCAGTGTGTATAATATCTCAGGATTCTATGCACATCTAAGGTATGGAACCGTGCGTCTCCTCGATTAGAATACTATGGAAAATAGGCAGGTGGATGGATTGATTAAAAGTAAACTTACCACCTTAGACAGAAACTTAGGATTTGTACGAAAAGACACCCTGTCTTTGTGAAAAAACAAATAAGGCTCCTTATGCATGAGGGCCTGAAGCTCAGAAATCCTTCGAGCAGAAGTAATGGAAACTAAAAAAAAAAAAAAACTTTCCATGGCAGAAAGCATAGCTCGCGAGACATGGCCAGTTCAAAGGGAGGCAGCATAAGCTTTTCCAACACAAATTTAAGGTCCCAAGGTAGGACACGGTCCTTGACTGGGGGCTTCAAATGCAAAATGCCCCGCAAGAATGTGCAGGGCACATACAGCTGGGCCACTGAGTGCCCATCCACAAGTACATGATATGCAGAGATGGTAGAGAGATGTACCTTAACCCTGATGCGCTGGACAGGTGAAGGGATCTAAATGGTGCAATGCAGCCCAAAGAGAGAAGCGCTTCCATTTCACAGAGTAAGTGGCCCTGCTGGAGGGTTTCCTGGCTGCCACCAAGACATCCGTCACCTAGGGGAGACCCCAAATCTGGCGATGGCTATGTCCTCAGGAGCCATGCATAGCGATTGAGAGACCTGAGGTTCAGATGGACCAGTGTGTCCCGTTCCTGGGAGAGTAAGCCTGTGCACAGGGCAGGGACAAAGTACAGTTGCATAAGAACTTACCATAACAGTAGATCTTTGAGAGACTCTCTTGCAGCAGGTCATCACATATAGGAATATTCCAGCCACAGGTCTGATTCCATCTGGATGATTTGTCAGAAGTCTACCAGGGATCACCCCTGACAACACCACATGTTGTGTCCTGACAGCTATAAAAGAGGGTGGTCCCAGATGCCCCTTGGTTCTTTTCCACCTCAGTGACTGTATATGATGATATGGTTATCAGACCATCTAAGGGGAACAGGGAGCCTGTACAAACTATGTTTTAGGAGAGAGCAGGAGCAAGTTACCCTCCTGAAACAGGAAGTAAGGGGGATGGAGGGAAGGGCAGCATGACCTGCTACAAGAGATTCTCTCGAAGATCTACTGTTACAGTAAGTTCTAAAGCAACTGTACTATCTTCATAAAGGAAATCTCTCGAAGCAGGTCATTACATACAGGAATGAGTCCCCAGCATTTGGGAGGCAAGCGGGGAAGAGGCAAAATATACAAGAGTTCAGTACAGCAGGCCCCGAAGAACAGCCTGGCCAGCATTGGTTCGCTTTTTGGATGCAATGTCCAGGCAGTAATGTTTAGTGAAGGTATGAACAGTGGACCAAGCAGCAGCTTCACAAATATCAATAGCTGAAATGCCTCTAAAGCATGCCAATGAGGCAGCCATACCCCTCGTGGAGTGAGACTGTCACCCCTGGGAGAGGTTTCTTGTATGTACAGTATTGCAACAAAAAGAAATGCAGTTGGCCAACCAGGTGGACAAGCACCGCTTAGAAACAGGAATGCCCTCTATTCCAGGGGCGAAAGAAACAAAAAGCTGCACTGATTTGTGCAAAGTTGTAGAAAGGAGATGATATTGTACCATTCTATGTACATCCAAAGTATGGAGCAGATATTCTCCTGGAGTAGCTGGCTCCACTCTGGATACTACACTGCTAAGTGTATGGCTTGATTAAATGTAAATTCAGATACCACTTTAGTCAAAAATTTAGGATTAGTACGTAAAGAGACACTATCCTTGTGAAAATTCAGTTAGGGTTCCTTGCACATTAGTGCATGTAACTCTGAAATACGTCTACCTGATGCAACAGCAACTAAAAAAATTGTTTTCCAGGACAGAAAACGCAGTTCACAAGAAGCTGCTGGTTCAAAAGGTTTTAACGTAAGATTTTTAAGCACAAAATTCAAGTCTCAAGGAGGGACCAAGTCCCTAACAGGGGGTTTAAGATGAAGAATACCCTTATAAAGGTTTTCATTACTTGTAGTTGGGTTAGAGGTTTGTCATCCACAAAAATATGGAAGGCAGAAATTCCCGAGAAATATACTTTAATGTAGGAGTACTTGAGGCCACCTTCCAAAAGGGAAAGCAAATAATCCAGCACACATTGTAGTGGACAGGAATATGGGTCCAAATTGTGATCTTCTGACCACAGGGAAAAACTCTTCCATTTCACTGAATAGGAGGAACGGCTGAAGGCCTTACGGGCCACCCGCAGAACTTCCGTCACTTTAGGTGAGATCTGGACTCTGAAGAGGACTATTTCCTCAGGAGCCAGGCATGGAGATATAAGGAATGGAGGCTGGGATGAAGCAGAGTTCCCCTGGTCAGAAGTGCAGAGCAAATAGAGAGTGGATGAGGGTCCTGGACAGTCAATTGTTGCAATAATGGGAACCCGACCTGTCTCGGCCACAGCGGCACAATGAGGATCATGGAAGCCTCGTCCCTGAGTAATTTGAGAAGAACCCTCTGTATGAGAGGGGAAGGCATAAAGAAATCTTCCTGTCCAGGAATGAGATAATGCATCCAACCATAAAGTTCCAGGACCTGGCTCTGCTGAGCAACAGTGAGGCAGTTTGGCGTTTTGGGGAGAGGCAAATAAGTCCACGTCTGGCCATTCGCAGAGGAGGAAGATGTCTTCCAGAACTCCCTGGAGGATTCTCCCATTCATGATTTTGAGCTTTGAGTCTGCTTAGTGCATCTGCCAGAGTATTGGTGACACCTGGGACATGTACTGCTATTAGATTTATCCCCTTTTGGATTGCCCAGTATCATACTCACATTGCTTCGCTGCTGAGGGGATAAGAATGGCTGCCCCCTTGTTTGTTCAGGTAGTGAACCACCAAGGAACTGTTGGTTTGAATCTGTAAACAGCCCTGGGCAAGGAGGGTCTCGAAAGCTAGTAGAGCATATAGGATTTCTCTCATTTCCAAAATGTTGATATATAAATGTGCTTCCTGTGTGGTCCAGGTCCTTGCATCTGAACCACGTCCAGATGGGCACCCAAACCTTGGGTGGAGGCAATCGTGGTGAGAATCAGGCAGGGGATGGGAACCTGGAATGGGACACCATACAGAAGGTGATCCAGAGACATCCACCATCGCAATTCGGAAATAATCGGGGATGAAATCAGAACAGGAGCTTCGAAATAGTTTATTCTTTGATTCCATTGGACTCTTAGTGTCTACTGAAGGATCCTTATGTGCAGTCTCGCATGAAGAACGGTGTAAATGGCCGCTGACATATGCCCCAGGAGACAGAGATAGTCCCAAGCCGAGACATACTGGTTGGAAGACATCTGAGATGCCAACAGGATGAGCTTGTTTGCCCAGTCCCTTGGAAGGAAGACTAAACCCTGAGAGGTGTTAAGGACAGCTCCTATGTATTGCAGCCATTATGTAAAATCTATTTTCGACTTTGGCACATTGATCATGATTCCCAGGGAGGCGAACAGCTGAAGTGTCTTGGACAATGTGGCTCCTAGCACAGTACTGGATAGGACTTTCAAAAGTCATTCATCCAGGTTGGGAAAGACATATAGGCCTTCTCTTTACACAGCAGTCACCACCACCACAAGACACTTCTGTAAGGACCCTGGAGGACAGATCGAAAGGAGGTGCTCTGAATTGGTAATGATGGCCCTGAAAACAGAAGCGGAGGAAGCGCCTATGAGCAGTGTGAATCATGATATGGAGGTAAGCGTCCCTTATATCCAAAGAACAGAGCCCTTGTTTAGAAGAGGTAGGAGGGTCTGCAAGTTCACAATCCTGAACCTGGTTCCATGTCATAACAGCGAATCCGGATGGGCAACTGATAAGGGGGCACATGAATGTGAGTGCACAGTAAAGCAGAACAGCGATATGAACGGCAACAGTCAAAACAGCAAACAGTCCAGGTAAAAAAAAATGCAAACATCACCACCAGCATCACCGAAATGCAAAGGACCAGGAAGGACTGCAGGACACTGGGGGAGTGGGGGGTGGGGAGAGGATCACCGAGAGTGCATACACAGACACGACTGTGGCCACACAGGAGCTCAGCAGGACAAGACTGGTATGGGTGGGACGTGGGGAGGGCGTGGGGCACACAGATGGGTGGCACATTGTGGAGGTGGATTGCGAGGCTGGCTGACAACATAATGGGACACCGTAGACAGGCAGTTGGGGGGGGACGTGCACAGTGTAGACTGAAGGACACGGTAATCGTCACAGGCAGCAGCGGACCGCACACAGGAACGCACGGGTGTCAGGTGATGTAACGGCCGCCACATACATCATAGGCATTGGCAGATGCTGCTGCAGGTAGAGGAACAGGAGACTGTGGTCAGCACGAAAACCTGCCTGGGTGACAGCAAGCAGTAGATGGGTGGGGCAGGGGTGCAGCATGTGCAACAGCGAGCTACACCTGGAGCTGGAGGTTATAGGCAAGCCTACTCAGTCGACCATGATGCGCTTAACGTACTCTGCAGCAGTGCCCTCTTTCTCCAGATCAGGTCTTTGTATCATTTGCATTTGGAGGCAGTACTTGCCCCGCAGACAATCTGCTCCATGTGGAACTCGGTGAGCCGCTGTTCCTCGTAGAGACAGCCAATAAACCACCATATGCTTGGATGGGTGGCACCAAGGTGGGTGCTGAAGCCCCGGTGCCAGCCCTCAACCGCATTATTCATACATGCCAGGCCTGAGTGGGTGGCATCATGCATGTGCCATGCCTCCAGTGGGAATGGCGGACACCACCTAGCGGTCCGGCTGATGGCCCTGCCATGCCAGGTATCCTCGACATAGTCAAGGACTGGCCACAATAATTCTTCATGCTCCCTGTAGAATGGCATGTCACAGAGGGTGCCATAGGCGTCCACCACGTCCCCCACAGGCACAAAGGTGAGGGCAAGCACCATCCTCAGCTGTAGTGTGAATTCCTCATCGGAGGAACAGTAGTGGAGCACCTTGGCGGGCATGCTGGATGAGGCGCCAGACTGACAGGAGTGGAAGAAAACACCCCCTGACGGCTCCCCCCGGAAGACGGAGGCAAACGCATGCCAGGCCGCCCTTTCAGAATCCATCAGCGCCATCTTCAGTGTACAGCCCCCACCAGTCACCGCATCTCAGCGTACACCAAGGTATAAACCTTCTCCTGACAGCCATACATCAAGACGTACACAGCGGGCACCACAATGCCACTGCATAGTCCGTGTATCACGTATAGTTGCCCGAAGATGGGTGGTGAGGTGCAAAAGGTGACACTGAGAAACCAATCCTTGCATTCACCAAAAAAGCTTAGAAACTGCTGTGTTGCAAAGACCAGCACCCTGTCAGCGGACGGTCCACTATCGTACAGGAGGAAAAGGCTCCCCCGCCAAAGTGACCCAATACTCGGGTGGGATGACAAGGTCTTGCACTGTGGCTGGGGTTGCAGGGCAGTCCTTCGCAGCCTGCCGAACTCACTGTACTGCTTGAGTAGTGGCAGGATGGGCAGCCTGCCTGCAACTGCATCCGACACCCCAGAGGTACACTAGATGATGACCTGCCCTGTGCTCTCTATACTGGACCTGGTCCTGTCCCAGACCTCAGTCACACTATCTCCCCACATCAGGGACATGATTGTGTGGCCAGCCCTGGTGCACGATATGATATGCCTCCGTGTGCAGGCAAACAGCGCACTGGTACTTGTGGTACTGGTCACAGCATCAGTACACTTTACCGCATACCTCCTTATCCTGCCTGTAGGTGTATCCCGCCAAGAATAGTAGGGGTCTCCCCTTCTGGCTTTGTAAGAACTTCGGAGCATCCATTATTCATTTCACTGTAGTTGTGGGATGCCCATTGTTGACAGTGGGGTGCTATTATACCTTTCTGGTTTGGTCATGTGGTGGGGCTTGACAGGTGGGGCGTGGCAGTATGGAAACAGCCACCATGTGCGGCTAGCAGACAAAAGGGTATAAGCATCCTATAGTGTGGGTTTGGCAGTTTGAGCTTGGAGGCATGGGCGGCATTATTGCTGCACGAGGCTGGCATGTTGTGGACCTGTATGCCACTGCTGAGGGTGGTTGTGGTGCGATTCTGTTACAACTGACAGGTTACTGTTTCACTACTGTATTGCCTCACGACACGTGTGCCTATTTTGCTTGTACTGTTGCCGCTGCAGGGTCTTGAACCGTTGACACACAGCAGCTTATGTTGCTGGACTACCTGCCTGACAGATGCCTAACTCTGTATGCCATGACAGCATGCCACTGGGAGCACCGTCAGGCACTGCATTGAGTGGCTGTGGTGTGCTCAGGTGGGAGAGGTGTTCCCATGCTGTAGCTTGTGGCCTGCTGGGCAGGGGGGGTTTCGGGCAGTGGTGTTCCATCAGATGATGCTGGGAGACTGTACGGGCATGCGCGCATATCAGCCCATGCACGTTCACCATTTCTGGGGTCTCCCATTTGGCTAGTTGCCATTTTGACTTTTCACTCATATCATTAGTCACTGTTTAAACCTGTCACCACTGACCACTGTGCACATGAGCGAGTATGCAGTATGCACACTTCTCAACCACTACACATTATGCCATTCAGCATGGTGTAGTGGCTGTTTTATCACCCGCTGACTTTCCCTCGCTATTATCACTGGATGCCCCTGAACCTTTTGCACTCTATGTAGAGATTGAGGTTTCTGAGATCCAGAATGGAATGCAAAACCCTGTTCATTTTGGGATGAGAAAAAAAAAAAAGAGTAGAAACCCCTGCCATTCTGGGAAAGGAGAACGGCTCTACTGCCAGTTTTGTCACCAAGGCTTGAATTTCTTCTGCCAAAACTGAGGCTTGGTCAGGGAGTAGTGAGAGGCCCTTGGGGCACAGGAGGTGGGGTCTCTGTTAATTCCAGAGTGTGGCCTGATTGCATCAGTTGGAGGATCCGAGCATCTGAGGTGATGTGTTGTCAACCTGGAAGATGTAGGGCGAATATGCCCCCGACTGTCGTGGAATGGGCTTCTAATCTCACAGGCGAAGGGGAAACTTCAGGCAGTAGGCTGTCCAGGTTGAGGGACAGGAGGGACATAATAGGTAGTTTTTGGATTGTTACGTGGCCCTGGCAGAGAAACTTAAGCCTTTCTTTTATTATTGGGCTGCTGCCTGGGACGGACCTTTGTCTTTTCGCAGGTCTGCAAAAAATTACCCTCATAATTGGGTTTTCTCTGGGTATGGTAGAGAGAGCATAATGACTGCAATGTACAACCCGAGGCCTGCAATGATGTCAGAATATCCTGGGTCTAAGAACCAAATAGCTTGTCACCCTTAAAGGGAGCAGTAAGAATGGACTGCTTGACATCTGGGGCAAATCCCGAGACCTGGAGCCAGGCATGCCGCCTAAGACAAATGCCAGCTGAAGAAGCCTGGCTGTGGAGTTGACGGCGTAATAGGCTGCCTGCAATAAATGATTGCCAGCAACCAAGGCAGCAGTCAACTTGGTCGTCAAATCCTCCTTAAGAGCAGTATCCTGGAAGGAATGAACAGAAGCCGGAGTTGCTTTAAAGATTTCTTCTTGATCTTTAATAAGGTAACCCATATAATTTAAAATTCTGAGGGTCAGAATAGAAGAGGAGTACACCCTTTCACCCATGACTTCAAGCTTCTGAGATTCCTTATCTGGAGGCTAAGCACTGAGATGTTTTGGTCATACTGACCTAGCTGCACTGATAACCACAGAGTCAGCCCATGGAGGGGAAGTAAATTAAGGGTGTTCTATTGGGGCCTGATAGGTCCTGTTGGCTTTACATGGAGCTGAGGGTACAGAAGAGGGCTGTTGCCAAGCAGCCATAATGACCAAGGAAAGAACATCAGAAAGGCCTAAATAATTTGCCAACTTCCTCCAGAAGATGTTTTACTCCATCTCCTGGAATCCAAAAGTCTTCTGAAGATGAATCATGATATCAGAAAAACTACGGTCACTTGGAGGGGAACAAGGAAGGACAGTAGTAGTCTCATCCAGAACTGAGAAGGCAGAAGAAACCAATAAATGAGATAGCGGTTCTTGTGCCAAAGCATCCTCCTGATCCTCCTCCACTTACCAAGCTTGTAGATCGGGGTCCTCCATGTCAACGTCCTGGTGAAGCGGACCTTGAGATGGTGTGGAATGTACCAACTGTATGGGTACAACCGAAGAGATTGGGTTTGGCTGTGGGACCAATTGAGCTACTGATGAAGGGTGGACAAAGGCACCCATCACCTCTGACAGAAGAGTCGTTGATGATAAAGCGGAACTCAGAATATCCTGCCCAAGCTGTGCAGGCATGGTTGCTGATGACTTCGATGGAACCATCAAACAATGAAAATAAGAACCTTGAGATGGGGGCGGCAGCATTAAAAGCTGCAGCTGAGGTAAACCTGCCAAAGTCGCTGATGGACGAGCTGTCTACGAATGAGTAGTAGAATGGCCAGAGGTTGTCGATGGTATGGAAGATAACTTGGCAGCTACTTCAGAAAGGCAGCTAAAACCATTTAAGTTTTAAGTATACCCTGCTCCATATAGCAGGAAGAAGAAGAAGGCAGGCTAGTCATCGATGGAAAGGAGACAGAAGCAGCATGCTTAATCTTGGAAGAGTGCTTTTTTTGGCTTTTCCTGTTCAACCAGCCCCGTTGACGAGGGATCCTTACCAGAATGGCGGGATCCAGAGGATGAGGGTGAGGACTCCTTCGACTTTGAGGGGTGTTCCCATACCAGGAGGGTAACTTTCTGCTCCATGAGGTGCTCTTCAAGTGTCTGGAGTCGTCGACGTTTGGTAGCTTTATTAAACCACTGACACAAGACACAAGCATGGGTATCGTCTGCTGGACCCAGGCACTTCACACAGAACTCGCGCAGGTCCTCTGTCGTGATTTTCTGGACACAGGAACACTTTCTGAAAAGAGAATCTGTAGATGACATGGATCAGTCAATAGTAACGCGACATTACTGGTAATGCTGCAGTAAAATAGTAGCCTTGAACTTTTCGTCATCGACTGAAGCTGTACTCTGGATGGAGAACATGCCTCATGCAGGCTGCAATAGGAAAAAAAAATGAGGAGCATCTGGGACTGCCCCCTTTTATACCTGTCAGGATACAACATGTGGTGTCTTTGGAGGTGGTACCAGGTAGACTGCTGATAAATCATCTGGATGGAATCAGGCCTGCGGTTGGAATATTCCTATATGTAATGACCTGCTGCAAGAGATTTCCTTGATGAAGAGTCAGAGGTTCCACTGCCAGTTCTTGCAGCAAGGGGAACCAGATTTGACGTGGCCAGAAAGGGGCAATGAGGATCATCGTAGCCCTTTCCATCCGGAGCTTGATCAGAACTCACTGAAGGAGTGGGAAGGGAAGGAAGGCATGCAGAAACCTCCCTGTCCAGGAGAGGGACAATGCATCTTGCCAGAAGACTCCAGGACCAGGACCTAGCGATCAGAAAAGTGGCAGTTTTGCATTGTGTGGGGATGCACAAAGGTCCAACTCAGGTCAGGCCCCATCTGTCGAAGAGGTCTTCTACCACTGAGATCAGAAGTTCCCATTCATGGGCTCCGGAGCGCAAGTGACTTACGTTGTCCACCAGGACATTTTGGTCACTAGGAACATGGATGGCAGAGAGATCCAGGCCACATTCGATGACCCAATACCAGACTCTCATTGCTTGCCTGCTCAAGGGCTAGGAATGAGTCCCCTCTGCTTGTTTATGTAACAAACTATGCACATGTTGTCCATCTGAACGAAGAGTGGACCTGAGGAGAGGTGGGTCTGGAAGGCCTGCAGGGCATACAGAACTGCCTGCATCTCCAGGAGGTTTATGTAGAGATTCTTCTCTAACTCGGACCATGTCCCTTGACTTTGGTGGGTCCCCATGTGGCTCCTCAGCCAAGGCCTGAGTTATCCATCATAAGGATCTGCTATGGGGGAGGTATAGAAAAGGGAATCCCTCGAAATAGATTGCTGGGCTCCAGCCACCACAACAGTACCTTCTTGACCGGACTCTAAACCAGCACTGGTTTTACAGGTTGTCCACGCGCTGGTCCCACTGGATCCACAGTGTCCACTGAGGAATACGCATATGCAGCTGGGCCAGGGGAACTGTGGCAATGGCTACGGCCATGAGGCCTAAAAGCCTCAGAAAGACCCTCACCAGAACGTGATGACTGGAGTAAAGGAGGCGGGCCTGGTCCATCAAATGCTCTGCTCTGCCTGGAGGTGGCCTTCAGCACTGCTCCTATGTACAGGAGGTGCTGAAACAGGATCAAGAAAGACATTGAGAGGCTGATAGTAATACCTAAAGCTTGGAAAAGGCTACAGGTGTGAGAAAGAGTTTGAAGGGGACAGTCCCTGGATGGGGCCACTAACAGCCAGTTGTCCAGGTAGGGAAAAACATAGAACCTCTGCCATCTCAGAACAGCTGCCAATGCTCCCAGGCATTTGGTGAAGACCCTGGGGGTTGAGGACAAGCCAAAGGCCAGAGTTCTGATCTGGTAATGCGCTCCCTGGAAGTGGAAGTGAAGGAAGTGCCGGTGGGAGGCAAAAACCGTGATATGTAGGTGTACATCCTGCATATCCAGGGAACAATGCCAGTACCCCTGATTAAGCAGGGGCAGTAAACCCTGAAGAGTGACCATCCTGAACCATTTGTACTCTATAAACAGGTTCACCTGGAGCAGGTCCAGGATGGAACAAAGGTCTCCCATTCGCTTGGGGACCAGGAAGAAGTGGGAGTAGTACCCCCATCATAGCTGACGCCGAGGGACAGACTCTATGGCATTTTTCAAAGTAAGGCCTGGATTTCTTCCTGGAGGAGGGGGATGTGGCTGGGAGGATATGAAGAACTGGCTGAAGGGTTTTCTGGAGGCCACTCTATGAACTCGAAAGTGTGGCCATGCTCGATGAGCTGCAGCACCTAGTTGTCTGTGGTGATTTCCCTCCATCTGTCCAGGTGCAGGGAGACATGATCCTGGACAACCGCCTCCTGTGGAATGACTGGGGTGGGTCTGACAAGGAGTCAGGAGGTGGGAGCAGCCACAGTTGGGGCTGCTACTGCACCTCAGGCGCTATCGGTGGCTGTGGCAGAGGGAATGTGGAGAGCTGCCCCCACCTTGCACTTGCTCTGGGCTTTGGGAGGAGGTCAGGCCTGTCTGCAGGAGGAGCAATGAAAAGGAGCCCACTGCCCCAATTTTGACTGGGTATGGTACATAGAATGGATGGATTTTACAGCTTGTCCTGAGATCCGAGTTCGGAGATGATATCCTGGACATCTCCCCCAAAATGTTTGAACCCACTGAAGAATGTGTCCATAATATTGGACTGGATGGCATGTGCAAAGCCAGGAATGGCACCTCATACGAAAGGCCCCGATTTTTCCACGATTCTGCGGCCACGGAAATTGCAGCTGAATTTAATGTAAACCATGGAACAGTCTGTGGTTTACATATACTGCGGAATAGTATTCCACAGTTTACATGAACTGTGGAATATTATTCCAAGGTTTACATGAACTGCAGAATAGTATTCCATGGTTTACATGAACTGCGGAATATTAGGGTTACATGAACTGTGAAATATTACTCTGTGGTTTACATGAACTGAGGAATATTATTCCGTGGTTTACATTAACTGGGTTACATGAAATGCAGAATTTTATTCTGCAATTTATATTGAAGAGTCCATATTTAGCTGGCCCACCAGCGCAGTGGTACCACTACTGCTAGCGAGGCTGATGACCTGGGTTCGGAAACAAGCCTATAGAGTTGGAGGGCCAGCCTGGGGGAGGAGGATCAAGTATCCTATGGACTGCTCTCCTCTTCTGGGTGAGAGGAAGGGGGGAAGTCACCGGTGTTTGGGTAACCCCTCATGGTAGCCTGGGGTATGACAGCCAGGACAGACTACATGTGGAAGGAGTGTCAGATGTTTGGTGTGCCACCTCAGTTTCATTGCATGACATGCCTCCCAGGGATAAATAGGAAAATGGAAGTTTCGACACCGCACAATGACGTTCGCCCCATGGTGCAGACCTCGTGCCACTGACCGGGCTCTCGCGCCCATTCTGCCATTCAGCCTCTGTTGAAGGAAAGGGCCCTCCAGCTGCCCCACACCTGGGGGGGTAAACTGGGGTGTTCTAGAAGTGAGGTAAGTCCAGGGGTGTTTGGCGAGGCTGAGCGTGTACATATCAGACCGATGGCGGGACTGAGCGTGTATACACCAGACCGATGGGGGCTGGTGGATAAGGAAATAAAGCATAATAAAACAAAAAAGAAGAGTCAGTATAAACTGTGAGTAAAATAAATCTGCAGTTTACATTGACTCTAACCAAGGAAAATTATTCCATGGATCATATAAACCCCAGAAAAGTATTCTGTGGTTTATAATAAATTCTGCAGAATGTTTTTTGGAATTCTGTGGAATTTAAAAACCAAAATGTGAAAAGCACTTTGGAACAGCCCTTGCCCATTGGTTTGTCTACTAGGGTTTTACCTTAAAAATCAAAACAGGTAACCCCCCCAATATCCAGCACAGCCCCACCACCCTCCTACCTACCCATCCTGAAAACCTCCTCGAGTCCCTTTATTTGAAGTAGAAATAGTTTTATCAGGTCCCATACAGTGTTTTCCTCATCCTCGTCCTTCTAATTTCACCACCAGGACTGAATTCCAGTTCTTTGTCCCAGAAGGGCTTTGAGCACAGCCACACAAAGCACTGCTGGAATGGGAATCAGGCATTCTGGGCTAGTGGTAAAACTAGAAGGATAAGGATCACTGTGCAGTGTGATAGCTGCTAAAAATATTACTCATTCAAATTTGGTGACCCTGGGGACTCTCAGGCTGGGGTGGGGAAAGTTATGGGGCTGAGACGGATGCGTTGTTTTGTTTACTTTCTAATACCAAGAACTCAGGAATTAATTGACAACCTTCTCTGGTTTGTAGGTCCCAGCCCTAAAACTAACATTTTTCCCTACCTGGGTGCTTGGGGGGGTTACTGGCCAGCTACTGAGAGACCAGCTGCCACATAAATTTCCACAGAAATAGAAACTAATGTTGCAGAAGTACTGCAGCAAGGGGGAGGCTTGATGCAGAATTTAGTCCCAAACTGCCGCAGAAAAATCGGGGCCTTGCTCATACAGATACCAATAGCCGCTGCCCGGCTCTAGGCATCTATGGCATCACAGACAGCCCAGAGGATGTGAATACTGATGTCGAAGCCCATTGTGAGGGCCTGGAGAGTCTTCTGCTTGGAGGGATCATCCGGCATGGATAGGACAGCCTCCCAAGCCTGATCCCACAGTAGGTTCTGGTACTGAACCATATGGGCCAGATAATGGATAGTCCTGATGGCCAGAGTGGCAGAAGTGAAGGCTTGCTTCCCCATCAGATCCAGCTGACAGGACTTCCTGTTAGGGAGGAAGGGAGCTTAGTTGCCATGGTCTTTTGGTGCAGTCATGGGCCGCATTGATAATGACTAAATTGGCCTTGGATTGCTCATCGAAGTAGGGCTTACCAGGCAGAGCGTGGTAAAGCCTGTCAGCCTTCTTGGATACCGCTGGTACCATATGAGGACGGTTCCAAGCAGCCCAGGTAATGACCTCATAGGAGTCGATCATAGGTGGGACTAACCAGTGGAGGGGCATCTGGCTGACGTAAGTAAATGGCAAGCCGACGCCACTCCAGGTCCTGTTCCTCAGTCTCCCAACCCCATGGTGTCCTGAATGTGCCTCATGATGGCCATAAATGTGGGGTCATCAGAGGGGGAATTAAGGGACACTGCTGGGTGCTTCCTCCCCTTCTGAAGAATCTGGCCCCAAGGAGGCGGACTCATTGCTGAAGTTCTGGTCAGCATCGTCCACATTGTCAGCCCAGCTCTCTTTGGGCTGACAATCATCTGAGCACCTGGATGATCTGATGAGAGCCCTACCCTGGGGTGTGTGAGGAGCACTTAGGTCCGGCCAAACAGGGGCTGGGGAGGTGGGTCCCAAGGGAGGCCCTTGAGGGGAGGCCAGAGCTTTAGCCCCTCGGGCTGGGACCTGCATCTGCATGAAGGATCATAGGACAGAAATTAGCCCATTATAGTCCAAATGGGCCAGCGTTGGTCCCATAGGAAGTGGGGACTGGTGACAGTCCCACTGGAGTCAGATATGGGTAGCCAAGCGCAGGTCCCACTGACGTCTGACAGGGGTACACAGGTGCCAGACCAGCAGGAGCAGGTACTGGGTGCCCAGGAGTAGGTCCTGCAGGTATGGGTTGTGGCAGGATGGGCGGCGGACCCACCAGAGTGAGTGGCGGGAGAATGGGCGATGGGACCACAGGCACTGGCTGAGGTAGCAGGGCCAGCAACAGATCAGCAGGCTGTGGCAGAAGAAGGCCAGGAGCAGGACCTGCAGGCCCTGGTCAAGGCAATGCCTGAGGGATATCCATGGCCACCGGCCGCGGGGAGACAGGCGCTAGGGTGGAAGATGACCCCCCAGGCAATGGCTGAGGAGAAACCAGGCTCTGGGAGGTACTGGTGTTGTGCAGCATCTGCCCCTGAAAAGAAGGGGCAGAAATGGTTGTGGTCCCAACAGGGGCGACCGATGTCAGTGGCGCAGGTGTTGGGAGGGGTGAGGTGACAGCAGACAAGTGGGTGTCAGTAGCACCCATGCCGGATGCAAAGACTGTGGCCAAGCCACTCAACTGACAGTCCATGGAGAACAAGGGCTAAAACAGCAGGGGCTGGAGGGCAGGATATCAAGTACCCTGTCCCGAGGAGCCCCCCACCAGTGAGGCAGACCTGGGCAGCGGGGCCACCAGTAGCCCTGTGAGAGGTTTAAATGCTACTTGGATGAGCATTTGTACTAGCCGGGGGGGACTGCGAAACCAAGGGACACAACAATTGTCTCCCCCCCCAATGATGAAGCAGCAGGGAGGGAGAGCTCAAGGGGAGTTAGCTCTCCCAGACCAGAGGTGCAAGAAGACAGTGGTGAGGACAAGGCAGAGGATAAGGGAAGGGTATAAATCAGGAAAGCAAGAAGAACGGAGTAAAGGAGAAAGGTAATGGAAAAGGTAACAAGAGAAGGAGGGGCTGAGGGAGCTTCAGGGAACAGCACAGGCAGAAGGGGAGTGGAAAGGAGGGAAAGCAGGAAGGCAGGGAGGGAGGTATGGAGAGTCATGTGCATCAATCCAAGGAGTCTGGGAAATAAAATGACAGACCTGGAGGTTATCAGGGAGGAGGCTAGCCTGGATTTGGTGGCCATAATGGAGTCATGGTGCACTGACAGCCAAGACTGGGACATGGCCACACCAGGCTGCTCTTTCTTCAGGAGAAATAGGGAAAGGAGGAGGGAAGGGGAAGAGTTGTGTACTAAATATGAAGGAGGGAATCAAAGTCACGGATGTACAGGGGCACCTGGAGGAAAAAAGAAGGGCTGGAGTTGCTGTGGTCTTTCTGGAGACATGTACTAAAGCCCTTATCTATACAGGGGTGGTGCATAGACCTCCAGCACAAGGAAAAGAGTTAGATAAGGCAGTTGGGGAAACCGTCATCAGGATAGCAAGTAAGGGGGAAGTGCTGCTAATTAGAGACTTCAGTCTGCCAGTTGTGGATTAGAGCCTTCCAACTGCAGCTTCAGGCAAACAGCAGGGTCATCCTTGACTCCCTAACAAGTGGCTTTTCTCAAGCAACTAGTCAAGGTATCCAGTAGGGATGGGGCTGTGCTTGGCCTAGTGCTTACAAACAGGGATGGCAGTGCAGACATCACAGTGGGCAGTCCCCTAGGTACTAGTGATCACCGTAAAAGGGTGGCATAACATTAAGATGGGAACAGAGACAAACCACACTAGGACATGGGTCCTAGACGTCAGCAGGGTGGACTTTAAAGAAATAGGAGCCTGCCTCAGAAACTGCCTTGGAGGGAAATTGCCAGGAAGGGGCAGAGGCCCAGCAGGGAAATATAAGGGAGGGCAAAATCAAGGCAACTAACCTCTGTGTGAAGGAGCTAGTAAAAGCAGAAGGAAAAGGAAACTGTTATGGTTCTCTTGGGAACCGGTCAAAATGGTGAGTGAAAAAATGGTAGTATTAAGGAGGTACAAGTATGCCAAAAAGGCTTTTGATATGGTGTCATGGCCCCTTTTGTGGCAAACCCTGTCTCATTTTGGTTTTCCTACCCAATTTATAAAGCAGATTCAACATATATATACCTCTCCAAAAGCAAATATCAAGGTGGATGGAGCTCTTTCACATTATTTTGACCTGACTAGAGGTACCAGGCAGGGGTGTCCCCTCTCCCCACTATTATTTGTACTATACCTTGAGCCTTTGGCAATAGCCATATGGTCAGTACAGGAAACAGAGGGGATACCCCCGGGGGTCCATCAGCATAAGATTTCACCTTCTGCTGATGATATTCTTTTAACTATACTACAGCCTGAAACATCTATCTCAGAAATGTGGAAACAGCTCCAGATCTTTGGAGACCTGTCTGGATACAGAATCAATGGCCAGAAAACTGAGGTACTGATGTATAATTATGTACCCTTTCCCATTCTAAAACAAAATTATCCTTTTAAATGGTCTGGACAAGCGATGCGATACCTAGGGATAAAATTGACCAAGAAGCCAATCCACTCAGAACTACTGAATTTAGAACCTTTAACGATAACCCTGACAGAGGATCTTTCCAGATGGACGCATCTTCCTCTAAGTTTCCTTAATAGAATTGAAGCGATCAAGCAAAATGTTTTCCCCCAAATCCTATTTCTTTTTACAAACCTTGCAATTTACCCCCTCTAACTTCCACTTCCAGGCATGGGACAGGCTTATTTCACAATTTATTTGGTAAGGTAAACCCCCAAGAATTTGATACTCTACTCTGTAGGCATCCAGGGAGAAAGGTGGATTAAACCTTCTGGATCTTAAAAATATGCCCTGGCAGTGCAGCTGTGGGTGATGCTGAACTGGATGAATCCAGTATACACTGTACATTGGAAAAAATTAGAGTGGACTTGGGGAGACCTCTTTGAAGAACAAAAACATTTTTTTAGTCGCCCTCCCAAATGTACTACATTGGGGATGTACCCAACATATACTAGAGAGGCACTTAGAGCTAGGCTCTAAGTAATTAAGAAATAAATACCTTTCCAAAAAGGAAAAACTTTATTTTGTAGCTTTGGCATATGACGAAGAAATTAACAGGGGACAAAGTGCTAGGACTTTTGAAACCTGGCAGAGATATGGAATAAAACATGTTTTCCAGCTCATAGGCCCAAATGGACTTCTTCCATTTGTATCTTTACAAACAAAATTTCAGACACCCCACAAGTATTTTATTTCCTTTTACATATTAAATCAATAGTCATGAGATGGACCTCTCGGACATATGTGCAGACCCCTCACCATTGGCCACACTGATGCATACCCACATCCTATGCTCTCCTACAGAGCATTTAATCAGTCGTATTTATCTGGCTCTGCATTGGAGGCAAAGTGACTCTACGGACTCTATCAGACTTAAATGGATGAAGGAGTTAGATGGAGAAGTCTTGGATGTGGGATGGGTCAGCTCTGCACTCTAGGTTTTGAAACTTTCCACCTCTCCTTACTGGAAGGAATATGCCTGGAAGCTCAGGTTCAGATATTTTAGAACCATAGCAATTTTAGTAAAATTTGGGGAACTTACCAGAGGACAATGTTGGAGGGGATGCAATTCCAACAATGCAGACCAGAGTCATATTTTATGGCATTGCCACAAACTGACCCTTTAATGGCAACAGATATTAAAGGAGCTGACTGATATTTACGGCTGCCCAGAGCTTTTTACATTCACATATGTATTCACTTTTGTTAAACCAAATGCAGTCCGAATAGACAGGGCATTATTGAAGCAAATCACCCTCCTGATTCTGGCAGCCCACAAAGCTAGTATTAGATTGTGGCATACAAAACGTATTCTGACTAAACAAATGTGACTGCCCATAATCAGCGACATATATTCACTGGAGCACCTTTCTGCCAGACTCTCAGACAGAGTTGCAAAATTTGAGATCAGATGGAGAAAATGGGTAATGTACCAACTGGAGCATTATAAAGATTGTGTCCCTTGAAAGATTAGTGAGATGGGGGAGGGGGGGGAGAAAGGGAAGGAGTGAAGAAATGAAGAATAAGACTTTGGCAAGTGGAACCCCCTGTTGGGGACATCATCTCCCTCCATATTCATATCTATATATATATACACATCTATCTATCTATCTATCTATCTATCTATCTATCTATCTATCTATCTATCTATCTATCTATCTATCTATCTATCTATCTATCTATCTATCCATCCATCCATCTATCCATCCATCCATCCATCCATCCATCTATCTATCTATCTATCATTAATACCAGCCCTAATAAAAGTAGAAGTTATGAGCTTAATGAACAACCTGAAATAAACTGCACAAGAAGCCACATCATTAAAAGATATAACTTTATTGTGAAAGTACTGAAAAAACATGACATTTATTCCAAATGTATAAAGCTCTTTCTTTTAGATAGTATTCAATATTTCAATTAATATATCATTGCCTTTTAAGCCACTGTATCTATGTAAAGGAAGATCTTAGCCAGAGATGTAATGAACTCTTTTGCCTAGAACTGTGAAGTAGTATGCTGTAATAATTGAGTGTAGATGTCTGTTATAAAATTTCTGAAAAATAAATAAAACTTGGATTATAAAAAAAAAGAGGTATAAGTAAACACAGAGGGAGGAAAACAGGGAGATATACTAAGTAAAACAGAGGGAAGCAGGAAAGGCAGTGAAGGAAGCAAGCTGGTGGAAAGGATAGCCGAAGGGTAGCTAAAGGGGATAAGACTTTTTTTCAGGCACAAAAGTATGAAGAAGAAAGGAAAGAGATGGATAGTGAGAATAACGATGGTGGCAGGGGGGCCTGCGCAGAAGAGGATCAAGAAAAAACAGATGTCCTGAATATGTATTTCTGCTCAGTCTTCACAGTGGAGGGAGGGAAATCCACCAGGGAGCAGGAATCTCCAGCTATTGCCCAGTCAAAGAGCACAGGGGTATACATTCAGCCCATGGGTCTTCCCCAGATATTAGTGGGCACTTGTTATCACCATCCCTCTATAGACATTAACCAAACCACACAGTTAGCTAACAAAATTTCTCAAATAACAAATAAAGGTATGTTCCTCCTACTGGGGGACTTTAACTTGCCTACCATAAACTGGGAGACCCTAACAAGTTTAAATCAACATGATGAACAATTACTTACAACTATTACAGACCTAGGCCTTAGCTAACTCGTTAGGGAACCTACCCGGGGAACAAACATTCTATAAACAACCTAGAGACTTCCATAACTAATCTTCAGATCTCTGACCCTCTTGGTAATTGTGATCATACCTACAGTATATTCTTTACTATTCCATTTTATCTACATTCCAAATTTAATAATCTTAAAATCAAGCAATACGACATGGCAGATTTTCACAAAATTAATGAACACTTAAGTTCTACACATTGGGACCACATCCTTTCCCCCCTTAACATCGAAGAAGTCTGGGACTTATTAAAGTCAAAAATCCATGAACTTGAACAATTATATGTACCAGAAAGGAACAAATATAACATCAAAGGAAAAATCCCTCCATGGTTTAACAAATCCATTAAAAAACAAATCACATGTAAACAAAAACAATTTTCATTATTAAAAAAATGTCCTATGGACCAAAAGGATGGCATATTAGTTAAATATAGGGAAGCTGTTAAAAAATGTTAAAAACTGACTAAACTTGCAAAACGTAACCTTGAATTTCAAATTGCACATACAAAAGATTCACATAAAGCTTTATATTCCTATCTAAACAATAAAAAAGGGAACAATCAACTGGTAGGACCATTAACTTTTAATAACACAACCATTACTTCTGATATTGAAACAGCTACTGTGCTCAATGTATATTTTTGCTCAGTATTTGAGCAAGATGTCTTATTGACAACATCTAAAAATTATACATCTAGTTACACAGATTATAATGTCTCATTTCACGACACCCAGAAGCTATTAGGAACATTAAAACAAACAACATAAGTCCCACATTTCTTATAAGAGCAAAAGAAGCTATTACCTTACCACTTTTTTTTTTTAATAAAACCTTGTATGAATCTAGAGTCCCATCCGATTGGTTGACTGCTACAGTCATTCCCATTTTTAAACAAGGCTCACACTCTAAAGTAGAAAATTACAGACCAATTAGCCTCACCTCAGTCCCCTGCAAACTGATGGAAAAATAATCAAATCATTATTAGAAGTAGAAATGCACCCCCTGAATATAATAGATACATCGCAACACGGGTTTAAATCAGGTTTTTCCTGCACTACAAATCTGCTATCTTTCTATAACCACTTCAGTATAAGACTTGCCTCCAATATCCCTATTGATGTCATTCTTCTCGACAACAGTAAAGCATTTGACAAAGTGTCACACACCATCCTGGTAAACAAGCTCCTTCATTTAGGTTTCTCATCATCTGTTGTCTCATGAATAAGCAGTTGGTTGAGTAATTTAGAACCCGAAGTGTTAGGGTAAATGGTGCACTATCACTCAGATATAGGAAAAATGACTAGTGGTGTTCCTCAGAGCTCTGTCCTGGGACCCACTCTCTTTAATATTTTTATCAGGGATATGAACATCTCATCTGATAATATCCTAACAAAATTTGCTGATGATACCAAATTAAGGGATAAGGTGAACAATAAGACCATTATAAAAAGTTTATTATTTGACCTTGCATCCATAGAACACTGGGCAAATATTAACAAAATGCATTTTAATGTTTCAAAATGTGCAGTATTATATATGGGAAAAAATAACCCTAAACAAGTGTGCCATTTAAACAATACTCGCATTAGAGAATCAAATACAGAAAAAGACTTGGGGATACTGGTCAATGACAAATTATCCTCGTCATTCCACTGTAACAAAATAGCTAATCAAGCAAATGTGCCTTTTCGTAGGATAAATCACACTTTTATTTCCAAAACTGAACAATGTATCTTGTCCCTGTACAGGTCCTATTTTTGAAGCCCATACCCACTCTCTGACATTAAAAGAATAGAACAGATTCAACATAGGGTGACCAAACTTGTCCATCATCTTTCACATATGGATTATAATACCAGACTCCAGAAAACTGGTTTATATTCCCTTAAACTTAGAAGAAGAACAAGGGGTGATCTCCTGCAGTTATTTAAAATTCTCCAATCACCGACATTAATGCGACAGTGTGGTATATTTTACTCCAACAGAAAGATCGTAGCTAGGTTACACAGCAAGCAACTCAAAGTTAATCGAGCCAATAATCATATAAGGCAGAATTTCTTTACAATTAGTGCACTCAGGCTGTGGAATACATTACCACAAGATGTAGTTGACTCATAAATATTATAATCTTTAAAAACAAACTTGACAAATGGCTTTTTAACTAATATTGGGCTAATGTTCCACTTGTGTGGAGGACAATCTCGATGGGCAATCGCCTTCTTTTGTCCACTAAACCAAGTAACCAAATATGTAACTTTAGAAAAAGCAAAGGTGTTTTCCCCATGCCCTGGTTATAGCTCCCTGAGAAATTCTGTGTGATTGTGTTTTTTTAAGTGTATTTACCCAAGTTATCACAGTTGACATTTTTTGAGACCCCATGACCTGCTGTTATAAAAAAATTAGGAAGTGACAAAGTTTACTACAGTAAAGCTGTATTTGTAAATGGAAAGCATTAAAAATGTCCATAAAAATAAATTCGGCAGATGGTTATTGTTAAGCAACACTCCTCCACCAGTTATGTAACAAACACATCAAATACCTAACTGGGAAATCCAGTTACTTACATAGTAGCAGATCTGTGGACATGTTCATGGGTTACACAAAGGAAACCTAAGACAGAAGAAACATGAAAAAGTATTACTTGTCAGTATGGTACGTATCTGCATTTAACCAATGATAGCAGACTGAGGCAAAATAAATGCTTAATAATTTTTGTTCCACTGACTCAATGGTGATTACATATAGGATAAAGTATGGGGTGCAGTGTGTTACGAGAATTTAACACACACCCGAGTTGTTGGATGGCACATAAACCCCGTATGAAAGCCATCCAACAATGAGGGTGTGTGTTAAATTCAAGTTAAACACACTGCACCCCATATTTTGCTTTATATAACTGAAGGGCTCCGTTTTTTTCTATGGTGAGATTTGACTTTGAAAAAAGACCTGGAATCTTACCTGGGAGATGAGCGTTTTTATTTGTGTGAGAAAAACAGAACTGTGCTTCAACATTAAGATTTCATTATTTAAACTGGTAATCAGAATTGTTGTTAGGACTCGACGCATTGTCATATACAGAATCTGAATGGACTGGTTACCTGAAAATCTCACCTTGGAGGTGCTGGGGCGCATGAAGGAGAGGACTAGACCTTTCCTTCCTCTTCTGGCAGTTGCTGCGGTCGTTAGGCAGTCCTGAGAGCAGAGCACTATTGGTTACTGTTAGGCAGTCCTCAGAGCACTACCAGCTTGTCCCTTAAACACCGGCTTGGATTCAATGGGATCCTTTCAGTAAATCAAATGCTCCCCGCCAAATTGTCATCTGAAAGCACCGCCTTGGGTCAACATCATGAGGACAGGGCAGAGTTGGTTGAGTACTTACACCCGTGACTTTCGCCTGTCACTGCTACAGTTGAAAGCTCGCGCTCTGTTTCTTTAGTGTGTGTCTCGAGCACTTTGCTATGGAAAGGGAGCATGTGAATGCTGTAACACCTACTTAGGCGTTACGGTATTTAATACATGTTTTTTTGTATGTGAAAAAAATGGAGACCATTAATTATATATAGAATAATGCATGGAGAAGTGTGGTTTGTGAAGATTTTATGCACACTCGAGGTGTGTGATGCCCCATAAACCCCAAGGGCAAAGTCGAAGGGGTTTATCTGGGCATCACACACTGAGGGTGTGCATAAAATCAGAATCACCATGCTTCCCCATGTTTTCTTTTTTATATGTACTGGTTACCATTAGTTAATTTAGGTAAATATAAAATCAGCTAACATGGTAACCAGCTGTTTCATAGGTAGACTGAGGAAATCTGCTGACTCACCAATTTCCTCGAGGTATTTCTTGAATACAGCTACATCACTTTTTGTTTAATTAACAGTTTTTTTGTTTTCCTGCTCTTCAATGAATTTCAGACTTTCCGATCCATTCGGAGGCTGAAAACGGGATGCGGTTGCCATTGTTTGCTGGTTTTTGTGCGGAGATTTTATTTTTCAGTGTGGTTGCTTTTTTTTTCACTCAGAGCCTTGAGAAGTGCTTTTACCGCACTGGCAGTTTTCAGAGAGGAGCCTGAGTGGACCGCCAGCACGAGAACATGTTCTCAAGGGATAGTTCAGGGAGACTTGCGCTGGTTTTGTGGTGCCCATAGTTTACAGAACTCCATAATTCACAACTGTGCAGATGGTAGTTTATTGCACCTAACCAGTAAATATAAAGTTTTAAAAACTGGAAAAAATATCTTTCTACAACAAACACTCTGGAAAAAAAAAGCATCAGCAGATCGCTATGCAGGTCACATTTGGCAAGCACATTATATTTAATTTAGAGCCCATTTCAGGTGGCTTTGGGTGATGTACACAACACAACACCACCAGCAGACTAAAACTGATGAATAAAAAAAAACCAGAAATTAAGGCTCATCAAGGGATGGGCCAGTTGTCAGGGAGAAGAGTAAGGGGGAGGAGCAGACTCGATGGGCCGTTGGGGTCCTTTTCTGCAATCATGATTCTATGATCAAAGGCTAGGTGCAAGAGCTGGATTTTCAAGTGGGACTTTAAATAATCAAGAAAAGGGGCTGAATTCAGTGACATTGGGAGGGTTTCACCAAAACTGGGGCAGCCACCTGGAAGGCTTGATCATTGATGATTTGAGGACCTTTCAATGGGCACGATGCCAGCCAGCCCAGTGGCTAAGGAACTTGTGCCTTACCTCCAGCCATGCCAGTGACCTGGTTTGAGAACAAACAGGTGGTCAGGGGTCAGCCAGGGCAGGAGAGGACTGAGTGTCCCAGGGACAGATCTCCTCTCCAGGGTGGGGAGGTGGTTGGCCCAGCTGTAGATTATCACCAGCTGCAGGCCAGGTGGTACTGCAGCACAGGTGGTAAAAGTAAGGAAGGGATACTGTGGGGAACGTCAGCTGGGTGTGCCTCGACATATGAGATTGACACTCTGCAGCATAGGGTGAGGAGACAATGGAAAACAGTAAGTGCTGGGGGAAGGTTAGCGAAACCCAGCCGGCCAATCCCCGAGCCCGCTCTAACACCTGGAGAGGATGGCCCTCCCTCCTCTGGTCCTGTCAAGAGGGGAAATTTGTGAGAAGACCCTGACCAAGGTGGGTATCGGGGGAGGTGGGAGCCGGCTTGGGGCAGCAGGGATTGGGTTGATAAGCCACCCCCGGGATGCAGGAGTCAAAACAGAATATAAAAGGAAAAAAGAGAACAATTCCCAGCCCAGTGGCATAGATGGGTGGAACACAGCACAGCACTCCCATGTGGGAAACCAGAGACTGCGATCCAATCAAGACACTTCACCTTGGAGGTGTCTGCCCTCTGACACGCAGGGAGAAGGCACCGATTCTCCCACAGCCTGAATGCCTCCTCTGGTAGGTTAGAGATGGCGCCCACATCATGGGTAACTATGCAATGTCTGCAGTCTTGGCCCAGAGGCTGGTGCCACAGGAGACCACAGACTGAAGGCAGAAAGGTGGGAGGGGGTGTAAACCAGAGAAAAATGCCATCCAACTGGATGATCCTGCAAGTCCTGCCCACCTCAGGAGCCACAGAATGCCCTAGTAGCCCTCCTTGGCTGCTCTCTCTTCACTGTCTTAAGTGTTCTCACCAGCAGTTATCCACATGTACGATCAATGGGCCCCACTCTGTGGTGGTATGCCACGGAGCTGAGGAATGGGGGAATCTGGATGTAGAGCTACTCAGGGTAAGTAATGTGTGAGGGAGATGAACCGTGTAACCAAGTCCTAAGAGAAACAGAAGAGGAGGCCGTTGGTGAGCAGAAAGAGAAAAAGTGTAAATTACAAAAAAAGGCAGCCCCAGTGGAACAAAAATATTTGAAGAAGGAATGAGATTTGTTAACAGAAGTCTGAAATAGGGTAACAATGTTTCTGAGGTAATGGTCTACACAGTCTTCTGGAGGGCTATGGCAGTGTTCAAGGTGCGTAATGAGCTCAGTTTTGTGCCACACTTTCTCTTGGCTTTCCAAGGTTATCATCTTCGAACGCTTTCACATGCAAAGCCTGCGAAAAGAGGAAGAACTGATATTGCAGTGGGGAGGAAGGAAGGAATGTTCACCATGCAATTTAAAGAGCACCTTCCTGATGGTCCAACAAGTTAATTCTTGCAGTTATTTAATGCAGTAATGTACCTCAAATGTGTGCATTTGTTATTTTTGTCAAAGGTTCACTCTTCTTTCCATATTTTCATTTGTTTTTGAGCCGCACTTTAGTCCTGCTGCACTTGCCTTTTGCTGTTCAGCAGCCAGGCTGCTGGCTCCTGCTGACGTCACTGTATGGAGAAGGAGTGAATCACACTGTGATGTACGATGAAGTTGCAGTGGGTTTTGCTAGGGAAAGCTTCTACAACTTGGTGTATATATGTTCAACACTGTTCCCCCTTCCCCAAGACACCCTGTTATTAATGCAATATGCCAACTCCGGTTCTTAAGTAATGCCTTGTGTGTATATCATTTTATAAAAATGGATTTATTTTGTGCCTCAGTAGCAAAGCACGGGGAATGACAGAGAGCTGCTGTAAGCCGAGACAGCTCAATGTCAGTTTCTTTCCTGCTGGCTGTTCTACAGTTCTAGTTTTTACCTGGGAGTCACCTTGCGCCCTGTGAAACCGACTGTCCTCTTAAGTAAGAGATTG
This sequence comes from Neoceratodus forsteri, assembly GCA_016271365.2. Classification (NCBI taxonomy): domain Eukaryota; kingdom Metazoa; phylum Chordata; order Ceratodontiformes; family Ceratodontidae; genus Neoceratodus; species Neoceratodus forsteri. The sequence continues at coordinate 1,101,258,973 of CM057450.1, read as the reverse complement.
CACAGTCTGCCTCTGACTCAGCAAACAGTATGTGCTAGGCTAGCTCGTATCTGGCAGTCTGCGCTACACTTACTACAGGAGAGGTGAGAGTCAGGAATGGAAGCACTGTCCCATGGGTATCTCTCTCTAGTGTGTGTGTGTGTGTGTGTTTTGCAACCCTATCTCCCCACTACTACACCCCCCAAGCAGCAAAAGGAAAACATATTAGGGTTTTGGGTCTCCGAAGACTTAGTGAATCAGTGGAAGGGTCTTCCTTGGGACTGTCAACCCTAATGCCCACCCCGTTCTCTGAGCAAACATCGCACATGATCTCGTTTCGTCATGCAGGGCTCTACAACAAACTGTGTTAGCAACATGTTGCAAGACATACTTCTGCACCTTTGAAGAGTGTATCACTACGAGGCACTGGCTTTGAGCTGTACCTTATTATTTGGACTAGAGGCTACAGGCTGGGGAGAGGACCATTACGGTTGACAAACACAAGAAGACCCCACCACTGATATGCTAAGACACTGGAGATCCAAAACTCAGATTTTATTTCTTCTGCTGCTTGGGAGTGGGGAGTTAGGATTGGAAACCCTTACAGCACATCTCTCTACTTTTGAGGCACTCTAACCGGTGCAATAATAATGTTTTTTTCCAAATAATTTGCTTCCTTTTTTAGACAGTGGAATCACATTCTCATTCATGCATGTTCCAACAGATACAGATGCCCTGAGCTGAGGGAAGACTCCATCCGCCTGCATAAGTGCACTTCCATACAGCAACAGATGTGAACTATATATGTGTGTGTGTGTGTGTATATATATATACACACACACACACACACACACACATATCCACATACACACATTTTTTTTTCCCCAATTTTGACGCAAAATTTTCAAGATACTCCTATTATGATTCACCCCATTTATAATGTATTGGATAAAATGTCATTTTGCACCAGAAGTGCAAAAACATGTCTTGACCAGGAATTAAAAAATGATGTGTCACGTTTATGAGGTGGTGTGGAGAAATGGCTATGTTGAATGTTTGTTTATTTTATTTTTTTTTTATTTAGTTGTTTAACCAGGAATAGCACACTAAGCTGAAAGCTTTTTTACAGGTGCGACCTGGGAGCACAGGGAAGTTAAGTGACTTGCTCAGGGTCACACAGTATGCAAGTGGAAGCTGTGGGATTCAAACCTAGGTCTGGTCTGCTGGATGTCACCAGATTTGCAGCTCAGAGCCTTAAACCACTGTGCTATACTGCCTTTGACTTTGGAGTCAAAATATTGAAAATCAGTGAAGTTATGATTGAACGCTGAAATCCGGCAACATTCGTTCATAACCTGGGCATTTTACTATATTATTATATATTTACTATAAATTTTCAGCATAGCCTTCATATTACCCCACCTCATGAACTCAGTAGGTGAAAATGTTCAAATCCCTGCCGAAACATCATTCCATGCCACCGAAAGGTACAGTTACATACACCGAAAAGTACAGCTGTGTAAGAGCAGACATAAGGGGAGAGTGGTAGGTGGGGGTAGAGACAAGGGTTGAAGGGTGGTAACACTAAATGTTATGAGTCTTGGGAATAAGGAGACAGAACTACAGGCTCTCCTGGAGGAGGGGGGAGTGGACTTGGCGGCTATAACCGAGGCATGGGCCACCCAAATCCACAATTGGGACATGACGGTTCCGGGCTACAGATTACAATGGAAGGATAGAGAAAAGGGATAGGGGGAGGCAGGGTGGCGCTGTACATAAAAGAGGGGTTAAAATGTATAAGGGAGGAGGGAGATACAGAAGCACTGTGGGTGCAACTACAGGATCCCAAAAATAGATCACTAAGACTGGGGGTGGTGTACAGGCCACCCTCTCAGTCTGAAGGGATGGACAGGGTACTGGCAGAACAGATCAGGAGGAATTGCGGGAAGGAGGGATGGTGATAGTAGGGGACTCAACCTGCTGGGGGTGGAGTGGGACACACCTACAACAAAGAACAAAAGGGAGCAGGTAATGCTTGTCGCCTTCAAGGAAAGCTTTCTAGTACAGTTGGTCAAGGAAATAACTAGGGAAAGGAACACCCTTGATCTTGTACTTACGAACGAGGCGTGGGTGAGGGATGTCAAGATGGAGGAACCACTGGGGGGGGGGGGAATGACCACCGGACAGTATGGTTCCAGTTACAAATGGCTAAAGAGAGGGGGCATCTGGCACAAGGGTGCTGGATTTCAGGAATGCCAACTTTAAGATGATGAGGGAAGTGGTACAGGGGTTTCTGTGCAAAATTCAACCAGATATGGACACACAACAAAAGTGGGAACTGATGATAGGGAACAGTGGAGGCAACACAAACTTGCTATAGTTCCCAGACTAAGAAGGCTAGGGGAAAGAAACCCAGCTGGATAAGCAAAGGGGTGTTAGACAGGGTGAGGAGGAAAGGGGCAGCTTACAGGAGATACAGAAAATCAGGGAGGGAGGAGGACAGGGAAGAATATCTGCAAGAAGCAAAGGAAGTTGGAGGAGGGTTGGACGAAGGCTGGAGAGGCGTTGGCGGAAGTCCGGTCTTGATGATGACAGGCTTAGTTTGGTGGACCATTATGTGGTCTATCAATCCGTAATCTCTCGTAAGAAGGCAGAATTCCTGTCCAAAGAGATAGCGGCTGCACAGGATAGACCAGTTCAGCTCTTTCAGACTGTGGACAGACTGTGCAATCCAGTCTGTCTGCAGCCCAGAAGAGCCTTATCTCAAGAATGGTGTGAGGAACTTGCTCTCTTCTTTGCAGATAAGGTTGTCAGAATCAGATCGGATATCTGCTCTTCCCTCCCCAATGGGAATGATGGTGGTCGGCAGGAGATGTCGAACACCCAGTTTAGTTGGTCTGACTTCAGCCTTCTCATTATCGATGATGTTGTGATGATCATTCGAGCGATGCGACCGACTACCTGTGATGTGGATCCTGGCCCCACATGCCTTTTAATGGGTTGTGTGGATAAAATCGACCAAGTCCTGGCTTTGATAGTCTGGAAGTCTTTGGAGAGGGGGATCCCTCAACTGCTGCTACCATGTACTGCCAAATGTAACAACTGTAACCTTTCACTATGTATTACCTGCTTCTGTTATGTTCTTGTTATTCTGATGTTTCTACTCTGTGCTGCCTTACATGGCCCAGGTCATGCCTGAAAATGGTCCCTGGGATCAGTGCACCTACCCAGTTAAAGTCATAAAGAAAAAGAATTCAGGCTGGCATAGGGCATAAAAAAAGGGGAAAAAAGACTTCTTTAGGTACATCAGGGAGAAAAGAAGCTGTAAGGACCAAATTGTAAGAATTAAGAAGGAGGGGGGATGGGTGGAAGAGGGGGGTGAAAAGGCATAAGTGCTCAACGATTACTTCTGTTCAGTCTTTACGAAATAAAGGGAGTGGGTGCTATCCATAGTAGGAGGGAGGACAGAAACAGATGGCGGGGATGATGGATGGAGAGATCACAGTAGGGAGGGTACTGGAGAGGTTAAGGGCATTGAGGGTGGACAAGACACCAGGACCGGATGGAGTACATCTAAGAGTGCTGAAGGAGCTGGCAGAGGTCCTGGCAGGACCCTTGGCAGAATTGTTTAATTCATCTCTAGACACAGGATGCATACCCCTTAACTGAAGACTGGCTCACATGGTTCCCCTCCACAAGAGTGGACCCAAGGACGAACTGGGGAACTATAGGCCAGTAAGTCTAACGTCCATAGTGGGGAAGCTAATGGAGATCATCCTAAAGGAGAGGCTAGTGGCACTACTGGAGGTGAATGGGGTGCAGGACGGGAGGCAGCATGGCTTTGTCAAGGGCAGGTCATGCCAGACCAACCTGGTAGAATACTAGGACTGTGTGACTAGGCAAATTGACTGGGGACATGTGATGAATGTCCTGTACCTAGACTTCAGTAAGACCTTCGATTCAGTACCGCATGGGAGACTTGGAAACAAGCTATGGGGCACAGGGGCAGGAGCAAAACTGGTGGGGTGGGTGGAGAACTAGCTAAAAGATAGGCAGCAGATGGTGGTGGTAGGTGGGAATACTCATCCCTAAGCCTGTGACAAGTGGGTTCCACACTATTAGTCTAGATTGTTCAAGTATTTATTGCAGATATCTCAGAGGGCATCAGCAGCAAAATCAGCCTATTTGTGGATGACACCAAGATGGGAGTGGTGGTGGATGACCAGGTTGGGTGGTGGGAGCTACAAGAGGATCTGGCAAGGCTAGAGACATGGGCTGACAGATGGCAGCTTGAGTTCAATGCAAAAAAATGCAAGGTACTGCACTTTGGAACAAAAAATCTGAGGAGAAGCTACCATCGGACGGGGGTGGACGGGTGCAGCTGGAGGTAACAGAAGAGGAGAAGGATCTGGGGGTGCTCATCATGGGAGCAATGAACAATTCTGCACAATGCAGAAAAACAGCAGCAAAGGCCAACAAAATGCTGGGGTGCACTGCAAGGGGCATTACATCGAGAAGAAGGGAGGTTTTTCTACCGTTATACAGATCGTTGGTTAGACCCCACCTGGAATACTGCATGCAGTACCGGCACCCGTACCTACAAAAGGACATTAGGCTGCTGGAGGGGGGGTGCAGTGTAGGGCAACAAAGATGATTCAGGGCCTGGGGGAATTGCCATATGAGGTCAGACTAAGAGAGTTAAACATATACACACTGGAGGAGAGGAGGGACGGGGTAACATGCTTGAGACCTTCAAATACATGAAGGGAATAATCAAAACAGATACAGAGGGTCTATTCAGGAGGAAGGTGGGAAGAGACACTAGGGCCATGACATGAGAATGGAGGGGGGGTAGATTCAGGAGGGAGGAGAGGAGGCATTTCTTCACAGAGAGGGTGGTGGCAAAGTGGAACGCACTACCGACTTTGGTGATGGCATGTAACAGTGGAATGTTTCAAGAAGGGGCGGGACAGGGGAAAAGGGGATGGTAAAGGGAGGGGGGTGGGGTAGCTGCTGAATAGGGAGCTACCTGCAATCTCGAGCAGCCTCGATAGACCAGGGTGGCATTTTGCTGCTGGCAACATTCGTATGTTCTAACTTACTGTAACAATAGATTTTTGACAGGCTGTCTTGCTGCAGGCAACACCTATGGAACAATAACCGCCAGGCACCAGGACCACACGGAAACTTTTCTAGTAAGCAGTTTACTAGGGGGCTGCCCACTCTGACGTCACATGCTGATTTCACCCTATCCTATAAGAGTGGGTGGCCACCGTACCCTCCTCAGTTCTTCCACCAGAGACCATAAGCCATCAATCTCCTGCTGGAGAACCGAGGAAGAGCTGATGGTGCCCACCAATGTATAAATAACAGAAAGTCAGAAGGCTGTCTGCTAAGGAGAAGGAGAGAGAGAGACACACAGAGAGATCCACAGGCCTAGGGGGCTGGAGGGTGGGACGGCATGGCCTGCTGCAAAAGATCCTCTCAAACACCTATGGTTACGGTAAGTTCTTACGTAACTGTACTATCTTATTTCAAGGGCATCTCATGCAGCAGGCCACATCTATGGAACAAGTCCAAAGCAGTTCTGACAGCCAAAGAAACAGTCTGGGTAGCTGGAGACCAAGAGCCTAAGAAAGTAGGCTTTGAAGCACAGCTAACCCGATATTGGTCCTATTCCTAGAGGCAATGTCCAGACTGTAGTGCTTGCTAAAGGTAAGGACAGAATTCCAAGTGGCAGCAGCACAGATCTCTGTAGTTGAAACATTCCTGAAACAGGCAACAGAAGTGGCCATGCATCTAGTGGAATGACCACAAACAAGGCTAGGAAGGTCCTTACCATACTTCCTGTAGCAAACGGCGACACAGTTGGTCAACCATTTGGACAAGCATTGTTTAGAAACAGGAATGCCCTCTTTCCCAGGGGCAAAAGTAACAAACAGTTGTAAAGACTTCCTGCAGTCCTTTGTATGGTAACACAGAATTCTATGTATAACTAAAATGTGGAGCAACGTTTCCCTGGATTGGCATGCTCTGGGAAATAAACAGGCAGGTGGATAGACTGATTTAAAGTAAACTCTGACACCACCTTAGGAAGGAACTCGGGATTCATCCGCAAAGACAGCCAGTCTTGGCGGAAAACCAAATAAGGAGGCTCACAAATGAGCACCTGAAGCTTGGAAATCCTTCGAGCAGAAGTAATAGCAACCAAAAATAATGCTTTACACGACAGAGTAGCTCACATGTTATGGCTGGCTCAGAAAGAGCCAAAGTTTCTCCAACACAAAATTCAAGCAGGGTTTTACTTAACTCTAAAAATTGATTAGCGTTTTGCTCATAAAAGTGCTAAAACATTGTAAAAATGCATAGCACTTGCCTCACTGTGTTTAACAAATCTAACACTTCTAGAAAACCTATATAAATACTTTCTGTACAGTTAGTATTGTCCAGGAAAAAAAATGCTAATCAATTATTTAAAACCCTGTCAAGTCCCAAGGCGGGAAGAGATTGCGGACAGGAGGCTTCAAGAGAAGACTGCCTCTCAGAAATGTACAGGCCACCTCCAACTGTGCTTCTGTACTGCTGTCAACAGGCACGTGGAAAGCTGAAATGGCAGACCGATGTACCTTGAAAGAGGAATACTTTAGACCAGAATCTAAGAAAGATAGTAAGTATTCATAAATGTGATTCACTGGACAAGAGAAAGGGTCCAGTTGACGTGAAGCAGCCCACTGTGCAAAGCGTTTCCACTTCATGGAACAAGTGACCCTGGTGGACGGCTTCCTAGCCACCACCAGAACATCCACCACCTTGGGGGACACCCCAAATCGAGCCATAGCTATGTCTTTAGGAGCCAGGTGTGAATGCAGGGATTTGAGGTCTGGATGGACCAGGGTGCCCCACTCCTGGGACAGCAAGGCAGTGCACAGAGGCTGGGGCACTGGAGATTCCACTGTCAACTGCTGTAGCAGAGGAAACCAGATCTGATGAGGCCAGAAAGGGGCAATGAGGATCACAGTGACCCCTTCCATCTGGAGCTTGATCAGCATCCTCTTAAGCAGAGGGATGGGAGGGAAGGCATAAAGGAACCTCCCTTTCTAAGAGAGGGACAACACGTCTTGCCAGAAAACTCCAGGCCACGGAGCGGGCGAGCAGAAAAGCGGCAGTTTTGCATCGAGTGGGGATGCAAAAAGGTCTAACTCTGGATGACCCCTCCTGTTAAACAGGTCTTCTAGAACAGAGCTTAGCAGTTCCTACTTGTGCATCCTGGACTGTTACCAACTGAGCCTGTCTGCCAGGACATTTTGGACGCCTGGAACACGGACAGCCGATAGTTCTAGACTGTGTTCTAGAGCCCAGTACCAGTTCTGGACCACGTTCTAGTGCCCAGTACCAGATTCTCATCATTTCCCAGCAGAGAGGGGATGAGTGAGTGCCCCCCTGTTTGTTGATATAGTGGACTACACTGATGTTGTCCATCTGGACTGGTAGAAGGCCCAGAGACAGCAGAGTCTGGAAGGCCTGCAGGGTATACAGAACTGCCCACATCTCCAGGACATTGATGTTGATGTGGAGAGTAGTCTCCATCCTGGACCACATCCCCGGATAAGCCCCGCAGCCCAACCCTGAAGCATTTGTGGTGAGAATGTGCTGAGGGGAAAGGATAAGGAAGCGAATCCTTTTCAACAGGTTGCTGGTTCCATCCACCAAAGCAGAACCTTTTTGCCCTATGTACGGAGATTTAATAATCTCCATATCTCCTATGCCCTGCTACAATTTTCAAGGACTAAGCCTAAGCAGTATAGCCTAGAGGTTAGAGTAACGAGCTGTGAATGAGCTTGGTACATCCAGCAGACCAGGATTTGATTCCCAGAACCTCCACTTGCATACTGTGTGACCCTGAGCAAGTCACTCAACCACCCCACTATCCCCAGGTCACCCCTGAAAATAGGCCTTAGGCCTAGTCGACTTTACGCAGTTACCAGATAATACAAAAATGCCAGGTGTATGCTGTATACACATGGCATTTAGGCTTAGTCTTTGAAAACAGAGCAAGCCTATGAAATATACACAGATTATTAAATGTCCATACATAAGGCATGGTATAGGAAGGGTACAGGTGTGGGCAAGTCAAGCGTCAACATACCATGTTGTTAACGCTCTTATACAGCGTACTCGGTGGGGGGAAGGGCACAGAAATGGCAGAACATTTTCATCTGCAAGGATAGGATTACTGAATTTTATGAGGGTTCCAGTGTGTACATACAGTACTTCAATTAAAATTGTACCTGTAGAGGGGAACAAGGTACTGAAGCCACATTCTGTGCAGTGATGCCTGATTTGTGTATTCCAGTAGCCTTTTGACATTCCTTAAATGCTGAATAAATTGTCTGCTGTGTGAAACAGACTTGGAAAAACTCTGCAATGTGAGATTATTACTTTTTAGTGAATGGTTACAAGTGAGTTGTGAATGACCGATACTAGGAGAGATTTTACCAAGGTGAGATGTCCTGTGTATGTGCATCATGTGTGGTCCTCTGTGGGTCCAACTGCCTTGACATCATATAGTGTCTTACCAATCCACAAGATTGTTACTAAGAGACAGTCATTTTCCACCTATTTAGCATTTGAAAGTCAAATGATTTACAATAAAAATGAAAAAATAAAAAAGGTGGAAAACCATGTCCTAATTCCTTGCGGCTGGTATATTACATACATCTGTTTAGAAACATCTGTTGCCCACTATCCTGAGAGGGCAAACTGTATACTCAGTAAATTACCTTGGTGCCCTAGAAACTCAACCCAATGACCTAAACTCTCCAATTCACAGCCACGGTCGCACCCACACTCTCATAAATCGGCAACTCTCCATTTCCCTGTCCCTCACTCTGTCCTAAACTTCACTTTTTATGACCATGTTGATAACTTTTGATTTCACTCTCAGCAGGTCCTCCCCTTAAAACATCTCTTAGGTAGGATTTTCAAACGTCTTAGAATACTGCAAGCCCCAGATGTGCCAATGATACGGCACATGGGGCTTGCGACGATCTAACGGGATTTTCTATCCTGTATGGCAACTACCACAAGTTAGATCAACTTTTTCTAGTCTAACTTTCTAACTTGCAGCAGTCCTAGGGGCTTTTTTTTTTTTTTTTTTTTTAACGGAGCTTGTGCCAGATATTTGGCGCAAGCTGCCGTAAATCATAAAAACTTTCACAACTGTGCCCGAGATTATAAAATCGGAAGCAGTTATGGTGACGGGGTTTTGTGCACAGCCAGAACCTAAGTGTCGTGGTGCCATGCTTTGAAAATCTGGCCCCATGTCTTGCCCTCTCAAGCACCTTGACAATACTCAGCTCACCAACCTTACCTGCTCTCTTAAGCTCCATTCTCTGAACCTTACCCCTGCTCCCTGTGATGACACCTATTATGACACTGTGATTTCAATCACCCTCAACCAGGTGATCCCTACCAAGACCTGCAGTCTGCCACACCATGAGTTCTCTCACAACATACTGACTAGCTCAGGACCCTTAAGTTTTGCTTGGGTGGCCATTTTGTATCATGTTTAAGCAATGAAAATCTCAGACTTCAAAAAGCTGTCCAGGTAGTAAAGAGATAAAACAGATAAAAATTATACAAAATTTATACAAAGTACATTGTCATTTTAAATATTTGTAATCCAACACTAACACAGTAAGTGTAGAATGGGAAATAATGCATGGACAACCATGCACAACAAGGCTGTGTTTCCACTGAGGGATTCTGATGACATCACAAGGACATTGAGAGCAAAGCGTGAGAGTCCCTGATGCATTCAGAACCCTGAGATGGAAACATAGCTGAGTTGTGAATCCCTCATTGCCGATTTGCTTTTCTGTACAGTATATGGTTTGAAACATGAAATTAAAAAAGTGCTGCTTTTTTTTCCTTCCCAAGAAATCTTTGGTTTAGTTTTTAACTATTTTAAATTGTCATTGTTTAGCTCATTCTACCCATTAGCACCCCTACACATCACTTACTTTTACAGCCTATGTTGCCAGTAGCGCCCTGAGAAGTCTCCATTTGCCATCTGTTGGTTCTGATGGACGTCCTGTGGCGTTGTCATGTTTTCAGTGAAACTGCAAGCCAGCCAATCAGCAGACACCTATTTGTACTGTGTCTGCCAATAGAGGGTCATCTTACTCACAGTTTTAAAAAAAAAAAAATATATGGTTACGATTTAAATTTAACCCCTTAGAAGTCCTGGAGCACTGGAAGTGCCAGTCTGACTGGCTGAGCTACACTTACGAGCCATTTAATGTTAATACAGAACCAAAATTTAAAAAAGTAAACAGCAGTTTTGTAGAATATAATGTTTACAAACCAAATAGTGCCCTGTATAGTTCAGCTGCTGTAATTTTAACGAAACGGAGCTTCTACAACATCATGCTGGTCCCCATCAAAAACGTGAGACAGGAAGTGAGCTGTAAGCCAAGAAAACTCTCCCTTCTGACTGGATTTGTAAAAAAAAAAACAACAACTATTTTTCAGAAATGTAAGCCGGTAGTTCATTAAAGAACTAAATTCTAGTGCCTGTTTCTGTGAAGTTTTAATAAATAAAGCCTTTATGACTAAACTAGAGTCCTCTGGAATCTGTGCTGCATGTCCGAAAAATGGAAAAACGGAAGTTCCTTGCCGTGATCCTCTCACACCAGTCAGAGTGCACAGGAGCCCAAATCTGCCACTTTTTGCTTATGTTTCTAAAAAAATAACCCTGTATTTGAAAAGAAAGTAGCAAGGCAATGTGGCATTCAGTGATAAAAGTACTGAAAGTGAATCGGTTTGCAGATTGGAGCGTGGGAAAAAGCAGGCGTGTGTCCGCAATCTCTTCCTCCCTTGGGACTTGAATTTTGTGTTGAAAAAACTTTGCCTCCTCTGAGCCAGCCATAACATGTAACGTCTGTGTTTTCCACCCATTGCGTAAATCCAGTGCACACCCTAGAAGGACAGAGGAGGGGCTTCCTGACCCAGTTCCAAGGGGATTTGCTGTAGCCCAAGGAATCCTGCCCCACTGTAGTGGGCCTGGGACACTCTTAAGACTCTAGTTTCCAAATTATTTCCCAGTACCATAGAGTAATCTATGCAGAAGACACTTAGCAGCAGGGGTTTATTTATTTTGCTGTGGAAGTCAAACTATTTTCTAGAAGTCAAAAATAATTCCCAGGTCACAAATGAAAGAAAATTAATGTAATATTTTTTAAGTGACTATGACCAACTAGGGTCACTGGTGATAAAGCAGGCACAGACATGGGGCAGCCTGGATGGGCCTAAAGGTTCTTTTCTGCCAACAAAATCTATGTTTCTATGTGGAAGTTAAAGTAAAATTAGTACTGACGGGGCACTGTTGAGCATGCTTACTGAATAGATGGTGCTTCATTCCCAGTCTGCCATCCTGCGACTTTATATCTTTAAAAATACTTAAATTTCTGGCAAAATCTACAAATCTTCTTATACCTTCTGGTAGCGTTTACAAAGCGAAGTGCTTCAATACCACTTTTAACTATGGGACACTCAAATAAGGGAGGCGGCGGTTCTAAAAATCCAGCACCTGTGAAGCAGGAGACCCAGATCCACGCCCTGGGACCTTCGGAGTCCGCTGAGCTGCCATGGCACTCTCGAACACTCTCTCTGTGAGGGCCATCAATGGAAAGGTAGAGGAAATTTTGAAGTGTATGGGAGATCAGGACAATAAAATTGAATCTGCTACAAAAACTGCCTCCTCTGCCGAGGCACAGGCAACAAACTCTGTATCTGCTACTACTAAATTCTTACAGGAAAATGGTCAGCTTCACTACTGCCTCGAAGCTACTGAAAATGCGCAGTGGGCTGCAAACCTCTGGCTATTTGGACAGTGAGGGGTCAGATTTGATAGCCTTTCTATGGGGCTGGTTACCTGGAGCCTTAGGCATTCCAGATGGAGCAGACATCTTTCAGTTTAGCAAAGCCTATCAGATATCCCCCTGGGCCGCTACAGCCCAATCTCCTGGTTACCACGGAAGTAACAGTCTAAGACTTGTATTTACAGGCTGCCCGCAACTCACAGAATTTTACCTATACTGGTAAAACTCTTCACTTGTTTCCCTATCTGTCCTTTGTTTCCCAGTCCTGTTACAAGAAGTTTGACAGTGTTCGGGTCCGGCTCTGAAGCCTTGGAGTTGTTCATTCTTTTCTGATGCCTGCCACCTCCATATCCTTATGGAGGTAATACTTTTCAATACACGGATCCTCAAGATGCTGGGAAAAAAGTGGAAGCCATTGAAAAGGAGTTTGCGGCTGCCACATTACCGCAAGAAGATACCTTGGAGGACAATGCGACCTGAGGGAAGCTACTGTTTTTTCCTGCCTCACTTTTTCTATTAAACCCAAAGGCGTTTGGTGATCTGCAGTGGACTGGGGATTAAATTATTGTCTTTATCAACTGTAATGATAATCTGCTTGCCTTCTGCCGGTCATTGGTTTCCCAGTCCTCAAGAGATCTGCTAAACCAATATAAGTGTCTACTATTACTCTGTTTGAGAAGCTGTTATGTTTCATGTTTACTTTTTTAAGTATTAGCAAGGTTTCTGTACTTTTTATAGTTCTTTCTTGATTGCCACTTTCATGAGTACATCGCTTATTGGAGTTTTGTGGGAGTGAGTGGAGTGCTAACCTTGCAGTTTATCACAAAACACGTTTGGAATGGGATCCTATCAGCCTTTGTGTTGAGTCTAAAATGTTGGTGTTACACTTTTATTGGATGATCACCACGTCTTGCGAGGTGTGGCCATCTTGGACTTGGATACCAGACATTATGGTAATACCCCCACTTCCTTACATCAGTCTGCCCAGGTTACCTTTATTACTGTAATCCACTTGATGGCTCCTTCTTCTTAGTGCTGTATGCCTGGCAGGCAGTAGTACTTGCATGCTGTTGTTTTATTTAAAAAATAAATAAAATATAAGGTTTGACATTTTTACCTTATTTCTGGAAGTCACACTTTTTAAAATTGAGTTAACTGGAGCCCTACTTAGCAGTTTAATCTGAGTGTTAAGAAAGGAATTAGTTCTCTATATACAGTACCTGGAGGAACTAGCTCTGTACAAAATATCAAAGAAGTAACTGGGTCTCTACAACATATTCAAGGAGGAGCTGGTTCGCTATAAAATACCATAGAGGAACAGGTTCTCCACAAAAGATCCATGGAGGAAATAGTTCTCCAAAAATATCTATGGATGAAGTGATTCTCTACAAAAAAATCAAAGGAAAAAACTGAATCTTTACAAAATATACAATGACAAACTGGTTCTGTACAAAACATAAAAGGAGGAACTGGTTCTCAACAAAATATCCATGAAAGAATTGGTTCTTATATCAAAGGAGGAGCTTGCTCTCTATAAAATATCCAAAGAGGAACTGGTTCTCTATACAGTATTCCAGAAGGAACTGGTTCTTTACAAAATATCCAAGAAGGAGCTGGTTCTCAATGAAATATCAGCAGAGAAACTGGCTGTCTACAAATATCCAAGAAAACTGGTTCTCTACAAAATATCCAAGGAAGAGCTGGTTCTATAAAAATATACAGTGAGGAACAGTTCCTCTACCCAACATCCAAGGAGGAAATGGTTCTCTATAAAATAGCTAAGGAGGAACTAGTTCTCTACAAAATGTCAAAGGAGGAACTCATTCTCTACAAAGTATCAAAGAAGAAACTAGTTTCCTACAAAATATCGAAGGGGAAACTAGTTTCCTACAAAATATATCAAGAACAGAGGTAAACACTGCTAAACTGTATTTGTATTTATTTCTTTTACCAGGACAAATATCCTTTGAGCAGTGCTCACACAGATGAAGCAAATAAGCAAATATACAGAGGTTAATGTACAGCAAGACTGCGTAACACAGATAATATAATTGAAAATAATGTGTTAATATTTCATGCAACTAAGCATTAAAAGGTTACACAAAATGGTAGTTGAAAATGGGGATCCTTTAAATTCTAACATTTAAAATGACTACCTTTTGTGCACCCAATTAAATTATAGTAAACACAAATAATTAAAACAAACCCCACTATGACAGAAAAGGTCTTGTTGAAGACTTTAACTGAACATTAACAGTTACAGCTTCCTCTCTTAATAAAAGGTGCTACAGTAGAGGCCCCACTCTCTGACACAAGAAACCAGAGTAAAAGTGCAGCTTTCTTGTGACCCCCTAAGCTAAGGTCAAATGAGGTCACCAAACAAATGACACCCAATGACATTTACAGGCATGATGACCCTTTGGCTTTCGGTTGTAGAGTTTAACTAACTCCCTGGCTTAAGAACTACTATTGGCAGAACTAGTGTCACAACTCTGTGACCAACCAGAGGGACAGAGAGAGATCACTGTGGGTTCAAACTAGTGAGTTTGGGAGGGACTGGGGCCAGGGTTGGCAGTGCTGGACTTGGCTATCAGGTGGAGCGAGTGGAAAGAGAGGTCAAGGGGGACCGGGAAGGTGCTAACAATAAGGGTCAGGAGGGTTCGAATGGAAAAGAAGAGCAAAAGGGTGGGAGAGGGCTGGCTGGGGGGGGAAATGAGGGATACAGTTGGGCAAGTGTTACATTAGGCAACCAGTGGGGGTCGCAGGGCATCCCGGAGAGTGAGACAAAAAGTGGATAGCTTGTGTGTTGGTGGGGGGTAATATAGAGGGCAGGAGAAATGCTGTCATGGGGGAGTAGGGAATGTGAACTTGTACAAGTACAGTGGGGTGATTAAACTGGGAGCAAGAGGGTCACCGAAAGGGGGGATGTTGTTGGTAGTAAAGGGGATGGATATGGCAACACAGACATGGGAATTGATGCAGCCACACAGGAGGTATACGGGCAAGCTCAGTGATGAGAGAATGGTGGTATCAGGTAGGGAGTGGATTGAGGGTGATAATAGATAATTTACAGGAGCAATGGGAAATGGGGGAGGAGGAGGATGGATGTACCTGTTAAGGAGAAGATAGTTGGCGATACCTTGCAATGCGGTAGTAAGGAGGAGACTAGGGTCCTAGTAATGGGGGACTCCATAATTAGGGGCATCAAATGGGGGGGAAGGGTGAAGGGAGGGGGAGCCATATTAGGATTGAGTGCATGCCGGGTATGACAGTACACAAGGCCAAGCATCTAGTGCACTCTTTAGTGCTGAAGCACAGGGGTTCCACCACATTCTGGTGCACCTAGGCACTAACAATCTGGAGGGAAATAACATACAGGAGGTGCAAGCGAGGTTCAGGGAGTTGGCCAGAATTTGTCAAGCTGAAGGAAACATGGTCTCGTTTTCGGAGGTCCTGCCGGTGCCAAGGGAAAGCGCGGCATGGAAGCTGAAATTAGGAGAAATAAATGAATGGTTGAGAGATTGGTGCCTGGCAATTGGGCTTGGGATGGTAGGTGACTGGGGCTCTACCTGGGACAACAAGAGCCTGAGTAAGGATGGAAAGGAGGTCCTGAACAATAAACTAGGCAAGTTTATTGGTGGTAGTAGTTGGGGTTTAAACTTGTAGTGGGGGGGCTAGGACTTGTGGGACAGGCAGACAAGCATAGCATGAGAAGGCATAGGCCTCTCCCCCCAACCTAGTATAGTGGAGGAGAAGACAGACTCGAGTAGGACTATAGGTACCAGGATAGGGGAGGGAGAGGGGTACCGAGTGGATGGTGGTGTTGATATATGCGAGGAGTCTGAGGAACAACATGCCTGATCTACAGGCATTGATGACAGAGGGAGGGCTGGATGTGGCAGCAGTCACTAAGACATGGGCCACACAGAATCACGAGTGGGACCAGAGTCTACCAGGGTACACCACATTTAGGAAGGATAAGATGGCTGGCAAGGGGGGGTGGCATTGTTAATTAGAAATGGGATTAAGTGTAGCAGGGAAGAGGATGTCAAAGGGAATATAGAAGTGATATGGGTCATTTTACATGATCCTAAAGGTAGGAAGGTCCAACTAGGGGTTGTACATAGACTACTGTACCTACACAACCAGAGTAACTTGATAAGGAACTAGTAGACTATCTTAAAATCCACTTCAGGAGGGGTAGGTGCAGGACCATGGTGACTGGGGATTTCAGTATGCCAGGGGTTGACTGGGGTACTATGGCATTGTCATTGGCTAAGAAGCAACGGCTACTGGATACCTTCCAGGATGAATTTCTGTCTCAACTAGTGGTACAGCCAACGAGAGATGGATGCATCTTGGATTTGGTTCTGGTGGATGGTGACCAGGTGAAGAATTTGGTAGTGGATGACCCGTTGGCAGGGAGGGATCACTCCACATTATGGGTCACCTTGGACCTGGGGAGGGAAGGGAGCCGCACTAGGATGGCTGTGGTGGATTTCAGGGGGATGGCTGTCATCTTTGAGGATTATTTTGAGAAGATTAGGCCGGACATGAACATGGAAAGTAGGTGGGAGATCCTTTAGATGGGCCTTCTGGAGGCCACGAAATCCTGTACTAAGGTCTACTACAAGAATGCAAGGGCAAGAAACCCCAGTTGATGGACCAGGGAAGTGCAGGAGGAGGTCAGGGGAAAAAATATGGCCTACCATAATTACAAGGGCTCTTTAAGGGGTAAAGGACAGGGAGGAGTACCTTAAGCTCTCCAAGGTGGTGAGTAGGGTGGTTGGATTAGCAAAGGCAGACAAGGAACTGAGGCTGGCGCAAGGGATCAGGGCGGGGGAGAAGAGATTTTTCAGATACATTAGGGAAAGAAGGAAGGGTGGGGGTCAGTTAAACAGGTTAAAGAAAGATGGTGAGTGGGCAGAAGAGGCTACAGAGCAAGCAGAGGTACTTAACAAGTACTTCTGCTCAGTCGTTACAAAAGAAGGGGAAGGGCCAATTCCACGGGGGGGGGGAGGCAAAATTTGGGCTGCGGGAAGGGAGGCACTCATAGATGGTGAGATCCCAGTGGGAAGGGTGAGGGAGGGTCTCATGTCCCTGAGGAATGACAAGGCTCCAGGCCCGGATGGAATTCACCAGGGTACTGAAGGAGCTGGCAGATGTCCTGGCTGCACCTATGGGGGAACTATTCAATTCCTTCCTCCAATCAGGTTGTGTTCTGTGGGACTGGAGGATGGCACGCGTGGTGCTTCCTTCACAAGAGTGGACCACAGCATGAGCTGGGAAACTACAGACTGGTCAACCTGACATTCATGGTGGGGAAACTTCTGGAGACGATTCTGAAGGAGAGGCTAGTGGAGTTCCTGGAGGCAAATGGCGTTCAGGATGAACGCCAACACAGGTGCATCCAGGGGAGATCATGTCAAACCAACCTAGCTGAATTTTACGACTGGGTGACAAGATTACTGGCCAGTGGAAGGTCAGTTGATGTCCTGTACCTGGACTTTAGCAAGGTTTTTGACTCAGTGCCATACGGGAGACTGTTGAGTAGGCTGAGGAGCTTAGGGGTGGGTAAAAAATGGTAGGGTGGACTGGGAATTGGCTGAGTGAGAGGCTGCAGAGTGTGGTGATAGGGGGAGGTCTCGTCTCCCAGAAGGGTCATCAGTGGGGTCCCTCTGGGGTCAGTGTTGAGCCTGCTCCAATTTAACGCATTCATAGCAGATACTGGGGAGGGAGTTACAAGGAGACTGAGCCTTTTCAATGACGACTCTAAACTGGGAGCGGCAGTGGATGGTGAGGTAGGGAGAAGGACACTACAGGAGGACTTGGAGACAACTGAAAGGTGGTCACACACTTGGCAGCTGAGGTTTAACACCAGGAGGTGTAGTGTACAACACTTGGGTGTTAAGAATCCTGGGTATGACTACTATCGGGGGTTGGGGAGTGGGGGGAGCTTATGGTCTCCAATGGGTAAAAAGATCTGAGAGTGGTAATATATACCAGGATAAACAACTCTGAGCAATGCAGGAGGGTGGCGACAACAGCAAACAAAATGCTTGGGTGTACTGCTGGGGGGGTAATATCGAGAAAGAGGGAGGGTCTGCTGCCCCTGTGCAATTACTTGGTGAGGCCGCACCTGGAGTACTGTGTGCAGTTTTGGCAGCCTTATTTGAGGAGGGATGTTGTTCTTCTTCTGGAAAAAGTCCAGAGGAGAGCGTCAAAGAGGATTCATGGTCTGGGGGATAAGTCCTATGATGAGAGACTGTGGGAGTTGAATGTGTACTCCTTGGAGGATAGAAGGGGGGATATGATTGAGGTTTTTAAATACCTGAAGGGGGTAAACAGTAAGGGACTGTTCCAACTGAAGGTGGAAGGAACCATGTGAGGCCATAGCCTAAAACTGGCAGGGGGGAGGTACTGAGGAGAGGTGAGGCAACACTACTTCACGGATGGGATGGTGGCACCCTGGAATGTGCTACTGGGAGAGCTGGTGGCAGTGGAATCAGTGGATGGATTCAAGAGGGGCTGGGACAGATACATCAGAAAGGTGCAGAAGGGGAAGTTAAGGAACAAAAGGGATTCTCAGGGCATGGAACCTGTAAAGGAGGAAAAGAAAAGGGAAGGGGGTGAGCTACAGAGACATAACTATGAGCTGCATCTTGAGTAGACAAGATAGACCGTTAGAACTAATCTGCTGGCATCTTAGTATGTTATTGAACAGGCTGAGTGGGACTGAGGTAACATGGACTAGTAAAGCTCTGGAAATTGGGAGGGGGCCACTGGACACAGGTGAGGCCTGCAACAAATATAGCCAGGATGGTACAGAAGTAGGCCAAAAGGTATTTTGTATTTTATTTGCTATACCTGGAGAAAGCTCCATTAAGTGATGCTCATTTATAAGAAGGTCATCAATAGGACAAATAAATGAGACAGAAGTAAAAATACATATTTAATACTGAGATAGCATAGCTAGGTACACGTCAATTTAGCAGAAAATATTGAGGCAGAGCTGCAATGCAATTGAAAGTCAGCAGTCATGGAATACAGTAGGAACAAAATTTGTTGGCAGATATGGAGCACTTGGCCTACCCAGTCTACCCATTTTTGTTTATTTATTTAAAAGTTGATAACCGGGAAAGGCACCAATGTGCCGAAGCTCGTTTCCAGATGCAACCCGTGGATGACCCAGATATCCCTGCCTATAGTGTCACCGCAGACCCGAACTGATCTCTGGATACTCCCCCCTTGCTCTCCTACCAAGGTTCCTTTGTGCTTATTCAATGCATGCTTGAAACCCATCACTGTTTTCACCTCCACCACCTCTGCTGGAAGGCTGTTCCAGGCATTCATCACCCTTTCAGTGAAGATGTACTTCCTCATATCCCTCCTAAATTCCCCTCTTCCAGCTTCACTACATTCACCTTTGTTGTCATGCACTTTCTCGTCTGAAAAATACTCCCCTTCTATACCTTATTCGCCCTTGTGAAGTACTTATAGGCAGGGGTGTCCAAATCCCACTGTCCCCTGTCAGGGGCAAGTAAATTTAATTGAAGGGCAAGTGCAAAATCAGAGTTAATTTTATTGTAATTAATTGGGGAAAGTGAAAATTCAGCTACTGTCATAGCTGGGCAAGTAATAAAAAATTTTATTTGAATACCCCTGCTTATAGGTCTCTATCATGTCCCCTCCCCCTCGCCAGGATGTACATGTTGAGATCCCTCTATCTCTCCTCTAACAGCTTATGGTGCAGCCACTGCACCATTTCAGTTGCCTTCTCTGGACAGCCTCTACCCTGTCTATGTCCTTTCTGAGCTATGGTCTCTAGAAATGGACACAGTACTCTGGGTGGGGTCTCACCAATGAGTGATACAGTTGTGATACCACCTAACGACTTTTGCTGGTGAGTCTCCTCTCTATGCACCCCAGCATCCGATGGCTCTGCCTACTACCTTGTCACACTGCCTCACCACCTTAAAGTCATTAGATACGAGAATCCCAAGATGCCTTTCCTGTTTAGTGACCGTCAATACTGCTTCCCCCATTTTATCCACCGCTTCTGGGTTTCCGCATCCTAGGTGCATGATTCTGCACTTTTTTGCACTTAAATCCAGCTGATATATCCTCAACCACACCTTGGGTTTTCCCAAGTCTCTACTTATCCTCTCCACAGCCTCTGGAGTATCTATCCTATTGCAGATTTTGGTGTCATCTGCAAAGAGGCATACCTTCCCTTCTGGATCCTCTTCATTATTGCTCATAAAGACACTGCAGAGGACTGGTCCCATTACTGAGGCCTGAGGTACCCTGCTGATCATTCTCCCTTCATTAGAGTAAGTGCTGTTTATCACCACCGTCTGTCACGTTTCCATCAAGCAGTTCTGCACCCAGTTTATCATCTTGGGTCCTACCCAAGCTTCCTATGTGGTACAGTGTTAAAGACCTTGCTGAACTCTAAGTAGGCCACATCCACTGTTCACCCTGATCTAGTTCCCTGGTCACCCAGTTGAAGAAATCAATCAGGTTTGGCTGACAAGACCTGCCCCCATGAATCTGTGCTGCCTCGGGTCTTGTAACCCACTGGATTTAAGATACTCCACTAGCCTTTCTTTTAAGTGTGTCTCCATTACCTTCCCCACCACTGATCGGCCTATAGTTCCCAGCATACTCCCTGCTGCCACTTTTGAAGCAGGATTACATCTGCCCTCCTCAAGTCCTCTGAAACACTCCCATTTCCAGTGAATTGTTGAATAGGGCTGTCAAAGGTGCAGCCAGTGCCTCCCTGTCCTCCTGCTGCACCCATGGGTGTACTCCATCTAGCCCCATAGCCTTATCCACTTTCAGATTTGCAAGTCCCTTAAGGACTTTTTCCTTCTTGAACAGACTTGTATCTACTTCCCCCCCACTAAGTGTTCCTGCTGCTTCTATGTGGCCCATCCCACTCTCTTTCCACTGTGAAGACTGAGCAGAACTATCTATTCAGGATATCTGCTTTTTCCTAATCTTGCTTTGCAGTCTTTGCTTGCCCTTCTTAACCTCACAATCCCTCCCTTTGTCTGTTTTTTCGCTTATGTATCTAAAAAAAGATTGTCTGTGCACAAACACTGAGGCAAGGGTTACCCCAAAGGGCATTTGGCTGGGAAGCCAAGTTTCAAGAAAATACAAAATCACACTTGCCCACACATGGAAAGCATCATGGGCTGCATATGCAAATCACCACAGAATGTTATGCTGGTTCAACTTTAAGCAGAATTGCATGGTGCCGAAAGGCCTCTCACACAGTTTGCAAAGGGTGCTAACAGATGACATAAACATGTGTTTCGTCCCACAAGGACTCATCAGTATGCATCATCTGTTGGACACCCCAGTGGAATGGACCAGCTACCCTAAGACAGTGTGTCTTGGATATGTTGTGGTGAACCCATTAAAATAAAAAAAATATTTAAAGACAAAGAACCTCTGTGCGCAAACACTGAGGCAAGGGTTACCCCAAAGGGCATTTGGCTGGGAAGCCAAGTTTCAAGAAAATACAAAATCAGCTGGTCCATTCCACTGGGGTGTCAAACAGATGAGGCATATTGATGAGTCCTGGTAGGACGAAACACGTGTCTATGTCATCTGTTAGCACCCTCTGCAAACTGTGTGAGAGGCCTTTCGACACCATGCAATTCTGCTTAAAGTTGAACCAGCATAACATACTGTGGTGATTTGCATATGCAGCCCATGATGCTTTGCATTGTGTGGGCATGTGTGATTTTGTATTTTTTTTTTAAAAAGATTGTGTCCCCTTTAGTTACACCTCTGGCTGTTCTTTCCTGTTTGCACCTTTCCTTCCCCTTAACCACCTCTCCTGCTTTTCCTGGTACACCTCCCTATCCTCTTCCCTCTGCTTGCCCTTGTACCTCATGAATTCCACCCTTTACCTTCGTAACCACTTCACTCAAGAACCATAATGGTCTCTTCCCTCCTGTTTTTCCTCACCTGTTTCGCACAGAGGTTTGTTGCATTCATTATGTTTTCCCTTAATTTGGCCCACTGTTCCTCCACCCCACCCAGGCAATCCGCCCTCCTCAGTCGTCTCTGAGGCATTCACACATCTGATTTTTAAAATATGCCTTCCTGAAGTCCAGAACCCTCATCCTTGTGTGGTTTGTTTCTGCTGCCATCCTTATGTTAAACCACACTGTATGGTAATCGCTGGTCCCCGGTGTGATGGATAGCATCTGCTTGTTATTATATTGTATCATATTAGTGATATAAATATATTTTTATCTGAATGTCTGCATAAGAGAAATGGCAATCAGCAGGCTCATCTGGAAGACTAGCTTTTAAAGGGGCCTGACCTCTTGACCTCAAAGGCCCTGACTTGCTGAAACAGTTGGTTGTAGTAAAACTGACCCAGTGAATACACTAAGTAAGAGCTTCCTTTTGACATCTCCTGTCATGCCTGTGTTAGCTGTCATACAACAGGTTGTAAAATGACAACTACTTTGAAATCCTGGAAGCCATAGAAGACTGCATTTTTTACGACATCTTAGGAAGCAACATGTTCTGACAGAGACCTGTTACTGTTACATCTCTCACCACTAGGAGAGAAAATAGTTGTCAGAAAGGTGCTCTGGAGATCAAAGGGGGAATGCTCTGATCAAACAGACTGTCATAATTTGATATTGCTGTCTTTGCAGACTCCAGCAAGCAGTACAATGACACACTTTTGGATATTGTTGGTCAGGTTACAAATTAATTACAGGACTAACAGTGACCTCATGAGCTGTGATCTCACAGGATAGGAGGGACATTTTGGCTTATTATCAATCTGGCTGGATGGAGTTTTGGTCTTCTATCTCTGCACTCCCAAGAGAACACACACACGGTGTGCTGGACTAAAAGGCACTTCTGTCAAACTAGGTAAAACCAAACTGGAAACCGAGTTAGAACTAGTAATTCAAGTACTAGGCGATTTTGTTTCTGTAATTTCCATTTGTTTTGGACTGTAAACATTTATGTATATAGATTCTATGTTTTTATGTATTTACTATTTTTTTTTAATTTTAGTAAACATTTTGATACCTTAATTCTGCCAGAGTCTTTTCTCATTTCTGCATGTGAATACTGAGACAGTTTTGATATAGCTGACAGAACTGTTTAGGGCTTAAAGTGTGTTACTATCTTGCTAAGGTAAGAAAATACCTGGGTCTCAATAGAGTTAAAAAGGGGAGAACTGTGAACCAGGCTGGGTGCTCACTGGGTTAAGTATTGCACTGCATTTCCCCGAAGAGGGTGTAATATTTGATCCTGTTAACTAGGTGTGCTAGCGAGAAAGGTTTCATATTTTACCTCAAGAGTAGCAGGTGTTTCGGACCCAAAACAGACAGGAGGGTTACCCTGTTTGTCTCCTGTTCACATATTGCACTTCAAGGTTGGGCACTGTGGGAGCAGAGGGCCTGACCTGCGGATTGTGTTTATGACACCCAGGTGACAGCGCAACTTGACAACTGCAATACTGTCTCTGTTTGTGAGCCCCAGGTCCAGTACTGTCCCATTTTAAGTGGGCTCTCTGACTAGTTGTGTAAAAAATGCACCCTGTACAACCCCACCACCCCTTTTTCTGCTATCATGCTGATGGCTTCCCCCAGTACCTTGTCCAAGTCTTCCTCCTGTGTTCAAGGTCTGAATTTCACCCCAGTGAGCACAGAGGCTCTGGCTTTTGTCTCTAGGGTGCCACTATTTGTAGCTAATTACACAGCAAATTTGCAAAGATGTATCAAAGCAATTACAGACGATTAAAATTAAGTGGAATCAGTGGGCAGAGTAAAAGTGCTTGGGGAGGTAGGGACACTCTAGAATTATGTCCTAAAAGCAGCAGCAACTATCTGTAGAATGGTCTGGGCTGGATATGTGGAGGGATGACTAAGGCACTGGCGCTTGTGTCCCCAGCATTTGTCCATGACACAGCACCATGTGATTGGCACTATCCCATGTACGGAATCCTGTGGGTGTTGCACTCAGGTATAAATGTGCAAAAACCCTATTTGCATACACTAAAAATCTGGAGATACTAATTTAAATTTTTTCTTAGACTAGCCACAGTGTGTGGTGGTGCAATAAATAGGCTGTCTCCAGATCTGCACCTCCACATGTTGGGTTAGAGAGTCGGACCCCATGTGTGTTCCAGTAACATGTCTATGTCTAAAGTTTGGTGTCCAAACATGAAAGTGAGCCACAACTGAGAACTGAGGTAGCTTTTCAGGTACAGAAGCTGAAGCTGGAGCTTGCCCTTGTTCAGGCGAAGGCAGAGGAGCATGAAAAGCAATGCCAGCATAAGATCCAGTGACAGCAAGAGGAGTTAAAGAGGCAGTGCCAGCATGAGCTCCATAGAAACGCAGACTTTGATGGCAGATAAGGACCGCTTAGCCCACCCAGTCTGCCTATTTCCCTACCTATTGGATAAGCTGCAGATCCTAGTTAACTAACAACCTACTTACTCCTACCCCCACTATAACTGGCTTATGTCTGTCCCATGCACTCTTGAATTCCCCCACTGTTTTTGTCCCCATGACCTCCTCAGAAAGGCTGTTCCATGCATCCACCACCCTCTTCATGAAAAAATACTTCCTCACGTTGCCCCTGAGCCATCTCCCCTCTTCAAATTGTGCCCCCTTATTCTTACACATCGCTTTTTCTGTAAGATGCTACCCTCTTGGACTTTGTTGATTCCCTTGAGGTACTTAAAAGTTTCTATCATATCCTCCCTCTCCCTCCTTTCCTCGAGGGTATACATATTAAGCTCCTTTAGTCTCTCTTCGTATGATTTCTGGTGCAGACCCTGCACCATTTTAATTGCCCTCCTCTGGACTGCCTCCATCCTGTCTATGTCTTTGCAGAGATGGGGTCTCCCGAACAGCATACAGTACTCCAGATGGGGTCTCACCAACTGTCTGTACAGAGGGATAACAACTTCCTGTTTTCTACCGGTGATGCCTCTCCCTATGCATCCCAGTATCCCCCCCATCCCTCCTTACTGCCTTTTTACATTGCCTGCCTACCTTTAGGACATCTGATATGACTACCCTCAAGTCCCGTTCCATTTTTGTTGTTGTTAGTATTCTTCCCCTGGGTTTTTGTTTCCCAGGTGCATTACTTTGCACCTGGGAAACACTCCACTCCAGCTGAGAGAGATGCGAGAAAAAGAGTGTGAGCAAGAAAGACAGATGGAGGTTCTGAACCACAGGATATCACCACAAACTGTGAGTAATGGCATGAGGGATTTGACCCAGTAAGCCAATATTAATTCCAAAATGTTTCCCAGATATCAGAAAGGGTATGGTCTTGATTTTTTTTTATGCTGAAATGTGTGTACAACTAATTAATTTGTTAGAATGCTAGGCAGACGGTACAAAAGTTCACTCTGTAGAGAAAATAAAAGATTTCTTCTTGAACAGTTCCTAAAAACTGTACCTAAGGAACTAAGACTATGGCTGTTGGATAGAATTCTGAGCTCCGCGAGGGAGGCAGCCAAGACGACTGAGCAGTTCATACCTAGCCTACATTGCAAAGGCAATGGGGGAGGGTCATCAACTGGTTTTAGGGGAACCATGCGGGGGCGGGGGGGGGGCAACCTAAAGGAAGCCACCCTGCACCTGAACAACAAAGGAAGCCGCCTGGTTTCAAAAGCACAAAGACAGGTCAACATAGGTGCTATAACTGCCAGAAAAGTACAGTTACGTAAGAACTTACCGTAACAGTAGATCTTCGAGAACAGCTCTTGCAGCAGGTAACACCATTAGAACTGAAGCCGGCAGGCAGCAGGACCCCACGGAATTCTTCTAGCTAGCTAACTTCAGCAGGGACCGCCCGGCCGGTAGGTCCGCCTCAACGATCAGGTGTAGTACATAAGGGCGGTCCGTAGATTCTCAGTTCTCCCGGCCGAGACTTCCGCCACAGGACTCACATCAGAATGGGAGACCGAGGATCCACCATCAGAAGACAAAAGGCGAAGCCCCGCCAAAAGCTTAGTAAGCCATGCCTCCTCCAAGGAGATACCTGCTGCAAGAGCTGTTCTCGAAGATCTACTTGTTACGGGTAAGTTCTTACGTGAACTGTACCATCTTACTCAGATACAGCCTTTGCAGCAGGTAACACCATTAGGACTGATTTCCAAGCAATAACGCTTGTAAGCATTCTGGGAGGAGGAAACTAGGAAAATCCATACCAAGTCCTGACTCTAGGACAGGCGACCCTGTAGCACGCCAGGCTGAACCGGCTCTTCGAAGGAAGCAATGTCCAGGCTGTAATGCCTGATAAAGGTATACACAGAGCTCCAAGTGGCTGCAGCACAAATGGCAGAGGAGAGCGTTGCAGGCTGCAAATGAGGTAGCCACCCCTAGTGGAATGCCCCGGACTGTACCGGGAGGGCTTCTGCTTAGTATCATAGCAGTATGATATACACTGGACAAGCCAGCGAGAAAGGGACTGCTTCAATACTGGTTGGCCCATCATCCTCTCAGCGAAGGAAATGAAGAGTTGCTCCGACTTTGAAGCCCTAGCTGGATGCTGACTTCTGCCAGCAGACTGCCTTCCCTGGGCTCTCGGGAACGGGAGCCCCTCTGTTGTGGACGATTGAGACTGTTGTCTCTGTGTCCGTCCACAAAAGTAAGCTTGGTTCCTACGAAGGAACTAAGCTTTGGCTGGTACATTGCCTGGACCCACCTCACCGCCTTCCCGGCCTCTTGAGCTTGGTGAGAACCTTCTCAGAGGGTACACAAGAGAACTTCTCCTCGAAAGAGGCATCCATGATGTTCTTCTGGACGTCCGGGGTAATCGGAGACACGAAGCCATGAGTGTCTCCGGAGGCATACGCCTGAAGCTGCTGCTCTGGCCGAGGAGTCCGCGGAATGATATGCGACTCGCAGCACCTGGGTTCCCACGTCCGAACCCGTATGGAGGAGCTGTAACATCTCCTCCTTCTGCTCACCTTCTGGCTATTTTTCCACCAGATCCAGTACCTGTTCCCACAAAGCATTTTGGAACTGCACCATGTGGGTCAAGTAGTTCAGGGATCTGATGGCGCAGGTAGTGGAAGCATACGTGCGCCTGCCCATAGCGTCCAGCTGTTTGGACTCCGGGTCCGGTGGCAGGGTGCTCAAATGTTGCAGTCTCTGGGACTGGTCATGAGAGGCTGTTATGGCCAGAGGATCTTGAGCCAAGTACTGGTCCGCCTTAGGAGCCTTGTACAGATGGTCAGCTTTCTTCGGCATCGACGGGAGCGAGTGTGGACGCTTCCACGCTGCCTTGGTGACATCCACAAAAGCATCTACCAAGGGTGGTACCACCACAGGCTTGGGATCCTTCTGCCGAAGATATCTAGTGAGGCGTAGTCTCTCGGGGTCTAACTCTTCTGCATCCCAGCCCATGTTCTCTTGGATATGTCTCATGATTTCCGAGAATGATGGGTCATCTGGAGGAGATCTAGGAAGCTCACGTGGGTCCGGAGAGGGGATCGGAAGGGGAGAGAGGGATCTGGATCCTATCGAGGACTCCGATCCTGTATCCTCTGTCGAAGGCGAACAGCGGCGTCTTCTGGGTCTCTTAGGACTGGGTGACCATGAAGAGGATCTAGACGGAGGTCTCCTTTTATCTGGTCTTCCCCTTGGAGGGTCTGTAGGCTCCTGGGGGAGAGGTACTTAGCCTGCTGCCCCGGATGGAGAAAGGGGCGAGGGACGGAGGGTCGTGAGTGGCGGAGGAGGAGGAGGTAGAGGAGGTGGTGTGGGAACCACATCCTTTCTAATGGTATCCCACCAGTAGGTAAAGAGTTCCTTAACCTCAGAAAAGGAAAGGCCCGACGACGGACCGGGTGCCGGTGGCCGGTCGTCGCGTTCCGGCGTCGGCTCCTCAGGGGCCTCAGGTTGCAGGGAGGGTTCCCTGGGAGGCTCGACAGGACCGGGTTCGCCCATCTGGTCCTTGGGCTGCGTCAATTCCTCCTTCGTGATAGTCTCCTGACCGATGTTGGTAGGAGGCGTCGAGGTCCTCTTCTCGACTCGTGCAGATGTCGGCCCTGCTGCCGACGACCAAGAGGGCGAAGGCCTGACTGGCGACGGGCGTCTGGCGGTCGACGGCTCCTGGGACCTGTGATGAGTGGCCGACGTCAGATGGGCTGACGTCGAGTCCGACGGCTTCTTAAGCGAGGTAAGCTCCTTGGTCTTCCACTGGGGAGGAGGAGGCAAGGAGGCAGACCTGACGTCAGGTTCGGAATGGCGGGAACCCAACTTGCGGTGATGATGATGGTCCCCAGATCTAACCAGGGCTTTGGAAGAAGAGGATGAAGAGGGCCTGGAGGTCTTGGCCTGTGAAGAGGAAGAGGAGCCCGAAGGTTTCTTCACTGCAGCAGAGGGAGGCTGAGAACGGGCCCGGGATGGCGAACGGTCGGACCGGGAGCCAGAACTACGGGAGTCGGAGGCCCTAGACGGGGACCTGGATGGAGCCTTCTCCCTGTGCTTCTCAGAATGTTTCCGGGCTTTCTCAGCAGAACTCCCCTTGGAGGTGTCCATGGCCTTAACTTTCTCCTCGAGCAGAAATGCCTGCAGAGCCTTCTAGCAACAGATCCGGGTCCGGCTGTTGAACCCCTGGCAGAAAATACAGGACCGGGTGTCGTGGTCTGGGCCTAGGCACCAGCCGCAGGCCGAATGCAGATCCTTGAACGGGATTTGCTTCCCACAGGCACACTTCAAGGGATGGCCTTCAACGGAGGTTGGAGAGGACATCAGACAGCAACTGAGCCGAAAAAATGAACTTTTTCCCGAAGGAAGAACTTAGCCGCGCGCCGCGCTGGCCAGAAACGATCCAAAGGGTCGAGACATGCAAGTCGACAGCGGAAAAGACTGGGGAATCTGAGGGACCGCCTCTTATGTACCACGCCTGACGTCGGAGGCGGGACCGACATTAGGGGCGGTCCCCGCTGAAGTTAGCTAGCTAGAAGAATTCCGTGGGGTCCTGCCGGCTTCAGTCCTAATGGTGTTACCTGCTGCAAGAGCTGTATCTCGAAGTAAGATCTGGGGCATCTATCTTATGACTATCTGAAAAATGTAAAAAAAAGGGTTAGTGCAGGATGGGGTGGCTCAGGGAGCTCACAGCATGAAAAGTGGCCTGAACACTGAGTACAGTGCCCCCTAACTCCACTGCACATATGCACCCAGTGGTGGTGAATGGATTGGTAACCCAGGGACTGGGTGACACTGGGGCCCCCCCCTTCTATGGTGAAACAGGATTTGATTTAGGAGAAACAAATCCTGCCTGGCTAGTTTTCTAGGATTAGAGGGTGATGGGTCCTGAGGTCTCAGGCCAATGGCCCAGATCCTTCTAAGCTGGGAAGGTGACCAGGGCATACGGGAGGTGGGTGTTGTACCAGACATGCCCGTGAATGTAATCGTGTTTAATACAGTGTATTTTTTGTGTGTGTGATTTATAGTGTGAGCTGGAGATTCATTTATTTTTTCAACAGTCATTTTTAGCAGCTTTCTGGAAGGTTCTGTTCCCTCCCCTCAGCTAGGATCAATTTACAGCTCATTGTGTTTTAAATACCAGTGGGTTCTCTCACACATCAGCAGTGCAGATGCGGTCTTAGTTTGGCTCAGGTAGATTTACCTTTTTGTTGCTGCTAAGTTCGTGGAGGGGCAGGACTAAAGGATTTAGTTGCTGGTAAGCTTGGAACTGTTTGTACTTGTTTGAGTCTGTTACCTTTAGGGAAGGTCTCCCTTTTCAACGGATTTTGGGGGGATCTCTTGTTTTTTCTTTTTCGTTGGGGCTTGTGCTCTGCGAACACAGGGTAAAGGGGTCCTCGGCTGATGGATTCTGGACTCAGCCAGAAGGTCATTCCGCCCACTCCTGGGCTAGTCCTCCTTTTATAGAGTGTGGGCCCATAGTGTTACACCTTCCTACACCACACAGGAAGTTCCACACCGAGGAAAGGGAAGTGCATAGGGGTTCATCTAGAGGGCATACCTAGGTTATACTGCAGGCCAGGTCACATCAGACATGACATGAGTGGTTCAGTGCAGTGGCTGTGGAGCAGCAGTCTTCAGGGAGATGTTCTGGAGGCTGTAATGCTGCACTATCTGCAGACACCTCTCTGGGCTGAGGGAGGAGGTTGCCTGTCTCCGTGCAGAGGTGGCCAGGTTACCGGCAGCATCCACCCCCCACTCGGAGACCATTGAGTCCACAGCATCAACCTCAAAGGTTGTCCAGGAAGAAGGATGACTGGACCACAATGGGCTCAGGGAGAGTGGGGAAGGGTCAGAGACACACCCCCCAACTAGTCCAACTTAACTCCTATGCTGTTTTGGAGGAACGGGACTGCCCCACACAGGCATCCACAGCTGGGACCAGGGAGGATGGTCGGGATCCAATCTGGAGTCCCAAGGAAGGGAGGCAAGGGACCCTGGAGGAAGGGAAAGTTTCTCCTAGTGGGGGACTCTATTGTACGGGGTGTGAAATTAGGGATAACTAGTGGGGGGGGAGAGGGAGATCAAGTGCCTCCCAGGAAGTGCTGCATGGAGGGATGGGAAGCGAATCCATAGGATCGCTAGGGTGACAACCAGGAGGGAGGAGCTGGATGTCATTGTCCACCTGGGGACCAATGACTTGGTGAGGAGAAGGGTAGAGTTAGCCAGAGTCCAGGAGGATTTCAGTAAGCTGGGAGAAGACCTGAAACAGGTAGCACATTCTGTGTCATTCTCGGAGGTGCTACCTGTCCAAGGCATGAGGGAGGCCAGGGCACTCCACATCCAAACCTTCAACTCCTGGTTGAAGGACTGGTGTGGAAGGGAAGGATTTGGCCTCATAGGGGACTGGGGCCCAACCTGGGCAGATGCGAGCTTATATCAGGAGGATGGTCTGCATCTGTCTGGAAAAGGGACCTCAGTCTTTAGTGAGAAGTTGAATGCTTCACAGATAGCATTTAAACTGGCCGGGTGGGGGGGCAGGAGAGACAGGTGGTTTAGGAACACCCCTGTGAGAACATGCAAAAGTACAAATTGACAACAGGAACAATGCAAGCGAGCAGTGAGGGGCAGGCAGGGGAAACTTTTATAAAGGGGGGACGGGAGTGGGCAAAAGCACATGAGCATGAATACCAAGGTGGGGGGGAGAGGCAAAGTAGAGAAAACAGGAAGAGAAGGAAGGCAAGGAGTAAAACATGGAAGGTCATGTTCACAAATGCCTGCAGTCTGGGAAATAAGGTTCCAGACACAGAAGCCTTGATGACGGATGCAGACCTTGACATAGCAGCAATAACAGAGTCATACAGGTTACTCATCTGTAACAGAAGTTCTAGGAGTGGTATATGTTGTTCATCCATACTTGTTGGCAGGTACCTTGCCACTTTAAGATGGGCCGGAAGGTCTTCAAGCTGGCTTCTCCCTCCCACCCGGGTGGTAAAATCCTCGGCTCTGCCCCAAGACGCCAGATCTAGCCCGCTGGAAGCCAGGTTGTGTGCGCCCACAGCTGGGGAGGTCGGGTGGGTCCGTGTGGATGAACAACATATACCACTCCTAGAACTTCTGTTACAGAGTAGTAACCTGTATTTCTAGGGACGTGGATAAGTTGTTCAATCCACACTTGTTGGCAGACTCCTAGCAGTTCTCTGGGAGGAGGGAGGCAAGGTACACACCCCCTACCTAGGAAAGAGGGACTGGAGAACTGAGGATCCTAAACCAGCATCCTGGTGTGACTCGAGGTCTATATGGTAATGGGAAATGAAGGTGTGTGCTGACTTCCAGGTAGCAGCCCTGCAGATTTCCTTAATAGGGACATTCCTAGAAGCAGCCAATGACGCAGTGGTATGACGGGTAGAATGAGCTCTTATCCCTCTGGGAGGCTCCTTGCCCACCAACCTATAGTGGAGATCTATGCAGGAGGTGATCCAACTATCTATCATCCGCTTGGCTGCAGGTCTGCCAGGTGCGGCTTTAGCGTAGGTGACAAACAGCTGGTGAACATCTCCCCGAATGTCCGCCGTACGCTCTTTATAGCATGCGATCGCTCTTCTCAGATCCAAGGTATGGAGCCTGTACTCGGCCTCTGAGGTGTGATTCGGGTAGAACACCGGTACAGTAAGCACCTGATTCAGGTGGAACACTGACACTACCTTCGGACTAAATTTCAGATGGGGGTGCAGGACAACCTTGTCCTTGTGGAAGACCAGGTAAGGAGACGTGATGGAAAGCGCCTGGAGTTCCCTGATCCTTCTGGCTGATGTGATAGCCACCAAGAAGGCAGTCTTCCATGACAGGTGGGAGATATCACACCTGTGCACTGGTTTCAGTGGCTTGCCCATGAGCTTGGGCAATACCAGCAGCAGATCCCATGGAGGTGGAGGTTCACGCACCAGAGGGGATATGTGATCCAGGCCTTTGAAAAAGTGCCAGGCCACCTTCTCCTGCACCGCCGACTGCTTGCCGGCCCATGCCCGGTAAGCAGAGATGGCTGTCAGATGCACCTTAAGGGTCATTGACCAAAGCCCTTGCTGAGAAAGGGACCACAGGTAGTCCAAAATGCTAGCCAACGGGGCAGGATGAGGGGTCCAACCCCTTGCCCTGACACCAAATGGAGAATCTCTTCCATTTAAAGGAATAACATTTCCTGGTCGACTCCTTATGGGACACCTCAACGATGCTGAGGACCTCATCAGAAAGACCCAAGGCCTGGAACTCTAACCGTTCAGGAACCAGGCCATCAGGTGCAGGGACTGAAGGTCCGGATGGAGTACCTTCCCCTTGTTGATGGAGATCAGGTACGGGTGGGCTGGAAGCCACCCCGGGAGCCTGAAGCTGAGGCTGAGGAGATCTGGATACCAGAACTGGCGAGGCCAGTCTGGAGCTACTAGAATCACCTGCGCCTTGTCCCTCCTCACTTAGAGAAGCACCTTGTGGATCAAGGGAAATGGAGGGAAGGCACAGAAGAGGCCTGGGGTCCATGGCCTCGAGAAGGCATCCCCCTGCAGCGAGCCCTGCTAAGCGGGGTGGGCGTGGAACAGCCTCAGCTTTGCATTCTCCCTGGAGGCAAATAGGTCCACCTGAGGTGTGCCCCAGAGGGAGAACAGGTCTTGCATTACCTCCCGCAGGAGAGACCACTCATGAGATGCATCGCCTATCTGGCTGAGGGCATCAGCCAGACTGTTTGAGGCTCCTGCCACATGGATGGCTAGGAGATCTGCCTCCAGACTGAGCATGAGAGACCATATGCAAAGAGCCTCCTTGCACAGAGGCAAGGAGTGCATCCCGCCTTGTCGGTTGAGATAGTACATGGTCGTGGTGTTGTCCGTCTGGACCTGGACCACTTGACCCCTGCAGGCCATCCCACATCTCCTGGGTCACAGAGACTGGCTGGTCTAGAAGACCTGAGCGTTGAGACCACAGGCGGGCCAGCCCACACTGCAGGAGGTGCATATGCCAGCAGGCCCAATGGACCACGCTGATGCAGGCTGCCATGAGACCCAGAAGGTGCAGGAAGTCCCAAGCAGGGTGCAATTGCCCAACCAGAAATGACTGGACAAAGGAGGGAAGGACCTCGGCCCTGTCCGCCGGTAGCCGGGCTCTGGCTCAGAGAGTCGAGCTCTGTCCTGATGAACTGGATCACCTGTGAAGGGACGAGTTCCGACTTGGCCTCATTGAAAAGGTGGCCTAGTTGAGAGCAAACCCAGAGGGCCAGATCCCTGGACTGCTCCGCCTCAAACCTGGAGGGGGCTGCTATTAGCCAATCGTCCAGGTAAGGGTAGACCCGGACTCCTCAGCGCTACAGGAATGCTGCCACCACTGACATGCATTTGGTGAAGACCCTGGGGGCTGAAGAAAGGCTGAAGGGCATGGCTCGGAACTCGAAGAGGTTCCCTTCTGCTCTGGCTCTAAAGCAGAGGAACCGCTGATGGGACGGATGGATTGGGATGTGAAAGAACATGTCCTGAAGATCCAGGGAGCAGAACCACATGCCCAGTTTCAGGGACGGTATGATCTGAGCCAGAGTGACCATCTGGAAGGTACGCGGCCTTAGGAACTTGTTCAGGTCGTGTAGGTCGAGAATGGGGCGCCAGCTCCCTGTCCGATTTGGAACCAGGAAGTACCTGGACACAAACCCTGGGTAAGGAGGAGGATCCACTACCCGGCTGACTACTCCCTTGCAGAGGATCAGAACTATGTTGTCTCGGAGAGCCGACAAGGAGACTACTGATCTGGTAGCCCTCCATGGGGCGCGGGCTCGAAAGGGAGGGACCTACTCGAATTCCAGAGACAGGCCCCTGCTGACCACCTCCAGCACCCAGCAGTCCGTGGTGATAGCGGACCTGGCAGAAAGGAAGTAGTTGAGCCGCCCCCACGGGAGATCATAGTGTGACGGGTTGAAGCGGACTCAAGAACTCAATACTAGGGCAGTCTTTGAGGAAGAACCGTGGAGGGGCCACCCGGACCTTTACTCTGGGCTTCCTAACCGAGGAAGTGGTAGATTTGGCCTTGGGGTACCAAGAATGAGCCTTCTGGCCCTGTTGCTGATGTTGTTGGTCCGGACGTGCCGCAGGAATGGAAGGACGAAAGGGCTTACACTGCTGATGGTGGCCTTTATCCTTCTGGGCAGATGCGACAGAGTCCAAGGTGGCGCTGGACTTCTCGTTCTGCTGGAGGTGACCCTCCACCCCGTGCCCTAACAAGTCGGTGCCCAAAAAGGTGAGATCTGCTAGCTTGTACTGGGTATCCGCTGTGCAGGTCAAGATCCGCAGCCAAGCCCTGCAGCGCATGGCTACTGTGGCCGCAACTGACCAGGCACAAGAATCGCCGATGTCCAGAGCAGTCTGCTTAGCCACCGCCCTTCCCTGATCTCAAACCTGTTTGACCGTGGTCTGGAGGTCGGCCGGGAGATGAGGAAGCACCTCATCCAGGGAGCCCAAAAGGGCGTGGGAGAAGTGTGCCATCAGAACAGCCGAGC
This sequence comes from Neoceratodus forsteri, assembly GCA_016271365.2. Taxonomy (NCBI): domain Eukaryota; kingdom Metazoa; phylum Chordata; order Ceratodontiformes; family Ceratodontidae; genus Neoceratodus; species Neoceratodus forsteri. The sequence continues at coordinate 1,101,224,147 of CM057450.1, read as the reverse complement.
TAGCCTGACGAAGGCCTAAGGAGGCAGCAGCATAGAGTTTCCTCCCAGAGTAGTCCAGCTTTTTGGACTCTTTGTCCGGGGATTTGTCCACGTCCCTAGCATTTCCACAGCACCGGAATACACTATCGGTCACCAACCTCTCAGCATAGGGCTGCTCTGAGAAACCGGAGAGGGAGCTGGTAGGGACTGCATACTTGCGGGCCATCCTGGCTGAAGGCGCAGGACAAGAGGCCAGCCACTGCCAGAGCTCCAGGGCCGGACCCACTATGGCCTCGGCCATGGGGAAGGCCTTCGAAGGGGAATACCCCTTGTCCAGGATCTCCACGAGAGGGTATTTGGCCAGTTTCTGCATGGGTTCGAGTTTCATCCCAGTGGACTCTGAGATTAGTCAAAGGATACCCTGGAATGAGGATGGGCTCTCGTCCACTTATACACCCCCTGAAGATTCCAGGTCAACTGGTCGGGAATACAACGAGGAATCGTCAGACTCCAAAGAGTCCGCGAACAGCTGCTGACCATCTGAGCCACTCACCACTTGCTGAGGACGGTTGTGGGTGAGAGTGACAGACAACCTGTGGGGCGAGCCTTGACCTGACTGAGAATCCTTGGTCGGCGCCCCAGTCTTTGGTTGAGGAGGCAGTGATTCCACCACTATGGTTGGAACAGCCGGTTTAGGCCAAGCAATCGGGGCCAGCTCCTTGACTGAGGAACTGGGGCAGGAGACTGCTTCGGCCATTCTGGCGACAGCCACGTAATCGCCGGTGAAGGAGCCGGAGTCTGCTTGTTGCCGGCTAAAAGAAGTTGCTGCCACATAAAATCCTCACAGCTGACGCAATCCTGGCGCCGGAGCCTTCCTCGGCCAGGAGGATGAGCGCAATGCCGCCACGCTGGCTGACGGGACCGGACCAACATTGGTGGGACTTGCCCGAAGCAGAAGAGGACCGAGACTGTCGGGGTGCCGACGGTCAGCCGAGGAGGGAGCGGGGGATACCAGCAGCTCCTCCGGTGCAGGGTCCTTGACTGGGGACGTCGGCACTGGAAGCCGAGACAAGTCCTCGGAGGGCACCAGGGGAACCGGTGTCAGAGTTGTTGGCCTCCTCGGTCAACAACCTATTGGTGGGCTCGAGGAAAATCTCGGCCTCGTCGACAGGAGTCTCGGCCGACTGGTCTGGGACTCCAAGAAACCAGCGGCCCAAGCCGCAACCTCGACCGAAGTCGAGAGATGACGATCCGGGGAGCGGGACCTCTCCTGCTCCCACGAACATCGACGCTGGGACTTACCTTTGTGGTCCTTCTTCTTAGACCGAGAGGTGTGACCAGGAGGACCCTCTCCCTCCCTCAGTAGAGAGGGACTGACAAAGTTCCCGAAAGAAAGCCGTGTAGGAGGAACCCAGGGAGAGCAGGATAAAGGCCAACGCTGAGGAGGATGAAGCCGCGGCCTGGGCCGCCTCCTCCTCGAGGGCCGTAAGTTGTTCCAGCTGCTCCACAGAGCCCACAGCCGCGGACACCGCCCAATGGGTCTCCTTCGATTTAACTGGCGGGAACCATTTCTCCGGTCGCCCTAGTTGGAGTCGGGCAGCACGGTCCTCGAGCACCGAAGGGGAGAAGGACAGACAGAGGCCGCAAGCCTGCGGGCTGTGGTTGAGTCCAAGGCAGTAAATGCACGTGGCGTGAGGATCGGTGCAAGATACCTTCTGCCTGCAAGGGCACCGACGGAACCCGGGAACAGATTCAACATCCATCACAGCCGTGAGGGAGTCAAGCAAAGACCGAAATCAAGTGAACTTGAGTATAAGTTTGGGAAAATCCAAAGATTTAGGATCCAGACCTACAAAACGCAGGAGCGCTAAGGAGGGAACCTGAGCTACCCAGCGGTAAGAAAAATCTGACGCCATGGGTGCAGCCGAGGATTTTACCACCCGGTGGGTGGGAGGGGCCAGCTTGAAGACCTTCCGTCCATCTTAAAGCGGCAAGGTACCTGCCAGCAAGTGTGGATTGAACAACATATCCATGTCCCTAGACATGGTATTCTGCTACTCACAGCTGAGACGTCAATTTACCAGGCTATACACTGTTCAGAAGGGACAGGGAAGGAAAAAAGGGAGGAGGGGTGGCCCTATACATCAGAGAAGGCACAAAGGCTACAGAAGTCCAAGGAAGACGGCGGAGGCTGAGGCAATGTGGGTCACCCTTGAACCAGGAAATGGCACAGCACTACATACAGCGGTGATCTACAGACTTCCGGCACAGAGGGAGGAAGTGGACATGGTACTAGTGGAGGAAATTCACGACATGGCAGCTAAAGATGAAATCATTTTGATAGGAGATTTCAATATGCCGGACGTGGATTGGACCACCCAGGCAGCTGCTTCAACCAGAAGCACGGCCATCCTGGAATCCCTACAGGGAGCTGGACTCAGACAGCTGGTGCATGAGCCAACCAGGGACAAATCGATTCTAGACCTGATATGGATCAGTGGGAACAGAGTCTAAAGAATCCAGGTGGAAGGGCAGCTGGGATCCAGCGACCACCACATGGTGTGGTTTGACATGGCGAAAGGGACTCAATTAAGCCACACAAGGGCAAAAGTATTAGATTTCAGGAGGGCAGATTTCAATGAAATGGGCAGATGTTTAAAAGCAGTCCTGGAGAAGGGAGAGGTAATGGAGGGGGTGGAGGAACAGTGGTGGAGACTAATAGGAGCCATTCTGGAGGTAACTAACCAATGTATTAGGATAGTGGCCAAAGGGAAAAGAAGAAAGAAACCACTATGGTTTTCTAAAGAGATGGCAAAGTAAGGGCTAAAAGAGCAAGTTTCAGGAAGTATAAGGGGACCCAAAGGAAGGAGGACAGGGAAGTGTACCTTGAATGTCTCAGAGAGGCAGTGAAGGCCATTAGGAAGGCCAAGGCACAGACAGAGGAGGGTTTAGCATGGTCTGTGAAAAAGGGGACAAGACATTTTATAGATACATCAGCGATAGAAGAAAAACTGGGGGGCAGATCAGAGGCTCAAAGGGAGGAAGGGAAAGGGGAAATTGCTTACAGGAAAGGCACACTAAGCCGGAGCTTGTTTCCAGGTGCGACCTGGGAGCACAAGGAAGTTAAGTGGACTTGCTCAGGGTCACACAGTATGCAAGTGGAAGCTGTGGGATTCAAACCCAGGTCTGGTCTGCTGGATGTCACCAGATTTGCAGCTCAGAGCCTTAGACCACTGCGCTATACTGCCTCCGGAGGAGGGAGAGTGTAGGGAGGGGGATCTAGACAAGGCAGAAATACTGAACAAATACTTCTGCTCAGTATTCACTGAGGAGGGAGAGGGTCAAGGACCACAGTTGTTGAGCAGAGGCGGAGGGAGAAGTGGACACCAGTCCATTAACAGTGGAGAGAGTTCAGGAGGACTCACAAAGCTGAAGGTGGATAAAGCCAAAGGGCCAGATGACATACACCTGAGAATATTAAGGGAGTGGCAGAGGGAACTAGCAGCACCTCTGGCCACCCTGTTCACAGAGTCCCACAACATAGGTGCGGTTCCAGAGGACTGGAGGAGAGCACACGTAGTCCCACTGCACAAAAGTGGCAGTAGGGTGGAAGTGGGGAACTACAGGCCAGTCAGCCTCACCTCAGTGGTGGGGAAGATCATGGAGACACTGTTGAAAGAAAGGATAGTGGCACACCTGTAATCCACTGGTGCCCAGGATCTGAGGCAGAATGAAGTCACATCAGGGAGGTCTTGTCAAACAAATCTGATAGATTTTTTTGATTTGGTGACTACGGAAGTGAATCAGGGAAGGGCCGTAGACATCGCCTACCTGGATTTCAGCAAAGGCTTCAAAACTGTCCCACACAGAAGGCTGGTTAACAAGATAAGTAGCCTGGGCATGGGGCATAAGGTGATACAGTGGATTAGAAACTGGCTGACAGACAGAAGGCAGAGGGTGGTGGTAGATGGGGATCCAATCTGGGGAGAGAGAGGTGACCAGCGCAGTGCCACAAGGATCAGTACTAGGACCAGTCCTGTTCAATGTCTTCATTAGTGACATTGCAGAGGGACTGGAAGGAAAGGTCTGCCTATTTGCAGATGACATCAAGATCTGCAACAGGGTGGATACTCCAGAAGAGGTGCAAATAATGAAGAGGGACCTGGAGAAGCTTGAAAGATGGTCGGAGGTGTGGCAACTGAGGTTCAATGCAAAAAAGTGCAAGATAATGCACCTAGGTAGAGGGAACCCTGGGGGGATCTACAGGATAGGGGGGAGGAGCTGGCTGTCACCAAAGAGGAGAGAGACCTAGGGGTTATCATATCTTATGACCTGAAGGTATCAAAGCAGTGTACAAAGGCTGCAGGGAGGGCCAGTGGCATGCTGGGGAGCACAGGCAGCGGTATTACTAGTAGGAGGCAGGAAGTGGTGATGCCATTGTATAAAACACTAGCAATGCCTCACCTGGAGTACTGTGTGCAGTACTGGAGACCACACATGCGTAAGAACATAAACATGGTGGAGGCCGTCCAGAGAAGGGTGACAAAGATGGTGCAAGGTTTGCATCAAAAAACATATGAGGAGAGACTAAGAGACCTCAACATGTACTCACTGGAGGAGAGGACAGAAAGGGGTGACATGCTAGAAACTTTTAAGTACCTCAAGGGCATAAACAAGGTGCAGTTTGGAGAACTTTTCCAATGTAGAAAAGATACCAGAACCAGGGGCACGATATGAAATTGGAGGGGGGGGGGAGATTAAGAGGTAACGTGAGGAAGTTTTTCTACATGGAGAGGGTGGCAAATACTTGGAATAGTCTGCCACAAGAGGTGGTAGGAGCAAGCACAGTGGAGAAGTTTAAACATGCCTGGGACAAGCACAGGGAACCCTTGGGCGGGAAGGGAATGATGAAAAACCATTGACCACTTAGGGCGAGTGGATGCATACATGTATAGGGCCTATGGGCAGACTGGATGGGCCTAGTGATCCTTATCTGCCCACAATTTCTATGTGGGTAATGACTTCGATAGCTGGGCCAATATTGTGTATGTCACTACCTTAGGCAAGGCATGGGAACCAGCTCCTGAGGCACAGAGGGGGGCAGTGCACAAGGAAGCAGCCCCTACCTGAGTAGCAGGAGAAGTTGTAGCTGAAGAACAAGCTGGGTGCAGTGGTTCTGAGCCATAGCTACACACAGTTGAGAGTCCAGCCATGGATGGCTCTCCCACATAGAGTGTGCTTTGGGAAAGACTGGGCATGCAGACCTAGAGAGAGCCTAACAAGCTGACTCATCCCTGCAAAAATTAAAGAAGTTAGCCACCAGGGTGGAAGGTGACTGAGTTCTGAGAAAAAGGAGGAGTTCTGGAAGAATGGGCTCCCGTACTGTGAGCGAGTTCCTAAGAAAGGACAGGAAGAAATAGTACTCCAGCAGAAGACAGTAGTTCCTCGGGAGTGTAGGAAACAACTTCTGGCTTTAGCCCACAACATACTCTTTTCTAGACACTCAGAGGTCAGCCATACAAAAAGCAGCTAACAATTTTTACTAGCCCAGTATTTTTAAAGACATTGCAAACTACTGCCAGACTTGTCTGCAGTGCCAGAGGGTGGGAAAGGTTGGGGCAAGACTAAGGTGGCTTTGATTCCCCTACCTGTTATCAAAGAGCCATTTCAGTGAGTTGCAATGGACACTAAGGAGCCGCTTAGCACTCTAAGTCACATTGGCAAGTAGTGCATTTTGGTGGTTGTAGATTATGCCACGAGGCACCCAGAGGCAGTGCTCTTGTCTTCCGTCAAGTCTGAGAAGGTGGCAGATGAACTACTAGGGATATTTAGCCAGGTGGGGTTCCCCAGGAGATCCAGTCAGACCAGGGCACCAACTTCATGTCTGATCTGATGGTTAGTCTTTGGAACAAGTGTGGGGTAAGGCCCCTCATGGCCTCATCGTACCACCCCCAGACAAACGGTCTGGTTTGCGCGATTCAATGGGTCTCTGAAAACCATGTTAAGGACATTCATTGACCAGCATGTGAGTGAGTGGGATAAGTACCTACCCCTTCTCTTATTCGCATGTAGGAGAAGTCCCCCAGGAGTTCACAAGGTTCTCACCCTTTGAGCTCCTGTTTGGCCATAGGGTAAGGGGACCCCTTGATTTGGTAAGAGATGAATACGGGGTAAGCTTCCTCCACGAGGAGAATCTATTATGGAGTATGTCCTAAATTTCAGGATAGGACTGAAGGTGCTCTTAGGGTTTGCTCAGAAGCACAGAGTCACCGCACAACAGAAGCAGAAGAGATGGTATGACCGTGGGGGTCAGAGCCCAGGAGTATGAAGTTGGGCAATGGATGATGGTGCTCATCCCCATCTAGCAGAACAATTATAGGCAGACTGGGAGGACCCTTACTCAGTGGTCAGGAGGGCGAATGATGTTAATTATGTGGGGGCGGTACTAGGCAGGAGGTGCACATCTACCACAAAAACATAATGAAAACTTACCATGACAGGAAATGAGATGGTCCTGGCTGTGTGCAGCTATCCACAGGCGAAGACAAAAGCAGACCTGCTGGTGGATCTCCTGGGAGAAGTTAAGGAAGAATCCTCAGCAGACGCTGTAGTGGCTGACACCAGCCCCACTGCGGAAATGCGTGGGGTGCTGCATACATTTGAAATGTTCACAGGGAAACCAGGGTAGGCAGAGCACCATGTGGATACAGGATCCCAAAACCCAATAAGACACCCACCCTATAGAGTCCCAGAGGGAGAAAGAAGCTATGACTAAAAAGGTGTAAACTAATGTCAAAAATACAGCTATGAAGGTTTACAATAGGTTTTCAATCACTCTGAGCTGCTGTTCTCACACACACACACACACACACACACACACACACACACACACACACACACACACACACACACTCTTAATACATAGACTCTACCTCCTCTGGATATAATGGACACGGCATATAACTGAGACAAAAACTGTGTGCACAGATGTGTCCGTTATGACAGTCTTGCACTGTACCAGATTTTTTTTTTGTATACTTTTTCTCCCCATGGTCCTGGACAGCTCTTCCCTTCTTCCACCCCCAGCAGCGCTATCCCCAAAGGATCAGACCCCTCTCTTCATGCCCCCATGACTTACCCTTCATGGCTGTGTGGTGGGGAGCGACTAAACCCACCAGGAATGGATCCAGCACCAGGGAAGTGTCATCTCAGGGGTGGCACCTGTGGGGGACGTTATTCATGCTGCACGGCTAGAACCTATTCTTGCGGAGGGGGAGCATGCAATGCTGACAGTGGCATGCAGCGCATGCGTCCACAAGCTGCATGCCGGTTGACTGCTCCTCCTCCACCCTCCTCCCCAACGTACGGGACTCAGCATGCCAACACCCAGCCTCCATCAGGTGTCAGGCAAGTGCTGGTCCATGTTCCCCACCCTCCCCGGGAGAGGAGAGCTGTCCCCTGGACGCTCCAACCTCTCCCTCCCTAGCTGACCCCATGCGACCCACTTGCACTGCAAACATGGGTCGTCGGTGTGGCAGAAGGTAAGGCATGATGCTTCAGCCCTAATACCAGACAGATTTAAAACAACCCAATGGAAGGATGAATGAATGGGAAAATAGAGATTTTGATGATTGTACAACTTGTAGCAGGCATACACACAAGACAAGAGAACCTTTTATAGCCAGAGACAGGCTACAAGTTGACAACATATTAACCTCATATGAGAGTGATCACGATATTTTGGAAAAAGGATATGATAATGCTGATTAATTTTAAAACAACCTAACACAGAGACAGAGGGGCAGGAAAAAATGGAAGAGGAAATGAGAAGCAACAATGGTGGTGAAGGAAATCAGAAGAGGCAAGGTTATCAGGCAGGAACAATGGTCATACAGAGGTCAACCCAATTTCAAAAATGGAAGGTCATAAACTTCATAGATACTGAATTGACAGACACTCAGATTGAAGTACTACTATGTCCTCTCTCCAATCATAACTTGTTTAATCTCACAATAGATCTATTTTAAATTTTACCATCAACTTAATTTAAAAGTCTTTTTTGACAAAACTAATGAAAATCGAATATTACAAAATTCCATCCTTGGTAGTTAAAAGAAATGAGAATGGTGAGGAAGCAGATGTGGGAATCAGACAACAAACACTGTTCAAGAAAAAGCCACAATTTAACTCTATGAAGCAAAGTGCAGTTATTACTAAGTTCTGAAAATGAGTGGACCAGGAAACTGAGGAACTATCTAAACATTCAGGTCCTAGTCAATAACAAAAACCTAACAGCAGTAGAGATGCAAGCACTTACAGAATAACAAAAGAATAATGAGTTATTGATTAAACCAGTAGATGAGGGGGAAGCCATTTTGCCATGGGGACAAAAACTACAAAATGCAAATGATGCAACAATTAAATAATACTACATTCTACAAAAAATTACCAGGCGATCCCACTAGTGAGATTTTGATAAGAGCCAATAAGACAGTATCACATTAGAAAATAAGTGGATCACGAAAACCGAATTTGAGTTCCTCACTTTTCAAAATCCAATCAGGCCAAGTATATACACCTCCTCCCCAAACCCATAAAAATATGTAAACACCTCCCAACAGACCGACTGTCTCAGGAATTTGTTCTATAACAGAGCCAATGTCCCAATATATGGATTTCTTCTTGTGCCCATACGTGGTAGAACAAAATTATATCTTAAAGATACAGCTGACATTTCATAAAAGGTATCGACAGCGAACACTACAAATTAAACTGTCCTGGCTACGCTAGACAGCAAAAGCTTTTACAGCAATATACCCCATCAAGGGGGTTATTAGGGCTGTTGAGTACTTCCGACGGAACCATGATAGGAACCTGATCCCACCTACTGGAGCCTTACTAGAGGTGGCAGAATTTGTGTTACAGGCAAACTATTTCAATTTTACATTTATTATGCCCAGTGTAAAGGCAATGCAGTGGGCACTATGTGTGTGTACTAAGTGCTGCAAACCTCTACGTAGGAGTCTGGGAAGAGAACTACACCAGGGACAGAGGACAAAATCAATGGTTGGATTACATGACGGTATGGACATGGACACATTACATTGATGATGTGTGTTCACCATATAAGATGGGCCAGAGATTAGACTATCCATTTACAGAGTTTGTGGACTATATAAATGGCTGCAACCCAAATCTTAAATTTAGCCTGAATCAAAGTACAAAGGAGATCCAGTCTTTAGACATCCTTCTCATTAATATAATGGACACCTCGAAATAACATTGTATAATAAAAGTACAGACAGGAACACGGTGCAGCACTACTGCTGCCATCCAAAATTTCTGAAAAATAACATTCCTGTAAGTCAAATGTTACGTACAAAAAGAAACTGCAGTACTCAATTTAAACTTACAAAGAAAGCAAAATAAATGTGTTTTACATTTGACAACAGAAACTTTGCACCACATATTATTCAAAAAGTGTTCAAAAGAGCTGACAATATGAAGAAAGGCAACCTGTTACAAACAAAGACCGGCAGGAGCAATGCAAGAGATCAAGAACCAATGTTCATTACTGAATGCAACTCTTTAAGTAATGTCATCCATATATTAAAAACATTGGGACGTGTTAAAAGCAGGCGAATGTTTAAACAAATTTACAAGAAATAAGCCACAGGTGAGCTATAGAAGAATGCAAAATATATGGGACTGGCTCATATGCAGTCAATTCACAGATAAGAAGCAACCGCAACGCACTTGTCTAGGACCACAGCCTGCAGGAAACTTCAAATGCAGAAACTGTACATTGTAGTAATACCAACAACACATCTTTCTCACACCCATGCTCTTGAAGAGCGTATACTATTAAAACTTTTATTACTTGCAGCACATCAGCTGTGATATACCTTTTAACAAAGGGCATGTGTTTTGTCAGACATACAAGACGTACACTTAAAGCACGTATCAGTCAACATAGGACGACCATTCATACAAAAAACACGAGTTATGCCACAGCCAAACTTTTGAGGAGGCAGGACATGGATCGTGGCACTCCTCTGTTTTTTAGGGATCGAGAAAGTTCCACTGAGAGGAAGAGACTTGGGAAAATGTCTACTTCAACGTGAATGTTATTGGATTAACTAGTTGGATATTGTAAAACAGAAAGGACTCGATCACATGGTTCTCTCGTTTCTTATAACAACATTTTTTCAATTACAGACTGCCTTATGAATGAACTGTTTTGCTTACAGGTTGTAACAGGTCATAACCTGAAATTATACCTAGAAAGTATGCATTATCTGTCTATATAGTGTTGATTTGTTCCCGATATGGAATTCTGTGATGCAGATATAGTGACAACGGTTTTAGGATACGGACGTTTTCTGATTTTGCATGATCTCCGTGTTCCATGTGGATTTCTGAGTCTGTTATCACCACAGCTTCTGGGTCATTGTGACATGTCTTTGTATGCTGGTCCTACTGAATGGGATCTGGTCTTTGATTATTGATGTGATTATTTGTAGCCAGTATTAGGATGTTGGCCTACACTGGCACGTGAGCGGATGCGTAAGCAATAATACCTGACAGGGTGGGCGGTACTGGGAAATATCGGACCACCCAGTGGCGTGATGAGGTCCAATGCTGCAGGCAGAGGGCCTTATAGCCCTGGAAGGTCCAGTATTTCCCAATACCGCCCACCCTGGAGGGTATTATTGCGCTTAGGAAATGGCAAACTGTGGCATTTTAGATGGGATTTAAACATTTTAAAGAACATTTTAGAAATTTAAAAGAAGAATGTCTCTTAGGTTTCTTTGCTGTAAAGTATTCCCTTCATTGTGTGATGTTCCATCATATGTTGCCCCCCCAAAGACATTCTGTTTAACTTATCCCCACCTTCCTCTCAACACACACACCATCACCAGTTCAAGTACAAGATACGTTTTTTTTTTTTTCATTTCTCTCCAGCAGTCTCTACAAAACATAGCAAAAAGCTGTTTTTTGCTCTTCTCAGTAGACTTTTTCCTTGCCCACTGCTCGGGAGTTGTGGCTGTTAGATCGTGACCTACAACTACCCGCAAAATCAAAAGGAAGTGAACACGGCAGAGTGCGATGTGGCGTGAGGCTTTGGTAAATGTTTTTTTTTTTTTTTATGTATATAGGTTTCACAAAGATGAGCTCTTTTACTTTCAGAGAACAGCGCTGCTGTAGTTTTAAAACGCTGTCCTGCGGTAATTTGTTGAGTGAGCAATTTCCATTTGCGGCAACTTGTTCAGCAGTTTCCTGTTTGATGATAGATTGCTGTTGGGGATGTCTGTGGCGGACTTCTAGTGTTAAGCATATTTGGAGGTACTACTATTTTTGACCAGGAAGACTTTTTTATGCGGCTCGGGGTGGAGGGGGGGATTGGCCAGCCATGCATTTGTCCAGTAAGCGAGAGACAAAAATGGTGGCTGGTCATCAGAAATTCGGGGTGCCCAAGACATGAGTAACAGGGCAATCTTTAATTGGCTCTGTTTTCTACAGGGCTCTTTCAAAAAATACCCACCTAGCAATGTATCTGTGCTAGTCAATCAGGATGCTAGCATTTACATTGCCATTTTCTAAAAAGATTTAAGGCTGTTGTGCAGCTGTGCAACTGGTTTAAACATGATACATTATGTTTTTCACATGTAATGTAATTTTAGATTTGTGATTAGTGCCACCGAGTACGTGTTCAAGATATCATGAAATATTTATGTAGAATGCTCTTTAGTGCCACTGTGCACGAGTTAATATGACTTGTAAAAATGTTTCAATGCACATCTATTTAATATTTATGCATAAGATTCTGTAGCAAGAAGGCTAGGGCTAAGAAACCAATCTGGTTGAGCAAGGAGGTCATGGAAAAGGAAAGGAGGAAAAGAGCTGCCTTTAGGAAGTATAAGAAAACAGGGAGGAGTACTTGACAGAATCGAAGGAGGTGACAAGGGCAGTAAGGGGAGCCAAAGCGTCTACGGAACTCAGGCTGGCACAAGGCATTAAGAAGGGGGAGAAGGACTTCTTTAAGTATATCAGGGAGAAAAGGAGCTGTAAGGACCACATAGTAAGGATTAGGAAGGAGGGGGGTTGGGTGGAAGCAGGGTGTGATAAGGCAGAAGCACAAAATGAGTACTTCTGCTCAGTATTTACTAAAGAGAAGAGGGGGGTGACACCCAAGGTGGGAGAAATGGCAGAAGCAGGGTGGGAAGTGGTGACAGATGGAGAAATCATGGAGAGCAGAGTTCAAGAGGGTTTGAAGGCATTGAGGGTGGACAAGGCGCCAGGCCCAAATGGCATCCACCCCAGGGTACTGAAGGAGCTGGCAGAGGTCCTTGCAGGACCTTTGGCAGACCTATTTAATGCCTCACTACATTCGGGGTGTGTACCTCAGGACTGGAGGATGGCTCATGAGGTGCCCCTCCACAAGAGTGGCCCCAAGGATGAACCGGGAAACTACAGACCAGTGAGCCTCACATCCATCGTGGGCAAGCTAATGGAGACTATCCTGAAGGAGAGGCTGGTGGTCCTCCTAGAGGCCAAAGGACTACAGGACAGCAGACAGCATGGCTTCATATGTGGCAGATCCTGCCAAACCAACCTGGTGGAGTTCTATGACTGGGTAACTAGGCAACTGGACAGGGGCCATGCAGTGGATGTCCTGTATCTGGACTTCAGTAAGGCATTCAACTCAGTGCCACATGGAAGGTTGGGAAGGAAGTTAGTAGGCACAGGGGCGGGTGCAAAGCTGGTGAGATGGGTAGGAAACTGGCTGCAGGGAAGGCAACAGAGGGTGGTGGTGGATGGGGAGCTCTCACACCCAAGGGCAGTGACGAGCGGTGTTCCACAGGGCTCGATGTTGGGACCAGTGTTGTTTGGGATATTCATTGCAGACATATCAAGGGACATCAAGAGCAAGATCAGTCTGTTTGCTGATGATACCAAGGTAGGTGCGGTGGTGGATGACCTAGGGGATGGCAGGGTTGCAGGATGATCTGGCAAAGCTTGAAACCTGGTCAGACACCTGGCAACTGGGCTTTAATGCCAAAAGTGCAAGGTGCTGCATTTTGGGATGAAGAACCCAAGGAGGAGTTACCAGCTAGGGGAGTGCAGCTAGCCCAGACAGAGGAGGAGAAGGATCTGGGTGTGCTCATTACAGGGTCAATGAACAACTCGGCACAATGTAGGAAGGCAGCTGCAAGGCCAACAAAATGCTGGGTTGTATTGCAAGGGGTATATCCTCGAGGAGGGAGGAGGTGATTCTGCCACTGTATAGGTCATTAGTTAGACCACACCTGGAGTACTGCGTGCAGTACTGGCGTCTGTATCTGAAGAGGGACATTAAGTTACTGGAGGGGGTGCAGCGCAGAGCGACAAAGATGATCAAGGGGCTGGGGGACTTATCATACAAGAGGAAGTTGAAGGAGTTGAACATGTACTCACTGGAGGAGAGGAGAGACAGGGGTGACATGATTGAAACCTTTAAATACATGAAAGGAATAAACAAGACAGGTACAGAGGGGCTGTTCAAAGTAAGGGAGAGGGGACACCAGGGGCCATGATATGAGACTGGGCGAGGAAGGTTCAGGAGGAGATGAGGAGACACTTTTTTACAGAGAGGGTGGTGGCTGGGTGGAATGCGTTACCTGCTGAAGTGGTATGCAGTAGAACAGTGGACTGCTTCAAATGAGGATGGGACAGGACAAGGTGGAGGGTTAATGAAGGGGAAGGGTGGAAGGGAGGGGCAGCTGCAGAATAAGGGGTGCTAGCTGCACATTCGAGCAGACTTGATAGACCTCTAGGCCTTTATCTGCTGGCAAATTTCGTATGTTCGTATGTAGTGCTGCCATGCACTTGTATTACATTTTTAATGTGGTTTATAGCACACGTGAAATGCTGTATGTTTGTACTCTGAAAAAGCCTTTTAGCATTTGTTTCCCCCCTTCCACCCCTCACTGACCCACATACTTGTTGTGGCAGTCAAATTATCATAGACTGGTGATGTCTCCCAATGAGATCCAATGATATGGGTATAAAAGGGACTATTCACCAGCACAAACTTGATGCTCTGAGAAAACTGTGATGCCACAGCAAAGCGTAAGCTCACTCTGGTGCATGTCTTTGTCCCCCTGTGCATGCTATCCAAATCTTGGAGGTTTGTAAAAAGTAATCTTTTCTTTTGAGATAGGCTGATAAAATGCAATTCTAACCAAGGATGCTAGCTAATATGGTTAGCTGCCTGAAAGATTCTCATGAGTCTGCAATAAGTGTGACAATTGTCGATAACATTACTGCTGTGTGTGAATGGTGGTTTTACACAACAGTGTTTTTACAAAAAAAAAAAAAATCTGTCTTGCAAGAAGCCTTGCCCTTGATGATTTATAAAGAAGTGAAAGAGTTGTATGCCATTGGGAGTGACAGTACTGAGGTGTATGACACGACAGTTTCTTTGAAAGAGTAAGACATGCCATAGATGGGGAGATCAAGGAGATGCTCGCTCTTTGGGTGTTCCAGGAGTCCAGTAGTCCCTGGTTCTCCCCAGTGGTACCGATCCCCAAAAATGATGGGTTCACGAGGTACTGTGTTGACTACCACAAGCTAAACAGCTTCACAGAGTCAGATGCATACCCATTGCCCAGGACAGATTAGGTTTTACAGAGGTTAGGGGAGCCCTTTTACCTGTCCACCATTGACCTGATAAAGGGCTAATGACAGGTACCCCTGACCACCGAAGCCAGAGAGAGGTCAGCCTTCATCATCTCATTTGGATTACTTGAGTTCAGGGTAATGCTATTTAGGATGAAGAATGTGCCAGCCACCTTTCATTGGCTCATGGACTGCATTCTGAATGGGACAGGAGACTTTGCTCTGGCGTACACGGATGACATCACCATCCATAGCCAGACTTGAGAGGATCACGTCACGTACATGACTAAGGTGTTCGCTGACTGCAGGCCCATGGACTGACAGTCAAGGTGCAGAAGTGCCAGATAGGAATGACAGAAGTCTCATACCTTGGACACAGGGTGGGGAGTGGGTACATCCAGTCTAAGCAAAGTGAAAACTGAGGCCATCTACAGAGGGGCTATGCCCACAACCAAGAGAGAAGTATGGGCCTTCTTAGTTTGTGCCAAATTTCAGCAGCATGGCCAAACCCCTCTCAGATCTCACCAGGAAGAAAACACCAGAAAGGGTTCAGTGGATGGAAACCTGCAATATCATGGTCCGCCAGCTGAAGGAGGCATTGAGTCAGGCACCTATGCTCACCAGCCCAGACTAGTCTCAACGGTTTACTGTGCAAGTAGATGCATCCGATCATAAACTAGGTGCAGGTCTGAGTCAGGTAATGCACTTGGGAGAGGATCATCCAGTCATGTACCTGAGCAAGAAACTGCTGTCCAGAAAGGAGGCCTATGCCACAATAGAGAAGGAGTGTCTAGGTACTGTCTGGTTTCTGCAGAAGCTACAACCTTATTTGTATGGGAGGGAGCTCACCCTAATTATTGACCACAACCTGGTTGCACAGGACCAAGAGACAGAACTCAAAATTGCTAAGGCGGAGCCTGGTGCTACAGTCCTATAATATGGACATTAGGCACCACAGCAGGTCACAGCACTGCATTGTGATGGGGTCAGGTAGTGCCCCCATCACTAGTTAGAGAAGGTTTCTCCCCCCTCCTTAAGGAGCTAGCCTTGGGCCTTGAGGGATCCTTTTGAGTATTTTAGCCAGGTACTGGCAAACTTACTAGTGACCAGAGAAAATTATTCTTATTCTTTTGGTAACCAGGTAAGGCCCACTAGGCACAGGTGCCTGTTTTCAGGGGCGACACAGGAGCACTGGGAAGGTTAAGTGACTTGCCCAGAGTCACACAGTATGCAAGTGAAGGTTGTGGGAATCAAACCCAAGTCTGTCTGCTGGATGTACAAAGCTCATTCACAGCCCGTAACCTCTAGGCTATACTGCCAGCCAATTAATTTAAGAAATTCACTTATCTGCATCCACGTTCTCCTTCTTTGCTTTAGCAGTCTTGTTTCTTTGCCTCCCTGTGGGTTGGCCACCAACAGTATCACCTTTCTTCTTTCTTCTCTACTTCAGGACAAGGTGTAGTGTATATAGCGTCACTGCCTTTGAGGCTGTACAACTCAGCAAGCATTACTCAGGAGGTTAATACCTCTTACTTTCCAGTTCTAGCCCCAGTATTTAGAAAGAAAATGATCATTTGCCTGTATTTACTGACTCATCCTGACTCAATTAAAAAAAACAATGACATTTAGATACCTGTAAATTTTCTTTCTCTGACTGCTGGTCTCCGGGCTACAGTACAGCTGGGATGTTCCTCCTATTGCCACTCGATAGGCAGGAATTCAAAGCTCTGCAGTGAGTGGATATCCTCCCCTCCACTTCCTGTAGCCACCAGTTCTTTCTAAAGCAGTTGCATCCTGGTAGTACTACATAAACTTTGGAAACAAAAAGGAGAAACATTAACTCGAATCATTCAGCCGACTTTTTACATTCTGGGAGGGAAGAAGCCCGGAGACCAGCAGTTGGAGAAAGAACATCTACAGGTATTTAAATTTCGTTTTCTCTCTCCTTTAGCTGGTCTCCAGGCTACAGCACAGCTGGGATACACTAAAGCAGTACATCCCCTGACTGCTCGGGTGGGAAGAATGTAAATGACCTTTTAAGGGTCCACCACCATCTGGAGAACCCTGCAACCAAAAGATGCCTCAGCCGAGGTGATCACACCCAACTTGTAGAATTTTGTGAAAGTGTGAATGGATTACCAAGTAGCCGCCCTGCATAAGACCACTGGGGATGCTTCTCCAAAGTCTGCCCACGAGATGGCCATTGCCCTGGTTGAGTGGGCCTTAACTGGGCCAGGTGAGGGCACCCCCCACTTGTTGTAGGCAGTGGTTATGGTTGAACAAATCTGTCTTGCGATAAAGACTTCAGAGACTTTTTTACCCATGTGCTGCCCAGTAGTGAGAATGAACAAGCTTGAAGTTTTGCATATTGACTCAGTTCTTTTAAAGTATAATTTCACTGCTCTTTTAGGATCCAGAGTGTGAAACTCTTTCTCCTTGTCAATTTTGGGGTGAGGACGGAAGGAAGGAAGGAAGACTCAACTCCTGGTTGCAATGAAAAGGCGACATTACCTTAGGTAGTAAACCTGTATCTGTTCAAAGGACCACAGATTCCTGATGAAACACCAGGGATCATTTTGGGTGGAGGATTGGGACAATTGGCACACAGTTTCTAATTATGACCCACCTTTTCTTCTACCTTGAGGACAATCTGCTTAC
Source organism: Neoceratodus forsteri (assembly GCA_016271365.2). Lineage (NCBI taxonomy): Eukaryota > Metazoa > Chordata > Ceratodontiformes > Ceratodontidae > Neoceratodus > Neoceratodus forsteri. The sequence goes on along the minus strand of CM057450.1, from coordinate 1,101,206,849 downwards.
AGTTATGGAGGTTTTAAACTGATGTTTTATGATTCTAGGCTCAGTTAAGCAATATGACCTGATGAAAATTTTTTTTTTTTTTTTTATTTGTCCCTTACTTTTATACTCAGTGGGTCAGAATCCCACATAGACAAATATCTGAAATGAACCTTGGAGAGCGCTCCTAGCTCACTGGTCCATCTGGCTGAAGTGAAGACTATGAGAAAGGCGACTTTCATCATGAAATGAAATAGGGATGCCTCCTGGAGAGGTTCAGAGGGCACCTTGGTCACAGCCTTGAGGACCAAGTTGAGTCCCCAAGGGGGGACAATTGGCAAGCTTGGTGGGCATTTTAGTGTTGCCACCCTCAGGAATCTTTTCACATGGGGATGAGATCCCAGGGACTCTCCTGAATCTACCAACAAGAGAGCTCCCAATGTGGAAACTTGAATCTGCAAGGTGGTCGGTTGTAGCCCTTTCTCGAATCCTTCTTGGAGGAACTGAAGAATGATGGGTAGGGATACCGACCAGTCTGATATTTGCTGTCACTGCAGCCAGAAAAGAAACCTGTGCCATATCCTGTGGTAGACTTTAGATGAAGATGGGCAACATGAATGAATCAGCCTTTCAATGACAGGAGTTTTATATCCTAGCTCCTTGAGTGTCTACCACTTAATCTCCATGCTGAGAGGGACAGATTGCACAGATTGGGATGCAGTACAGGGCCTTGATGTAGAAAGTCTGGGCTAATGCAGAAAATTATCGAACGTTGTCTTGACAAGTGAATTAGATGTGGAATCATGGACGTCTGGGCCAGTGTGGGTAGACCAGAATCAGTTCTACCTGATCCAGAGTTACCTTGTGCAGGACCCTGGAGAGTAGCAGTATAGAGGGAAAGGCATATAGGAGATCGTATTGACCCCAGTTTATGGAGAAGTTGTCCTGAGCCACTGTGAACACATCCTTTGCTAGGAGAAAAGAACTCCGTGACTTTGGAGTTTTGCCGGCAGGCGAAAGATCTACCTGAGGATAATCCAACCGTGCCATGAAGGATGTGGAAGGCACTGTTCTTCAGCTCCCATTCTCCTGCCAGAATGTCCTTGCGACTTAGCCAGTCTACCATGGTGTTTTCCTGATCTGAGATGTATACCACCATCAGGTCTGCAAGGTGACATTCGGCCCACCGAAACAGCGGAAAGGATTCTTTGAGCATCCGTGAGCTCCTTGTGCCTCCCTGATGACTGATGTATGCCATCGTTGTTCAATTGTCTGTCAGGATCAGCCTGGATGGTGACCTGTTCCTTGATCTGCTGAAGTGCCAGGCATACTGCTCTTGTTTCGAGAATGTTGATGCTGGCCCTAGCTTCTGTTAGAGACCACTTGCCTTGTGCTTAGGCCTGCCCTAGGTGAGTTCCCCAGCCTTGTAGGCTGGCATCAGTAGTGACTCTTACTTGGCGATGATGCTCCAATTTGTGACCTCTCATAATATTGGTCCTCCGAGTCCACCAATGAAGGAAGGCTTTCACCTGGTGAGGTATTGGGATCTTTTGCTTCTGGCGGTCTCTGGATTAAGACCACTACTTGAGAAGCATTACCTGGATGGGCTGCATGGAATCAGTGTCCAAGGTACTGTGTCTGCCAGGGAAACCATGGTCCCTATGAGTTGTATGAAGCAGTAAGCAATCACGGGAAAAAACTCCGCTAGGAATGTGGGTCAGTTTGTGCAGCATGCAAGGCTGAGAATGGAACCAAACAGGAAAGAGCTTTTGTAATGCTGCTCTTGCAGTGTGCTGTCTGACTGATGAGATTCCGTAGGACCTTGAATTTTGATTCTGTGGGAAACACCTTGTTCTCTTGCACTTTGAAGTCTGCTCCTAGATGAGTCAAGGTCTGGGATGGGACTAATGAGCTCTTCTTCTTCCGGCTGATGGTAAATCCATGCATTGAGAGACACTGGATGACCTCCTCCAGTGCTTGTATTGACTTGATTGAGCCATGGGGCCTTGATGAGAATGTCGTACAGATAGAGGAAGAGCTGAATCCCTTGTTGTCTGAGATGAGCAATTACCATCACTAGGACCTTGGAGAAGACTCTGAGGCTAAGGAAAACCCTCAGAAAAGCATTGTGAATTGGAAATGATGTCCACCCACCTTGAATCTGAGGTATTGCCTGTATGACTTTTGGATGGGGATATGTAGATAGGCGTCTTGCAATTCTATTGAGGCCAAAAAAGTCCCCCTGATGATGGCTGATAATGTCTCCATCTTGGAGGATCTGCTGCACACAAGGCGGTTCAGGAATTTTAGGTCCAAGACTGGACTGAATCTTCCCATGCGCTTAGGGACTATGAAGAAAAGTGAGTAGACACCCCTGTTCTGGTCTGTGGTGGGAACCTGTTTGATAGCACCTGCCAGAAGGTCTGTAATTGCTTGGAACATTGGCAATTTCTTTGTATGGGGCATTCACCAAGTGAATTTTTAAGGAGGTGTCCACTTGCCAAGCGTGAAGGCAGAATTTACACCAGGCTGAGGTTTGGTAAAAGAGGGTTCTAGCCACACATCTGATTGCTCTCTCTGGCATGTCTGCCAAGTAACTGAAGGCTAAACCCATGAGCTGGGGTTTCTGCAGGTCAGTCTTGTTTTGTCTCTGGATCTTCCACTAGTTGGAAAGCTAGGTTCATGGCTCAGGACAGAGTGGCTCTGGCCGAGAAGATTGGTCGTGGCTGACTTGAACGAGGTTGCAGATGCTTGGAAGGTATTTTTTAGGCATGCGTCTGCCTTCCTGTCTACCGGGTCCTGAAGAGAGGCCCCTCTCCTTCTGCTGGAATCGCTGTCTTCTTGGAGAGGTTCAAAATCAGATGGTTGATTCTTGGGCAATCTAGCCATTTCTCTGTATATTTCCTGTCAAATTTTAGCAGTTTGGTGATTTGCTGTGGGACTGGAATTCTGATGAAGCTGGAGACCTGTCCCTGCATCATTTTCCCCCTATGGGTGTCCTGGGACCTGCTCCGGGATAGGGACCTTTTTCGTCTTCCGGTGTGATGTGATGAATGCCAGTCCTCTTTGTCCGGGTACAGAGATGGGGTTCACTTTTAAGCAACCTTCGTGTGGGCCCTTCGCTCAGGGAACTGCGGTAAATCAAAGCATGAAGGGCTCATAGCGAAAGCCCTCTTCGTTTTTCTATGAGATCTGGTGCTAGAGAAATGGAAGTCATTTGTTGCCCCAGAGCTGTGACCTACTCCGACAGCACAGTCAGGAGTTGCTCCCCTGGACCACTGAGCTGGAGGTTTCCACCAGATCTTTTGGCATTTGCAGCTGCTGCTTTCTCACACTTCAAGCACAGAGAGCCAGCGAAGGTTGCCAAAAGGAGGAATCTGCACTTTTGGCATTTTCTGCCCCTAGGTGGCTTGTCGGACTCGTCAGAAGGCATAATGATGAAAGCGCCCCCAGCTGGCGGTGCAGGAAAAGCACAAATATCTGCCCCCTGTATAGGGTCCCCACTGTGCTTTAGATGTTTGTTGTTTCCTTGTTAGGTTGAGTATATTCCTCGTTTGTGCTATATTGAAAGGGGGGGGCACGAGGTAGAGATATATTCTGGCAGCTGCTGTCAGGCTGCTATTGTCTCAAAACATGCAGGATCCTTGTGCCTGACCCCTCACTGATGAGTGTGCTGGAATGCTTGTCGATGGTACAGTGTTGTGACCAGAGGTTTTGTCATCCTGCAGGGTCCCATCAATGAGCAGCAAATGGCCTGAATGCTCATCGATGGTTCACAGCACCCTGTAGGTCTCTATCAACGAGCAGCTTAAGTTTTGGGTGCTTGTCAACGGGCAGCTCTGGAGTGAAGGGAGTGTTTGAGGCCTTGGGAGTTTTCTCCGGAGATGAGCTGCTCATCAACGGTGCTGTATTGCCAATAGTTTTCTCCACTGATGAGCTGTGATGCTCCGAATGCTCGTCGACGGTCAGGGCCTCCAAGATATTTATTTATTTCATCTATTTATATAAAATCAGATTTACAGACCTTTGGGTCAGGGACTCGTTTACAAAGGCACCTCGTCAAATACAAACAAAGACATACAGTGACAAATAGGACAGTGAACAAAATAGCCATAATAGCATACATGGTTACAAACAAAGCGCATTTCCATCATACATCTGAGGTGCGGGAGTTATCTCCGTCGATGAGCTGTAATGCCCTAAGCGCTTGTCGATGGACAGGGCTTCCGATGAATACTCCGTTGACGAGCTGAGGTTTAACGTGCTTGTCGACGGTCTGACAGGGCCTCCGATGAATCCTCCATGGATGAGCTGAGGTTTAAAGTGCTCGTCGATGGTCTGAGTTGCCCTTTGGGAGGGTGGCCCTCTAGAGCGGCCCCTTGACTGCTTCTGAAAAAATTGCTTTCTCCTTTTCAGGCCCTTCTTGTTGCTTCCTTGAACATTTTACAAGCTGATGTCAAGTATTTTGAGGGGTTATTATACAGGCACGGAGGGGATCTCATGCAGGCTGGCTAGTGTCAGATTCAGCCCCAAACGTGCAGGAAGGAATGGGGCCACAGAGCCAGTCTGTCCAGCATGCAGGGCTGAGACTGTGTCTGAGCCAAAAAAGAGAGCTTCCTTGGATTTGTCATGTAGTCTGCTCTCTTGAGGATATCCAAAAACATATTTAAACCGCACTTACAGTTTGACGTCTTCGGCCCTGCCACTGCAGTGACAGCGCTCTGCTGCAGAGTGCCTGCCACTAGGGAGGCAGGAGGTAAACTGGTGGCTACAGGAAGTGGATGGGAGGATATCCACTCACTGCAGAGTTTTGAATTCCTGCCTATCGAGTGGCAATAGGCGGAGCATCCCAGCTGTGCTGTAGCCCAGAGACCAGCTAAAGGAGAAAGACAAATGCCTTTCCTTATTCTCCACCCCCACCCCCCCAAGCTAACTTGTTAGCCAGCAGTCAGCTCTGAATGAGATTTTCAATTTGAATAAAAATACATACTGGGTCAGGGGCTGCACCTAAACAGTTGTTCATTTGTTTTTTCAACCCCAAGCAGCAGTGAGAGTAGGATGAGCTCTCTTTACCCGAGTGCTCAGATATTGTTCCAGTGAGGGACTGCTGCCTAATACAGACGGCTTTGTGGAAGTGAGAAACATTTTAAGTAAAATAAACTGAGTTGGGAGCTAAAGTAAAATAAACTAACATTAAGCACTCAAATGAAAAAAGAATTTAGGAGAGTGGACAGAACACTTTTAACCCCACCCCCAGTTCCTGTCCTCCTAAGTTTGCACAGCAAAGCCAAAAGCATGATACCTCAAGTTTCTGTACTGTCCTCCTCTTTCTCTTATATGAAAAGTTTTGTAAATAAAGAAGAGTAACAAACTGAAGGCAAACACTGAGTTCATAAGCAAGGCAGTCCTTAGAGATAATGCTTTAAAAGCACATGGCCAGCCTGGCTTGTTTCTGTCCGCAGGCTTTGATGACCTTGTACTTTAATGTAACCCCCTTTTTCCCCAGGGGTTACTAGAATCCCACTTAGAATTGGTGGCAGGCAGGGAGAGGCAGCTTGTGAAATGCCAGGTAAATGGATTTCACAGTGTCCCACTCTGATTTCAGTCTCAGCTGAGCTGGAGTGTTGATGTCACTTTAGAATTGGCGCAGCGGCATAAGCCATATTAGAATGCTTGCAGGGGAGTTAGCTATAGAATGTTGAGTTAGCGTTCAGGAGTCTGTAGAGTGGAGAGTGAGGAGGAGGCTGCCACCTGGGCAGCTCCTCAGTTTAGCTCTGACAGAGAGCTACCTCCATAGTTAGGGTAGTTTGTTCTCACCTTAGAAGAAGAACATAGAAGACCAGAGAGTGAAGTGGTAGAGACCATTCCAAGAGGGTTTTCCAGTGCCCCATCCCTGGAGGGATGGGGGGGGATTCCAGGATTCAGGGACAATCCCCTGATCTAGCCTGGACTGTGTTGAAGCTGCTTGAGATTCATCTGCTCTGTGAGTACCCGAGACTTCTGTGTGGAAAAGCCCTGGGGCACCTGCATTTTTGTGGTGAGTTTTTCTCTGACAAAGGGACTCTGTCACCAAGACTGTTTCTGTTTACAAGTGTCTGCCTACTATGGGATCCGGAGAGAGACTTGCCAAGTACAGAACTTTTAGTTCGTGTCTGATTTAAAAGCGTCTGTTAAAGTGGGGGTCTAGTGAAGAGACATTGCCAATTACAGAGCTTTTAGCTTCATGACACCTCAGAGATGTGTAAAATAGTATGTTAAATGTGAAAGACATTTCAAGATAGCATCTACAAGTTTTCTGAAAAGGGTGTTATTAACCAGATGAAAGGCCGAGTATAAATTTGGAAGCAAAAGGTGGGAGACCCCCCATCTGGAGTAACCGTTTACCTCTCCGGGTTCAGTTTGGGCACCTTTGTTTTCTCTCAGTGCATTTGGCCAGTGCCTGAAGAAAACCGTTTACCCAGACATGGGTTTGGATTTTCTGTGAGCCTGTTGTGCTCTTTGGTGATCAAGGGTGCCACCAGTAATTCGTCATGAAGTATGGTAAAGTCTCCTAGTACTGGCCAAGAGTGCCTTGTCAAGGGAAGTGTACCAGATCTGGCCGTGTGTGCCAATTTCCATTCAGAATCTGAGGGTTCGCTGTGTGTGTGTGTGCTATGTACCTCAGTAATCTGCATTACCAGTGGGAGTAGCCCTGTGGAGGGCCATCTTCGCTTTGTGATTATTCTCTGTGTATGTGAATAAAAGCCAAACTCTAGAATTCCAACCTGGTTTGGATAGTACTGTTATTGCTTTCACTGTGTCTGAATTTACTTGGGTGCCCCTGACCAGAAGTACAAACCTAGCATAACTATGAGCAAATGTTTTCTCCCAAGGACCCAGGTTGATGACCATGGTAAATGGTCCCCCCAGGTGTGAGCCAGGTAGTTGCCACACTTGGGTTGCCTGTCTGAGGATGGCAGGTTTCAATGTACTAGTAGACTGAACTGTTGTAGTGACAACCCCCATCCCTCTCGTTGGCGCCATGTGTGACAGGAGCAGCCCTGCTAGTTGAACAAGGGGGACCGGCAGGGGGAGGTTACATTAATAAAACAAAAATCCTTCTCATAATTATTTAGAGCCTTTGGTTTAAAACAGAAAAAAGGTCAAATAACTTACAAAAGTACAGTACAAACTCACTAAACAACTGTTCCAGCCACATGGACTGTTTTCCCAGTCTCTCTATAAGGAGACAGTGGCCATGTTATCACTATATTTGTATGTTTGCAACAGGAGGGTAACACCTAAGGGGTGGAGTTAGGGGCTAGCATTAGGCTGAAACCCAACTCTTTAAAGTTTTTCTGGAGAATATTATGATGTACAACATAGTAAATGTGTAAATAAAAGAAGGGTGACTGATCATTGCAAATGGACATGAAAACGGGATTTGTCCCAGTGTTTAAAAGTAATGTAATCTTTTGAAATATTTTTGTAATTAGTAAACTGGGCTAATCATGTGACTTCATCCCAGGTGTATATAAGACAGTTGGTATGGAAAGGGTTCAGATCAGATCCAGCAGTGCGAGAAATTGCATATCCACCTCCCAGGTCTGTCTCCCTAAAACTACAGGAGCTGGTTTGACTGCCTTAAAAAGAAGTTTGACTTATGTCAGTGTGTATAAAGTTTCTTGCCAGTAAACCTATGATTCAGTTACCACTCCAGTTGCCAAATGACTAAGTGAGATGAACTTTGAATTTTCACACTGAAAGAAAAATGAAGAAATGCCTGTGAATTCCTGCTATGTGAAAAGAACTGTGTGTTTTTTTTAACTTTGACCTGAAAATAAAATTACACAAATGTTTCTAAGTGCAAATGGGCTTCCTCCTTTCAACTCCCACATACCTATCACTGGCACTGGGGACAGATCGTCCAGACAAAAGTCAGTACCCCTCCCCTTTTTTTGTTAACCAGGAGAAGCACTATGAGAAACGAATATGGGCTATACCCAGAGAGTGAACTGAGGGCATAGCAGATGAAGCCAGCCAGCTCACATGAAAAACAAACATTATTTAGAGGGGGCTAAAACACAGGTTACTCACCTGTAACAGTAGTTCAAGGAGTGGTATATGTAGTTCATCCACACATACACACACATGTACTATCTGGCATAGTCCTTTCCTCTTTAAATCATGCCGGAAAGTCTTCAAGCTGGCTCCTCCACCCACCCACCACATGGTATATCCCTAGGCTCTGCCCCATGATGCCAGATCTTGCCCGCTGGAAGTAGAGGTTGTGCGCCTAAGCCTGGGGAGGTCCAGTGGGTCCATGTGGATGAACAACATATACCACTCCTAGAAAGTGCGGTTACGTAAGAACTTTCCATAACAGTAGATCTTCAAGGATTGTCTCTTGCAGTAGGTTATTACTCTTGGAACGTTCCAGCAGAGGGCGCTGTCACATAGCAGCTTCTTCAGTAGTCTTTTACCAGGGACCGCCCACACATGACATCACTTCCTTGCTTCCTATGTAAGTGTGGGCAGCCCCTGGTATCCTCTGTTCCCCGCTGGTTTCAGCTCACAAAAGCGAGGACCGAGGGAAACCGAGGTACCAATGAGTCCCAACCCTAGTCCTTAAATCAGGATTTTCCCTGTTAGAGAAGGCAGGGACCCCCGGAGCGGGATTGTACCTACTGCAAGAGACATTCCTCAAAGATCTGCTGTTATGGTAAGTTCTTACATAACCGCACTATCTTCTATGGAATGGTCTCTTGCAGTAGGTTATTACTATTGGGAGAGTTCCCAACAGTTATGCCCATATGAGAGAACAATTATGACAGGATGCCCTGCAGGTTAGCACAGCCGAAGGCCGTTCTGTGTCTCGAGGCAACATCCAGATTGTAATGCCTGGTAAAGGTATGGGTGGTAGACCAGGTGGCCACATTGCAAATATCAGTAATGGAGGCACCATTGAAACAAGCTGCTGTGGCCGCTACGGCCCTAGTGGAATGGGCTTGGACATGGTAAGGGCTTATTGTGATTTTTGTAACAAAAGGTAATGCAATGGGCTAGCCAGCAAGAGAGGGTGCGTTTTGCAACCAGAAGGCCCTCATGACCTGGGGCAAAGGTGACAAACAGTTGTGAGCTTTTGCAAAGGGACTTCGTCTGATCAGTATAATAGCGAAGTATGCAATGAACATCCATCATATGCGAAAGGTGTTCTCCTGGATTGGAGTACTCAGGGCAGAAAACCAGTAACTCCAAGGACTGATTCAAGGTTTTTTTGGAAACAACTTTAGGCAGAAAGGAAGGGTTAGTGCGAAGCACGACCCGATCCTTATGAAAGATAAGATAAGATAGGTTCTCTGGACATAAGGGCATGAAGCTCGGAAATTCATCGAGCAGAAGTGATAGCCACCAGAAATAGTGTTTTCCAGGAGAGGAAACGCATGTCACAAGTGGCAGCTGGTTCAAAGGGGTCCACTGTTAGTTTTTCAATCATGGAATTCAGATCCCATGGTGGAATGAGACGTTGAATATGAGGCTTCAGATGTAATATGCCCTTCAAAAACATCTTAGCCAGATGGTGTTGATACAAAAGTTAGCCATCCACTGGTTCATGGAAGGCAGAGATGGCGGACAAGTGGACTTTAATAGTAGAATAGCTGAGGCCCTCCGAGGACAAGGAGGACAAGTAGTCCAAGACCTTTGTAAGAGGGCAAGAGTAAAGGTCCAGCGATTGAGAAGCGGACCAAATGGAGAAACGTTTCCACTTAGAATTGTAAGTATCCCTGGTAGCCTGCTTCCATGCGGCAAGCAGAATATCAGCCACCTGAGAGGAGACTTGTAGTCTTTTTATGAAGACGTCTTCAGGAGCCAAGCATGAAGATGCAGGGTCTTCAGACTGGGATGCAGGAGGCAGCCTTGGCACTGCATCAAGAGATCCAGCCTAAATGGCAACGGAACAGGTTCCAAAATCGACAGCTGTTACAGAAGTGGGAACCATGCCTGTCAAGGCCACAGGGGGGAGCTATGAGAAGCATCGTGGCCGGCTCCATCTGTAGTTTCAGTAATGTTCAGAGCAGGAGAGGGAGTGAGAGGGAAGGCATATAAGAAGAGTCCTGTCCAAGGTTGGGACAGAGCATCTGTAGAGCTTCCCCTTGTGTTCGAGATAATGGAGAAGTATTTGGAGAACTTGTGGTTTTCTGGGGATGCAAACAGATCTATTTGTGGAGTGCCCCAGACATGAAAGAGATCCTGCAGGACAGAGTCAAGCAGTGTCCACTCATGAACTGAGGACTTGCAGCTCATCAGGTCCACTGATTGTGTCAGCCTGGAAGATAAGCGTCCGTGAGCGTCAATTGTTGTTTGGTCGCTTTGCGCCACACCTTGATCGCTTCCATGCAAAGGGAGCGAGAGTGTGTCCCCTCATTGTTTGTTGAGGTAACAGACTACCATCATGTTGTCCAACTGAATCAGTAGATGACCTGGGGTCAAATGTGGACTGAAGGTGTACAGTGCTAGAAGGACTGCCCACAGTTCCAGAAGGTTGATATGGTAATGAGAGTGACCTAAAGGCCACGTGCCCAGAGTCCGCCAAGATGGGCACCCCAACTGTCTAGAAAGGCATCTGTTGTCAAAACTTGATGAGGAGGGGATGCACGAAAGGGCATGCCCTGATTGAGATTTGAGCGGAGCATCCACCATGTAAGAGCAGACTTAAGGGCTGGAGTCACCCTGATGGGGTCTTCGAATTGCCCTGCTTTTTGGCACCACTGGTCTTGTATGACCCATTAGATAGGACACATCCAAAGGCATGCAAATGCCACAGTTTGAATGGCTGTGGCCATATGACCTAGGAGGCGCAACATGAGTCGGGCAGTGACTATCTTTCATGACTGAATCTGTGAGGCCAGGCCCAGTAGTGTATCCTGATAAGCAGGGGGCAGATATGTCTTGGCTACAGTCATGTCCAGTATAGCTCCGATATACTGGAGCGACTGGGTCGGATGAGGGTTGGACTTGGGCCGGTTCACCGTAATCCCGAGATTGTGAAACAACTGAAGGGTCTCTGTGAGGGAGGAGAGCAGATGTTCCCCGGTGTTTTCTTTTATTAGTCAATCGTCCAAATAAGGGAAGACGAAGTGGGCCCTTTTTCTCAAGGCCCCTGCAACCACGGCTAGGCATTTAGTGAAAACCCGTGGGGCTGATGAAAGGCTGAAGGGCAAAGCCCGAAATTGGTAACTGTGGCCCAGCAGGTGGAAGTGTAGGTATTTCTGATGGGCTGGATGAATGGGTATATGCAAGTATGCATCCTTCATATCCAATGCGCACATCCAATCTCCTTGTCGCAAGAGAGGCAGGATGGACATCAAGGTAACCATTTGAAAATGTTTGTACTGGATGTACAGATTTAGATTTCTCAAGTCCAGTACTGGTCTGAGATCTCCAGTTTTCTTGGGTACCAGAAAGAAATGGGAAAAAAACCCTGTAGTTGTGACAATGGCACTGGAACAATGGTCTGATTGGTTACTAGGGCAGTAAGTTCCTCTTGGAGTACAGGAAGGTGTTCCTGAGGATACTGAACCTTCCGAGGAGGAAGTGGAGGTGGTACTGAAGTTAGTTCCAGTGTATGTCCAGTTTGGATAATCTGGAGTACCCATGCATCTGTCGTTATGTGTTTCCAAGCCTCCAAATGAAGGGCAAAACGACCCCCTACCACCTCCGAGGCTTAGACGAGGAGACAAGAGGAAAGCTCTAGGAGGTCATTGATAACTGGAGTTTCCGGGCCCACCAGAGGGACGGGCATGGGAGGGATGTGTGGCAGTTTAATTGCCTCTTGTGTTTTGACCACATCCTCGAAAAGTACCACACTTAGAAGACTTGTAACGGTTACCTTTTATTGTAGTGTGAGTATTGGTTTCGTGGCGTATGGTACATGCCCTGAACCGTTCTGAGGGTATGCCCAGAGGCCTGGAGGTCATCCAAAATAATTTGGGTACCAGGACAAAACAATTTGTCGCCACAGAAAGGTGCACTGACTACTTTATGCTGAACATCTGGTGACAGACCAGATACCTGTAGCCAGGCATGGCTGCGGAGGACAATGCCAGTGGCAGAGAGCAGTGTAAGTATAAACCACGTCGTAGCCTGACCTAAGAAGGTGGTGAAAAATGTTCATAATGGTTGACATGATTTGTAGAAATTGCTCCTTGTCCTGGGAAGGAGGTAATTTGCTAAGCAGGTCTATGGCCAAAGTACCCAGGGTACGCTGGTATTTCACCATGTGGCCTATATAGTTTAGGATTCTTATATTTATTGTGCCAGAGGTGAAGACCTTCTTGCCCAGGCAATCGAGTCATCTGAATGTGATATTTGGCATTGCAAAATTTTTATTAGTATGTGGAATTTAGAACTGTTAAGTATATGTATATGTGCAATAGATACAAATGTGTTATTTTAAGTATGGAATGTTATAAATCATATGGATTTTATACATTTGTGCGTTAATAAACTTAAACTTGAACTTGAGTCATCTGGATTCTTTATCTGGAGGTAAAGAACTCATATGTTTAGGCTTTTTAGTGCGGTCATGAGCAGCCGTTATGACCACTGAGTCGGCTGTAGGCACTGTGGACAAATGTGGATGGTCCAAAGGGGCTTGGTACAGCCGGTCAGCCTTACGAGGAATAGCCATTATGGCCGAAGGGTGACGCCACGCATCAGAAATGGCATTTTGATAGGTAGGTATTAATGGAGGAATGACTATGACAGGTTCCTCGGGTAGCTCGAGGTATTCAGCAATGTCCCATCGCTGTTTATCCTGTTCAGTAGTGGAGAACACCGTGACTTTCTGAATATGTAACATCATATCATTGAAAGGGGGGTCATCTGGAGGGGAGGCAGCCCGAGGGGCTGGCAGATCCTCAATGAAGGAAGAGACCACAAAGTATGGAGAGTTTGCATCCGGAAAATCTATGTTCGGAAATTCTTCTTCATGACTATCCTCTGGGAGGTCGCCCACCAGGTCGGGTTCATCCGGCAGGTAACCCTCTAAAAGAGGGGGTTGGGGAGCCTAAGGGTGAGTCTCCTGGTCAGTTTCGGGCCGCTTGGGCGGAAGAGAGGCAGAATGCTGGGAAAGATGAACTAGTGTCTGAGTAGGAGACTGGCTATATCCCATGGATTGCAGTACTGTTTATACAATACGTTCAATATTGGGTACCTGCAATGGCAGGATATCCACCTGTTGAGGCTGGCTATTTGTAATAATAGGTGTCAGAGAGGGTATGGGGCAGTGGGAGGGATCGGATGAGCTCCAGAAAAATATAGCCCTGGGTCTCTCTGTAGGTATGCCGCACCCCTATAGGAAGGCACCTGAGAAGGTGGCGGGTGTTAAGCATGGAAAATGACATTGGTTTGCCCCTAGGAACCCCTGTCATCAACAATGAGGCAGGGAAGAATGCACACTATATGGGACAAAAGACGCGGATGGGAAAGGGGCTCCTGTCGACGGAGCAGCTGTTTGCTTGACTGTATGTCCTATAGTGGTCATTGACAAAGAAAAGGAAGCCTTCGTCGATGGAGGGACAGTAGAATGCACTGTTCTGAGTGTCTGGGCAATCTCCGTCAATGGAAGGGCTGCTTCAGTCGATGAGAAAAGCACAAAAGATCGCTCCGTCGATGGGAGAAGATCTCCCGTCGACGAGGAATGCTCAGTCGGCAGTGCACATGTTGTAGAAGCCACCGTCGACACGCGTTGTGGAAGGGAGTGAGAGGAGGATTTCTCCTTCTCCCTTTAGTGTTTAGAACAAGACTCAGTGGTGGGGGAGCCCTTTGGAATGAACCTCCTGGGTCTGCTCCATCAAGGAAACCTGTTGCTCCATCAACAAACATATTGATTTCTTGCAGCCGTCGTTGATGAGTTGCCTGGTTAAATTCTTTGCAGAAAATACAGGAGGTGGTGTCGAGTGTGGGTCCCAGACACCTAACACAATATAAATGATTGTCAAGCTTGAAAACCTTCCAAAATAAGGCTTGCTTGTTTGTAGATCCTTTCTTAGACATTCGTTTTGTTCAAGTCTCATCAACGACTGCTTCGCAGATGACTGAGCTAGCTGCTGTGCGAGCTGAAGCCGGCAGGAAAATGAACAGAGGATACCAGGGACCGCCCCCACTTATATAGGAAGCAAGGAAGTGATGTCAGTGTGGGCGGTCCGGTTAAAAGACTGCTGAAGAAGCTGCCATGTGACAGCGCCCTCTGCTGGAATGTCCCAAGAGTAATAACCTACTACAAGAGACCATTCCATAGAAGATCTACTGTTACAGGTGAGTAACCTGCGTTTCTAGGGACGTGGATATGTTGTTCTAGCCACACTATAGGGCAGATTCCTAGCAGTTCTCCGGGAGGAGGGAGGGAGGTAAGGTGCACACCCCCTACCTAGGAAATAAGGATTGGAGAACTAAGGCCCCAAAACCAGCATCCCAGAGTGACTCTAAGTCACTGTGGTAATGGGAAATGAAGGTGTGTGCTGACTTACAGGTAGCAGCCCTGTAGATTTCCTGGAAAGGAGCATCCCTAGAAGCAGCCGCCACAATGGTATGGTGGGTGGAATGAGCCTTTATCCCTCCAGGAGGCTCCCTACCCACCCACCTATAGCACAGATCAATGCAGGAAGTGATCCACCTGGCAATCGTCCGCTTGGCTGTAGGTTTGCCAGATGCGGCTTCAGCGTAGGTGACAAACAGCTGGTGAACCTCTCCCCAAACTCCAGCCATGAGCTCTTTGTAATAAGCGAGCACTCGCCTCAGGTCCAGAATATGAAGCCTGTGTTTGGCTTCCTAGGTGTAAGAAGAGTCATCACCTGATTCAGGTGAAACTCCGACACAACCCTCGGGAAGAACTTCAGGTAGGAGTGGAGGACAACCTTGTCCCTGTGGAAGACCAGGTAAGAAGACTCCACCGAGACCACCTGGAGCTCGCTGATCCTTCTGGCTGACGTGATAGCCACTAGGAAGGTGGTCTTCCACGACAGGCGAGACATGTCACACCTGTGCATTGGTTTGAATGGCTTGCCCATGAGCTTTGCCAAAACCAGCAACAAGTCCCACGGTGGCAGAGGTTCACGTACTGGAGGGGAGATGTGATCTAGGCCTTCGGAAAAGCACTAGACCACCTTCTCCTGTGCCACCGACTGCTGACCAGCCCGGGCCCGGTAAGCAGAGATGGGTGCCAGGTGCACCTTAAGGGTCATTGACTGAATCCCCCTTCAGAGAGGGACCACAGGTAGTCCAAAATGCTGGCCTTTGGACAGGACAAAGGGTCCAGCCACTTGCCCTGACACCAAATGGAGAATCTCTTCCATTTGAAGGCATAGCATTTTCTGGTGGATTCCTTTCTAGATGCCTCAACTACAGTGAAGACATCTTTGAAGAGACCCAAAGCCTGGCACTCTAGCCGCTCAGGAACCAGGCTGTCAGGTGCAGGGACTGAAGGTCCGGGTGGAGTACCTTCCCCTGATAAATGGAGAGCAGATCCAGGCATATGGGAAGATGCCTCGGGAGCCTGTTGCCAAGGCTGAGGAGATCAGGGTACCAAAACTGGCAGGGCCAGTTAACAGCCACCAAGATCATCTGTGCCTTGTCCCTCCTGATGTTGTGCAGCACTTTATGGATCGAGGAAGGCATAGGAGAGGCCTGGGGTCCACAACCTTGAGAAGGCATCCCCCTGCAGTGAGCCCTCCTGAGGAGGGAGGGCACAAAACAGCCTCAGCTTTGCGTTCTCACTGGAAGCGAACAGGTCCACCTGAGGGGTGCCCCACTGGGAGAACAGACTGAGAACTACCTCCAGATGGAGAGACCACTCGTGAGACACCTCGCCCACCTGGCTGAGGGCATCCGCCAGCTGGCTGGAGGCTCCTGCCACATGGATGGCTAGGAGATCCACCTCCGGGCTGCATATGAGAGTCCAGAAGCGGAGAGCTTCCTAACACAGGGGCAGGGAGTGCGTCCCGCCTTGCTTGTTAAGGTAGTACACAGTCATGGTGTCGTCCATCTGGACTTGAACCACTTGACCCCGAACAAACAGAGCAAAGGCAGTCAGCGCCAGCTGGACTGCTTGGAGCTCCAGCAGATTGATGTGGCATCGGGACTCCTTGGGGGCCCAGAGCCCGTGGACTCGGTGTTCCCCCAGATGGGCACCCCAGCCCATGAGAGAGGCGTTAGTAGTCAGGATGACTGTCGGCTTGGGGCGGACAAACGGGATCCCTTCTTGCAGATGCTCTGGGACTAACTACCACTGGAGGGCATCCCACATCCTCTGGGACACAGTGACCAGCTGGTCGAAGTGACCTTTGTGCTGAGACCACTGGCTGGCCAGCTCCCATTGCAAGGAGTGCATATGCCAATGGGCCCATCGGACCATGCTGGTGCAGGCAACCATGTAACCCAGAAGGCGCAGGAAGTCCTGGATGGGGGAGCAACTGCCCTGATGAAGCTGATCACGTGTGAGGGCACGAGTTCCGCTTTGGCCTCGTTGACCAGGAGGCCAAGGTGTTGGACTGGAAGGCCAGATCCTTGGACTGCTCCACCTCCGGCCTGGAGGAACCTATCAGCCAGTAGTCCATGTAGGGGTACACCCAGACCCTTCGGTACCTCAGGTAAGCTGCCACCACTGCTGTGCATTTGGTGAAGACCCTAGGGGCTGAGGAGAGGCCTACAGGCATGGCCTGGAACTCATAGAGGGTTCCTTCGGCTCGGAAACAGAGGAACGTTTGGTGGGACAGATGGAGTGGGACATGAAAGACTGCATCCTGAAGATCCAGAGAGCAAAACCACATATCTTGCTCCAGAGATGGTATGATCTGGGACAGAGTTACCATCCAGAAGGTGTGGGACCTATGGAGTTTGTTCAGGTTGTGTAGATCTAGAATGGGGCACCAGCCCCCCCATCTGCTTTGCTACCAGGAAGTACCTGGAGACAAACCCTGGGTGTTCCGGAGGATCTGCAACCCTGGCCATGACCTCCTTGTGGAAGAGTTGGGCTATGTTGTCTCAAAGAGCCAACCAAGTGTCTGCAGATACCAAGCCCTCCCGTGGGGCGTGGGCTCAGCTGGGAGGGTACTGCTTGAACTCTAGAGGCAGACCCTGACCGACCACTTCCAGGACCCACCTGTCCATGGTGACAGCGGACCAGGTAGAAGGAAAGTGGTGGATCTGGCCCCCCCACAGGAGGACCCAGGGGAGGCGTGACGGGAATGAGGGTGGCAGCCCCCATCTTGTCACTTAGCAGGCTTGGAGGAGGATCCAACTAAGGAGCCACTGGGTCCCTTCAATCTGAGCTTTTGGACCACAGAGGCCATGGACTTGGGCCTGAGTTGCCAGGACTGAGCCTGCTGGCCAGCTGATGCTGGGCTTGTTTTGCTGCAGGAGTGGAAGGCCGAATGGGTTTACGCTTCTGCTGCTTGGAGCCCTTGGGATCCCTCTGGGAAGATGTAATAGAGTCCAAGGTGGCACTGGACTTCTCAATACGGTGGAGGTGACCCTCCACACCGGGCCCAAACAGGTTGGTGCCTGAGAATGGAACATCCACGAGCTTGTGATGAGCATCTGCCATGAAGGTCGAGATCCGCAGCCAAGCCCTACAGTGCATGGCAACTGTGGCCATCATCAAACTATCACAGAAATCTCCGATATCCAGAGCCGCCTGAAGTTGCTGTTTGGCCACAGCTCGACCTTGGTCCAGGACCTGCTTGACCAAGTCTGGAGATCTGCAGGAAGATGATGAATTGCCTCATCCAGAGATCCCAAAAGGGCATAAGAGAAGTATGCCATCATGATGGCCGAGCTCGCCTGGTGGAGGCCGAGCGAGGAGGGAGCATACATCTTTTTAGCTGAGTGATCCAATTTCTTGGACTCATTATCCGGTGGTCTGTTAACGTCCCCTGATTTGCCTGAGCACCGAAACACGGAGTCGGCCACCAACCCTTCGGCCGAAGGGTGCTCCATGAACTCTGAGAGGGTACTGGTGGACACCGCATATTTGTGGGTCATCCGGGCCAAGGGCGCAGGACAGGAGGTGGGGCACTGCCAAAGCTCCAGGGCAGGACTGACAATGGCCTTGGCCACTGGAAAAGCCTCCGGAGAGTCCCCTTTATCCACAATCTCTGTGAGGAGATAGCGAGCCTGCTTCTGGATGGGCTACAATTTCATTCCCTTGGACTCAGAGATGAGACAGAGGATGCCCACGAAGGATGTGAGACCTTCCTTTGTCGAGAGGTCCCCCACCAACTCCATGTCGATCGGACGTGAGTGCAATGAGGAATCCTTGGACTCCGAGGAGTCTGCATAGAGCGGCCTACCATCCAAGGCACTCCGGACCCACCACGGGTGGTCAGGTATAAGAGTGACCAATAGCCGAAGAGGAAGCCCCTGAGCTGGCAGAGACTCCTTGGTTGGAGCCCCAGTTGGTGGCCATTGGGGCAGCAGCTTCACCACAACTGGTGGAGAGGCCAGCTTTGGCCAAACCGAGGTGGTCTATACTGGCTCTGCAGGCGGAGGAATGGTGTCGACTGGCCCTGCCGGGGGTGTCTGTGTCGGCCTGTTGGGCGACAGCCAAGTGATGGCCATTGTGGGAGCCGGGGCCGGCTTTGGACTGGACAACACCAACTGTTGCCACATAAGGTCTTCGTAGCATTGATGCAACTTGTGTCGAAGCCTCTCCTCACCCAAGGAGGACAAAAACTAATAGTGGTTGTGCCACTTCCCATGGTGCCGAGAGCGAGACCGCTGATGCCAGCAGTACATGCTCGACCCAGAGGATGAGGAAGATCTAGACCTCATGATGCCGATGGGGGATCTCAGAGGGAGCTGGGGAGTGCCGCAGCTCCTCCTGGTCTAGGTCAGTGACCGAAAGGTCTAGTTCAGTGGGCTGAGCCAACTCTTTAGTGGTCAGAGGCAGGACTGAAGTCCTGAACAAGGAGTTGTCGGTCTCTTCAGATGACAACCGGTCAACTGAGTCTAGAAAAATCTTGGCCGCATCGTCGGCTGGCATCTCAACCAGATGGTCCGATGGGGGCACTGTGAAGCCAGCGGCCAAGGCCGCTGTTTCGACTGTGATCAAAACCTGAGATTCCAGAGATCGAGAATATTTCCGGTCCCAAGAATGTCAACAGTGAGTCTTCTCCTTTTCTCTCTTGAATTCCTTCTTGTCAGAGCTGTGCAAACCCGAAGGGCCCTCTCCCTTGGTTGGGAGAGACTGGCACAGCTCCTTGAAGGAGCTGAATAAGTGGAGTCCAACCTGAGCAGAACAAAGGCCGAAGCCGAAGAGGACTGCGTGGAGGCCCAAGCCACCTCCTCCTCCTCCTTGAAGGCTGCAAGTTGTTCCAACTGCTCGGCAGATTTTGCAGCCGTGGAGACCACCCAACATGTGTCCTTAGATTTGACCGGCAAATGTAGTTTTTCCAGGTGGCCCAACTTCAGGCAGGTGAGGTGGTCCTCGATGACCAACACATGAAACCACCCACAAATAACGCAAGCATGGAGATTGTGCTCGTGGCCCAAACAGTAAGCCATGCGTGGCGTGGAGGTGATGCGTGACCATCCGGTACATGACATCTGCCCCGCAGGCACCGGCAAAATACGGACGAGGACTGGTCCTCCATCGCGGTCGCGACTGAAGATTGAGTTGAAGACGAAACTCTAATGAGTTTAAGTTTTGGAAGTAAATCCGAAGATATGAGTGCTAGGGCCTGCTCAATGCAAGAGCGATAAGGGGGGGGAACCTGCTTCTTCCAGCAGAAAGCAAGATCTGGTGTCATGGGGCAGAGCCAAGGGATAAACCACCTGGGTAGGTAGGAGGAGCCAGCTTGAAGACTTTCCAGCAAGATTTAAAGGGTAAAAGACAATGCCAGATAGTGTGGATAGAACAACATATCCATGTCCCTGTATTTGTTTTTCATTTCTCTTGGGGGAAATGAAACAGCTTTGGGTTTTCTTTTTCACGTTTCTGCATTTAATTTTTATTATCAGCTAGACCTCTTCTAAATATTTCCGCTATGATAAAAACTGTCTGACAAAGTTAGCTGCCAATATCATGTCAGATGGCTCCGGAGAGTAATTGCACTCTCTTTGGCCAGTTAATGTGAGAGCTAAAAGCAAAAACAACCCGTCATGTTTCATGAAGGGCCCTGGCTAATGAGTGACATAGGCACTCCTGTTGTGTGAGACAGTAGGGAAAATAAAGTGATGGACCCTCCAATACATAAAACCCAAGATTCCAGCTTTTCCAGAAGGAAAACTTTCCAGGACACAAAAGAAGTGTTGAATCTATGATGTCAGAGTGACATACTGGATAATGTGTCATGGGGGCAGTTTAAGGGTCTTGAGGACTGGCATGGCTTGAAAGAGTAAGTCAGGCTAGGATTCTGAACAGTTAACATCTAAGGTACAAGACTGCCCTGATTCACCATGGTGTCCTCTGTGGGCATGCCATTCTGCTTTGGGAAAATGAAGATTTTTCTGTGTGTTTTCTTTCCGCTATGTGCAAAACATTATATTTTATATCTGTAGAATTACTGCTCTCCATAGTCTTTGTATATTGTCCTGTATAAAAGTAATACAAAATCACACATAGCCTATAATGCAAAGCATGATGATTTATATATACAGTATATGCAAATCCCCATGAAAATATTACGTTGAGGTTCTCTTTTTTGTATCCTATATTATATGTATAAATATCTTGAAATATTACATGGTTTTACATACTTCATGTGTCTGTGACTGAATCCTTTGAGGCAGAGCTAACTGCTTTATAACTCACAAAAACTCTGAAGAGAAGCTACAGTTACCACATTTTGTTTCTAACATTAAGTGTTCTCAGCTATGACAGAGAGGGGCAGGTTGTTAACCCTTGGGCAAGGAGCACTATCCTGTGTAAGCAATGGCTCTGGAGAGATTCAGAACAAGTGATACCATGAGTGAGTGTCTATGCTGATATTCTTCAGGTGAAGCTACCTCTGGCTGGAAGCTGCAATACTGAACATAGGATTTGCAAGAAAGCAAGTTGTGCTCACAACAGAGGGAGGTGAACCTTACAATTGTCTTTGGTTTATAGCAGATATTCTGCAGGTGGAGGCTACTTCTAACTGAAAGGTGAAATAAGGAACTTAGAATCATCAGGAGAGACAGTCTTTCAAGCAACAGAGGGAGGTGGATCTTGCTTTACTTTTATTGCAATTGTTAAGATTTTCAGTGGAGGAAGAGTTTAAACCCTGAAGGACGGAATACTGTTTACTGTGTCTGTCCTGGTGCACAGCTGACTTATTTTGGGGCTGACTGCTTTCACAGCACAAATCACCAGGCTGTTTTGGGGCTGGGGAGGTTTACCTGTGTGTGACCTGGATGTCTGGATTTTTCTCTGTTTGATTAGCAGGGTATTTTCTCTGTCAAATTGTCATGTAGGGCATCTTGCTGACAGGAAGGCACTCATCGCAGAGGTGGGTCAGAGCTTTTAGCTGATTGTTTCATGAGGGCACAGTTTAGGCCCAACCCCTGCCCACCCCTGAAAATAGTTCCCCTATACCTGGGGTTTTATGACATCATTTCCTCAAGAGTGCAAGGTGCATATCACTGTCATATCCTCTCTAGCATACTGCACTGACAATATAGGCATACACATTGTATAATATATATATTTCTATATAACAAACCAATCACACACACACACACACAAAAAAAAAGTAGATAAACATGTGGGGAGTAGTGCAATGTAATGGCTGTGGGGCAGCAGTCTACTGGGGGTCTTTCTGGAGGCTGAGATGCTGCTCTATTTGCAGACAACTCTCTGCCCTGAGGGAGGAAGTTGCCCGTTTTCAGGCCACACTGGACAGTAATAAGGGAACCTTCCCCCAGGCCACACTGGACAGTAGGAAGGGAACCTCCCCCATCCAGGGAGCACCAGAGCCACCACCACTACCTCAGAGGTTGCGAAGAAAGCACAGCAGTTGGACCACAGTGGGCTCAGGGAGGGTGACGATGGTGGAACAGAAGGCACACCCAGTCAGTTGTTCCACTCCACAATCCATACACCATTCTAGGGGAGCATAGTTCCCTTATGGATGCACCCGCAGAGGAGACTAAAGAGGCTGAGGACAACTGTCACAAGGGAGGCCCACAGGAAGGAGGCAGAGGACACCACAGGGAAAGGAAGCAGCTCCTGTTGGGGGACTCAATTATTAGGGGGACAGAACTGGGGGGAGCAGGGAAAACTGAAGTAAGGTGCCTGCCTGGTGCCATGGCTTGGAAGGACAGGAAGCGCATACTCAGGATCACAAGAACAGCTGCACGGGAGTCTGAGCTGGACATCACTGTACACCTAGGGACAAATGACTTGGCTCATCATGAGATTAGAGCAGTGCAGGAGGACTTTGCAGAGTTGGGGAAGGGCCTAAGACAAGTAGCACACACAGTATCCTTCTCAAAGGTGCTGCCTGTCAATGGCATGGGTGAGGCGAGGGTACTTTGCACCATGCAGTTTAATGAATGGTTGAAAAAATGGTGTGGAGCACAGGGGTTTGGCTTCATTGGGGACTGGGGTTCCACCTGGAGGGACACCAGCCTATACTGGCAGGATGGTCTGCATCTGTCCAGGAAGGGAACAAGTCTTTTGAGCAATCGGTTTAAATGCTTCATTGGCAAGCTTTTAAACTAGTCAAGGGGGGAGGCACTGATAAGCAGCAGGAAAATCCCAGCCTCTCCCTACAAAACAGGGTACTAAATGAGAAAAAGACCAAGGTAGAAAGGTCAGTGGGGGATGCTACAACAGAAGGTAAAGCCATCAAAAAATGGAGAGCAATGAGTACCAGTGCCTGTAGTCTGGGTAACAAGCTTCCTGAATTAGTGGCCTTGATGGAGGAGGAACATCTGGATATCATGGCAGTCACAGAAACATGGTACACACAAAACCATGACCGGGACATAAACATACCAGGATACACTATCTACAGGAGGGACAGGAAGGGTAAAAGAGGAGGAGGAGTAGCTCTTTACATAAGGGAAGGAATCAAAGCAACAGAATAAAAGGGTAAACAGGGAGGAGAAGAAGCACTGTGGGTCAATTTGGAGACAGGCAATGGCACCACAATCCGCACAGGGGTTGTATACAGACCCCCCCTCTCAGGGGGAGGAAATGGACAAGGAAATGATAGAAAGTATACTTAGAATGGCAGAAAAAGGGGAGATATTGCTGATGGATGATCTGAATATGTCAGATGTTAACTGGAGTGCAACTGCAGCAGCCACTTTAAAGAGTGGGGTTATTCTAGATGCCCTACAGGGGGCATGCCTTAGACAACTAGTATTGGAACCCACTGGAGAGGGAGCAATCTTAGACCTGGTTCTCTCAAATGGAGATGGAGAGAGGATCACAGATGTAGAAGTGGGTAGCCATCTGGGAACTAGCGACCATCGAACAGTATGGTTCACAATAAACACAGCAATAGAGTCAAGCCATAAAAAGGCAAAAGTACTGGACTTTAGGAGGGCTGACTTTGCCAAAATGGGTGAATGCCTAAGGAATGCACTAGCAAATGGGCAGGAAGGTGGGGTGGAAGAACAATGGGGAATAATAAAAACTGCCATCACAGAGGTAACAAGCCTTTGTGCGAAGCAAATAAACAAAACAAAACGATGTAAGAAACCACTATGGTTCTCAAAGGAAGTGGCAGTGAAGGTTCAAGAGAAAAAGAAAGCATTCAGGAAGTACAAGGAATCACAGAAGGAGCAGGACAGAGAACTGTATCAGTTAAAGCAAAAGGAAGCAGGTAAGGCAGTCAGAACAGCAAAGGCCCAAACCGAGGAAAAGAATAGCCAACTCAGTTAAGAAGGGGATAAAACCTTTATAGGTACATCAGGGAGCGAAGGAAGACCAAAAGAGGGATAGTGAGGCTTAATAAAGGGGAGGGGGGTGGGCAGAGGGTGACTGTGAAAAGGCAGAGATACTAAACAAATATTTTTGCTCAGTACTTACAAATTAAGAGGGGGAGGTACCTAAAACAAACAATAGAAACACTCAGGAAACAGAAGTTGATACCAGCCCATTTACAGAAGAAAGAGTTCTGAAAGAACTCTTAAAACTGAAGGTGGACAAAGCAATGGGGCCTGATGGGATTCATCCCAGAATTCGAAAAGAATTAAGGGTAGAACTAGAGACACCACTGACTACCCTCTTTAACAAATCATGGGAGGATGGGGTGGTACCCGAGGACTGGGAGGAGGGCAGATGTGATTCCCCTTCATAAAAGTGGGAGCAAGGCAGAAGCAGGAAACTACAGACCTGTTGGTTTAACCTCAGTGATAGGGAAAATGATGGAATCACTTCTGAAGGAAAGAATTATCGAGTATCTAGAGGCCAGAGGGGCACAGGACCCAAGGCAGCATGGATTCACAGTGGGAAGGTCATGCCAGACGAATCTGATAGATTTCTTTGACTGGGTGACCAAAGTAGTAGATCAGGGAGGGGGCTGTGGACATGGCCTACCTAGACTTTAGCAAGGCATTTGACACAGTCCCACACAAAAGATTAATATACAAGTTAGCCAGCCTGGGAGTGGGTCCCAAGATCACAGCCTGGGTAAAGAATTGGCTGGAGAATAGGACACAGAGAGTAATAGTAAATGGAGTCCACTCTGAAGAAAGGGGGGTTACTAGTGGGGTACCGCAGGGTTCAGTATTAGGACCGGTCCTCTTCAATGTCTTTATAAGCGACATTGCAGAGGGACTGGAAGGAAAAGTATGTCTCTTTGCAGATGACACAAAGATCTGCAACAGAGTTGATGCACAAGGTGGGGGAAAGGATGAGAAGGGACTTGGCAAGGTTAGAGGAATGGTCAAATGTATGGCAGCTTAGATTCAATGCTAAGAAGTGCAAGGTAATGCACCTGGGAAACAAACCCAGGGGAAGAGTACACAATGGGGGGTGAGATACTAACAACAACAAAAATGGAAAGGGACCTGGGGTAATCATATCAGATGACCTAAAGGTGGGCAAGCAATGTGAGAGGGCAGCAATGAGGGCTGGGGATATTGGGATGCATAGGAGAGGCATCACCAGTAGAAAACAGGAAGTTATTATCCTCTGTACAGACAGCTGGTGAGACCCCATCTGGAGTACTGTGTGCAGTTCTGGAGACCCAATCTCCATAAAGACATAGACAGGATGGAAGCTGTCCAGAGGAGGTAACTAAAATGGTGCAGGGTCTGCACGGAGGACATATGAAGAGAGACTTAAGGAGCTTAATATGTATAGCCTCGAGGAAAGGAGGGAGAGGGGGGACATGATAGAAACTTTCAAGTACCTCAAGGAATCAACAAAGTCCAAGAGGTAGCATCTTTCAAAAAGAGTGTGCAAGAACAAGGGGCACAATTTGAAGATGGGGGCGGCTCAGAGGCAATTTAAGGAAGTATTTTTCACAGAGGGGGTTGTGGATGCATGAAACGGCCTTCCGGAGGAGGTTGTGGAGTCAAAAACAATGGTGGAATTCAAGCATACATGGGACAGTCATAAGGCAATTCTGTGGGGTGGGGGTAGGAAGAAGTAGGCTGCTGGTTAACTAGGATCTGCAGCTTATCCATTAGGTAGGGAAATGGGCAGACTGGGTGGGCCAAGCGGTCCTTATCTGCCGTCAAATTCTATGTTTCTTTATGTTTTTATGCTGAGTGGTGGTAGCTACTGAATAGCCTTGCAGGTGTCCGAAGAGTTCGAGAAGACTGGTAACAGTTTCAGGCTGAGTCTTGGAGAAACTAGTCCGACACAAGGCCCCATGTGTGTTCCAGTAATACTTCTATGTCCACAAGATGCATTAGAGAATTGGGACACACATGTGTTTCGGTAACATTTCAATATTCACAAGTTCTGTTTGAGATTCAGGTCCCATGTGTGTTCCAGTAACATTTATATACCCAGAAGTTGCACTGGAGAAAATCAGGTCCCATAGCTGTTCCCATAAGTTTCCACTGTCCACACGTTGTGTTTTAGAATTGCGCCCTCCCCCCCCCATGTGTTCCAGTAACATTTCTATATCCACAAACTGTGTTTGAGAATTGGATCCCATGTGTGTGCAAGTAACATTTCTATAACCACAAGTTGTATTTGAGAATTCAGCCCCAGGTGCGTTCTAGTAACATTTCTATATTTACACATTGTGTTTGAGAATCAGGCCCTATATGTGTGTTCTAGTAACATTTCTATATCTACACACAGTGTTTGAGAATTGGGCCCCATGTATGTTTCTGTAACATTTCTGTATCCACACGCTGCAATTAAGAATGAGGACCCATAACTACATCCACATGTTGTGTTTGAAAATCAAATGCAGATTTAAAAGGTCAAGTTAGTCCGAGTCCTGAGCTGGAAGAACAGACTTTGTTGACAGAGAGGAGGAGTGGAAGCACATAGCTTTATCTTAAAATTATGTTTATATTTATTTGCATTTTTCTTCATACTGAAAGTGGCAGGATAAGTGGGAAGAAAAAAAGATTTGTAGGCAGTATTTGGGGCACTTTGAAAATTCTTTTTAAAATTGTAACAAGTGGTGTGGGGGAAATTAGCTCAGGAGATTAATTCTGGGGCAGAGTAGATTCAGGAAGCCCTGTGAATCAGGTGTGTTACTTGGGGGTGTAGCTGACAGAGGCGTAGTGCCTTCTTGCAAAAGCACTACAAAAGCACTTCCCCTCTAACATATCTGGCATGTTAGTGTCCCAGCGAATGAGTGGAACAGCAAAGGAGTGCAACAGGAAACTGGCGTCTTAGGCATTGGCGGGCATCAGCAAAAAGAAGCAGGTAAGCAGGGGACTCTGCAGGTTAAGTAAGGTTGGGCACCTGTTCACTGCTCTATAACAGTCACAGCTGGGAAGGATAGAAGGTAAAATGTAAGTCAAAACTGAGAATAGGAGCAACACCCAATCTAGGGTAGGAATATAGAGAGATTGAAACAAGGTGTGAAGGTTAGTGGGTGAGACAGATGCACAGACTCAGGTAAAAGGTGTAGAACACACTTTGCGGTATTTATTTTCCAAAAAAAGGAAACAGGTGATTAGTCCTTCAGGTCTGCAAAAACAGTGCACAATTCCCTCAGTGCATAACTTCTAGGTTTCGTTCCAGTCAAATAGATTCCTAGCACATGAAAACTTGGCATGTACTATGAGAAACAGTGCACAATTACCTCAGTGCACAACTTCCAGGCTTTGTTCCAGCCAAACAGATTCCTAGCACATGAAAACTTGCAAGTACTATAAGCTGCTTCCTCCACAACAATCAGGTCTCTACTGACTTGACTCATCTGTTTTGTATCTCAGGAGGTAGGCTTTTATTCCTGCCTACTGATGTCAGCACCACGTGAGCTATCCGACTCACAATTCTTTAAGTAAACACAGGCAGGCTGACTCATCTGAAATTTACACACCTCTGCTTCACCAAGGAAAGAATGTTTTGTTTTTTTGGCTTCTTGCAAACCCAAAGCAGTTTGCACAGAATAAAACACAGAGTGCAAGACTCTGTTTTCAGTTCTTTCTCATTACTTACATTCCCTCTGTGTCTGCCTGCAGTACAGCACAGGAGAAGGCAAGCAACTTACTGATTACATATATGTTCCTTACACAGGACTTGGGGGGGGGGGGGACGAGACTACAAGACTGAAAGGGGACAGATTACAGCCTGTAGCTAGAACAATAAACTTACAAGAACAGGGCAGTGCAAAAGAAAATGCAGCACAAATTCAGACAGGGGCTCTAGCCCTGTATCCCCTCTTTAAAAGGGAACCAGTCTTTACTATTTTTTTCTTGCTTAGTGAGACTAGTTTCTAACCTTTTTACTTATTTCTATGAAAAGCATACCTGACTCCCACTATGTTTAAATTTCAGCTGCCATACATTTTAGATTTACTTTTAACTCACATCCCCTAAATCTTTCAGGAGTATTCACATATTTCAATAAACATACAGACTTAACATTAGCAACATTTCTCCATTTCATTGTCATTACAGACAGGAATATTATCACTTGTTTAGACACAGCCATACAGTTTCCAGATTTTTAGCTCATTAGTTTGCATCTTACCCAAGTCCACCTCATCACAGGGAATCATCCCATGAAACAATGATTTAGTCCATTTTGGTCTTAAGTAGACCTTTTCAATGCTGCCTCCTGTTCAGCTTTTATGCCCATTCTGGATGCCTGGACCCAAATCCTGAAAAGGTAAACATGGCAGGCTCTGTTTCTCTTTTCCTCTCTATTTTCATCTGTTTAACGTACAGCCAGTTTAGGAGCTCGCTGACCTCTTCTGGTTGTGCAGATGCAATGTCCTCTTTGGCCTTGGGTATGCCGTCCTCGACTTCAGGTTCAGTTTTGCTCCTGGACCCCAAGTCCAATCCTGGAAGAGGCTTTTCACCAGTCTTCTCTGCCATCGCTCTGGTCAAGATAGGTGACTTGTATTCCACATGTTTACCTTTCTGCACATGCTGTTTCTGTGACATCTGTCAAGATATCAGGGCGATATCCCCTGGTAACGTCTCTCTCCCAACCTAGACACACCAGTATCCCACTGCTGACACCAGACACAAGGATTAGTGGGTGAGACAGATGTACAGACTCAGGTAAAAGGTGTAGAATGCACTTTGTGGTATTTATTCCCCCCCCCCAAAGTGAAAATAAAATAGTAGATGTACAGAAAGGAAATAGATGATTAGTCCTTCAGTTCTGCAAAAACAGTGCACAATTCCCTCAGTGCACAACTCCCAGGCTTTGTTCCAGCCAAACAGATTCCTAGCACATGAAAACGTGCATGTACTATGAGCCAATTCCTCCACAACAGTCAGGTCTCTACTGACTGACTCATCAGTTTTGTATCTAAGGAGATAAGTTTTTATACTGCCTACTGATGATGTCATCACCGTGTGAGCTGTCTGACTCACAATTCTCTAAGTAAACACAGGGAGGCTGACTCATCCTAAATAAACACAAACAGGCTGACTCATCTGACCTTTACACACTTCTGCTTCACCTAGGAAAGAATGTTTTGTTTTTGGTTTCCTGCAAACCCAAAGCAGTTTACACAGAATAAAACAGAGTGCAAGGCTCTGTTTTTCAGTTCTTTCTCATCACTTACATTCCCTCTGTGTCTGCCTGCAGTACAGCACAGGAGAGGGCAAGCAACTTACCGCCTCTTGTCTTACTTATATGTTCCTTATACAAGACTTGGGGGGGGTGCTGAAAGTGGCCAGATTTCAGCCTGTAGCTACAACAAGAAACTTACAAGAACAGGACAGTGTAAAAGAAAATGCAGCACAAATTCAGACAGGGGCTCTGGCCCTGTCACATAAGGCATTGGAACACAAATAGAAACAGACAAAAAAAGTGGAAAACTAGAAACATCCTATCTGGGGTAAGGGTACAAAAGTATTTCCAGGTAGCACAGGGAGAACAGAGGTTGAGAATACTGGGAGTGATGCAATGCAGTGGTTGTGGGGTGACAGTTTTCAGAGAGACCATTTGGAGACTGCGGTACTACCCATCTGCATACACCTCTTTGGGTTGAAGGAGGAGGTTGCTAGACTCCAGGCCAAGCTGGTAAGTATACAGAAGACTTCCTCCTCCACCCAGGGGTCACCAGGCCTGCCAATGTTACTTAACAGGATGCCAGGGAGGAGGAACGCCTGGACTATGGTGAGCTCTGGAAGGGTGGGGGTGGTGGGACAGAGGGACATTCCACAACAAGCACCACTGCACAAGTCCTATGCCACTTTGGTGGAGCGGGACTGCCAGGAGTAGGCCCCCGTGGTAGTGACCAGAGCAGAAGTTGGGGTCTTCTGTAGTGGAGATCCCAAGTAGGGTGGTAAAGGACCCCCACAGGAGAAGGAAGCAACTTCTGGTCGAGATGCAGAACACAACTGCCAGATTGCTGACTAGCCTTTTGAGGTCAAACCATGTGACTTTGGTGCTGCGTGATCTGCACTGACTGCTTGTGAAGTGGTGAATTACCTTCAAGGTTGGTCTTCTAACCTATAATGCCCTACATGGGTTGGGTCATGACTACCTGATGGAGAACCCGCATCTTGTCCACTCCTTGCACCCCTCCACTCCCCTGAGAACTTCCTTTTGGTCGTGAGGGCTCAGCTTAAGTTCTCTGGAGACTGCACATTTGACATAGCTGTCCCCCTATTGTGGCTAGGGGCTTAGGGAAGTCCCCTCATTGGTGACCTTTAATTGGGAATTACAAATTTTTTTGGTTAACCAGGTATTTGGGGAGTAAAGTATTACTGTTACCGTCTTTTAGCTACTTTATATATATATATATATATATTTTTTTTACAGTATTATTTAAGTTATTTATGTTTGTAATTATCAAATTTATTTCCTGTCATTATGAATGGCACCCTGAGCCTTCAGGGAAGGGCACCCCTTAAATAAAGCTACTACTACTAATACAGAGGGAGGCAGAGGTACTGTGAGTCATCCTGAAGATGGGAAATGGAGCCACTATTCGCATTGGAGTGACCTACAGAGCTCAGCACAGGGAAGGAATTAGATAAGGTACTGGTGGTAATCACTGGCAAGATGGAAAAAATGGGGGAGGTACTGCTGGTGGAGATTACAACCTGCTGGATATAGACTGGAGCCTCCCAGCAGTGGCTTCAGCTAGAAGCAGGGATATCCTAGTCTCTCAACAGGGGGTGTTCCTCAGGCAACTAGTAAGTGAACCCACTCGTGAAGGCAATACTGGACCTGGTACTCAATAACAGGGACAGTGTTGCAGATGTCAAGGTGTGAGGCCATCTGGGGACCAGTGATCACCATACGGTGTGGTTCAAACTCAAGACAGTAATGGAATCGAACCACACAAGGATGAGGGTCTGAGAATTCAGGAGCAGATTTTTATAAAGATGGGCGAATGCCTCAGGGGTGACCTGGTGAGAGGGGGGTTGAGGAACAGGGGATGAAAACTAAAATGGAGTAGAGTAAAGGCACCAAACCTCTGCATCCAACAACTGAGAAAAACAAAGAAAAAGAGACTGCTATGGTTCTCAAAAGAAGTGGTTGAAAAAGTAAAATTTGACAGGGTAGAATTTAGAAGGAGACATAAAGGGAAGAGGACTGAGAGGTGTATCAAGGGAAATAAGAGGGAAGCAAGGAAAGTAGTAAGGAGTGCAAAGGCACAAACTGAAGAAAGAATAGCCTAGGACATTTCGAAAGGGGAGAAGATAAGTGAAAACAGGAAGACAAGCGGTGGGATTGTAAAGTTAAAAAGGGAAGTGGGGGGACTGTGCAGAGGGAGACCAGAAAAGGCAGACATCTTGAACCAATCCTTCTGTTCACTGCTCACATTCAAAGAAGGGGAGGGGCCATAAAAAAGTAACAGAACATCTGGAGGGAGGGAGGTACTAGTCCTTTTTTTAGAGGACAGAGTCCCAAAGGAACTCGCTAATCTTAAAGTGGATAAAGCAACAGGGCCAGAAAGGGTGCACCCAAGGGCACTGAGGGAGCTCGGGGAAATACTGACTGCACCTCTGACAGTTCTATTTAACAGCTCATTAGAAACAGAAGTGGTTCTGGAAGACTAAAGGAGGGCATATGTAGTCCCACTTCACAAAAGTGGTAGCAGAGAGGAGGCTGGCAATTATGGCTAGTCAACCTGACATTTGTGGTGGGAAAGTTAATTGAATCACTACTAAAGGAAAGGATTATGAAATACCTTGAATCTAATGGGTTACAAAAACCAAGTCAGCATGGGTTTGCGGTGGGGGCGGGGGGGGTCATGTCAAATGAAACTGATCGATTTCTTTGCCTGAGTGACAAAGGAATTAGATAAGGGTGGAGCAATGGATGCAGCCTACCCAGATTTCAGTAAAGCTTTCAAAACCATTCCAGACAGGAGACTAGTAAGCAAGCTAGGTAGCTTAGTAGTGGGTCCAATGGTGCGACAGCGCAGTCAGGAGGGCTAGTGGGATGCAGGGGTGCATATGGAGGGGTATCATCAAGGAGAGGTGGTGTTGCCACTGTATAGATTGCTGGTAAGACCCCACCTAGGCTACGGTGTCCAGTTCTGGAGCAACATCTCCGGAAAGACAGAGTGGAGGAGGTTCAGAGAAGGACAACTTAAATTGTGCAGAATCTGCATCAATAGCCCTGAGAAGAGAGACTAAAAGACCTTAGTATGTGCACCCTGGAAGAGAAGAGGGAAGGGATATATGATAGAGACCTTTAATCATCTCACGAGGGCAAATAAGGAACAGGAGAGAAGTATTTTTCAGAAAAAAGGTGTTCAGCAACAGCTGGACATGCTGTA
The DNA here is from genome assembly GCA_016271365.2 of Neoceratodus forsteri. NCBI lineage: Eukaryota > Metazoa > Chordata > Ceratodontiformes > Ceratodontidae > Neoceratodus > Neoceratodus forsteri. Next base: position 1,101,174,564 of record CM057450.1, on the reverse strand, counting down.
ATGCTGGAACAAGGCAGATTCAGGAGAGAAGTGAGGAAGTACTTCTTCACAGAAAGAGTGATGAATTCAAAGAACAAACTTCCACTGGAGGTGATGGGGCGAGATGGGGTGAAAACTGGTGGGAGTTCAAGAATGCATGGGATAGGCACAAGGGAATTGTAGTGGATAGAAAAGGGGAGAGAAAGATCAGTTTCATTTGACATGACACCCCCCCCCACCGCGAACCCATGCTGACTTGTTTTTTATAACCTTTTAGATTCAAGGTAGTTCATAAACCTTTCCTTGAGTAGTGATTCAATTAACTTTCCCACCACCAATGTCAGGTTGATGTAAATCAAGTACTGTCTGTGGCAAAAATGTATGTAGGGAAAAATGGGCAGACTGGGTGGGCCGAGTGGTACTTATCTACCACCAAATTCTATGTTTCTGTGTTCCTGTGAATCAGGCTCCATGTATATTCCAGAAACATTTCTATATCCGCAATTGTGTTTGAGAATCAGGCCTCATGTTTGTTCCAGTAACATTTCTATATCCACAAGTTGCATTTGAGAATCGGGCCTCATGTGTGTTCCAGTAACATTTCTATATCTGCAAGCTGTGTTTGAGAATTGGGCTATCCATGTGTGTTCCAGTAACATTTCTATATCCACAAGTTGTGTTTGAGAATCAGACACTATGTGTGTTTCAGCAACATTTCTGCATCCACAAGTTATGTTGGAGACTCAGGCCCCATGTGTGTTCTACTAACATTATATCCAGAAGCTGTGTCTGAGAATCAGACTCCTTATGTGTTTCAGTAACATTTCTATATCCACAAGTTGAGAATCAGGCCCAATGTGTGTTCAATAACATTCCTATATCCACAAGTTGTGTTTGGGAATCAGCACCCATGTGTGTGTTCCAGTAACATTTCTATATTCACAAGATGTGTTTGAGAATTGGGCCCCATCTATGTTCCAGTAATATTTCTATATCCACAAGTTGCGTTTGAGAATCGGGCCCCATGTGTGTTCCAATAAAATTTTTATATCCAGAAGCTGCATTTCAGAATCAGGCCCTATGTGTATTCCAGTAACATTTCTATATCCACAGGTTGTGTTTAAGAATCGGGACCCATGTGTGTGTTCCAGTAACATTTCTATATCCATAGGTTGTGTTTGGGAATCTGGCCCCATGTGTGTTCCAGTAACATTTCTATATCCACAGGTTGTGTTTGGGAATCTGGCCCCATGTGTGTACCAATAACGTTTCTATATCCACAGGTTTTGTTTGAGAATCGGGCCCCATGTGTGCTCCAGTAACATTTCTATATCCACAGACTGTGTTTGAGAATTGGGCTCATATCCACAGGTTGTGTTTGAGAATCTGGCCCCATGTGTGTTCCAGTAACATTTCTATATCCACAGGTTGTGTTTGAGAATTGGGCCCCATGTGTGTTCCAATAACATTTCAAAATCCGCAAGTTCCATTTGAGAAGCAGGCCCCATGTTTTTCCTGTAACATTTCTATATCCACAAGATGTGTTTGAGAATCACAACCTACCTATGTTCCAGTAACATTTCTCTATATCCGCAAGTTGCATTTGAGAATTGGGCCTCATGTGTGTTCCCATACCTCTCAACCTCCTGACTCATAAATCGGGGACAAGGCTTAAAAAAACCAGGGACAAAGGACCAAAATCAGGGACACATTTTCAAAATTAGTGATATATATTCAGGAAACTGGTAGAATAAGAGACTTGATGTAAAATACAATTTCTAAATTAGAGCATGTCTGTAACTTTAATCTTTGACATTAATTTGTGCTTACAATCCCACAGTTTAATCATGGAAACACAAATTTTAGGAGGAACAGAGTAAAGTTTTGAGGTAAAATCAGGGACAGTTGAGAGTTATGTGTGCTCCAGTAACATTTCTAATCCACAGGCCCGCATCTGGGAATCATGTCCCATGAGTGTGTTCCAATAAAATTTCTACACTCAGAAGCTGTGTTAGAGAATCGAGCCTCATGTATGTTCCAGTAACATTTCTATGTCCACAGGTTGTATTTGAGAACTGGGCCCCATGTGTGTTCCAGTAATACTTCTATATCCACAGGTTATGTTTGAGAACTGGGCCCCATGTGTGTTCCAGTAACATTTCCATAACCACACGTTGTGTTTGAGAACCATTCTCCAGGTATATTTTAGCAACATTTCTATATCCACAGGTTGCATTTGGGAACCAAGCCTCATGTGTGTGTTCCAATAACATTTCTATATCCACAAACTGGATTTGAGAATCGGGCCCCATGTATGTTCCAATAAAATTTCTACACTCAGAAGCTGTGTTTGAAAACTGAGCCCCATGTGTGTTCCTGTAACATTTCTATATCCAGAAGTTGTGTTTGAGAATTGAGCCCCATGTGTGTTCCAGTAGCATTCCTATATCCTCTGGTTGTGTTTGAGAATCGGGACCCATGTGTGTGTTCCAGTAACATTTCTATATCCACAGGTTGCGTTTGGGAATCTGGCCACATGTGTGTTCCAGTAACATTTCAATATCCACAGATTGCGTTTGAGAATCAGGCCCCACGTGTGTTCCAGTAACATTCCTATAGCCACAGGCTGTGTCTGAGAATCGAGCCCCAGGTGTGTTCCACTATCATTCTATATCCACATGTGTTTGAGAATCAGACCCCATGTGTATTCCAATAACATTTCTATATCCACATGCTGTATTTAATTGGGCCCCATGTATGTTCCAGTAACATCTGCATATCTAGAAGTTGCGTTTGAGAATCAGGGCCCATGTCTGTTCCACTTCTATATGTAGAAATTGCGTTTGAGAACCCAGCCCCATGTGTATTCCAGTAATGTTTCTATATCCACACACTGCAGCTGAGAATAAGGCAAGATGTGTGTTCCAATAATATTCCTACATCCACACCCTGTGTTTGAGAATTGGGCCCCACATGTGTTCCAATAACACCTCTATATCTAGAAATTTCATTTGCAAATCAGGCCCCATGTGTGTTCCAGTAACATTTCTATATCCACAAGATGCATTTGAGAACCAGGCTCCATATGTGTGTTCCAGTAGCACTTTATTGTATATGAGAATTGGGACCCATGTGTGTTCCGGTAACATTTCTATATCCAAGCTGCATTTGAGAATCAGGCCCCAAGTGTGTTCTAGTAACATTTCTGTATCCAAGCTGCATTTGAGAATCAGGCTAACTGTGTGTTCCAGTAACATTTCTATATCCACAAGCTGAGTTTGAGAATCGGGCCCCCGTGTGTGTGCCAGTAGCATTTATATATCCACATACTGCAGTTGAGAATCGGTTCCCAAGTGTGTTCCAGAAACATCTATATATACATGCTAAGGTAGAGAATCAGGAACGGTGTGTGCCCATAGACACACAGAAGCATAGACTTTGACAGCAGATAAGGACCGCTTGGCCCACCCAGTCTGCCCATATCCCTATCTATTGGATAAGCTGCAGGTCCTACTGTAGTTAACCAACAGTCTACTTCCTCCTACCACCCACTAGAATTGCCTTATGTCTGTCCCATGCATTCTTGAATGTCCCCACTGTTTTTGACTCTACAACCTCCTCAGAAAGACCATTCCATGCATCCACCACCATCTCCGTGAAAATATACTTCCTCATGTTGCCCCTGAGCTGTCCCCCCTCTAGCTTCAAATTGTGCCCCCTTGTTCTTGAGCATCTCTTTTTCTGAAAGATGCTACCCTCTTGTACTTTGCTGATTTCCTTGAGGTACTTGAAAGTTTCTATCATGTCACCCTCTCCCCTCCTTTCCTCGAGGGTATACATATTAAGCTCCTTTAGTCTCTGTTCGTATGGCTTCTGGTGCAGATCCTACACAATTTTAGTTGCCCTCCTCTGGACTGCCTTCATCCTATGTCCTTGCAGAGATGAGGTCTCCAGAACTGCACACTGTACTCCTGATGGGGTCTCACCAACTGTCTGTACAGAGGGATAACAACTGCCCATTTTCTACTGGTGATGCCTCTCCCTATGCATCTCAGTATCCCCTCAACCCTCCTCACTGCCTTCTCACGCTGCTTGCCTACCTTTAGGTCATCTGATATGACTACCTCCAGGTCCCTTTCCTTTTTTGTTGTTGTTAGTACCCCCTCCCCATTGTGTACTCTGCCCCTGGGTTTTTGTTTCCCAGGTGCATTACTTTGCACTGAATCTAAGCTGCCACACTTTTGACCATTCCTCCAACCTTGCCAAGTCCCTTCTCATCCTTTCCAACACCCCCCTTGTGTATCAACCCTGTTGCAGATCTTTGTGTCATCTGCAAAGAGTCATACTTTTCCTTCCAGTTCCTCTGCAATATTACCCATAGAAACATTAAAGAGGACCGGTCCCAGTACTAAACCCTGCGGCACCCCACTAGTAACCCCCCCCACTTTCTTTGGAGTGGACTACGTTTACTATTACCCTCTGCATCCTGTTGTCCAGCCAATTTTTTTACCCAGGCTATCACCCTGGGACCCACTCCCAGGCTGGCCAACTCGTTTATTAATCTTTTGTGTGGGACTGTGTCAAATGCCTTGCTAAAGTCTAGGTAGGCCATGTCCATAGCCCCTCCTCGGTCTACTACTTCAGTCACTCAGTCAAAGAAATCTATTAGAGTCATCTGACATGACCTTCCCACTGTGAATCCATGCTGCCTTGGGTCCTGTGCCCTGCTGGCCTCTAGGTGCTCAACAGTTTTTTTCCTTTAGAAGTGATGCCATCATTTTACTTACCACTGAGGTCAAACTAACAGGTCTGGAGTTTCCTGCCTCTGCCTTTCTCCCATTTTTGTGAACAGGAATCACATCCACTCTTCTCCAATCCTCTGGTACCACACCATCCTCCCATGATTTGTTAAAAATGGTAGTCAGGGGTGTTAATAGTTCTCCCCTTAGTTCTTTGAGAATTCTGGGGTGAATCCAGTCAGGCCCCATTACTTTGTCCACCTTCAGTTTCAGGAGTTCTTTCAGGATCCTTTCTTCTGTGAATGAACTGGTATCGACCTTCCTAGCCAGAGTGCTTCTATTGTTTGGTTCAGGTACTTCCGCCTCCTCCTCTTTTGTGAATGCTGAGTAGAAGTATTCATTCTGTATCCCTGCTTTTTCACTGTAACCCTCTGCCCACCCTGTCCCCTTTATTAAGTCTCACTATCCCTCCTGTGGTCTTTCTTCACTTCCTAATGTACCTATAAAAGGTTTTATCCCCCTTTAACTGATTTGGCTATCCTTTCCTCAGTTTGGGCTTTTGCTATTCTGACTGCCTTCCCCGCTTCCTTCTGCTTTAACTGGTACAGTTCTCTGTCCTGCTCCTTCTGTGTTTCCTTATTCTTCCTGAATGTTATCTTTTTCTCCCTAACCATCCCCGCCACCTCTTTTGAGAACCATAGTGTATTTTTACTTTGTTTTGTTTTATTTGCTTCACACAAAGGCTTGTTGCCTCTGTGATGGCAGTTTTGATTTTTCCCCATTGTTCCTCCACCCCTCCTTCTTGCCCATTTGCTAGTGCTTTTCTGAGGCACTCTCCCTTTTTGGCAAAGTCAGCCCTCCTAAAGTCCAGTACCCGAGCTTTTGTGTGGCTTGACTCTACGGCTATGTTTTTTGTGAGCCACATTGTTTGGTGGTCGCTTGTTCCCAGATGGCTACCCACTTCTAAATCTGAGATCTTCTCTCTCATCCCCATTTGAGAGTACCAGGTCTAAGATTGCTCCCTTCAGAGTTGGTTCCAACACCAGCTGTCTGAGGCATGCCCCATGTAGGGCATCAAGAATGACCCTGCTCTTGGATGTGACTGCAGCATAGGTGCTCCAGTAACATCTGGCATATTCAGGTCCCCCATCAACAATATCTCCCCTTTTTCTGCCATTCTAAGGATACCTTCTATCATTTCCTTGTCCAATGCCTCCCCTGGGGTGGAGGGGGTCTGTATACAACCCCCGTACGGATTGTGGTGCCATTTCCTGTCTCCAGGGTGACCCCAGTGCCTCCTCTCCTCCCGGTTTACCCTTTAGTTCTATTGCTTTGATTCCTTCCCTTAGATAGAGAGCAACACCTCCTCCTCTTCCACCCTCCCTGTCCCTCCTGTGAATTGTGTACCCTGGTATGTTGACATCCCAGTCATGGTTCTCTGTGTACCATGCTTCTGTGACTGCCACGATATCCAGGCGTCCCTCTTCTATCAAGGCTACTAGTTCAGGGAGCTGGTTACCCAGACTATGGGCGTTGGTACTCATTGCCCTCCATTTTTGATGGCCTTACCCCTTTTAGCCCCACCCCTGTCCTTACTGCCTTTTCTCTATCCACATGCTGTGGTTGAGTTTAGGGCCCTCTGTCCCAATAACATTTTTTTTATTACCTTTGTGCTTTTTTAGTCTTCACACACAGGGAAACATTTCTTGTTGTCTTGGTAATCCACCCCATCTTCCCAAATGCCACACATTTCTTGTTCTTAATTCACTTTTCAAGTTCAAAGAGTGGAACATTCTGAGATGAGTGCAGACAGGCAAGTAAATAAATACAGGACTCTCAGATAACAACAGGATTAACAAAGCTGTAGTGATGGCTTAAAGAGTACTTAGTGTTCAAGTCAGAACTGGTCAACTGCCATACAAAATCATCTTTTCACCAAGTTCTCCAACATCAACTGTCAGTAGGTTTGTAGTGATCACAAACTAAATTTGTGACTAACACACTGCGATATTTTTTTCCTCAGCATTTTTTATGGTGGCACTGCAAGCCCCTACTGATTCTGCTCCCATAAGTCATGTTTGTAATGGAAAATAACTGGTGAAGCAACTCATCTCCAATGAATCTCAGTAAAGGCTGACCTGGCTTTCACCTAACCCTACATCCCGTGCACAATCTCCCCTCCCATACGTCTCCACTGCAAGTGCTGCCCTACAAACACCTTACCCAGTGACTAAGAAGACCACCATATGTGCTGCCCCCACCCCCAGAGTTTATGTGAGTGTCACCTCTACAATGTAAATCAAACTCTACATTACTAACCTGTGAGTCATGAGGTAGAGACTGAACCCAGGGTCTTCACATGACAATGAGAAGTGCTAATGCTAAACAGTCAAGTAAGCGCAGTTTGTATGTTAATGCAGTAATACACATTATGGTGAAAACAATTTTTATTGTGCTTTTTCTGCTCCTTGGAACCTGGTTCACCCTTTCACATGAACAGGCCTGCAGTGTGTAGTACGGCAGGAGTATAAGGACTCTAGGTGTGGCAGGGGTTATGGTGCATTTTGCTCAGCAGAAACAGGCACACTGACAAGGGTAGGGTAGCATGGCCAATGGCTGACTGCAGTCAATGTCTACAGTGTGGCGTCCTTGAGTTCTTGCCACTGTGTTCCAGCCCATAGTGCAGAGGCTCGCTTAAGATGGGGCCCATTTTAAATAGGGAGGATGGAAATAGCTGCAGGCCAAATGGCTGTTGAAGAGGCAGAGTCCTGCTGGTGGAGCAGCCCAAACTGGTGACAGGGGCTCTTGCAGCGGCAATCAGTGGGGAGAGGGGGTGCAAAAAATATAGGTCACTCTCCTGTAACCATAGTTCTATTAGGGGGTATATAGTTCACATCCATACTTTGGAGGTCTGCTGGGGACAGCGGAGTCACTGGATCATCTTTAAGCTGAGCTTCTCCCACCACCTGTTGTGTTGTCCTTCAGCTCCACCCTATCAATGTCAGATCTTGCACGCTGTACCCAGGGATCTATACATCACCAACCACGGAGATCAGGCAGGTTGTGAGGATGATCCAAAACAGAAAAGTTCTGTGCTAGAACATGGAGTGGTGCAGGCAATAAGGTAGGCAACGCCAACGTGATGACAGAGAACCAAAAAAGCCCACAGACAAGCGCATATTGCAGCACTGTGAAAGAATTCCCAAGACAGGCTGCTGCAATCACCAATGAAAGATTTAGTTTGTAAATATAATGTGGTACAACACAGAGAACGCCACTGACTGGCACATAGTCCGACCCACATATAGGCATTGACAGGGGCACTGACATCTGCTCTTGTCTGTGCAGCTTTTTTGGTTCTAGGTTGTGAGGATGAGAACTGTATACTACTAACAGAACTATGGTAACATAGAATTTGACGGCAGATAAGGACTGCTTGGCCTACCTAGTCTGCCCATTTCTCTACCTAATGGATAAGCTGCAGATCCTAGTTAACCAACAGCCTACTTCCTCCTATCCCCCACTAGAATTGCCTTATGTCTGTCCCATACATTCTTGAATTCCCCCACTGTTTTTGACTCTACGACCTCTTCAGGAAGGCTGTTCCATGTATCCACAACCCCCTCTGTGAAGAACTACTTCCTCATATTACCTCTGAGCCATCCCCCCTTTATCTTCAAATTGTTCCCTCTTGTTTTTGCACATCTCTTTTTCTGAAAGATGCTACCCTCTTGAACTTTGTTGATTCCCTTGAGGTATTTGAAAGTTTTTATCATGTCCCCCCTCTCCCTCCTTTCTTCAAGGCTATACATCTTTAGTTCCTTTAGTCTTTCTTCATGTGTCTTCTGATGTAGACCCTGCGTCATTTTGGTTGCCCTCCTCTGGACAGCCTCCACCCTATGTCTTTGCGGAGATGGGGTCTCCTGAACTGTACACAGTACTCCAGATGTGGTCTTACCAACTGTCTGTACAGATGGCCAACAACTTCCTGTTTTCTACTGGTGATGCCTCTCCCTATGCATCCCAGTATCCCCCCAGCCCTCCTTACTGTCTTCTCACATTGCTGGTCTACCTTTAGGTCGTCTGATATGACTACCTCCAGGTCCCTTTCCATTTTTGTTGTTGTTCAGTATCTCACCCCCCATTGTGTACTCTTCCCCTGGGTTTTTTGTTTCCCAGGTGCATTACTTTGCACTTCTTTGCATTGAATCTAAGCTGCCATACATTTGACCATTCCTCCAACCTTGCCAAGTCCCTTTTCATCCCTTCCACCCCACCTTGTGTATCAACCCTGCTGCAGATCTTTGTGTCATCTGCAAAAAGACATACTTTCCCTTCCAGTCCCTCTACATTAAAAAGGACCAGCCCTAGTACTGAACCCTGTGGTACCCCACTGGTAACCCTCCTTTCTTCACTGTTGACTCCATTTCCTATTACCCGCTATGTCCTGTTCTCCAACTAGTATTTTACCCAGGCTACCACCCTGGGACCCACTACTAGGCTGGCTAATTTGTTTATTAATCTTTTGTGCGGGACTGTGTCAAATGCCTTGCTAAAGTCTAGGTAGGTCATGTCCACAGCCCCTCCCTGGTCTACTGCTTTGGTTACCCAGTCAAAGAAATAAATTAGATTTGTCTGACATGACCTTCCTGCTGTGAATCCATGCTGCCTTGGGTCCTGTGCCCCACTGGCCTCTAGGTACTCAACAATTCTTTCCTTCAGAAGAGATTCCTTCATTTTCCCTACCACTGAGGTCAAACTGACAGGTCTGTAGTTTCCTGCCTCTGTCTTGCTCCCACTTTTGTGAAGGGGAATCACATCCACCCTCCTCCAGCCCTCAGGTACCACACCATACTCCCATGATTTATTAAAAAGGGTAGTCAGTGGTGTTACTAGTTCTTCCCTTAGTTCTTTTAGAATTCTGGGGTGAATCCCATCAGGCCCCATTGCTTTATCAACCTTCAGTTTTAAGAGTTCTTTCAGAACCCTTTCTTCTGTGAAATGACTAATTTCAACCCCCCTATCCAGAGTGCTTCTATTGACTGGATTAGGTATTTCCCCCTGTTTTTCCATTGTGAATACTGAGCAGAAGTATTTGTTCAGTATCCCTGCTTTTTCACTGTCACTGTCTGCCCAACCACCTTCCTCTTTGTTCAGTCTCAGTATCCCTGCCTTAGTCTTTCTTTGCTCCCTAATGTACCTATAAAAGGTTTTATCCCCCTTCTTAACCAAGTTGTCTATCTTTCCTTGGTTTGGGCCTTTGCTATTCTGACTGCCTTACCTGCTTCCTTCTGCTTTAACTGGAATAGTTCTCTGTCCTGCTTCTTCTGTGTTTCCTTATACTTCCTGAATGCTATCCTTTTCTCCCTTACCTTCCCTGCCACTTCTTTTGAGAACCATAGTGTTTTTTTCTTCTGTTTTGATTTGTTTATTTGCTTTACACAAAGGCTTGTTGCCTCTGTGATGGCGGTTTTGATGTTTCCTCATGGTTGCTCCAACCCTCCTTCTTGCCTGTTTGCTAGTGCTTTTCTGAGGCACTCTCCCATTTTGACAAAATCAGCCCTCCTGAAGTCCAGCACCTTCACTTTTGTGTGGCTTGACTCTACAGCTAAGTTTATCATGAACCACACTGGTGGTCGCTTGTTCCCAGATGGCTACCCACTTCAAGATTAGAGATCCTCTCTCCATCCCCATTTGAGAGTACCAGGTCTAAGATTGCTCTCTCCCGAGTGGGTTCCAAAACTAGCTGTCTGAGGCATGCCCCCTGTAGGGCATCGAGAATGGCCCTGCTCTTGGATGTGACTGCAGCAAAGGTGCTCCAGTCAACATCTGGCATATTCAGGTCCCCCATCAGCAATATCTCCCCTTTCTCTGCCATCCCAAGGATGCCTTCTATCATTTCCTTGTCCATTTCCTCCCCCTGAGACGGGGGTCTGTATACAATCCCTGTGCGGATTGTGGAGCCAATTCCAGTCTCCAGGGTGACCCACAGTGCCTCCTCTCCTCCCTGTTTACCCTTTAGTTCTGTTGCTTTGATCCCTTCCCTTACATACAGAGCTACTCCTCCTCCTCCTCTTCTTCCCTCCCTGTCCCTCCTGTAGATTGTGTACTCTGGTATGTTGACATCCCAGTCATGGTTCTCTGTGTACCACGTTTCTGTGACTGCCACAATATCCATGCATCCCTCTTCCATCACGCCACCATTTCAGGGAGCTTTTTACCTAGACTACGGGCAATGGTACTCATTACCCTCCATTTTTTTATGGCTTTCTTTTTGCCCCATCCCTGTCTCCACTGCCTTTGTCTTTTTCTCCATTTACTCCTGCCCTTCTCCCTATCGACTGCTCTATTTTGGTGTTTACCTCACTAATTACCCTGATTTTTTGGGCACAGGCACATAACCTATATTTCTAATATCGTGGATACAGTTCACTATCCACATTTGCAGACTCCTAGCAGTCCTCCAGGAGGAGGGGACAAGGCATGCACCCCTATTTAACGAAGAGAAAACTGGAGGATTGAGTCCCCAAAAGCAGCATCATGATGACTCAGCACATTGATGCTGCAGTGGAAGAAGAAAATGTATACTTTAGCCCAGGTTGAAGCCCTGCATATCTCCTCAATGGGGATTTTTGTGGAAGTAGACACAGAGGCAGCAGAATGTCTGGCTCTATCAGTCGTAACCCCTTGGATGATTCCTTACCAGCCAACCTATAGCAGAAGTCGATACAGGATGCAATACATTTGGCAGTTTTCCACTTTGCTGCTGCTCTGCCAGGAGCTGGCTTCAGCATAAGTGACAAACATACCGGTGAGCCTGGCTATGAATTCCTGCCACGTGTTCCTTAGAAAAGAATAGCACCATTCACAGGTCCGTGGTGTGAAGTCTGCTGTCGGCATCAGAGGTCATGTTGTTAAAATAAACCATTAAGTTAATCACTTGGGTAAGGTGGAACTCTGACAAGACCTTCAGGAGGAATTTTGCATGTGGGGTCAAGGACACCCTTGTCCTTGTGGAAGACCGCACAAAAGACTCCACTGAGAGCACCTGGAGCTCACTTACCCTTCTGGCTATGGTGATGGCCACCAAGAAGGCAGTCTTCCATGACAAGTGATGCATCTCACACTTCTGCACAGGCTCAAATGGCCTACCCAATAGTACTGCCAGTACCAGAAGTCAGTCCCACAAAGGCAGTGGTTTGCCCATCAGAGGGGACAATTGGTCCAGGCCTTTGAAAAAGCACCCAATAACCTTCTCCTGTGATACCATCAGCATCCCAGCCATCACCTGGTATGCAAAGATGGCTGCCAGGTGCACCTTCAGGATCATGGCTCGCAGTCCCAACTGTGATAAGGACCAAAGCTAGTCATGAATCGCCACCAGTGAGCATGTAAGAGGATTAAGATCCATCCCTTGGCACCAGAATGAGAACCTGTTCCACTTGAATTGTTATGATCTACTAGTCGATTCCTCTCAGTATGCCTCCATGACTTGGGGAACATCTTCCAAGAGGCCCAAGGCCTGGAACTGTAGCTGTGCAGGAACCAGACCAAGAAGTACAATGATTGAAGTTATGAGTGTAGGACTATCCGCTGCTGTCTTGTCAACAGGTTGGGGCAGAGAGGCAACTTCCATGGGGACCTGCAGCTGACACTGCAGGGATCCTGGTCCCAGAACTGTCTGAGCCAGTCTGGTGCTATAAGGGTCATCTGCGCCTTGTTATTCCAGCCTTTGATCACCAACCTGCAAATCAAGGGGGAGGAAAGGTGTACAGAAGGTCCAGGTTCCAGGGCCTATAGAAGGCATCCCTCTGTAATATCTCAGTCAGAGGGGGCAGGGCACAGAACAGCCTCAGTTTTGTGTTCTCCTGCAAGGCAAACAGATCCACCAAAGGGTGTCCCCCTGGGAGAACAGATGGTCTACCACATCCTGATGCAGGGACAACTCGTGCACCAGCTCTCCAACTCGGCTAAGAGGATACCTGCCAACTGGTTATTCTCTCATGTTACATGGACTGCCATGAGATCAGCCTGCAGACTGAGCACCAGTAACCAAGTGCAGAATTGCCTCCCGACACACAGGATAGGAGTTCGTACCACCCTGCCTGTTTGGGTAGAACATAATGGTTGTGTTGTACATCTGGACATGAACAACCTGACCCCAAATCAATGCAGGGTTTTAAATAACTGCAAAAATTAATTAGCACATTCATTGTAATCAACTGCGAAAAAGTAGGTATATGCATTTTCTAACAGTTTACGTCGCTAAACAAGTTGAGACACAAGCTATACATTATCCCAACTGATTAGCAGTTTTACTTGTGAAAGTGCTAATCAATTTTTTTTTCCCCCTGGTCACCAGCCTGCTTACCTCACACTTCCAGGCATCCTCCTGAGGTTTCCGTCCGCCATTCCCAGGACCCCCCGGCACCATGTTCGGGCCCGTGGCATATCTCCGCGGCTTGCCCCCCATGGCAGGGAGGTGGAGAGCTCCCCTCGCACTCTCACACCAGGACCGGATCCAATGAGTCGCGCACCCTCAGCGCCCAGCAAGTCCTCCTCGGAGACTGGCATCAAGCCACCGCGACTGGTGGCCAAATTTTCCATTTTTCTCCCCGTGGACGTCTGTGGCATGCAATGACACCAAGGGACAGGAGCACGCATGCTACCGCACGTGCCTCTTCCCGGCATCTGCCACAGCTTGTCCCCCTACTCTGCCCATGGTCTGCAGTTGCCCCCAGCCATCACTAGAGGCCACTAGGCCACCGGAGCATTCTACCCCCCTTCCCGAAGGAAAGCAGTCCAACGGACGCTCAATCCTTCTCCTCCCCCACCGACCCCTCAATGACCTAGGCCTGCTTCCTGAACCTGCCCGCCAGCAGTGCAGGTGTGGCGCTCAGCGCCAACCCTCAGCGCCACCGGCCACATGCTAATCAATTTTGCAGTTGTTTAAAACCCTGCAATGGCAAATTCCTTCAGAGCTAGATGCACCGCATAGCGCTCCAACAGGTTGATGTGGCACTGGAACTCCTAGGGTTATCAGAACACATGTGCTCTGTGGTCTCCCATGTGAGCGCCCCACTCTACCAGAGACGTGTCCATCATCAAAGGGATGGATGGTTCCAAGTGGGCCAAGGGAATTCCTTCCTTCTGATTCTGGGGATACAGCCATCATTTGATGTTCCTGCATTGGCTGGATCACCTAAACTAGCTAGTCTAGGTGACCAACACACTGAGATCACTAGTGACCCAGCTCCCCCTGGAGGAGGCACAGTTACCAGTGTACCCCTCAGACTACACTGGTTTATGATGCCATATATAGCTGGAGGAGTTGCCAGGCCAGACACAACTGCCCAGCTTGAAATAATCAGGCAAAGGAAGTAAGATCTGATGTCCCGTCCACAGGAAGCCAGGCCCTGGCCCGAAAGGAGTCCTGTTCCATCCTGTTTAAGTTGATGACCTGCACGGGACCAGTTCTGATATGGCCAGATTTACCAGAAGGCCTAAGTCCTGGAAGGTCTGGAGTACTAGATCCCTGGACCACTCCACTGCCTCCCTGGAAACACCAAATTTAAGCCAGTCATCCAGGTGTGGGAAGACCCTGACCCCCTTGCACCAAGAGAAAGCCACCACTATTGCCAAGCACTTGAAGAAGACCCTCATCACCAAGATCAGGCCAAAAGTTACAACCCCGAACTGGTACAATACCGCTTCCACCCTGAACATGAGGTAACAGCAATGGAAAGGATGGACTGGAATTTGAAAGAAAGAATCCTGAAGTTCCAGAGAGCAGAACCACTCCTCCATTTCTCATGATGATATGATCCGATTCAGTGGCCATCCGGAACTTCTCTTTCTGCACAAACTTGTTTAAGTTGTGCAAACCCAATATGAAGAGACCAACCCCCCCATCCGCTTTGGCACCAGGAAGTACTGGGACATATACCCCGTGTGGCCAGCGCAATCAGGACCCGCTCTATGACCTCGCGAGCTAGGAGCTGGGAAATCTCACTCCTGAGTGCGGGCAGCATGCCCTCAGGCACCCTGGGCTCCTGAGGAGCCAGGGTTGGTATGACAGGAAAGCTTTGATGTCCAGAGGCAGCACACTGCTTACCATTTCTAAGGCCCACTTGTCTACAGTAATGGCATCCTACTATGACAGAAAATGAATGTGGCAACACCGACCAGCAGCTGGGACAGTGACTGGACAGGAAGGAGGATGGTACCCTGCAACATCTCACTTAGCAGCCTTGGAGGGGGGCTTTGACTTGCTAAGCACCAGATGCACCCCGACCCACCTTTTCTCTTGCCCCTGACTGCCAAACTTCTGTTTGGGGCTGCTGCCAAGCCTGCTGTAGCTGGAACTCTTGCGGCCAAAAAGACTTCTTTCTAGCACTGGTCAGCTTAGACTCCTTCTGGGATGAGGCCTCAGAATCCAGGGTGGCATTGGACTTCTCAATATGGGTGATATGTCCTTTCTCCCCTAGGCCAGAAGTTGGTGCCTAAAAAGGTCACAACTCTGCCATGAGGGTGGACAACCTCTCCTAGGCCCTACAATGTATAGACATGGCCACAGCCACTGAGTGTGCACAGGAATCGCCAAGTTCCAGTGCAGTCTGGAGCTGGAACTGAGTCAGCTTGCAGCCCTGGTCTTGAACCACACTAGCATAAACCAGCTTGTCAGACAGGAGTGATAGAAGAAGGCCACTGGTAAGGCTGAACAGGAAATGGCCTAAGCGAGCCATTATCATGGCACAGCTATCCTGATGAAGACCAACAAATGAGGCCGCTTAGGTCTTCTTGGCCGCATGATCCATTTTCTTGGACTACTTGTCAGGTGGCTTGTCCACATTCTCTTGGCCCTTCGTGAAAGGCCAAGTCTGACAACATACCCTCCGAAGAGTAATGGTCCAAGGACCCTGAGAGGCTCCCAGTAGGGATCACATAATTGTGGACCAAACAAACAGGGGGTGCTAAACAGAACATAGGGTGCTGCTACAGGTCCAAAACTGGCCTCGTAATGGCCTCAGGCATGGGGAGAGCTATCACTGAGGAATTGTCCCTGTCTAGGATGTCAATGAATGGCCAGCTCAGTTCTTCAATACTGCAGACAGATAATTAAATCCCATCTTTCTGTAGTCCTGCAGAGGTTTTTCCTCAGTCAAGTGTGAGAATTTTAATCTGTTCTTCCTGGATTAGGAATCTTCTATTCAGGCTGGGATATCCCCAAGCAGCCTGTCATCAGCAGCAGTGTCCAGTCTTTGATTGGCATAGGCACTCCATCTCTGTGGGTGGAGTTCAGCTGGTGGTGGCAGACAATGTCTTCTGGGTGGTTTCAGGATTGCACTCAGCCTACTATACACTGGATCCTGGGCCAACCCAGCTTCTTGTAGATTGCTGGGGGATGCTTGGTCTGATTTTTGTGGCGAGTACAGGGTGTTTTCTTAGGGAGGGGATTCTTCCTTCCAGCTTGAAAAGGGTGGTGGTGAAGAGTCTTCTTAAAAAAACATAACTGAACTGGCCCGATGGCATGGAGGGCTGAGACACTGAATGCCTTAACTCCTGCCACGCCAGTGAACCATGTTCAGGAACGAATATGGGCGCCGGAGGTCAGGTGGGAGAGAACTGAGTATCCTAGGGATCGCTCTCCTCTCCTGGGGTTGGGTGTTGAGCCAGCTTGGCCTTTGACTGCCACCGGGCACAGGCCTGGTGGTAGTGCAGGCAAATGAGTGGCTCGAAGTGAGGGTCTACAGTTCTGCAGAGTGTGCGTGCCTCCAGGCAAACATTTTGATGCATCACTGCAGCAGAGGCACTTCGGAGAAAATAAAAAATGGGACCTGATGGCAGATCACCATTCCACGCATCTACCAAGGCCCACGCCACCACCTGAATGCCTGGAGTGACTCTGGATTGGGACTTTGGGGGAGGGGGAGATGGTCCTTCCCCTCCAACCCCACCACGGGGGAAATCTGTGGGGGACTGGCTCCAGGTAGGTCCGGGGAGGTGGAGATGGAAGCAGAGTAGCCAGAGGGGTAAAAAGTGTGATGCAAAGATAAAAATAATCATCATTTCACCTTGAAGTTCTCACAAATTACTGGCCTGTCTCTAACCTTCCCTTTCTGAATAAGTAGTTGTGGTGTAGTTGGAGCAACACCTAGAAAAATATGACATCTATAGTCTTTCCAGTCCAGTTTCTGGCCTTACCATTGTATCGCGACTGCTCTAGCTGGGTACACCATGATCACCTCCTGGCGAGGGATAGCAGGCGTTATTCTATCCTTGTTCTGCTTGATATTTATTTGGTTTTTGACATGGTGGTCTATGGGGTGCTATTGTCACATCTGTGGCACTATGCAGGACTCACAGGTAAGGTGCTATACTGGTTAAAGTACTACATATCCAGCAGGGAGCAGAACTTAGCTCTTTTCTTTCTTGAGCAGTGCTGCGTTCTGCAGTGGTGTGCCTCAGGGGTCGATTCTAGCTACCATGTTGTTTTCCATCTAAGATCATCAGATACTATAGCTTGGGTTTTCATTGCTATATAGATGATACCCAGTTGTATGTGTCTTGTGCCCCTGATGAAGATATGGGTGTCTCAGAACTGAGTGAATGCCTTAGGGAAATTCAGGATTGGATGGTGACCACCTGGCTTAGACTTATTCCATCCAGGACGGAGATGCTACTGATGGAGTTGGGTAAGTATGGTTCCTTGAATGGTGCAACACTCAGAAATGTAGATAGGGTGAGGAATCTGGGAGTCATTGTGGACTGACCTTAAACTACCAGGTGTCAGCTGTTGTGCACAGTGGCTTTTACTATCCTCAGAATATCTCCTGGACCTAACCCTTTCTTGAACCAGCTGATCTGGCAACCCTAGTGCACATCCTGGTTACATCTAGACTGGATTACTTGGTACTATAGACCTTGGGTTATCTGTGAAAATGTTGTGCACTGAAGCTGGTGCAGAATACAGCAGCCTAGCTGAATGCTAGTACCTCCTGGTTTGAGCATATCACGCTGGTTCTCCATGTTCTTCACTGGCTACTGGTGCATTGGCGCAACTTCAAGGTGCGCTTGTTAACTTACAAGGTCCTGCACGATCTAGGTCCAGGCTACATGAGAGACCTCCTTGCTCCTTATGCTCCTAGCCACCTTCTCCAGTCAGCGGAGGCAAACCTCTTGTCTGTACCCAGATCCTATCTTCAGTCCTCGAGGGACAGGGCATTCGGTGTGGCTGCCACTATTCTATGGAACGCCCTTCCCCTGGAGGTGATGGGTGCTCCTTCTCTGGTCCTTTTTGAGTCTCATTTATTTACACTGACTTTTGGGCCTGGTACTGCTGTGTCATTCCTTTGCAACAATATTGTAATCTAATATTTTATTTATATTTTTTTTCAACCGACTGTTTTGTTGTGTACTGTAAGGCACCCAGAGACCCTGGGACTGAGAGCCATATAAATAAAATTGCCTTGCCTAGCCTACTTAGCCCACTTCTGAAGAAGCTCCACAGGGACCTCTATGGACTCCGAAATCAAGTGGAGCGAAGTCCCAAATGAGGTCAAACCTGACCAGAATGATCGACCATTTGAGCAATCAAGGTCGAATTGAAGTGTCCAAGTCAAGACCATTGAGGACTCACCTTCCAAGTCCGACTGTTCCTCATACACTGTTCTAGTCCATTTCTCAGGGGGTGCAGACCACCTTACAGCCCTGGATGACTTCAACAGACAGCCTACCAGGGAGTCTGGAGACATGGTGAGACCCCTTTATGGGGGCCTCAATCTGCGACTGCACAGGAGGTGGCCACCAAGGAGACCTATAGCACAGTGGGGATGATACTCCAACAAACTGTACTCAAAAAGCACACATAAGCTCGGACAGCCTCGTATGAGCTATTGAGTGCAGCTTATTGGAATATCATTCACAGGCCCTGGGCATCCACTGTAGCCTGTTCATTGGTTTCTCCATGATACCGTGTGACCCGTGAGCAAGGCTCTACCCTGACCAGCAACTGACCACTGCTGCCAGAGAAGGTCCTCATCATGTCAACGGAGTAGACACCAATCGTCGTCCAGAGATGGCAAGTCCAGCTCTTGCTGGAATCAATGGCAATCAATTGAGCAGAATCAGGACCGTAAGCAGTGCCTTGAAGGTCGACCCTTCGGTCGTCGATAAGTGTCTACCAGCAGGGCCAATTAGATGACCTTTTTCGACAAGGAGGGGTTGACTGCCAAGGTAGTTGCAACCTAGGTCGGCTCAGTCAGGGCCACCAACTGAGAAACAAACACAAGCAAGCACAGCGCATGCTAAAATGCTAAACTGAGATACTTTATTATAACATGCTAACATACTAAAAGCCAGCAGAATAGGCCCAATGATCTGTCGTATCTGCTCGGTAGCCAGCCATCGAGTGGGTGCTCACCTTTCCGTCCCCCCAGCCCTCGAGAGGATCTTCTTTAAGAAAACCTTACAGGAAAAATAACCCTGGCACTCTGAGGGTTCACTGCTTCTTCACATGGGTGTAGAGTTACACAACACACGTCATCCCTTTTAAATGTTTATGCAGACATTTAAAAATTTAAAGTAAAAGTTCTGATACAACATACAAATACATATATGTTTTGAAGCACAAAAGTGCATGTAACTCACAATATGTAGTTAATGGTGAAAACATTACAATGCAGAAAAAATGTAAAAATTGTTTGACTTAGAAAACATAAATTGACGGCTAGTGAATTTTGAAAAGTGACTAATGTGAGCCACCTAGTGGCGATCAACACCATGTATTGTTACTGCAACAGAAACAGCCAAAGCATAACAGTCAATGAATACAAAGGCCTAAAGATGCTAAATTTTACTGACAGATAAACAGGTATGGGGGGGGGACTACACATACTGGATGAAGTACAAGAAGGTGGAAGAAAATAGGTCTAGCATACAATGGAATGATATCATGGCAGAAAAGGCCAGAAGTCCATTTAGTCTGCTCATGTTCCCTATAATCCCTGGAACCTAGTGTTCTTCCAGGGTGCTAACCATCCCCATCCTAGCCCCCATTATCCACCCTGGTCCCGTCAAAGTGGGTGACAACTATTCTCCTCATTCTGTCCCTGGTCAGCTTGATTCCCTTGAATGTATTCACACCAACTACCTCGGTCGACAGACAGTTCCACCACTCTTTCTGAAAAGTACTTCTTCTCGTCCCTCCTGAACCCCACTCCTGTTAATTTCTACTCGTGACCATAAGTTGGTATTCAGGCTAAATAATTCCCCACAGTTCATCTTGCTAATTCCTTTAAGGAACTTAAAGGTTTCTATCATATTTTCTCTCTCCCTTCTGGTTTCCAGTGAGTACATATTTACTGCTTTGAGACGCTCCTCATAGGCTCTGCCCTGCAGGCGCGGAATCATTTTTGTTACTCTGCGCTGCACCGTCTCCAACCTATCCTTGTCCTTTCTGAGGTAAGAACTCCAGAACTGGATGCAGTATTCCAGGCGAGGCCTCACCAGGGATCTGTACAGGGGAAGCATTACCTCTTTTCTTCTACTAACAGTACCCCTCCCAATACATCCCAGCATCCTGTTAGCCTTGCTATAGCCCTTGTTGCACTTGCGTGTTTGTTTATGGATGTTACCAATGATGACTTTTTGTGGATCTGTGTGGATGTTAGTTCACTTTACACTTACATTCCACATACTTTTAGTCTGGAAGCCTTGAATTTCTTCTTGTCCTCCAGCACCATTTCCAGTGCCCCACCACCTTCCTTTTTGTTAGTGGCAGTGAACCTCAACCTGTCCCATAATTATATATTATTTAACATAATTATTTTTTATTTAACAACAAAATCTACCTTCATAATTGTGGGACAGCGATGGGGTCCACTGTCGCACCCAGCTATGCAAATTTGTAATTTAGGCTGGTGGAAAAACAGCTGCATTTTCAGCAGTAAGAATAATTTTTAAGGAACATAATACACTGTAATAGGTACATGGATAATTTATTGATCATCTGGAAGGGTACTGCTGCTCAGGCACAGGCCTGTGTAGACAAACTGGCTGACGACACGTTCATTTACATTTCTCTTCAAATACTGATGCCAAAACCATTAATTTTCTAGACCTGTGTCTCACTGCTATGGATGATGGTAGTAGTCAAACTAATTGCTTTCTTTAGGAAAAAGCGCAGCAGGAAATTCAGTCCTGCAAGCCTCAAGAGCACACACACCCCCTCCTTCGACAACTTGATTCCTTATGTTCAGTTCCTCAGATTATGCCGCAACTGTTCTTCGGACATGGACTTTACAACCCAGACCCATGAGTTGTACTCCAGATTTTGTGAAAGAAGCAGTTATTAAAATAAATAAATAAATAAACAAGAACTTTGGATGCATCTCTTAGCAGGGCTACATAACAGGACAGGACCACCTTGCTTACACCCAAAACAAAATTGCACAATAGAGAAATTTCTCTCACTTTAATTTTAGGATACAACCAGATCACCCCTAAAATAAAAAATATACTACATAACAACTGGGGCATACTTTCCCATTGCATCCAGGGCCCTTCTGCAGAACAACCCAGAATCACTTTCAGTCACATCAACAATGTGTGTGACCATCATAGCCATAGCCACCATTCACCAACACTGATTAGGCTACCTGTATGACTTCCAGTAAAATCTACTGGCTATTAAAGTTGTGGCCATTGTTCTGCATGTGGGTATTCCTCACCAGATAAAATGTTTTTACATCCCACTAAGAACACTAAAGTAGAGATTAGAGAATTGATAAACTGTTCTACACAGTTTGCAGTTTATGTGATCCAGTGTCCTTGCCCACAGATATGTGTACAGAGAACCTTCCACCAAGTCAAAGAACGTACATTAGAACATCTAAGGGATATAAGGAATACCAAACCAGACTCTGCCCTTGATACACACTTTAGACATCATCATCAAAGTGACCCGAATTGTTTGAAGTTCACTGCTATTGAACATGTCAAAACCCACTTAGAGGGAGAGAGAGTCAAGACTCTTTCACAGAAAGAGTCCAGATGGATTTACATTTTAGATTCGCTGGAACCCAAAGGTCTCAACAAAGAAATAGACTTCACAGTATTCTTGTAAGGTTCAGTTTCGACAACTGCTTGTACTGATTGTGCTTTTTACTGCATGTGGACTGTATGTACTATAATATACTGCAAATTCTGCTCTAATTCCACCTTTCTTGTGTCTCTTCTAGGTTTTTCATCATGCTGCATTTTAGTCTCACATCTGTTTGTCCTAAGATCCACTGTGAATCTACATGCCATTTGGCTTGTTCCACAATCCTGGCTATCTGTTCCTGTGTGCTCCTGTGTGGTCTGATAACTCTTCTTCTCATCCTCCTCCCCTATTTTTTCTCTCCTGTTTTAATCTTCCCCCTTTACTAAAGTCCTGTTTTTTTGCACATTTTGAACCAGTACTTTTTCTATAGTTACATACTGTCTTGTGTGTGTAGGGGTGTTTACTACGGAAGGTACCTTTACAGCATTAGTTCTCAGACTTTGTCATAGTGAGCCTCCCTCAAGCCGTGGAAAAGATCTTCAGCCTCTCCCAAATACTGAAATAAACGTAGGCCTCCCCCTCAAAAAATTGCAGGCATTCTTTGTACTGTACATAACTAGTAAAGTGAAACACTGTTGACTAGTTGCCTCTCATTTTATTCAGCTTATTGTAACCTTCTACCCCCTTGTAACCCCCTCCCCAGGCCAGTCTACTTATTCTGCTGTTTTGACTCTTGAAACATTGTTACCCTTTGTTGCAATACTTTAATGGGTTAGACTGCATTCTCTGTTTCCCGTCTATCTAGAATAACCTTCCTACCCACCTCTGCCTCTCCATCTCAATAACATCACTGTTCCAGGCACTCACTGACCAGTCTGAGCACACCTGATTTTTAGCTGAGCTGAAATGCTGTTCTACCACAGTGTAAAAGTGATGGAATGCTGTTGAACCCTTGTGTGGTATAACAACATTCCAGCTCAGCTGAAAACCACACAAGCCACACTTACACATAGCAGGTTCTAACAGATTAAATGACCTGACCCTGCGACAGCACGAACAGAAACGCGACCAAACCCGCAAATGCAGGATCAACCAGACACCTTAACAAATATGCCGGATCAACCAGATACTGTATAACCCTCTAATGTAAAAACTAAATGCAGGATCAACCAGATATTTATAAAAACGTATGAAAATAGGCACCGATTCTCTGCTCACTAATGATGACTTACAGCTGCCATGTCTTTTTTTTTTTTTGTGAAAATCCCACCCAAACCCGACAGATAACCAGTGGGAGTGTGCACTACTAACTTAGGGATGTCTAGTCCCTAGCAACCACACAACTCACCATAGTAACTAGCCCTAAGTCCCGAAATAAGATGGGGCACTGAACAATTTATTTTTTATGTATAACAAGTAACAAAATTGCTAAAAGTAAATCAAATTATTTAAAGGGGCACCATGCGCTATAAAAAATACTGGATGGGCAACTCTGTGCCCAAACAGTGTGTTTGCCACTCCGATTCCCAAGGACCTCTAGAGCTTTGCTCTCAAGATCTCAAGGAAACAGAACCCCTCTGTGGCAGAACACACTGGTTCAGCATGGTTCCCCATCCAGTATTCTCTATGTTATGAAATTTTGTAAACTTTCTATGCCTATGAGACTCATGTGCTATACTATATTATACAAAGGCAAGGAAATTTCCTGCACTCTGATTGGCCAGTGGTTGTCTGGAACAGTGAAGTTATTACACAATAACATCACTGTATGAAGTCAAGGCACACAGGTGACCACATAACAGAGGCAGAAATCATGACACAGTCATTTTATCCCCAGTGCCCTCCCCCCAGACGAGTGGCATCACTGGACCATGCAGACCATAGCTGCTGGTCGCATACTTCATTGACACCAGTCGATTTGGTGGAAAAAAGCAAATCACTATATAAATTTATGGTTTCCCTCCTAAAACAAAAGTTAGAGAAAGCCATAACAGAGCCCCAGTGTTCCTGAATTCCGTATTAGATTTTGGCGGCTGTAGCATGTGAGCAGTACAGCGCCCTGCTCATTGCAGGACTCAGTGGATACACATCCCTGTCTTACATAGAAACAAAACTCTGTCAATAATCTCCTACTCTACTGGATTCCCTAAACACAAAAATGGTTCAGTAAAATGAAACCATAACTTCAAATGGCATCTCGTTACCTCCGCCTCAGCTGTAGCACCACCGGTTCCAAAACTCGCTCCACACACCACTCCTCAGCTCCATCCTGACAGAAACAGCAGGGCTGCTTATGACCAGGTTAAACAAGAAAGAAAACAAAAACAGTGGCACACTATGTAAAGTTCTCCGAGTTCCAGGGCAGGCACACAGCAACAAAAAAATAGCACAGGGTAGGTGACAGACACACAAAGGGGCAGGCAAAGATACATCTAAAGTGGGTTACATGGCAACCATGCAATGGCAGCACCACCTGCTGGACAAAACAGAAACTATGGACTCTTTTTAGAATATGTATATCTGCCCTAACAAAAAAAAAAAGTATTGTAAACTTATTTTCCCATGTTCCTTAAAAATAAAAAGCCATTGTATCATAGCAATAAGGTAATGCAGAGCATGTGTTATTGTGTAATAATGTCACTCTTCGGTAGTGGTTGCACTTGGCTTTGCCTCACACCTCACCCCACCCCAGGAGTGCCATTATTATGCAATAACACACACCCTGCCATGCCTTACTATGTATTTCTACTCTATTCTGCATTGAGAATGTTGGTGAAGGAACTTCTGGCAGCTTTGCTATGACATTCCTAAGACTCTGTGCAGAATTCTATGCACATTTGTACACATTCCAAACAAACCTAAATATCTTGAAAACTTTACAAGCTACACAAAAACACCCAGCAGCAAAGTTGTTCATGACAAAAGGACCTTTACAATCAGGGTAGTCACTAAGCTGACCTCTGTATAGTTTTTAAAATATAGCCATCTAATTAAGCAAATGTCCATGTTTTTTTTTACAAAATTCCCCACTTCGGATGGCAAATATTTAAAAAACTATAAAGAGTTCAGCTTAGTGACTACCCTCATTGTAACAATCTTTTTGTTCTGAACAACTCTGTTGCATGTTGTTTTTGTGTAGCTTGTATAGTTTTCAAAAGATTTAGATTTGTTTTGCACGTGTGCAGATGCGCTTACAAACAGTAGATGCTTTGTTTTCCTCTCCGAGCGAACACTCTAGTAGACATGCCAAACAAATGTAAATATCTTGAAAGCTACACAAGTTACACATACACAACCAGTGTCACAATTGTTCACAACAAAAAGACCTTTACAATGAGGGTAGCCACCAAGCTGAACTCTGTACATTTTTTAAAATATAACCACCTCTGCTGTTGTGAAGTGATTCTAAAGCAGTGCTTACTACTGAGTCTATGGTCTTGGCTACATCACTGTCACATGAGACAGGATGCATTGTGGGTACAAGAAAAGCAATAAACCTTGCTGAGATGGAGATCCCCAGGGGTCGTAAAACTTCCATAAAGCTAGCAGGCTAATTTAGGAAAAACTCCTAATAGCAGACAGGGAAGACACACTAGGACTCCATACACAAATCAAAACAATCTGCACAACATTTGTTTTTACAAATTCTGGGCATACTACTCCTTTAAGCAACTCCTCAGTGATCCTTTTGCTTCCTCCTGCTCTTGTTCCTAGTAAAGTACCTCTCTGCTTAACTCTTATATTTGGACTGTTCTGCCACCAGTCTAATTGGTCAGTTGTTAATTTCATTATATTTGTTTGCACTATTGTTCATTTTGAATTCCTGGACTGTTTTGTAGTTACCTTCTGAATTGTAGTCACCCAGGCATACCTAAAATGAGCCTTGGCTCAGTGTGCCTTTCCTAGTCACTGATTTGTAAACAAATCTATCAATTCACATATTATTATCCTCTTTCAGTTTGTGCCATCTCTTCACACAAAGTATCCAAAACTCAAAATTTAAATACAGTTCTTCCTGGAGCCTCCACTGGAATAGATAAGTGCCTCCCAGGGGAGGCTGGCCTCACCATTTGAGAAACCCTGCTTTATAGTCACATGCCTATTTGGGCTTTCAGGGGTTACTTTTGGTGATCACCACTGGCAGATCCCAGTTGGGTCGATTATGGGGTGGCGGGGGGGCATTTTGATTCCCTGAGGGTTTTTCCTCCTTTTTTCTTCTCTTGGGGATTCAGGACCACCATGAGTTTTGGTGTTGGGGGTGCCTGCGCCTTCCTTTTCCTTGCATTCCATTAAATGTTGTCCCGATTGGCTGTGCCTTGCATTTTTTTAAATATTGTCCCGAATGGCTGCAACAACCATGGCACTCAGTCTTTTCAGTCAACTGAAGTGGTCAGACATGGGGGCACGCCATCACAAGCATCGCTGAAATGTACCATCAAAAACCATGTCTGATCCAGGTTCTTTTCTCCTCCACACTCTGTTTTTGTCAGGACTGGAGGATTGAGGACAGAGTATTTTGTGAATGGTGAACCCCAACCCAATGTGCAGCGGAGCATCAGCCACGATCAGAGAGGCAAGTGGCAACCGACTTCTCGAGAGTCAGCTGACGGGATCACTTGTTTGCCTCAGGCTCAGCTGCTGAGCATTCAAATAAATTTAAAATAACTCATTCTGGGCCTTTGGAATTTCTTCAGGTACGTACTGAAAAGGAACGTTGTTAACAGTCACACACTAAAACTTTTGCTTTGACTTTCAGTTTCTTTGTTTGGTGCTGCGCCGACCGAGGCTCTGAGCCAAACTGAAATTAAAACTTTTCTGACAGGGATTTAGGGAGCAAGGGATCTTAAGGCGCACTCCGCACTGCTGCTAGTTCTCCTGGGCTGGGGTCGGAGTCATGTATTGGATCGGCTGGCTGGCGCTTGACAGTGGGAATTAAAATGATTATAAAATTAAAGAAACAGTTTAATGATACAAGTTGCTGCCTGCTGCTCAGCCTCGCACAGAGTCAGGACTCAGTCATGACTGACTACTCAAATTCTCTGCTGAGCTGCTTGCTTGATTCAGCACAGAAAGAGCTGCACCAGGGTATGGGGTGCTCTGTGACAAGGCAGCACTATATGTAAACACAGTCATGGCACTCACCTACACACCATCAAAGATCTTTGAAAAAGCCCACAATTGGGTGAAACGTAAGAAGAAGATCTGTGCTGTGTCCATGCTGTTCACTAAGCTGCTGCTGCTTCACTAGGCTTCACTAGGCAATACTTTTTGCCCAAGTTTATGCCTCTGGTCTCTTTATTGCTTGCTTGATTGTTTGGCTCACTGGCTGCTTCAAAAAGTTCTGTGTTTCTGACATGGTTTGGTTCTTTATTCAGTTAATCAGTTCTTTCTATTCTGACTGACTGGTAATTAAAAGAGGTCAGGAATCCTTAGTTTAGTCAGAATTGGAAAGTGAAGCTTTTGTTAATTTTATGTGTGGTGTCATCAGATCCGCATGGCATTTGTATTACATTTTCAAGTGCTGCTTGGCTTTTCCCAGTTTTATTTTTAACCGTCTATGCTCCGCTGCACCTTCAACTAGTCATTATGGGCTGGCAGTATAGCCTAGATGTTAGAGGAACGAGGCGTGAATGAGCTTGGTACATCCAGCAGACCAGTCCTGAGTTTGATTCTCACAACCTCCAATTGCATATTGTGTGACTCTGAGCAAGTCACTTAACCACTTGGTGCTCCCAGGTCGCCCCTGAAAACAGGCACTTGTGCTTAGTGGGCCTTACCCGGTTACCAAAAACTAAATATACACACATATACACACACACACACACACACACACACATATAGAAATAATTTCCCTACCAGTTGTTCAGCTTAGTTCTCTTGGTCTAGGGCCAGTTGTGGCCGGCGTGACTTTTTTGAGCTAGTTAGTACTTTACACACACAGACACACACCCTGTGATGATGATATGTGCGACTGTTCCCCACCATACAATTTCACTCTCCCCACCAATGTATGTTTTTTTTTTTTCTGGGGTATTTTCTGCCTCTGGTTGAAGGGGGCTCACTGTGGCTGCATCCATGGGCCTTCAAGTGCCTAAGCCCCAATTAAGGCTACAATATAATGGTAATGGTTTTTGCTTAAAACACACACAAACACACACACACTTTTGTTTAAACAGGTAATTTTATTTTTTGCACTGGAAACAGTTTGTAACGGAAAAAGATTCTAGTCCAGAGCATTTCCTGGGGAATTAATGAGCTGCCAAGCTGCTGATGTATTTAGCCATTGATGAGTGTCTGAGCTTGACACTGCCTCGGGCACTCAGTTTTCCCAGCGGGCCCAAGCTATTCTTCAGAGAATGCCATAGCTCTTGTTTGTTGTTAAGTAGTGTTCTTTGTGGTTAAAACGTTTATTGTTAGGCAGCGACAGAAAGTAAGCTGATCCTTGACCCAATTTAAGCCTGTGACCCCACCCTAAAAATAGTAAGACGTTTTGCTTGCTCCTCATCTACTCAAAGGGGGCAACAAAAGTGATCACCCAGCTGCAGCGAAATTCATCATTTTGGTAGTCATATCTGTTGTTTGAAGCAAGAAAAAAAAGCTTTAAAAGCAGACAAGAAGTTTCAAAATGACCCTCAAAATGCACCAGAATGCATCTAAAACCTGATAGCTTCTGGGGGCCTAGGCATCCCCAAGATCCCTGGCCTACTGGTCTAGTCTTTATCAGGAGGACCAGGACTTTTATCAGTCTTTGCACCCCCTCCATCAAAAATCCTAGCTACGCCCCTGGCAGATCCCATTGGCTTCAACTGCCCACCCAGTTATTTTCTTCCACCTTCTTGTACCTCACCACAGTATGTGTAGTTCTTCCCCCCACCTGTCTTTTTAACACTAAGATTTAGCATCTTCAGGCCTCTGTATCCATTGCCTCTTATGCTTTTACTATTTCTACTGCAGTAACAATACATGGTGTTGATCACTACTAGGAAGACTGCACTAGCCACTTTTCAAAATTCACTACCATCATTAATTTACTTTTTCTAAGTCAAACATTTTTTACATTTTTCTACATTGTAATGTTTTAGCTTTTAATTGCATACTGTGAATTAGATGCACGTCTGCGTTTTTAAACATATATCTATTTGTACTTTTTATTGGAAATTTCACTTTAAATCTTTAAATGTCTGCATACTCCAGCATTTAAAAGCGGTGACATGTACTGTGTGACTCCACCACCTGATGAAAGGGCAGTGAGTCCTCGAAGGGCCGAGGTTCTTTCTCCCGTACAATTTAAAAAGTATTTAAAAAAGTATTTCAGTTAAGCACTTTAGTGTGTGCTGTGCCTGCTTGTGATTGTTTCTCAAATTGTCATTTGGCGCAGCAGCACCTGTCGTTCCGTGCAGTGCATGGGTCTGTGTGTGTTCCAGGGCCACCAACTGAGGCAGTTCTTCCAGAGTGAGGACCTGGGGAATCAGGGTCTGCAAGATCGAAGAATCCTCATCAATCTCCTCCAACAACAGATCAACTAGCCAGAAGAAGATCTCAATCAGCTGCTTGATCGGACTCGAGGTCACAGGCTCTGATATGGCCACCATGGGAGTTTCTACCTACCTCTCAAATGAAAGTAACTCGACCAAAGTCAAACAGTTGAGGGGATTAAAGGAACTGGAAGAGCTTGACCAGGGCTAGAAATTTTTTGCAGATAGCTGTCCAAGGGACAGGTACAATATTCATTTGGACTGTCCCACAGAATTTGTACCTGTCCTGTCAATTTTGGTTTTCTAATTTTACATTTATGTTTCCAAAAATGGGATAATAATAACTAGCGTGCCCCTGGCTGGTAAAGTATCTCGAAAAGGGCTTATTAACTGATGGTGCCAATTAAAAGGTAACCTAAATAGTTACTAAATATTAACCACTGGCTGGTACATGGCCCTGAAAAGGACATAACAAGTGTGCCCTCAGTTTAGTGCCCCTTCTGCAGAATAGGAGCCCTGACAAGGGCCCTTACTTAACTCCCTTCTGCTCTGCCCTGACAAGTCGATCAGATTCCTATGCTCCTCTGTATGGCACAGACACTAAAAGTCTCCCACTAGTCAGTAGCCTTGACAAGGGCTTTTTAACCAGCCTCCCCATTTACTGTCTCTGGAGCCCTTCCTGCCTGACCGGGCTTTAAGTGGTTGTCTCACGCCTCTGAGTTCCTCTCCTGATCTCCAAATACTGAGTCTCTCCCTCTTTCTGCCTTGACTGTCTGCCATGAAAAGGGCCTTCATATATAATTTTCTAGCTCTTACAATGGCTTTTAAGTAGCCTTACCCAGGCTCCTCTTAGCTAGTTGACAGCCCTAGAACGGGTTTTTATTTTTCACTCCCAGAACTCTGCTGCCAATGAACAAAAGCTGTTATTGGGCTGCTACTGCAAGTACAGCACACAGAAATGCAGTGCGGAAAGCCAAAAGTAATATGGGCAGCCACACATGCACGATGACAAAGAACACATACCTAGCATGGCCTGCTGCTTTATAAAAGAGCCACCACACAGAAGAGGCCATCACGGGATGATGGATTTACTGAGACATCTCTTAACATGTGACACCATGGTGGGACGTCCACAGCCCAACCTTACAGGTTGTAACATCCCCTGCGTCTTAGAGCCAGCTAATGCTTTTTCATTTGGTGCCTGTCCAGGGATAGGCAGAAAAAGGAAACAGGCTTTCCCTGGGGAAAACTGGGTGTCTGAGACAGGCAGACAGGTGGTTATTTCGACCCCTGAGCATGACTGTTACTATACATTACACAAAACTCGGCCATGAATTCCCCTTCGAAGGTGGACACAGGTGGGACCACTGCTGAGACTGAGGATGAGCCTGCTCCAGTCACAGCATCTTTTTCTAAGGCCACAAGTTGGGATGCCAACCCAGAGGCCCTGAGGGTGGTTTAACACAGAAGTTGACGGCAGATAAGGACCGCAAGGCCCATCCAGTCTGACCATTTCTTTTTCTACCTTATAAATGTGCCATTGGCCTTTGCTCTGTCAATGGTCTATCTATTCATACTCATCTGTATTGCTCCCTTATGCCTATCCCATGCCTGTTTGAAGCCCTGTGCTGTATTCATATCCACCACTTCCTGAGGTAGGCCGTGCCATGCATCCACCACGCTTTCTGTGAAAAAGAACTTCCTCACATTACCCCTTAATCGGCCTCCCTCTAATCTCATGCTGTGTCCTCTCATCCTGCTGTTTTTCTTATATTGAAACATGTTAGACTCTTTCACCTTGTTAATGCCCTTAAGGTGCTTGAATGTTTCAATCATATCACCCATCTCCCTACTTTGCTCTAAGGTATACATATTGAGCTCTGTTAATCTGTCCTCATATGTTTTCTGATGCAGTCCCTGCACCATTTTGGTTGCCCTTCTCTGGACTGCCTCAATTTGGTTAATGCCCTTGTGAAGATGTGGCCTACAGTTCTGCATGCAGTACTCCAGATGGGGCCTAACCAGCGTCTTGTAAAGAGGGATTATTACCTCCCTCCTCCGACTTGTGATACCTCTATTAATATACCCCAACATCCCCCTAGCCTTACCTACTGCTTCAGTGGTCTGCTTGGATGATTTCAGGTCATTGGTGATGATGATGCCCAAGTCTCTTTCTTCCCTTGTGACTGCCAGCAACTCCCCTCCCAGCCTATAGGTGGCTTCAGGGTTTCTCTTCCCTATGGGCATAGTCTTGCACTTCTTTGCATTAAACCCCAGTTGCCACTCTTCTGACCATTTTGACAGTTTATCCCGAACTCTTCTCATTCTGCACACCCCATCTGGACCATCTGCTCTGTTGCAGATCTTAGTGTCATCTGCAAACAGACAAACCTTACCCTCCAGTCCATCTGCAATGTCACTGATGAAGATATTGAAGAGGACTGGCCCCAGGACTGATCCTTGAGGTACCCCATTTGTGACTTGCATCTCTTCTGACTGTATACCATTTACCACCACACTCTGTTTTCTGCCCGTCAACCAATTTGCCACCCAGTTGACCAACTTCTCACCCACCCTGAGACTACCCAGCTTATTAATCAATCTTGTGTGTGGAACAGTATCAAAAGCTTTGCTGAAGTCAAGGTAGTCGACATCAACTGCACCCCCTTGGTCCACCACTCTGGTTACCCAGTCAAAGAAATCTATGAGATTAGTTTGACAGTACCTTCCTTTTGTAAACCCATGCTGTCTTGGATCATGTGTTCCTATGGATTCCA
The DNA here is from genome assembly GCA_016271365.2 of Neoceratodus forsteri. Taxonomy (NCBI): domain Eukaryota; kingdom Metazoa; phylum Chordata; order Ceratodontiformes; family Ceratodontidae; genus Neoceratodus; species Neoceratodus forsteri. Next base: position 1,101,142,550 of record CM057450.1, on the reverse strand, counting down.
GGTGTTGCACGATCCTTTCCTTAAGGAGTGCCTCCATAATCTTGCCCACTACTGAGGTAAGACTGATTGGTCTGTAGTTTCCTGCCTCCTTCCTGCTACCACTCTTGTGGAGCGGGATCACATGAGCCCTTCTCCAGTCTTCTGGAACCTCTCCTGTACTCAGAGACTCACTAAACAGTGTTGATAATGGCTCTGCTAGTTTCAATCTTAGCTCTTTTAGTAGCCTGGGATGTATGCCATCAGGTCCCATTGCCTTGTCCACCCTGAGCTTATCGAGCTCTTATAGGACCCTTTCCTTTGTGAATGGACTAGTGCACACCTCCCTCCCCCCTGTGTCCATGGTGCTGAGCTGTGGGCCCTGCCCTACCTTCTCTTCAGTAAAAACTGAGCATTACTATCTATTTAGGATAGATGCTTTTACATGGTCCTCCTCCTCACACGCCCCCTTATATCCTTTGATTTTAGCAATACCCCCTCTGGACTTTCTCCTTTCACTAATGTATCTATAGAAAGTCTTGTCACCTTCTTTTACTGTTTGTGCTAGTGTTTCCTCGGTTTGAGCCTTTGCCTGCCTTACTGCCTTCCCTGCTTCCCTTTAGGGAAGTTTGGTATGCCTCCCTATCTTCATCCCGCTGTGTTCCCTTATATTTCCAGAAGGCCAGCCTTTTGGCTCTGACCTTTTCTGCCACTGTTTTTAAGAACCAAAGTGGTTTCCTTCTTCTTTTGCACTTCTTTTTCTCTTTAATACAATGGGATGTTGCTTCAAGTATTGCATCCTTAATGCTTGCCCACACTGCCTGTACCCCCTTACCTATATTTCTTTTTGCCAGGGCTAGCTTAACTCTGTTGGCCATCTTATCAAAGTTTGCTCCTCCGAAGTCCCATAGTTTTGCCTTGGAATGGGATGATTTAGTTCTAGTGGTTTGTGGTCCTTGTGCCTACTGAGGTAGAATTGAGTGTTCCATTCTTCCAATGATTTCAGATGCACGGCTTGGTAATAGGGACACCACTTCACTTCGTAATGTTTCCCCAGGCAGTAAAGGCACGTGTCATGCAGAACCTTAGTTGACATTCTCTGACCACAACACATGCCAGGCTTAAAACCAGGTTTCCATTTCTCCATCCTGGAGATCGCTAATGGGTATGAACCAGAAGACAATAGCCGATAAACATCTTAAAGGAGTAGTTCACCCAGAATTTGCAAATAAAATATGTTATGCAGGGTGTTTTTGATATGTACGTTAAGTCCTAATGTGTCCTTCTCTCTGTCTGCTATTAGGATTTTTTTCTAAATTAGCCTGCTAGCTGTATGGTCGTTTTACGACCCCTGGGGATCTCCATCACAAATAGGTTTATTGGCTTTCTTTCTCCTACGATGCACCCTGTCTCGTGACAGTTATGTAGCCAGGCCCCCTAGATTTAGCATGTGCACTGCTTTAAAATAAGTTTAAAATAAATTCACTACAGCAGAGCTTTGTAACTGTTCTTATCCAGGAAGCACAAATGGCAAACGTTACAGTTTAGCAGATACCTGAGAGCACACTAACTGGGGTTTCAGTAAGACAACAGCTACCAAATAGCTCTAATTCACTATATTTTTTTTTTATGTGTGTCAGGTCTAGCTAGCAGGAGTGTTTTAATTTTAAAATTTTTAATTTTATCAAACTGTACACAACCACAAAAGCACAGAAACTGCCCAAATCATCAATGCTATAATTAATAAAGACTCTAGCTGTTTTCTTACAGAAACCCCACTCAGTTAGATGTCAAGTATTTACTAAACTGTAAATGTAGGTATCAGCATTCTATTAGCAGTTAGTGCCGATTTTTCTCTGTGACAAGATTGTCATTTTTTTTAACAAATGAAGTGCATAGTATGAAGCTGCAGCCTAGAAACTGCAAAATACTTTGAAGTCAGCTTTTCTCCTGCCTGTGATATGGCATGAAAGCAACAGGATGACAGTGACCATTTCAGCTACACATTTGATTTCATTTTACACTGGTTCAACAAATATTCTCCAAACTAAATAACACACATACATATTTTTATACTTTATTAAAAAGACACTTCACATTTGTAACAAAAAACAAACAAAATAAATAAATAAATGAAAGTCATGTCACAGAGCAAAATCAGCCCTAACTCCCAATTCCTTCTAGTAGAATGATGGTACCTACATTTATGGTTTAGCAAATACTTGAGAGTTGAGTAGGTGTTCTGTAAGAGAACAGCTACATCTTTACTAATTATAGCATTGATGATCTGGAGCAATTATTGTGTTTTTTATTATTGTGTGTAATTTGATAAAATAACATTTTAAAATGAAAACATTTACTACTGCTAGCTAGACCTGACACACACTGAAAACACAAATAATGAATTCGAGCTATTTAGCAGCTGTTTTCTTACAGAAACCCCAGTTAGCTAGCTCTCAGGTATCTGCTAAACTGTAACTTTTGCCATTTGTGCTCCCTGGATAAGAACACATTTAGTGTATCACACTTTTTCAAATAATAAAACAAATATTCTCCAGATTTTAAAGCAGTGCATATGCTAAATCTAAGGGCCTGGCTACATCACTGTCACATGAGACAGGGTGCATCGTAGGAGAAAGAAAGCCAATAAACCTATTTGTGATGGAGATCCCCAGGGGTCGTAAAACTACCATACAGTTAGCAGGCTAATTTGGGAAAAACTCCTAATAGCAGACTGAGGAAAGGACACACTAGGACTTAACATACATATCAAAACACTCTGCATAACATATGCTTTTTGCAAATTCTGGTTGGACTACTCCTTTAAGAAGTTGAAGTTTGCCAAAGAAAAACACTTAACTTTAGAGTCCGCTATGCAAGCAAAGGAGGAGACGTGTCCCATTCAGCAGCAAAGAAGATCGGATGTCGATGAGAGAGTCAGAGGAGGCCACCATGGGAAGCGGAAGACACTTAGATTGAAGGTGTTTTGGGAACTCAGCTGTCTCCAGCAGACTGCCAGTGTGTGGATAGTGAACTATATCCACAATTATATGGCAATGGATCATTTCTGACCAATTGTCCTCGACTTCACCAGTGCCACTGTCAAAAGTTAGTGAATGAAACAGAAAATTAAAATAAAATGAGTACCTAACAAAAACAAGAAAAAAACAAGTCTGATCAACCTTCCTGAAGCCATCTACCATGCCATGCCAATATTCCCATGTCCTCCACACTACTGCACCAAGATGCAATAGATGCCATAAAACATTGTGCGCGTCCACAACAGCCAACATCCTGGGAACCACTGCAGCACAGTAGTGAGCATGAAAAATTACTTTATGTGAAATGAAACACATTTTTACAGCAACTAATAATCATATTATGGGGACCGATAACAGTATAATATGATTATGGGTATAGTAAGTGGTGTTTCTTACCATTTCACAAGTGTCTTGCATACTGGTTGGGCAGACAGAACCACTCAGCTTCACTCTGCAGTTCTTTTGCCTAACCAGTGTGACAGACACTTATGAAACAATAAGAAACACCACTTACTATATCCATAATCATATATGTTAGAGGCACTGCAACCCCTCATGACCCCTTGCAGGAAACCAAGGTCCTGGAACTGCTGGAGAAAGTGCAGACAGCTCTACATTTTTTTTTTTGTGTGTGATCTATTTTTCTCCCCTCTGGGCTCCAAATCTGCCACTCCTTTGGGCATCCATGGTCCCCTACTACACCCCTCGTCCCATATCTGCAGCCTACTTCGAGGTAGCTCGGCATTACCCTTCACCGAGTGGGTCCCTCACCTCTGAGGGGGAAGGCATCGGTGGGGATTTTTCTTCAGCCTCAGGCGCTGCTGAGATGGGAGCCTACTCACAGGAAGTCTGTGGGCGTGCAGTGGTCGGGATGCCATCATCTGGCCAATCCGGAGCAGTTTTTCTTGTTTCCTGGTTGTCCCTCCTGCGCCGCTTCTTGTAGTGGCTCCCGGTCTCCACCAGGGGCCACTACTGAGCAGGACTACTCACCCAACCCACCCCAGGAGAGGAGAGCAGTCCTCCGGACGCTCGCTCCTCTCCTTCCCCTGCCAGCCTCCGGTGTCCCGAGTCCATTCCCGAACCCGGGTTGCCAGCATGGTTCGAGGTGTGGTGTCTAGCGCCTCAACCCTCTACGCCACCGGGCTAGCAGACAGCTCTACAGTTTAAAACTGACACATTATAAAAGCTGCATTCACCAGAGCTGGCAACAGCCCAGCTGCCTGTTAAAGAGGCCAAGTCCTACCAATGGAGCCACCCGGTTTAGTGGTAGGGGATTTTCCAGAGGTGACTGGTGTGTGTGTGGGGGTGGCAGAAGTACTGATACCCCTCACAACCCCTTGCAAGAAACAAAAGTCTAGGAAATATAGGTAAGTTACTTGTAACCATAGTTCGCATCCACGCTCTGGCAGCTGTGCTGGAAGTCCAGTTGACGGATGTTTTCAAGCTAAACTCCTCCCACTACCTGGGCGGTATATCCTTCAACTCCGCCCTGTGACTTCAGATCTTCTGCATGCTGAAAGCAAGGATCCAGATGCCACTTGCCAGAGGAAATCGTGTGGGTTGTGTGGATGTGAACTGTATACCATTAACAGAACGATGGTTACAAGTGAGTAACCAATATTTCTAAATGTGGATCCAGTTCACTATTCACACTTTGGCAGACTCCAAGCAATCCTCCAGGAAGAGGTGGCAAGGCACGCACCCCTATTTGGTAAACAGAGATTGGAGGACTGAGAACACAGAAGCAGCATACCAATGACTCATTATGGCAATGTCATAATGATAGAGAAAGGTGTGCACTTTACTCCAGGTTCTATAGCAGAGGTCATTGCAAGAAGTAATCCAGCTGGCAATCGTTTGCTTTGATGCCAGTCTGCCAGGCAAAGTTTCAGCATATGTCGTGAACAGTTGGCTAGCCTCAATTCAAACTCCAGCCATACACTCATAGTGAGGAAGCGCCCTCTGCAGGTCCAAAGTATGGAGTTTTGGATGGGCCTCCGAGGTCCGGTTAGTAAAGTATACCAATAAGTTAATCACCTCGCTAATGCAGAACTCCAATATAACCTTTGGGAGGAACTTTGGGTGGGGACAAAGGGCGGCCATGTACCAGTGGAAGAGCAGGTATAGGGCACAACTGAGAGTGCCTGAAGCTCAATGATCTTTCTGGCCAACATGATAGTCACCAAGAAGGCCCTCTTCCACAACAGATGTGACATCTGACACCTGACTGGCTCAAACAGATTGCCCATGAGCACTGCAAACACCAACAGTAGATCCCAAGGAGGTGGAGGTTATGAAAAAGTGCCTGCCCACATTCTCCTGAGCCACATCTGCATACCAGCCCACAGCGGGTATACAGCGATGGCTGCCAGGTGCACCTTAAGGGTCACTGTTCACAGTCCCAACAGAGAATGGGAACAAAGGTAGTCGAGCATGCTCACCATGGGCAGGTAAGAGGACCAAGCTCCTTATCCTGACACAAGAACCCCTTCCACATCAGTGCACAGCAATGGCTGGCTCAGTGGCACTGAGGGTTGAGGCACTGGATGCCACACCTCGCGCCATGCCCGCAACCCATATAGGAATGAACGCAGGCCAGCGGGGGTTGGCAGGGGAGGGAAGGACTGAGCGTCCCAAGGACTGCTCTTCTCCTGGGAGGGAGGACTTCAGTGGTCAGCGAATACCTGGCCCCTAGTGGAGGCTGGGGGCGGCACACCAATGCTGCTATGTGGGTATAGACGGGGCAGAGACCTGGCACAGCACACATGGGAGCGTGCATGCTTCTGCCGCTAGCATCACTGCATGCTCCACCTCTAGGGGAGTATACCAGAGGAGAAAATAGATTGCTCGGTGGATGACGGAGGGCACCTCGCAGGTCCCTCCCCCAAATAGCCACAGCACTGGCCACACTTGCCCCAGTCTTCAGTGGGTGTTGTGGAGCCCTGGGGGTACTAAGCAGCGCTCTCTGGTGGACGTTGAGAGACAGGACTGGGGGCTCCCTCCAGAAATTGGGATGAGCAACAAGCAATAAACTGATAGCTAAAAAAAAAATAAAAAAATAAAAAAATGCAGAGCATTTATGAGACAACTCCTTATGGGATGCCTCCATAATGTGGAGTATGTCTTCCAAAGGTCTACAGCCTAGAACTCCAGGCACTCATGAACCAGGATGAGACATGCAGGGAGTGAAGATCTGGGTGCTGGACCTCCCCTTGTTGTCTGGTCAGCAGATCCGAGTGAAGAGGTAACCTTTACGTGGGTCTGCTGCTGAGGCAGAGTAGATCCAGATACCAAAACTGCCTGGGCCAGTTTGGCCCAGCAGGATTAACTACATGTTGCCCTTCCAGCTTTGAGCACGAGCTTGTGGACAAGTGGGAAGGCAAAGAAGGCTTACAGAAGGCCCATGGTCTAGAGCCTTACAAAAGCATCCCCCAACAGTGTCCCTGCCTCAGTTTTCTGCTCTCCCAGGAGCCAAACAAATCCACCAAAGGAGTGCCCCACTCAGAGAACAGGTGCTTTACCATCTCCTGTCCTGATGCAGAGACCACTTACATGACATCTCTCCAACCCGGCTGACAGCATCCACCAGCTGTTTTCTTCAACTACAGGGATCACCAGGAGATCTGCTCCCAGGCTGTGCATGAGTGCCCAGGTGCAGAGAGCCTCCTGACACAACATAAAGGAATGCGTCCCACCCTGCCTGTTTAGGTAAAACATAGTGGTTGTGTTGTCAGGCCAGACCTGAATGGCCTGACCCCGAATCAATGAAGCAAATTCTGTTAGAGCAAGATGCACTGCTGGAGCTCCAGCAAGTTGATGTGGTGTCAGAACTCCTGGGATGACCACAGACTGTGGGCTCTGTGGTCTGCCAGGTGTGCTCCCCAACCAAACAGAGACATGTCCGTTAACAGCATTACAGATGGTTCTGAGCAGAAAAATGGGATTCCCTCCTCCAGATGTTGTGGGGTCAGCCATCACTGGATGACATCCCACATCGGCTTGATTAACTCAACCAGCTGGAATAAAGCATTGGTACCACTGCAAGCCTAACTCCCACTGCAGATGGCACAACTACTAGTGAGCCCAAAGGATCACACTGGCGGAGGATGAAATGTACCCCAGCAGCTGTAGGAAGTCCTGGGTAGGGGTGAGCACACAACCTGAAATGATTAGGCAAAGGAGGTAAGATCCAATGCCCAGTCCTCCATGATGCAGGCCTTGGCCCACAGGGAGCCTAGTTCTATCCCAGTGAACTTGATCATCTGTGATGGGACCAGCCCTGACTTGGCCAGGTTGACCAGAAGACACATGTACTGCCAGATCTGGAGGCCCAGATCCCTGGACCTCTCCACAGCCTCTTCTGACAACCCCGCTATCAGCCAGTTGTACAGGCAGGGATACAATCTGATGCCCTTGTGCCACAGGAAGGCCGATACCACTGCCATGCACTTGGTTTAGACCATGGGCATGGACTAGAGGCTGAAAGGCGTGACATGGAACTGATATAGAACTCCTTCTGCATGGAACTGAAGGTACCTGGCAAAAGGATGGATGAACCTGGACGTGGAAGAATGCATCCTGGAGGTCCAGGGAGCATAATCACATGCACTGCTTCAGAGATGGAATTATTTGATTCAGAGTAGCCATCTGGAACTTGTGCCTCTGCATGAACTGGTTCAGATCATGCAAATCCAGTACTGGGCACCAGCCCCCTGTCTATTTTGGAACTAGGAAGTACCTGGATGCACATCTCAGAGTTGCCAGGGCATCTGGAACATGTTCTAGGAGCTGAGCGATGTTGGCTCATAGCATGGTCATTGTGTCCTTCAGCATCCTGGACTTCTGAAGAGCTTGGAGTCAGTACAACAGGAGATTCTCAGAATCCAGAGGCAACCCTCAGCCCACCACTTTCAGAACTGACTTGTCTGAAGTACTGTCAAACCATTGTGGCAAGAAGTGGTGCAAATGATCCCCAACCGGGAACTGGTAAGGACTAGACAGGATAGAGGATGACACCCAACAACCCATTATTGTGCAGCCCTGGAAGAGACTCCAGCCACAAGGCCATGGATGTACCACCTCCTCTGCTCCCCCGTCCCTGGCTGCCAAACTTGGGTTTTGGATGTCAGCTCTGAAACTGTGCTACTGAGGTTGTTGTGACTCAAAGGACCAGAACCAGAAGGCCATGTTTTTAGGCATTTGGGTCTTTTGGTCCTTCTAGGATGAAGCAACAGAAAATAGTGTGGTGCTGGGTTTCTCAGTCTATGTGAGATATCCTTCCACTCCAAGGCCAAAGACAGTGGCATCCAGGAAGGGACACTGGCCAACTTATGCTGAGTGTTCACTGTGAAGGTGGAAAGCCTCAGCCTGGCCCTAGGATGCACAGCAATGTCTGTTGCCATGGCATGGACACAGGTGTCTCCCATGTTATAAGTCATCTGCAGCTGGTGTTTAGCCATCAATTGACCCCGGTCTCCTATCATCTTATCTGGAAGCGGTTTGTCAGCTGTAAGATGGGGAGAAGTTCCCCAGCAAACCAAACAGGGAATGGACAAAATCTGCCTTCATAACAGTGTAGCTGGCCTGATGAAGACTCAGTGACACAACAACCAATACCTTTTTAGCTGCAAGGTCAATCTTCTTGGATTCTTTGTCTGGAGGTTTGTCCATGTCCCCTTGGCTTCCGGACTTATGGAAGGCTAAATCCAAATCCAAGCCCTCAGTGAAGAGATGGTAAAAAAAAAAAACAGAAAGGGGGCCAGATGGGACCATGTACTTCCAGATCATATGGGGAGAGGGTGTGGGCAGGATGCTGCCAAAGCTCCAGGGCCGGTCTTAAGATGGCTTCGGCCATGGGAAAGGCAACACCTGGGGAAGCATCCCTATTTCTGAACTGGCTGTAACAGAACATTCATGGAGTCTGACATAAGTTGAACCAGAGCTCCAAAGGACACCAGCCAGTGGTCAATGATCAGCCAAATGATTCCCAGTTGAAAGTACGAATCTTGGTTGAAGCCACTGATGACATGCTTTCTGAGTCGTCGGATTCTTCAAAGATGGTCTTTGACTATTTTCCACCATGGAACATCCTGGTATCCTCATCCTGCGTGATCTCCACCAACAACAGATCTGGCAAGCTGTCCGCAAGGTGAGACTCCTTGGTCGAGGACCCTAACAGAGGCAGCAGCAGAGGTGTCGCCACCTGAAGAGGTGGAGAAGAAGACACTGGGGACTACTAAAAAGCATGGACTAATGTGGGAACCCAGCGGTGAAGGCCAAGGAACCTCAGGTCCAGGGAACAGAGCCCTACCCCTCCCTGCAAAGATCCACTGTTACCAGAGAAGCTCCTTGCAGTGTCGATGTATTTTATCATTGATACCTCATCTTACCCGAAGACATCGAGAAGTGTCAATGGCAATGCCTCCCAGTCAAGCAGGATTGAGATCGCAAATGGCATCTCAACCTTCAACCCAAGGGTTGATGTTGACGGGTTTCCTCTGGAGGGTTTGTATGAATCACCTGCCTCGGTAGCTTAAGCATGATAGCCTTTGGCGGCATGACTGCTGGTGGAGGCTGCTCCTGAGGAAACTTCACTGGTAGTACCAACTGGGCATCATCCTCCTGGGTGAGGACAGGGAGCACCAGAGTCTGAGAGACTGACTAGTCCATGTCCTCCAACAGCCAGTCAATAGGCTCAAGAAAAATCTCGACCACCTGCTCGACTGGAGTTGTGCTCGACCAGCCCAATGGGGTTATCATGGAGTCCTCGACCATTCCCTTCAATGCAGGGAGCTCGAACAAGGACAAATAGTCAGGGTAGCATATGGAAAAGGAAGAGTGTAATCTTTCCCGATCCCACGACCTGCGGCGATGTTTTTTGTGTCTTGTGCTGTCATATGAAGGACTCTCCCTGGAGGTCTGGAGAGCCAGACACATTTCCATGAACTCGTAAAAGAATGACCCTCTGTCACTGCCAGGAACAGCACTGAGATTGAGGAGGAATTCACGGCAGCTGCCACATCTTCTTCCATCACAACAAGCTGAGTAACAGCCCCAGCCAATGTTGAGGCCTTCTTGTGGTCTTTTGCCAACAAAGGGACAGCTGAGCCTTCAATGGAGTTCGGAAGCAAGGCCCAAAGAAAACTGCATCCCTCGACATCATGTTGATCGCCCAAGCAGTATAGGTATGTGTTGTCTGGATCCATTGTTGACATTTTCTGCCTACATTGAGTGCAGAGTTTAAAACTCAATTTCTCACTCTCCATTACCTATCATGATAATGAAGCGGAGCCAGAAGGTATAGAAGCAAAATAATGATGAATGCAACTGAAACAGTTGAAGATTCACCTGAAAAGCACATGAAATGCTAGGATCCTTCAGCCCGGTGGAGCTGCAAATTTAAAAATGCAGGGAATTTTCAGAAGGTATGACAGTGCAGAGATTGGGGAGTCAGTTGCTATACCAGTGACCACAGTCCACTCTCCAAGTCTAAGATTTTGCACTGGTTGTCAGAAGGTGGATCAAATATTCCTGAGATGTGCTCATCTTCGAAACAGAGAGACAGAGACAGACAGAGAGGGTTGCATTCTCTGCTACTTTACTGCCACTCGGATGACCACTGGCGGTACAGCTGGGAGCATGCTATGGCAGGGCTGAAAGGGTGGCTGCCAGTTTGTCAATGATACAACCATGCTGTATCCCTGTGACAAGGCAGTGGATCGGATAGCTTCTCAGGGAACCGTTCACTGACAGAAATACAGGGACACTAGTTTAAATGAAAAACATAGAGAATATTGGATGGGCAACTATGCACAACTAGTGTGTTCTGTCATAGAGGGGTTCTGATTCCCTCTGACATCGAGAGCGAATCTCGAGAGATCCGTGGGAATCAGAACCCTGAGGTGGCAAAACACACTGGTTGTGCATAAAGTTGCTCATCCTGTATTTTTTTATAGTGTATAGTGTTTTGTGAAATGTGCCTGCAGCAGTTTGTCTTCTGTCAGAATGAAACTGACTTGTGCAGTCTCTCGAGGTTTCAGAATTCTGCTGTACTACAGAAGGGTACAGTCGCATTCTACAGTATGATCTTTGAACTGTGGTACAACAGCATTTGGAAAGGGGTGGAATTCTATACAAAACAAACAGAATAACAGGCGAGTTTGTATTACAAAGGAATAATACCATCGAGAGGTTTCCTGCCTCCAGAACCTCAAGATGGTATTCCTCCCTTGTGATACACACTTCGCTATTTATTTCTTGTAATATAGGTATGCCATTTTAATATGGCACTAAAGTATACCAAAAATTTCCTGTGCACAGAACTACTGTGATGCCAGCATCAGCTGTGGGGCCGGATCAGTGGAGAATTGGCAGTGAGAGCAAGTGTCAAGAAGGAATCAGGCTGAGCATTAAGGACCTAAATCTAGAACCGCACAGAAGAACCTCTACGGCAAGCCTCCTCTTCTGTTTCTTCAATCGGAGTTGCAGTGGTTTGTGGCAGCGGCACTGGTAAGCCAAACTGAATGCAGGATCAACTAGATAGTACTTTACTTGTAAAAAAAAAAAAAAAAAAAAAAAAAAAATAGTGAAACTACAAGAGGAAGAAGTTACTCTTGGTAAGCAAGAGATGGCTGTCATGTTTTGAAAACTGTTCTGCCCTCCACACAGCAAATGTGGCCAATCGTAATGCAGGGTTCAGAAATTGACATGTTGCATGTCTATCAACCGCAGTTGGCACCATGGCAACTAGCTGTGCAGTGTGAGGGAGTCCTGTGGTTGCACTGTTCTGGTTCTGTGATAATAGTATTGTTCAGAGCACTGAATGGTAGTATTACAGGCTCTGAACACACAGGTTACTCAACTGTAATAGTAGTTCTAGGAGTGGTATATGTAGTTCATCCACAAGTTCTGGCAGTGTGCATTACCCATTAAGAGTTGCCAGAATGTCTTCAAACTGCCTCCTCCCACCCACTCGGGTGGTATATCCCTCGGCTCCACCCCATGACACCAGATCTTGCCTGCTGGAAGCAGAGGTTATGTGTCTGAGCCTGGGGAGGTCGGGTGGGTCTGTGTGGACGAACAACATATTCCACTCCTAGAAAGATCAGTTACGCAAAGACTTTTGCCGTAACAGTAGATCTTCTAGGAATGTCTCTTGCAGTAAGTCATTACTTCTGGGAGTTTCCCTTAGGTGGCGCTCTCACATGGTAGCCTTCTCCAGCAGTCTCTATACCAGGGACCACCCACACGACCTCACTTCCTGGGCTGTGCTTATAAAAGTGGGTGGTCCCTGGTAGTCTCCATTCCCCGTCGGTTTCAGCTTGTGAAAGTGAGGGACTGAGGGGAACGGTGGTACCAAAGCCTCCCAACCCTACATCATTTTTCCTTGTTACAGAATGCCAGGAGGTCGGAGGGAGGCAAGCCACTTACTGCAAGAGACATTCCTAGAAGATCTACTGTTACGGCAAAAGTCTTTGCATAACTGATCCATCTTCCACGGAATGGTCTCTTGCAGTAAGTCATTACTTCTGGGAGATTCCCAAACAGTTATATGGCAGTGGGGTGGCCTGATATGGCATTCTGCCATACACATAGTGTGGTCTTAGGACCGGTAGGTGCTGAGAGTAGTATATCAGCATATAAAGAGAATTTTGTATTTTATCTGTAAGTACTCCATTATAGTATTCATTATAGGGTTATAGCTGTAAGACAAGCCTGACTGACTATTACTGGGCATTGTCAGATGAGTTAAGCAGATGTAAACCCGATCAGGGTATGATATATCAGATACTGTAATAAATCAGAAGAAATTCAGCCATATAACGGAGTAATTGGTAGGTTTCAGTGGCATGCACTGGAAAAGTCAGTATATGTCAAAGTCTATTGGGTTTTGAGTTTTGAACAGTAAGCCAAATAATACAATGTTATTATTTTGTAGTGCTACAATGTAGCAGGGTAGTATAGCGTCTCACCATGTCTGGCAAGGCATTAGAAAAATGTATCCGTTTTCAGAAAACAGGTTACATAAGTAGCAAAAAATGATGTGAAATGAAGATGTATCTATTTCATAGTGAAATCCATAATGTACCACTACTATGTACCACCACTGTATGTCTGACTGTACACATCAACTCATGCTCACTGTTTCACAACGTTGTTTATACTGTTGCTATGTAACCCCGAGTTGCTCCGAAAAAGGGACCTCTGGGGCCCAGTGGGCTTAACCGGTCACCAAAATTTAATAAATAAATAAATCCAGTGGCTCTTAAAAGTCAGATGTTGTTGTCAATATTGTACCCGTTTTAGGGTAAAGACATGGAATGCAACAGAGTGATGTAGTCAGTTCCATCATGCATTTGTAATCTCATTTGCAAGGGGGTCCCAAGTATGTCACGGCCTGCTGCCTTTTTAGGTGTAAACCTGAAATGTTAGTATAGTTGGCCCTTTATTTATGCTGTCTGGTCTACAGAAGTTTAAAAAATGATCTGGATAATTGCCATTATGAGCCATTAGATCTAATCTTTGAGATTCCAAACATGTTAATCTGAGAAAAAATCTTAAGGTTTGTGACATGCACACATTTTTTTTTGTCCAAGTAGCGAAGATCAAAAATTTGAGAAGTCTTGCAGAGTTTACAAAGTTTATAATATATATGTACTCACCACTGTTTCTGAGGACTTTATATATGGCCAGGTGAAGACTGCATGTAGCAATAAAAGTTTGGTAAGAATATTATAGTATTATCAGGATAAATCAATTGTTTCTCAGCATGCGGGTAGTAGTTGGTTCTGTTTGTGGGAGGGACACAAGGGTCCGGTGCACAGCAGGCCGATGGGCATCCCGATGAAATGACCGTAATGGTCTGTAACAGTGATACCTCAAAAGTGGCTAGATGTATAAAGCCTCATGGGAAAGGCCTCAGTATAATTTCGAATTGAAGCCCCCAGAAAAAAATCTCTGAGGCCTAGAAGAGGAGACTGGGGCATAGTCTGAAGTTTTTAATGAGAGGAAGAGGCATCTGGCACCCGGCCATCCTAAAGGGCGGTCACAGGTTGATTTAGATGGGTTTCCTTTTTTTTTTTTGGTTATAGTAATTTCCAGTTTTGTATGAATTATACTGAGGCATGGTTGTGGTACATATATTGTACTGTGTTTAGCTGTCTGCCTGTGGCCTGTAGGCTGTCCAGTAATGTTTGTGCCCCTGGGCCAAAGAGATGGTCACCAGAAAAGGGACATTAGCCACTTCTTGATGAATATCAGGTGCTAGCCCTGAGAGTCGGAGCCACGCCTGATGGCATATAAAAATACCAACTGCAGAGGCTCTAGCCGAAGTGTTGGCAATGTCGTATCCTAATCTTAATAAATGTAAGTAGAGGGAAGTGTAGTAGGAGGCTCCATTCGTGGGAGGGACACGAGGGTCTGGCGCACAACAGGCCAAGAGGCATCCCGATGAACTGACCATAATGGCCTGTAACAGTGATACCTCTATTAAATATGTATATATAAACATGACAAATATGTTACCTTCCACCCTGAGGTGTGCTTCTATAATATTGGTGAGGTTATCCCCAAGGCAAAGGCAATAGTATGATGTCTTCTTAGTCAGTTCTGGGTCCCGAGTAGCGGATGCAAAAGAATCTGATATGTTGATTCTAGTAAAATATGAAGTTGATGTCGATGAAATAAGCCCCTTTGAATAGTAGGGGTATACCATATATTTTGTTGATAAATAGCCTCATCTTTGAATACACTGGTGTCATTGACTGGAGGTTTTTTTGCTCCATAAATGAGTGTGAAAAAGCCTTGGACCCTTGTTAATAGAGAAGGCAGCAAAGAGATATCTGTCAAAGGGGTACACTCTGTTGATGAGAATATGTAACCATGTTAATGTTCAGTTGACGGAAAATGTCTCCCATTAACATATATACAGATACATACATGCACACACACACACACACATTATATATATATATATATATACACAGTATATAGTAAGGCATGGTCTGTGGATGGTGGAATGTTGGCCACTGATGATGGGATCATCCCCATCAATGGTGTAGAGGGAATACCATGCCTTGTGGACAGTGGAATGAAAGCTGTCTATAATGATTAGTAGAAAGCATGCTCAGTCGATGGTGGGTCATCAGCGTCGATGATGAAAGAAGGGAAGCATGTTCCGTCAATGGTGGAATGTCTCTTACTGACAATAGATGAAGATAATGTGCCTCACTGATGAGAGAGACTTGTTCTTATATGAAGCCACAGTTGATGACAGTCTTGGAGGAGGTCTCCGTTGACGGGGAATGAACCTCCCATTGACGAGAAGTATGTAGGAGGCCTCCGTCGACGGTGGGTGAAGATTCTGTCAATAAGAAATCATGAAGGAGGCCTCTGTCGACGGTGGATGAAGTGTCCATCGACAGGAATCATGCAGGAGGCCTCCGTCGACAAGGAATGAACCTCCTGTCGATGGGAAGTATGTAGGAGGCCTCCGTCGATGGGGCATGAGTGGTCCGTCAATGAGAATCATGTAGGAGACCTCCATCGACGGTGGATAAATATTCCGTCAATGAGAAATCATGAAGGAGGTTTCCGTCGACAGTGGATGAAGTGTTCATTGACGGTGACCATGTAGGAGGCCACCGACAACGGGGAATGACCCCCCCCCATCGACAAGAAGTATGTAGGAGGCTTCCATCGATGGGGAATGAACCTCCCATTAACAAGAAATGTGTAGGAGACCTCTGTTGATGGGGAATGAACCCCCCGTCGACGCGAAGTATGTAGGAGGACTCCGTCGACAGGGAATGAACCTCCCGTCGACGAGAAGTATGTAGGAGGCCTCCGTCGATGGGGAATGAGCCTCCCATCGATGAGAAATGTGTATGAGGCCTCCGTCAATGGGGATTATGCATCCATCAATGGGAACAAAGTGTGAGCCTCTGTAGAGTGTTGCTGGAGGCCTCCATTGATGGGGATTATGCATCCGTCGATGGGAATATAGCGTAAGCCTCTGTAGTCTGTTCTGTGATGAAGATGATGCAGAAGTGCCTGCCATCAATGGAGATTTGTCTTCCGTCAACAAAGAAAGTCTCTTTGACAATATATGTTTAGCATACATGACCGTTGAAAGGCGGTCAGGCAGGATTTAAGGTGAAGATATGCCTTCTGCTCAGATGCTTCTTGAAAAGGACTCAATGTTTTTGGAGCCTGTTAATAGAGCTCCTTGAGTCATCCATCCTTAAAATTCTTGTTTGAGTATAGGAATATGGTGCCGTGTATTAAGCCCAGGCACCCCAAGCTGTGGGTTCAATCCACGTCATAGATCACTTAGCAGGAGAGTGTTCTAGCTGCTGTGAGAGCTGAAGCCGGTGGGAAAATGAACGGAGACTACCAGGGACCACCCACTTTTATAGGCACAGGCCAGGAACTGAGGTCATGTGGGTGGTCCCTGGTATAGAGACTGCTGGAGAAAACTGCCATGTGAGAGCGCCACCTTAGGGGAACTCCCAGAAGTAATGACTTACTGCAAGAGACCATTCCGTGGAAGATCTACTGTTACAGGTGAGTAATTTGTGTTTCTAGGGATGTGGATATGCTGTTCTATCCACACGTTCTGGCAGAATCCTAGCAGTTCTCTGGGAGGAGGAAGGCAAGGCGCACACCCCCTACTTAGGAATTAAGGATTGGAGAACTGAGGACCCCAAACCAGCATCCAGGCATGACTCTAGGTCAATGTGGTAATAGGAAATGAAGGTGTGTGCTGACTTCCAGGTAGCAGCCCTGCAGATTTCCTGGATAAAGACATTCCTAGAAGGAGCTACCGATGTAGCGGTATGGTGGGTGGAATGAGCTCTTAGCCCTCCAGAAGGCTCCCTACCTGCCAACCTACAGTAGAGATCAATTCAGGATGTGATCCACCTGGCAATCATCCGCTTGGCTGCAGGTCTGCCAGGCGCAACTACAGCGTAGATGACAAACAGCTGGTGAACCTCTCCCCGAAGTCCAGCCATGTGATCTTTATAGTAAGAGAGCGCTCCTGTGTTCAGCCTCCAAGGTGTGATTTGGGAAGAACACCGGAAGAGCCATCATCTGATTCAGGTGAAACTCCCGACGCAACCTTCAGGAGGAACTTCGGGTTGGGGCACAGGACAGTCTTGTCCCTGTGGAAGACCAGGTAAGGAAACTCCACCGAAAGCGCCTGGAGCTCACTGATCCTTCTGGCTGACGTTATAGCCACCAAGATGATGGTCTTCCATGACAGGTGAAACATGTCACATCTGTGCATCAGTTCGAATGACTTGCCCATGAGCTTTGCCAAAACCAGCAACAAGTCCCACGGTGGTGGTGGTTCATGCACCAGAGGGGAAAATGTGATCTAGGCCTTTGCAAAAGCATCAGACCACCGTCTCCTGGGCCACCAAATGCTGACCAGCCCACGCCCGGTAAGAAGAGATAGCTGCCAGGTGCATCTTAAGGGTCATCGACCGAAGTCCCCCTTTGACCACAGGTAGTCCAAAATGCTGACCACCGGACAGGACAAGAGGTCAGCCCCTTGCCCTGACACCAAATGGAGAATCTCTACCATTTGAAGGCAAAGCATTTTCTGGTCAATTCCTTTCTAGATGCCTGCACTATGGTGGGGACATCTTTGGAAAGACCCAAAGACCCAAAGCCTGGAACTGTAGCCGCTCAAGAACCAGGTTATCAGGTGCAGGGATTGAAGGTCTAAGTGGAGTACCTTTTCCTGACTGATGGAGATCAGGTCCAGGCATACTGGAAGATGCCTTGGGAGCCTGCTGCTGAGGCTGAGGAGATCGGGGTACCAAAACTGGCAGGGCCAGTCCAGAGCCACCAGGATCACCTGCACCTTGTCTCTCCTGACCTTGAGCAGCACCTTGTGGAGAAGGAAGTGGAGGAAAGGCATAGAAGAGGCCTGGGGTACAAGGCCTTGAGAAGGCATCCCCCTACAGCGAGCCCTGAGGGTGCGGTCACAGGACAGCCTCAGCTTTGCATTCTCCCTGGAGGGGAACAGGTCCACCTGAGGGGTGTCTCACTGGGAGAACAGACTGTGAACTACCTCCAGATGGAGAGGCCACTCATGAGATGCCATCATCCAACTGGCTGAGGGTGTCTGCCAGCTGACTGGAGATTCCTGCCACATGGACAGCTAGGACATCTGCCTCCAGGCTGTGCATGAGGGTCCATACACAGAGAGCTTCCTTGCACAAAGGCAGGGAGTGCATCCCGCCTTGCTTGTTGAGGTAGTACATGGTCATGGTGTTGTCCGTCTGGACTTGGACCACTTGATTCCGAACAAATGGAGCGAATACACTCCAGCTAAACTAGATAGAGCTCCAGCAGGTTGATGCGGCATCAAGACTCATCTGGGGTCCAGAGCCCATGGACTCTGTGTTCCTCCAGATGGGCACCCCAGCCCCGTGAGAGAGGCATCAGTCATCAGGATGACCGTTGGCTTGGGGTAGGCAAATGGGATCCCTTCCTGCAGATGTTCTGGGACTAGCCATCACTGGATGGCATCCCACATCTTCCGGGTCACAGTGACCAGCTGGTCGAACTGACCTTTGCACTGAGACCACTGGCTGACCAGTTCCCACTGCAGGGAGTGCGTATGCCAATGGGCCCATCAGACCACGCTGGTGCAGGTCACCAGGAAACCCAGAAGGTGCAGGAAGTCCCAGGCAGGGCCCAAGTGCCCAACCCAAAATGACAGGGCAAAAGAGGAGCGAGCCTCTGCCCTGTCCACTGGGCTCTAGCTTGGGAAGAGTGGAGGTCTAGCTTGATGAAGCTGATCACCTGCAAAGGCACAAGTTCTGACTTGGCCTCATTGACTAGGAGGCCAAGGGAGATGCAGGTTTGGAGGGCCAGGTCCCTGGACCACTCCACCTCCTGCCTGGAGAAACCTGCGATCAGACAGCCATCCAGGAAAGGGTACCTGGGCACCTCAGGTAAGCTGTCACCACTGCTATGCATTTGGTAAAGACCCTGGGGGCCAAGAAGAGGCAGAAAGGCATGGTCCAAAACTCGTAGAGGTTTCCCTTGGTTCAAAAGTGGAGGAAACTTCAATGGGATGGACAAATTGGGACATGGAAGAACACGTTCTGAAAATCCAGGCAGCAAAATTACATGTCTTGCTTTCAGGATGGTAGGATCTGGGACAGAGTGACCATCCAGAAGGTGCGGGACCTGAGGCATTTGTTCAGGTTGTTCAGAACTAGAATGGGGCACCAGCCTCCCATCCAATTTGGCACCAGGAAGTACCTGAAGACAAATCCTGTTTTTTTCCGGAGGATCTGCTACTCTGACCATGACCTCCTTGCGGAGAAACTAGGCTATGTCATCTCAAAGAGCCGACCGAGTGACCGCGGATACCAAGTCCTCCCATGGGGCACGGGCTCAGCTTGGAGGGTACTGCTCAAATTCCAGAGGCAGACCCTGACCGACCACTTCCAGAACCCACCTGTCCGTGGTGACAGTGGACCAGGTGGAAAGGAAATGGTGGAGCCGGCCCCCCCACAGGATGACCAAGGGGAGGTGTGATGGGCATGGGGGAGGCACCCCTCATCCCGTCACCGAGCAGGCTTGGAGGAGGAGGATCCAGCTGAGGAGCCACTGGGTCCCTTCCCTCAAGGCTTACGGATCACTGAGGCCATGGACTTGGGCCTGGGTCACCAAGACTGAGCCTGCTGATCAGACTGGTGCTGGGCTGGGTGTGCCACAGGAGTGGAGGACTGAAAGGGCTTATGCCTCTGCTGCCTGGACCCACTGGGATCCTTCTGGGCAGATGTCACAGAGTCCAATGTGGCAATAGACTTCTCGATATGCTGGAGGTGACTCTCCATACCAGGCCCAAACAGGTCAGTGCCCAGGAGGGGACGTATGCCAGCTTATGCCGAGTGTCTGCCATAAAGGTCGAGATCCACAGCCAAGCCCTATGGTGCATGGCAACTGCGGCCGCCACCCTGAGCAGGCCCAGGAATCCCTCATATCCAGAGCCGTCTGAAGTTGCTGCTTGGTCACAGCCTGGCCCTGATCACAGCCCTGCTTGACCATAGTCTGGAGGTCTGCAGGAAGGTGAGGAATCACCTCATCCAAGGAGCCCAAGAGGGCATGGGAGAAATGTGCCATCATGACGGCTGAGCTCACCTGGCAGAGGCCGAACGAAGAGGCAGCATAGACTTTTTTAGCCACATGGTCCAATTTCTTGGACTCCTTATCCGGCGGCTTGTTGACATCCCTGGAACTGCCCGAGTGCTGAAACATGGAGTCAACCACCAACCCCTCAGCCAAGGGGTGTTCCATGAAACTTGAGAGGGTACCGGTGGGCACCGCATACTTGCAGGCCATCCGGGCTGAGGGCACAGGGCAGGATGCTGCCAAAGCTCCAGGGCTG
The DNA here is from genome assembly GCA_016271365.2 of Neoceratodus forsteri. Lineage (NCBI taxonomy): Eukaryota > Metazoa > Chordata > Ceratodontiformes > Ceratodontidae > Neoceratodus > Neoceratodus forsteri. Next base: position 1,101,122,120 of record CM057450.1, on the reverse strand, counting down.
GACCAACAATGGCCTTAGCAACTGGGAAAGTCTCCGGAGAATTCACTCTGTCCAGGACTTCTGTGAGGGGATAGCGAGCCCACTTCCGAACAGGCTCCAGTTTCATCCCCGCAGACTCACAGATGACGCGAAAGATGCCCATGAAGAAATTGTGGGCCCCTCCTCCTTCGAGATAGATCCCCCACGGACTCCAGGTCGACCGGATGGGAGGTCAGTGAGGAATCCTTGGAATGAGAGGAGTCTGCATAAAGTGGCCAACTGTCCGAGTCACTTCTGACCCTCTGGAGGCGATCAGGTGTGAGAGTGACCAACAGACAATGGAGAAGTCCCTTGGATGGTCGAGACTCCTTAGTCAGAGCGCTGGTCAGCAGCTGTTTGGGTGGTGACTCCACCAGGACCAGTAGAGAAGCCAGCTACAGCCCAGCCGAAATGGTCTTGACCGGTTCCACTAGGGGAGGGACGGTCTTGACCGACCCAATAGAGGGAGTCGGTGTTGCCCTGTCGGGCGACAGCCAAGTGATGGCCAGTGTGGGAGCCGGGGTCAGCTTCAGACCGGCCAGCACAAACTGTTGCCACACGAGGTCTTCGTAGCATCGACGCAACTTGCACCAAAGCCTTTCCTCACCCGAGGAGGACGAAGACAAAGAATTGCGGTGGCGCTGCAGATGATGGCGAGATCTGCTTGACCCACTACATAAGGAAGACCGAGACCATGACCTTGGCCACCAGTGGATCTCAGAGGGAGCCAGGGAGAGCTACGGCTCCTCCTGGTCAGGGTCAGTGACCGGAGGGTTCGGCTCAGCGGGCTGAGATACCCCTCAGAGGTTACAGGCAGAACCGGAGTCCTGAACAGAGAATTGTCGACCTTTTCTGATGACGACCGGGCGACAGGGTCGAGAAAAATCTCGGCCATATCGTTGGCCGGTGTCTCAACCAACTGGCCCGATGGGGTTTCCGTGAAGCCGGCGGCCAAGGCTTCGGTTTCAACCAAGGTCAAAATCTGAGAGTTCTGAGACCGAGAACGCTCCCAGTCCCAGGAACGACAATGGTGAGTCTTCTATTCTGTCTTTGACTCCTTCTTGTGGGAGCTGTGCAACCCAGAAGGGCCCTGCCCTTTAGTCAGGAGGGACTGGCACAGCTCCTTGAAGCAGCCCGAATAAGTGGAGCCCAATTTGAGCAGAACAAAGGCAGAAGCCGAGGTGGACTGCACGGTGTTCTGAGCTGCCTCCTCCTCCTCCTCAAAAGTCATAAGTTGTTCCAATTGCTTGGCAGGCCCCGCAGCCACAGAGACCACCCAATGGACGTCCTTAGATCTGACTGGTGGATGTCATTTTTCCGGGTCGCCCAACTTCAGGTGGGCGAGGCGGTCCTCGAGGACCGTCGCGTGAAACAATCGGCAAATGTCACAGGCCTGGATATCATGTTTGTGGCCCAGGCAGCAGACGCATGTGGCATGGGGGTCGGTATGCAACATCTTCTGCCCACATGGGCACCAGCAAAATCTGGGTGAGGACTTTTCATCCATTGCGGTCGTGATCGATGATTTAACTGATGATTAAAGTTTTGGAAGTAGATCCGAAGATTTTAGTGCTAGGGCCTACTCAATGCGGAAGCGGTAAGGAGGGAATCCGTTTCTTCCAGCGGAAAGGAAGATCTGGTGTCATGAGGTGGATCCCAGGGACATACCACCTGGGTGGGTGGGAGGAGCCAACTTGAAAACTTTCCAGCAACTCTTAAAGAGGAAAGAACACTGCCAGAAAGTGTGGATATACTACTATCACTAGGGAACGATAGTATTTTCAGTTTCAGAGAGTGCTATTAAAGGAATTTTTTTTTTATACTTTAGTGCCATATTAAAATGGCATATCCATATATTACAATTCTCTACTACACACTATTAAATAACTTTACTTCAGGGTGCCTGGCCTCCACTGCACTACTGCCATGTGGGTGACCATGGGTGGTGGTGCAAGTGGAGCCAGTGGATCAAGGGAGGGGGATGTCACAGCTCCTGATGCATGCAGTACTGTGCATGCATCTGTGCATCAGTCCAAGGCCCATGTGATGTCAGAGGGTGGGGAGAAAAAGGAAAACACCCCTACTGTGCAGGATGCCGCCCAGTGCCCACTGCAGGTCCTACACCACCAACCGGGCTGCTGCTCCAGAATCAAAACTTCAACTCCACTGGATGAACTGGGCCAGCCTCCAGTGGCCCTTCCCCTGTGGGGTCATTGGAGGGGAGTATGGAGCTGGGTAAGTCTCAGGAATAGAGGGTGACGGGGCTAGGTGGAGCAATAGGGCAGATGGAGGACTGGTTGGTGCAAGGGGGGCATAAAGCTTACTAAATTAAACCAAAAAAAGGAAGCTCAAGTATGATTGAGGAAGGGTAAGGCAATCTCAGAAAGGTAAAGTGAGACTAAGAAAGCATAATGAAAGCTAAGGATGGTAAAGTGATAGACAAAGGTTAATGTAACCTCAGGAAAAAGAAGACGGACTGGGGAAGAATAAGGAAAGCTCAGGAAGTGAGAAGTGAGATTGAAGAAGGTTAAAAGAAGCTCAGGAAGGTGAAGCAAGCTTTTTGAAGGGTAAGAGAAGCTTGGGAAAGTAAAGTGAGAGTCTGGAAGGATAAAGGAAGCTGAGGAAGGTGAGGAGAAATTGACGAAGGACAACAGAAGCTCATGAATGTGAGGTGAAACTAAGGAAGGTCAACAAAAGCTCAGGAAGGAGGAGAGGTTATGGAAGGTTACTGAAAGCCCAGAATGGTGATGTGACATTAAGGAGGGTTAAGGAAAGTTTAAGAAAGAGAAGTGAGTTTGAGGAGAGTTAAGAGAAGCTCAGGACAGAGGAGTGAGGTTGAGGAGGGTTAACGAAAGGAAACATGCATGGGACAGAAACAAAGGAATAACAAAGATAGGAAGAAAAAGCTAAGCCAATAACCAATACGGGTCACTGGTCACTTTGTGAGCTAGCATAAAACGGGCAGACTGGATGGGCCTGGCAGTCCTGATCTGCCAACAGAATCTATGAATCTAAGGAAAATAAGGTGAGATTGAGGAGGGTTAAGGAAGTTCAGGAAGGTAAGCTGAGACTGGGGAGGGTTATGGGAAGCTCAGGAAGGTGAACTCGAGATTGAGAAAGATCAACGGAAGCTCGGGAAGCTGAAATGAGATTCAGAAAGGTTAAGGAAAGCTCAGGAAGGTGAAGTGTGGTCCAGAAAAGTTAATGGAAGCGCAGGAAGGTGGTGCCAGACTGAGGAAGGTTATGGGAAGCTCAGAAAAATGAAGTGAAATTCAGGAAGGTCTGTGGAAGCTCATGAAGGTGAAGCAAGAAGGAAGGTTAAGGGAAGCTCGGGAAGGTGAAGTGATATTGTGGAATATTAGGGGAAGTGAAGGAAGGTGAAGTGAGACTGTGGAATGTTAAGAGAAACAGAAGATGGTGAAGTGAGACTGTGGAATGTTAAGAAAAACAGGATGGTGAAGTGAGATGTAGGAAGGTCAAGAGGAGCTCAGAAAGGTGAAGTGAGGTTAAGGAAGTTAAGGAGAACTCAGGAACGTAAAGTGAGATTAAGGGGTTATGGAAAGCTCAAGATGGTAAAGTTGGATTGACGAAGGGTAAGGGAAGTTCAGGAAAGTGAGGTGAGACTAAGGACAGCTAAACAGGGACTACAGTCAAAATTTCTGGCATCAATAAATTTCAGAATTTGGATCAGCATAGCCCCAATCAGCCTCTTGCCAAAAATGAGATCTCTAAGTTACTTTGTTTAAAAGTTACAGGTCATTTTACTACCCTAAATTCACTGCCTGTTCAAAAAAGCCAGTTGCAGTTAAGAGCTGCTAATGGTCATCTCCAGAACTCAGAGTCTAGTCTTTCCTGTCAGCAAGCTTATAGAACCGGTTTCTTCAAAGGTTGAGTTCATGTGCAATAGTTTTCACAAGTAAAACAGGCAGCAACATTCAAAAAACATTGCAATAAAAACTGTGCGTTTCAGGTTTTGCAGAAAAGTTGACAAACGTTTATTTTATATGTATATATATATATATTTTTTTTTTATTTTGTTGTCTTTATGTCGTGGTCCTTTTCTCCAGGGTTGCTGAATGCTGAATCATAGCACACTGCAGTGAGGTTTAGTTTCAGTTTATTTTTTATACTGGAAAGGCATGTGAGCAAAATTTCTTGTTTTCACTGGTGAGGTTTACAGACTGAATAATTGTCTGATGTGGTGGAAGGCTGTGATTATTCACACCTTCCATTCAACTGGGGTGATGTCTCAGGATAGCACTTTAAAATAATTATTCTGCCTTCCTGTAAATGGGGGCAGGAGAGGTAATGCTGTTTTGAAACCTTACTATGAGTTTCTGTGCAGTAGCCAACTCAGCCAACCTGGGGCCATATATTCAAAACTTTGCCCCAGGGCAATATTTGCACTACATGGCAGGGAAAATTAGCCCAGAACCATTTACATGCCATATTCAAAGGAACAGCCCCAGGGCTAAATGAGTTGAATATAGTGTGCAAATGAAGGCATGCAAACAGGGCTGAGAGTGCAGTGCAACAATTGCCCAGCAAATAAGACAGCAATGAATATAACAACCGAGAGCAGTGCAAACTGCAACAGTGGCCCAGTGCACACAAAGGTGGAGTGAGGTAAGGCTGAACAATGTGGGCAACGTGTGTGCTAGCAAAGCAGTGGAGCACAACAGTGCAGACCAAATACTGCAGAACCATGTAATGGAACATTACAGTGTTGAGTGGCACTGACATGTTTGCCCCGTGCTAAAGTTTGCTGCATTCAAAACTGCAATGCAAATGAGCCTACTCAGGCAATCCATGGGCAAACAGCCGCGTTAGGCTCTCATTACAGCCTGCTTTACAAGTGGATTGCCCGGCGCTATAACACGGTGCACACAGCTCCACCTGTAGGTCCAACTGGTATTACAGGTCAGTTGCCACATTCATTGTGTGCTCACAGCTCAAAGAACATTAGCTGCAGTCTTGGTTTGGACACAGATGCAGAGACTAATGTGGCCCAGGGGAGTAGCACTCCAGGAACGAGTGGTCGTGCTGCATGGCAGGGGCAAATCGTTGTTCCTGCCACAGTGTTTATCAGACGGTACAGTACCATAGTAGGCAATACTGTGAGGTACACAGCAATGCCTAAGCACAGCTGGAAGGTGTGGTCTGACAGTGGACACCAGTCATTCTGTCCTGTGACCCTCATGTGCTGCACCAGTGGCATGGGATCCCCACACTACCATACACATGGCTGTCCGTGTATGCTGGGGTCCTGGACAGATGTAGGGTATATGACCCGGGGACTCATTCCATCATACTGGCACACTGCTGTCAGGAGCAGTCCCGTCAGTGGAACATGTGCACTGTGTGTTTGGCCCCAGCTGTGTGGCAGTACCTACTATGTCATGCAGCCTGGCCACCTGTACACTCTCCCCTCAACACTCCATTCCCCCAGTGTAGCATGTGTCTGCTGAACTGTGCTGGTGTACCCCAGTGGGGGAACTGGAGGTGTGTGCTGCATGGACTCACTGCCATGGTGTCCACTGAGTGCTGGGGCACCCACTAATGCCTGGCAGGGTTAGGATGGGTGCCAGATGATGGTGACATGGGCGGTGGCATCTGTGCAGCATGTCTCTGCCATGTATGTGTTCTGTTCATTGTTTTTTATCACCTTGTTCACCAGATAAGCATACTGACCTGAATACACTAACTGTGTGGCTGAGATGCAACTTTGTACAATAAAGACATACGATGCAAAACACACAATCCACAAATATCACATTAGGTACACATTACAATACATTACAATACCGTACAAATAGTTTGTTGCTGCAAGTGGTGTTCTAGCTCACTTGTAACATTTACATGAGTGTTACCTTCACAGCACTGTTGGGGCATTGCATTCCACAGTGTGTATGCCTGTCCATATGGAGTGGCCCAGGGTGGCTGTCCACCCACACTGCCTCCTCACTGGATGCATACAGCCTTGTTTCCTGTTGCTGCTGTGTCCATGCCCCCCCCATCCTGGGTTTGCCTGGCATTAAGACCACCTTTTCATGGGTGATAATTTGTGCCGCCCTATATGTTGCGCTAACGCACGTTGCGCGATGCTATACTTTTGAATATATTGTTGCGCCTGTATGCATGTCCCCTGTCCCTCGCTTTGTGCCGTGCATACATTATATCATAACATTGGCACTATTACATTGTGCTGGCGCTGTCTGGCCTTTTGAATACAGCACTCAAATGTGGCACAATCGTGGTGCAATCAATTTGCACCAGGCGCAAAGTTTTGAATATCTGACCCATAATGTTTTCTTCCAGACAAACTGTTACTTAACCTGCATTCAGATTCATCTATGTTGTATTCCACATCAAAATGATAATTTTACCAGGCCAAACACTTCCACCACTAGCAGGAATTAACACATATTAGGCCCCTGTTAAAGAGCACCTTTCATGAGGGTCCAAAATTTTACATCTTGTAGTCATTATATGCAGTACTAGACCTAAAAGGGTGTGTGCATTAGTTATTTTATTCCAAGGTTTTCTCTGCCTTCCTAATTTGGATTCGTTTTTGAGTCCTGCTTTAGCCCTGCTGCACTTGCCTTTGCTGTTCAGCTGCTGGCTCCCGATGGCATCACTGTGTAGGGCAAAGAAGTGACTCACACTGTGTAGTACAGTGCAGTCATAGCAATTTTGCAAGGGAAAACTACCAGTGCTCAATGTACATACTATGTTCCCCCTTCCCCAGTACACCCTGTTAGCAACGCATTATGCCAAAATCCAAATGCCTCGTCAGTATGTTTTTTGGGGTTTTTTTTTGGTAAAATTTACTTTTTTCTGCCTCGGTAACAAAGCATGGGGACTGAGAGAAGACAGTTGCTGTCAGTATCTTTCCCAGTCCTTTTGACTTTCATGCAAAAATTACCCCATTTTGTGAAAGACAGGACATGAAACTTACAAGAACAGGAGAATCAGCTTCAACTGCTAGGAAAAGACATCTTATAAAACAGAGCAATATTTTGTTGAGAGATAGAGACTGAGATTTAGAGCACCTTTCCCAGTCCTTTTGACTTTTATGCATATATTAACCCTTCTTGCATGGATTCTGGAATTGCATTGCATTTCATTCATTTTGCAAAATGCAAAAACTAACTGCAGAGGACAGTAATGAAATACAATTCCAGAATCAATGCAAGAAGGGGTAATTTATGAACGAAAGTCAAAAGGACTGGGAAAGGTGCTCTTTAAAACTTATTATAAAGTGGACACTGACAAGCAGCAGTGAAGTTACCAACATTATGCGATACTAGTAGCAATACAACTTCCTAACAGACACAGTAGAGTTGCACCCCAAATAGTATCAGCAGCCTGGAGGCATGCTGACTCAGCATTTAGCAACCCTTGAGAAATGGACCACATCAAAAAGGCATTAAAATATGAATTTGTCAACTTTGTTCCAAAACCTGACACACACATAGTTTGTATAGGAATTTTTTGGGGGGATGTTGCTCCCGCTTTTACTTTTAAAAACCATTGCACATGATTTTTAAACTTTGTAGAAACTGGTCCTGTAAGTTTGCTGACAGGGAAGACTAGACTGTGAGTTCTGGAGATGACATCAGCAGCAGCTCTTCACTGAAACTGTCTTTTTTGAACAGGTAGGTAAATCAGGGTTACAAAATAGCTTATAACTTTAAAATGAAGTAACACAGAAACCTAATTTTTGGTATGTGATTTATTGGGAGCGCACATTTTAATTCCGCAAAGTAGCACTTTTGGCCAGAGTCCCTCTTTAATGGAAATTTAGGAAGGTGAAGTGAGACTGAAGAGAATTAAGGGAAGCAAAGGAATGTGAACTGATATTCAGAAAGGTAAGGAAAGCTGGTATCCCGTTAAAATAGTGCATCAATAATAGCAAGTCAAAAATTGCGAGTTCACAAGCGCGAAAATTAAATCAGCGGCCTGCACAAAATAGCAACTACACCTAAATGGCAAATTTTATGGCTGGAAATATACCACAACAGCACCTGTAAATAGCGCATGCTACAATCGTGCAACCTAAGAGAGTCCAATGACTGGTTGTTAGATGGCACCGGCAGTCAAACTGCATAGGAAAACATCAAAATAGCGAATAAAAAAGGGAGAAAAAAAAAAAAAAACACAATCACGAGGACTGTGATGACATTGTCTTTTTGGGCACAACTTTATGTGGGGGCATTCGTAAAAATCCGACAGTACCTGCTCCGGCTTCTAGCTCCTTATTCACACCATGTATCACACCTGGAATTGGAAATTATAGGCTAATCCCCTAAGGTAGTCATACCTGTTTCTCGTGGCATACTGGCTGACGAGGGACTTGATGAGAGTGTTCCTGTCCTTGTATTTCCTTTTTGGCGCTGAACCCCGAGCCACTGACACCATTTGCTCAATGTTGAGCTCTGTCAGCCTCTGCTCCTCTTTGAGACAGTCGATTAGCTTCCACAAGCTAGGATGGCATGATCCAAGATGGCTACTGAAGCCGCGATGCCATCCTTCCACCGCGTTGTTTGTTCTGGTTATGCCTCTGGTAGTGGCATCATAGCAGTTCCACTGCTCGGGTGGGAAGCATGCTCTTCTTCACCTAGTACACCCCCTTGGTCTCCCAATCCATGTAGTCTCATAACAATCAAGTAGGGGCATTAGCAATTCCTCATTGGTTGCAAAAAACTCCCATTCCCACATATCATCAAAGGTTGCAACCACATCAGCAGCAGGCACAAATGCCAGTGAAAGCAGCATTCTGAGGTGCAGTGCAAAAATCGGCATCAGCACAATACCTTTCTTGCACCTCAGGGTATTTTTGTATCAGTCTCCAAACGGCTTGGTGTAGAGGAAAAAAACACCCTCTGAACTCAATATTAGGGAATGCTTCAGTGATGGCTGTCCAAGCGGATTTTTTCTAAATCCATAATTGCAGTGTCAGGGGACAATGCTGTGCACTGCTCACTAAGAATTTTGAAAACCCTTGCATACAAACTGCTTTTCCTTGAACTCATTAGAACATATACCACAGTAATAACAGTGCCTGACCTCAGGCAGTGAACTGAATATAGTTGCTCAAACAGAGCAGGGCAGGATTTAAACATGTCATCGAGCATCCAATCACTTGACTCTCTTTGCAGCTTTAGGTTGGATTTATAGCAAAAACTAAGAATCTGTCAGGCTCGCTCCCACTATCATAACAGAAGGACAAATCACCAGAAACTGTTAAGGTGAACTCCGGTGTTCTAACCAAATCCTGTACTGTTGCAGAGTAGCTGAGAAACCTCTCTCCACCTGCCTTATTCGCTGCACGGTAAGCTTGATTAAATGGACCGCTGGTAAACGAATGGCCAATGTATCAGGTGCTGTACTAGTGTACTGCGCTACTACCTGAGATGTTGTCTCCACGCTAGTTCTTGATCTTTGTCTAATGGCTGCCATTACTTTCATGGCATCCACATACCCCACATCTGCAACATGTGTGTGATCCTTAGCAGCTTTCACAACCTGATTGTCTACTGTGTAGATTCATGCTAAAGAGCTGTATGTGTGTGAATCCACACAGCGCCAGTATATTTTCTCTGTGGTCTCCTTGTCATTGTGATACTGATATCAATGGAACAACGCTAAGGGACTACATTTCTGGCTGGTGATTTCCTCAAAATCCATGGCTCTAATGCAGTAATCCAAAAACAGCTCACTGAAGAGACTGAAGCAGGCTAACCTTCATTTTAAGTAGCAAGGCATTATGGGGGCTGCAAGGACAGGTTACCTAGTAACCAGGTATTCAGGACAACACCCAGGAACCCAGGACAACACAGAAACCCAGGGCAACCCAGGAAGTATTCAAGAGAAGACTACAGAGGTAATAGATTTTACTCAGCAATACAGATTACATGATCGCTAAAAAGACGATCACACTATTTCTTAAAGTGATGAAATTCAGGCTCACGCTAATGACACTCGCTATTGATGAAGCACTGATTTTGATGTCGTAATTTTGCGATCACGATTTTCACATGGAACCAGAAAAGTGAAGCAAGATTGAGGAAAGTAAATGAAAGCTCAGAAAGGAGACCTGAAATTGAAGAAGGTGGAGGCGAGCTCAGGAAGGTGGTGTGAGACTGGAAAAGGATAAGGGAAGCTAAGGAAGGTGAAGGGAAATTAAGGAAGGTTAAGGGAAGCTCAGGAACTTGAAATAAGATTACGGAAAGTAAAGACAAGTTTAGGAAGGTGAAGTGAGATTGAGAAAGATTAAGGTAAGCTAAGGAATGTGAAGTGAGACTGACAGGAAATTGATGAAGGTTAAAAAGCAACTGACACCTCCAAATGAACTTTGAAAAACACAATATTAGACTCAGTTCAGCTTATATCTCACATTACATCTGTAGTTCTCCTCCCCATTACTTATTTTATAAATCATGTACATTAAAACAGGGTCTTTGTTCTCTACAAGTTCATCAGCTTCTATTGCTTAAGTTCAACCTGATGTCATAATACTCTGCTTGTTACATCAAAGTTATTACCACGAAAAGAGACTGTCAAATCACAACAAAGGATTATGACTTCAAGTGAGGAATCAGCTGTATGTGAAACTCAGAGGGATAAAGATCCTTTTTCATGCACATTTTCTCAGAAATAAATAATTGGAATGCTGTAAAATAAATCTGAAATACGGCAGAATTGTGTTTATATTAGGTTTTCTACAGTTTTCCCAAAGAAGTTAGAAGCTCTTTAAAGGAAGCACAGGAAAAAGTGAAATTAACTCATTCTATCTTGAGCAGACATTTTGGGTTAGGTTAAGCAATGGATGGTTCCAACACCACATGGTGCTACTGGTAAGAATGGTAAGGAAGAGTAAGGAAAGCTCAGAAAGGTGAAGTGAGCTTGAGGAAGGGTAAGGGAAGCTAAGGAAGATATAGTGAGATTAAGGAAAGTTAAGGGAAACTCAGAAAGGTGTATGGAGCTTGTGGAAGGGTAAAGAAGTTCAGGAAAGAGAAAAGAAAGACTGAGGAAGGCAAACGGAAGCTAAGGAAGGTAAGGTGGGATTGAGGAAGGTTAACGGAAACCCAGAAAGGTGAACAGATTCAGGGAAGTCAAGGAAAACTCAGGAAGGTGACATGAGATTTAGGAAACTAAAGCGAAGCTGAGGCAGGCAAAGTATGATTAAGGAAGGCTAAAGGAAGTTCAGAAAGATTATGTGAGATTGAAGAAGGCCAATGGAGACTCAGGAGGGCAAAGTGAGATTGACAGAGGTTAAGAGAAACTCAGAAAAATTAAGTGAGATTGAGAAAAGTTAAGGGAAATCCAGGAAGGTGAAGTGAGACTGTGGATGGCTTAAGGAAGCTCGGGAAGGTGAAGTGAGATACATGAAGTCTACATACATCTATTTGCCAGTTAAGGGGAGCCTGGGATGCCCCTGCAGCATCTTCCAACTCCCACCCCTCCCCAACCTTGTGTGTCCCACACTCCCCAACCTAAGTCCTGGCCTTTCCATGGACCTTGCAGGTGCATTTCTCTCAAATACTATGCATTATGCAGCATGCTATCCATTTTTCCCCAAACTTTATCTTGCTCCACAAAGATACACTGTTCCACATAATGTTGGAGCTATTTTTGGACAAACAAACAATTACTAAATAAAGAGTTCCCGACACAAAACAAAAAGCTGCTCTGCTCCAGGGGTAGTGCACACTGATAAAACACTTCACAGTCAGCAAATACAGGAGACTTACAGTCCTGGTCATGAAACAAAAGTTGCAGGATAGCAAGATATCAAGAGGCAACAGTGACCACCACTATTTCAAATACAAACTGGACAATTCTAGACCCCTCCCTCCCACCACCACCACCACTACACTGGCATTCAACAAATGCTTTAACAAAGGATGTACTGTTTTCTATTCTGGCCATTTGCTCCCCATCTTAAATAACTGTGCTACACATTTCAATGCTTACAGGTTGAGATCTGGGCAACTACAGACTGGTCACTCTTACCTCCACTGTAGGTAAACTGACAGAGGCCCTAGTCAAAGAAAACCTTGTCTTCTATCTAGAAAAGAACAGACTATTGGATTGTAAGCAAGATGGCACTGTTGCAAGGAGGTCAATCCAGAAAGGATTGTAAGCAACACGACTTTGTTTTTATTGCAAGGAGGTCAATTCGGACCACCCTAATTGTTGACTTCGTCACAAGGATGAGTGATAAAGGGAAGGCAGTAGATTTACAGTACTCCTAGTTCAGCAAAGTCTTTGATCCGGTGCCACACAGGAGGCTGCTGAGGAAGTTGGAAGACCTAGTAGATGGGAAAGGAATTGGTCAGATAGGTGGGTACAGGTGGGGGGGGGACAGCAGAGGAGATCTGTAAGTGGGCAATGTGGGAACTGCACATATGTCTATACCACTAACGAATAGGGTCATAAGAGGTTGAATGACTTGCTCAAGATCACACAGTAAGTAAGTGGAGCTATGAGATTTAAATCTCGGTTGCTGCTTTCACCTTTCTGTGTTTTAACCAATGGGCTACCTGCCTTCTAAATCCACTTTCCACAAAACACACCTTGCTGAATATACCATTTAGATGCACAGATACATAGAATGTGATGGCAGAAGGAGACCTCAAGGTCCATCTAGTCTGGCCATGATTTGCTGTATACTACCCTCCTCCCTGGTTACCTGGTCTGGGTAATGATGCCCTTATATTTGTCCCATGCTTGCTTGAAGCCACCTACAGTTTTATCCTCAACCACTCCAGGGGGCAGGTCATTCCTTGCATACACCACCCTCTCTGTGAAAAAAACCTTCCTGATGTTTGTCTTGAACTTGCCCCTACACAGTCTCTGGACATGCCCGCATGTTCTGCTATCTACCTTGAACTGGAAAAGTTCATTTGCCTGAGTCTTGTTTATACCCTTGATGTATTTGAAAGTCTCTATCATGTCCCCCTCTCTCTCTCCTCTGTTCCAGGGAGTACATGTTCAGCTTCCTTAGACTCTCTTCATATGGCTTCTGGTGCAACCCTTGAATCACCTTTGTTGCCTTCCTCTGTACTGTTTCCAACCCGACCTATGTTCCTTCTTAGGTGAGGTCTCCAAAACTGCACCCCATACTCCAGATGGGGGCCTGACTAGTGCCCTGTACAGAGGCAAAACCACCTCCCTTCTTCTACTAGTGATCCCTCTACCGATGCAGCCTAGCCTTTAAGTCATCTATTATTATGATCCCCAGATCGTGTTCTTCGCTAGTTTTTGTTAGTTTTACACACCCCATATAATAGTCAGTTTTTGGGTTGTTCCTTCCTAGGTGCATAATCTTGCATTTCTTTGCACTGAATTTCAGCTGCCATGCTGTAGACCATAGTCCCAGTTTTTCCAGGTCCGATTTCATTCTTTGTACTCCTTCTGTAGAGTCCACTCTGTTACATATTTTGGTGTTGTCTGCGAAAAAAAAGACACACCTTTCCCTCGAGCTCCTCAGCAATGTCGGCTATGAATATGCTGAACAATAAGAGGCCCCAAGATGAAGCCCTGGGGTACCCCACTGGTAACCCCTTATTCTGAGGAAAATGTCCCATTTACCTGAACCCTCTGTGTCCTATCACACAGCCAGTTTTGTACCCATCTCACTACTTTCTTACCTACTGCATGCAATCCCGTTTCTTTAACAGTCTTCTGTGGGTTACAGAGTTGAATGCTTTACTAAAATCAAGGTAGAGCACATCAACGGGCCCCTCCCATTTCTAAATTAATGTACAATAACTTATGCAAAAGCAATGTAAGTTTATACGTACACCTTGTTTCTATGTTCAGACTGCTAAAACACCTGGCAAAGAGAACTGTGAGGACTCAAAATCTTGTATACTCTAAAATGTCTTTATAATATCTACACCAGGCCAATATAAATGAGACACAGATATTTTTCAGTTTGGCCACTAGAACTAAATCATCCCATTCCAAGGCAAAAATATGGGACTTCAGAGGAGCTCACTTTGATAAGATAGTCAACAGAATTAAGCTAGCCCTGGCAAGAAGAAATACAGGTAAGGGGGTACAGGCAAAGTGGGCAAGCATTAAAGAGCCACTGACACCAAAAGTGCTATATTGCAGAATCCGAATAAGTATACCCCCAATAAATCTCATACCAAAAATTAGATTTCTACGTTGCTGCATGTTAAAGTTATTAGCTATTTTCTAACCCTGATATTACTATTTGTACAAAAAACGTCTATGGCAGTGAAGAGTTGCCGATGATGTCATCTAGGAAACACACTGTCTAGCATTCCCTATCAGCAAGCCTATAGGACTTGATTCTCCAAAGTTGTAAAGATCAAGTGTAATGGTTTTCACAAGTAAAACAGGCAACACCAGTCAAAAAACAATGCTATAAAAACTATACGAGTGTTAGGTTTTGTAACAAAGTTAACTCCACAGTAGAACAATGCTCTGTGTTGGTTTAATGTGCTTGTAACATGGCAAGTGCAGAAACAGGGAATCATGCAGTATACGAAATTGTAACATGACATCCTATATTAGCAAGTACAATAAAATACAGATACAGACATAGATAAGAGTGGAATTATCTCCATTTTTCTGCTGTGTTTGCTGTTTGGAATTTGACTGCTATGCATTATGGGAAATGCATATATTTAACTGCATTTGTATACTGTGGGTGCAATGGTGAACAGTCATTCAATTACTGATTACATGGAGATGTGATCAACATTTCAGAATATGTGTTCATGTTAGCTGACTTACTTTTGTTAACTTTGGAATCATCTAGATTATTCTGCTGTTTTTGCTGTTTGGGATTTGGCTGCTGTGCATTATGGGAAATACATATATTTAACTGCATTTTGTATATTGTGGGTGCAGTGGTGAACAGCCATTCAATTACTGACATACATGCATATGTGATCAACATTTCAGAATATATGTTCATTTTGGCTGGCTTACTTTTGTGAACTGTGGAATCATCTCCATTTTTCTGCTGTGTTTGCTGTTCGGGATTTGACTGCTGTGCATTACGGGAAATGCATATATTAAAGTGTGCAGGAGATTTCAGCTCTGGTAGTTGTTTCTGCAATTCCCTTGGCAGGCCAATAGATGGCCGTGAAACAATGCTAGCAGTACAGCACTGTTCTACAGCCATATTTAGATCAATTTCCAAATGTACTGAACTGAGCCACTCAGGGGAAAAAAACTTTCATAGACCAAGTGAAAAAAGAGCCCACATAGTTTACTGACTGGTGCTGTCTGTTTTACTTGTGAAAACCATTGCACATGATATTTACAACTTTGGAGAAACAGATCCTATAAGCTTGCTGACAGGGAATTCTAGACTGTGAGGTCCCTAGATGACATCATCATCAGCTCTTCACTGACATGGGCTTTTTTTGAATAGGTAGTGAAATCAGAGTTATGAAATGGCTAATAACTTTAAAATGAAGTAACACACACATCTAATTTTTGGTATGGTGTTTGCTGGGGGTATGCTTATTCTAATTCTGCAATGTATCACTTTTGGTGATATCATGTCAGTTGCTCTTTAAGGATGCAATACTTAAAGCAACATCCCACTGCGTTAGAGAAAAAAGGAAGTGCAAAAGAATAAGGAAACCACTCTGGTTCTCAAAAACAGTAGCAGAAAAGGTCAGAGCCAAAAGGCTGGCCTTCAGGAAATAAAGGAACACAGCAGGATGAAGGCAGGAAGGCATACTAAACTTCCCTAAGGGAAGCAGGGAAGGCAGTAAGACAGGCAAAGGCCCAAACCGAGGAAACACTAGCACAAACAGTAAAAGAAGGGGACAAGACTTTCTATAGATACATTAGTGAAAGGAGAAAGTCCAGAGGAGGTATTGCTAAGATCAAAGGGGATAAAGGGGAGTGTGAGGAGGAGGACCATGGAAAGGCATCTATCCTAAAGAGATACTTCTGCTCAGTATTTACTGAGGAGAAGGTGGGGCAGGGCCCACAGCTCAGCATCACAGACACAGGGGGTAGGGAGGTGTGCACTAGTCCCTTCACAAAATAAAGGGTCCTACAAGAGCTCAATAAGCTCAGGGTGGACAAGGCAATGGGACCTGATGGCATACATCCCAGGATACTAAAGGAGCTAAGGGTGGAGCTAGCAGAGCCATTATCAGAACTGTTTAGAGAGTTTCTGCACACAGGAGGGCTCCCAGAAGACTGGAGAAGGGCTCATGTGATCCTGCTCCACAGGAGTGGTAGCAGGGAGGAGGCAGGGAACTACAGACCAGTCAGTCTTACCTCAGTAGTGGGCAAGATTATGGAGGCACTCCTTAAGGAAAGGATAGTGCAACACCTGGAATCCATAGGGGCACAGGATCCAAGACAGCATGGGTTTACAACAGGAAGGCCCTGTCAAACGAATCTCATAGATTTCTTTGACTGGGTAACCAGAGTGGTGGACCAAGGGGGAGCAGTTGATATCGCCTACCTTGACTTCAGCAAAGCTTCCGATACTGTTCCACACAGAAGATTGATTAACAAGCTGGGTAGGCTTGGGGTGGGTCAGAAGTTGGTCAACTGGGTGGCAAACTGGTTGATTAGCAGAAAACAGAGAGTGGTAGTAAACAGTATTCAGTCAGAAGAGATACAGGTCACAAGTGGGGTACCTCAGGGATCAGTCCTGAGGCCCGTCCTCTTCAATATCTTCATCAGTGACATTGCAGATGGACTGGAGGGTAAGGTTTGTCTGTTTGCAGATGACACCAAGATCTGCAACAGAGTAAATGATCCCGATGGTGTGGGCAGAATGAGAAGAGATCTGGATAAACTGGCAAAATGGTCGGAAGAGTGGCAACTGGAGTTTAACGCAAAGAAGTGCAAGATCATGCACATAGGGAAGAGAAACCCTGATGTCACCTATAGGTTGGGAAGGGAGTTGCTGGCAGTCACAAGGGAAGAAAGAGACCTGGGCATCATCATCACAGATGACCTGAAATCATTCAAGCAGACCACTGAAGCAGTAGGCAAGGCTAGGGTGATGTTTGGGTGTATTAGTAGGGGTATCACAAGTCATAAGTGGGAGGTAATAATCCCGCTTTACAAGACACTGGTTAGGCCCCATCTGGAGTACTGAGTGCAGTACTGGAAGCCACACCTTCACAAGGACATTAACAAAATGGAGGCAGTCCAGAGAAGGGCAACCAAAATGGTGCAGGGACTGCATCAGAAAACATATGAGGACAGATTAATGGAGCTCAATATGTATATCCTAGAGCAAAGGAGGGAGAGAGGTGATATGACAAACATTCAAACACCTTAAGAGCATTAACAAGGTGAAAGAGTTCAACATGTTTCAATATAAGAAAAATAGCAGGACAAGAGGACACAGCATGAGATTAGGGTGAGGCCGATTAAGAGGTAACGTGAGGAAGTTCTTTTTCACAGAAAGGGGTGGTGGATGCATGGAACAGCCTACCTCAGGAAGTGGCGGATATGAATACAGTGCAGGGTTTCAAACAGGCAGGGAATAGGCATAAGGGAGCAATACAGATGAGTATGAATAGATAGGCCATTGACAGAGTAAAGGCATATGGCACATTCATAAGGTAGAAAAAGAAATGGGCAGACTAGATGGGCCTTGCAGTCCTTATCTGCCATCAACTTCTATGTTTCTATGTTTTTGCATTCCTTTTGAAGGCTGCCTGGTGTAGCCCATGATGTAGAGGTTAATTTACAACCTCCAAAGCAGGCACTGGGTATTCTAATCCTAGAGGGGGAATTTAAATTACAATCTAAATATAAACTCAAGTTATAACGATGGGAAAGTTCCATGCCACCTTTAATAGTACAACTGGTGACTGTTTCTAGGAGTGTCAGGATGGCCGAGTGGTCTAAGGAGCTGCATTCAGGTCACAGTCTCCCCTTGAGTCATGAGTTTGAATCACACGTCTAACAATTGTTTCTATTCTGGAGGAGAACAGCGTGAGAGGGGACATGATTGAGCCATATAAGTACCTCATGGGGGTGAACAAGATGCAGGAGGGGAGTCTCTTTCAGAGGAGGAGGAGGAGGAGCACCAAAACATGGGGGCATACTATGAAGCTTTGAGGGGGGGGCCTTCAAGAGGAATATGAGGAAATACTTCTTCACGGAAAGGATGACTGATGCCTGGAACAGTTGCCAGAGAAGGTGGTGGGGGTGAAGACAGTGGGGAGCTTCAAGCATGCATGAGATAGGCACCTGGTCATAACAAGTAAGGGTAGCAGTAGAAGCTGGAGGCAGCATGCCGAGATGCTGAGGAAGAGCAGATCAGCACATATGTGATATGCTTTATTTTCTTTTATAAAAGCAGTTCATGTAGCTTTAGAGGGGATGTGAGGGGGAAGTTCTTCACTAAGAGGGTTGTGGATCCATGGAACAGGCTGCCAAAGTGGGTTGTGTGGGTAGATTCAGTGGACAAATTCAAAAGAGCCTGGGACACCTAAATGGGGATAGATAAAAGTGGAAGGGCAGAGAACAGAGGAAGTAAAATAAATTAGGCAGGGGGGTATTTTCCGGCAGACTGGATGGGCCAAGAGGTCCTTTTCTGCTCATAAATTTCTATGTTTCTATGTAGATTCACTCTCTTGATACCAACAGAGCACCAACAGATGATGCTAGGATAACGTCGGGAAGTTTGGTGTATTCCATGCATTATGGAGGTGAACAGGCTCATATGTTGAATACAAGAAATAACTTGGTAAGCCACCTCAGTCAGTGGGCTTGCACTGCTGATATGTTGATTAATATCTGTAGCAATTACAGCACTTAGAAGGAGCACTTGTTTTTGTGCTTCTATTTTCATACCAGGGTCTGCTTCAGAAGTTGAAGAAAGCAGCGTTAGCCGAGTTGCATGTAAGCTGCATGTAAGATCAGCAGAGATGGATTCTGTGATAGAGTGGCATGGATATAGAAAGACAGAAAGAATCATTACAAAGGATTAAGGACTAAGGATATCACAACTATCATTAAGGGTTACAAAAAACATAATGTTAGAGACAAAGTGTAGTAGAATATAAACGAATGGCAGAAATGAATATACAAGGAATTCACTGATAAAAAAGTGACCCAGGGGCATAGTATTTGTGGGTTACTCATGGTTGTGGCTTGTCTTGATTCTATTTGTTGTTTTTTAAATTTATTCTTTATCCTCCTTTCACTCCTGGCTGGCCCTCCTTCACACTGACCCCCCCCTTCAACCCAGCCCTGTCACCTGGCTTCTCTCAGGACTTACCCTCTCGAGCCCCCCATGGCTTGCTCCCAAGGCGGGGTGACACAGTCCCTCAACCCATCGTTTCTTGGATCCAGATCTTCAGTAGGTGCCTGGATCACTGATGCGGGGCATGCGGAGGTTCAGTGATCATCCTGCCAGCCAGGGTGGTTTATGAATTTTCTCTTCTTCCTTCTTTGCTATATATCGCTCCCCACAGGGCCGCCAGCATAGGGACATAGACTCCAACATAAGAGTGCATTGGCGCGCTCATGCGAATAGCAACGTGGCACATTCCCCCCCCCATCCTGCATGCCCTACCACCCACAAGTCTGCAGGTGGCAGTGGTGCAGCAGGTTGTGGCACCCTCTCTCCCCCCCCAGAGGAGAAAAGCATCCCCTTGGATGCTGGATCCTGCTCCCCACTGGCCAGCTCCCCGAGGACCCAGGCTCATTTCAGAACCTGGGTTGCTGACATCAGGAGTGGTAGCGCTACCGCTGTGCTAAGGGCCGGATTATTCTATTTATATTTATCACTCTGCAACTTTTCTTTGTTTCTTTCTTTTTTTGGTCACACTTTGTATAGTTTTTTTAATTTTATGGTAAGTTTCATGCCACTGGATGGAATGATGTCACTGAGATGGTGCGGCTGAGCATTTACATATACCTCAAGTTGATTTCCCTGTTAGCTCATTATTACCTGGGTGGCCATTTTGTGTCAGGTAAACAATGGATAGTTTGGACTTCATCTGAAGCTATTGGAAGTAATGAGTTAGTGGTAATACTGCTGTCGACAGGAAAAGGCACAGCTGTTAATTTTAGTCAAAGCACTTTAGGTGAAGGCTGGTAACAGAAATAAGTTTTAAAGAGAAGTTTTAAAAGGTTTTTATGATAGCTGAAACTGGATGAAAAGTTAAAGACAACGAAAATGTGCAGATTTAAAAGAGCTCGTATTGTAAGTCGACAGTTTTCCTTCCTGACCACAGGCTGTCGCACAGCACCTCAGGACAATTCGATATGTTGCACCCAAGTTACATAGTTGAGACTAGGATAACGTGTTGGAACAGATTACAACACAGCATTCAACAGTATATAAAACTTCATCAAGCAGCTTCAATTGCATGTTTGTCTTTTTTGTGTGTGAAGAAACAATGTAAGTGGGTCACTTTTATGTAAAATTTAAATTTTATAGCTTGTATAGATTACAGCAGTTTCCTTCTGTTTTTATATACTCATGCATACGTCATACAATGTTGTTACTGCTTATTCACTTAGGGGTCGTATGATGTTCTACACAATTCAGAAGCAAACAATCCAGAAGGAAGAAACCATTTATCAGGTATCACTGCTGTACGAATATGAACTTATCCTAAACTGCTTGGGGAAAATGATGCCAGTATAGCAGCACAGAGAAAAGAAGATAAAGCTAAGTTCCTTGCACTTTAGATTGCAATCTTTTGTACACTGAATATTTTCACAGACACTATACCTAGGTGGATAATGTCTTCTGTGGAAATCCGATAGAAGAATATTTGGAGACATTTTATTGACTGTTTTTATAACAGAAAACACGTGGACATTTTATACAACAGATCCCTCTTTTTTTTTACAATAATATGTGTGTGTTATATTGGTAAATAGATTTCTGGTGCTTTACATCTGTGTGCTATTAAAAGGTGTTAGATAAATGGAATCATCATGGGGCAATCTGAAAAATATGGAGGTAAAGCAACCTCAAAAAATGAATAAAACAAAAGGTGAAAGGCCAAATATAAATTTATTAACTATACCTAGGGAAGCAAAAAACAATGAAAAAAAATACTAATTTTGTTAGTCCACCAGAGGGACATTGGGAGTTGTAAGGCAACATTAAAATATTCAAAAGCCTCAGAATGACCTCATCACCAAACACTGACAAGCAAGGTTCTCAGAATCCACTAAATGAATGAATGAAATTAAAGCCATTGAGAGACCACCAGGCGTACAGTTGACAGAATCTGATGCACCTGAAGTGGTGCGAGTAAATGCACTAGAAGAAACTATTTTAGAAACTGGGCCATAATTACACTGTTCTGACTTACTAGGACCAGAGAACACATGTACAGAGTCATACTGTTCTGACTTACTGGGACCAGAGAACACATGTAAAGAGTCAGTCCAGCAAGTGCAGGGGCATGTTGAAATAACTGAAGAGTGTAACAAAAAACAAGTTAATAATAAACAGTTGCCAGAAAATCGTATTTGAAAGATTTTGAGATATTTATCTTTCCCTATATTAGAAAAGTCTAGCCTTGATCCCTGTAAAAAAACAGAACAATATCCCACACTTACGGATAGATGAAAAAATTAAAAACCTCAAAAAAGTGCATCAGACACAGGATAAGAAAGATTATAAGTCAATTTCAGACAAATTTGATCAGTTCATGGTGGCTGTTGCAGGTGAAGCGTCAGTACTTCGATCAGAAGTTCTGAACAGTAGCAATTACGAGAAATGGTAACTCTATTAACAAAACTGTGTGAAAGCAGAAATAATAGTTGTCAGATAGTAAATACAGAAAATTTACAACAAATAAGTAACTGTGACAGCAATAATGCAAGTGGAAACTAACACAAATGGCAACAGCACTGCAACAATTACTGTACAAACACAACTGCAGAGTAAGAGAAAAGAAGTAGGTGCTCTGGTAAAGGAACTGAACGCAAGGAAAGGACAATAAGTAAATAATGCAAATCGTAAAACTGATGAGCAGGAACACATAAAAGACAATGAGAAAACAGTTTATATAGAAACATAGACTTTGACAGCAGATAAGGACCACTTGGCCCACCCAGTCTGACCATTTCCCTGATAAGCTGCAGATCCTAGTTAACCAACAGCCTACTTCTTACTAACCCCCACCATAATTCCCTAATGTCTGTCCCATGTATTCTTGAATTCCCCTACTGTTTTTGACCCCACAACCTCATCAGGAAGGCCGTTCCATGTGTCCACCACTCTGTGAAAAAATACTTCCTCATGTTGCCCCTGAGCCGTCTCCCCCCTCTGTCTTCAAATTGTGCCCCCTTATTCTTGCACATCTCTTTTTCTGGAAGATGCTACCTACTTGACTTTGTTGATTCCCTTGAGGTACTTGAAAGCTTCTATCATGCCCTCCCTTTCCCTCCTTTCCTCGAGGGTATACATATTAAGCTCCTTTAGTGTAGTTTAGTTTAACAAGCAAGTGAAGAAAAGGGAACATTTATATAAAAACGTTAATGATATTATCATAGGTAGAGGTACATGATAAAAGTAACAGTAAGAAAAAGGGGAATAGGAGAACAGTCCATTTTAAAGAGGCAAACAAAGTCAAAATACTATTAAATACTGAAGGTCATCTGGAAACAGAAATAAGGAGTGTTAGAAAACGGATGACAGACAGTAAAGAGAAAAAGATGCAGATAGGAAAAAATGTGGCCTAAAGTCAATTTTAAGGGTTTCCCCAAGGCTAAAACAGATGCACCCTGGAAATGGCTGTATATAACACAGCAAAGGGAGTGCTTGGGTACAGAGTGTTATGGGCTGACTTAAGGTCTGGTTATAAATACAGGATAGTACCCAATAAAGGTTGGATATGTGTAATTTTAACAAACAGTGACTTAAGGTCTGGTTATATATACAAGACAGTACCCAATAAAGGTTGGATATGTGTAATTTTAACATACAGTGACTTAAAAGGTCTGGTTAAAGATACAGGATAGAACCCAATAAAGGTTGGATATGTGTCACTCTAACAAACAGTGAAAAAAATACACTGCTAAGAGCAAGAGATGCTTTTAATGGGATAGGGTAAAACTAGATATAGTGTATGATGGAACATTGTTATACATAAAAATCCATCACTTTCAAAAGGTTGTTATGCTGTAGTAGCTATGTCATTGTAGCTGTTATGCTGCACTATGTATGCTACACTAGCTAGTGCATGCGCGTTACACAACCAGGAAGCTGCCGCAGCAGTGAAAATGAGAGTGAAGGAGAGCAGCACAGTGGGGGATAAACAAAGTAAAATAATTTAAATTATGTACTTTCGGTAGCAGTTGACATCTGACACTATAAAAAAACAATGATTATACAATGGGGTATGAAAATCCTGTAACCTCATTGGTCAAAACACATCACATGACTGTAATAAATCCTCCAGTATACCCACTGTAAAAGTTTTATATCACTACTAAAACAAAAACAACAAGTTGAACATTGTATAATAGCAATATACCATGACAGGGAGTGGGTATATGGGTGGATTTACCACTTCTGGTGTGGTTAAGTCACTTGGCTGTGCCTCGTGACTGAACCACACCAGGCATGGTAAATCCACCAACATACCCACTCCCTGTCATGGTATATTGCTTAAATACCTAACTATCAGTAACAAGCTTTGTTAGTACATCTCAAGGTTGCCCATGGCGATTGAATCTCTCAAGCTACACTCTTGAGGCTCAAGTGGTCGCCATGGCAACCTCTTGGTGAACTAACCAGCTTGTTACCAATAGTTAGGTATTCATTATTCTCTATACAACAATAAGAGTAACACAGTCGAATGATGAAATTACTCTTACCTATATTTTGGAATCGTTGTTCAAAGAAAAAAAATATTGCCCGTTTTACAAAGTCGGCTTTTGACTCAGTGAATCAGAACATACAGTAGGAAAATGTTACACAATCTTAATATTGACAACAGGCTATTAGCTATCCTGATGCTGTTACATACAGATAATCTGGCTAGAATAAGATATACCAGGGATAGTGCCTTTACTGGACCTATTCTTATTAGACAAGGGACTAAGCAAGGATGCTTGCTGGCTCCATGCCTGTTTAATTTGTACATTAACAGCTTGATACAGTGCTTAACACATGTAGATACTCTCTTGTCCCTAAAACTTATGGAACTAACATCAAAATATTAATATACATGGATGATGTGATCCTCCTCCTCTCACAGACTACAAAGGGCTTAAAAAGGGGACTTGTGGCTGTCATGGGTCATTTAACAGTAATAGGTCTGCAAATTAATGTTGATAAAACAAAAACAACCTAATTTGGGAACAGAAGTAGGAAAACTTGAGTAGTCTGTCAATTAAAGTATTTTTGGTGGGGGTGCTGCTAAGCTAATGGCGGCTAGACATGTTTTTTGAGAGCTCCGTGGTTACAATTGTCACGTCCCCGTAAAATCACAACCACAATTGCAACTTTAAGAGTTTACTTACTTATGAATAGACTTGGCAGTATTAGATTTATATCAGTAAATGTCGATTTCACTGCACACACACAAACTGATAAAAAATATTTCCATCGATACTAATCTAAATTTACAAATAGGAAAAGTAAGTTCTATTGCTATTTTGACATGTGAAGATAATTTGTGCTCAGTCTGTAAATCCTCTGGGTGGGATATTCAGACTGTGCCAGGCAGGGGCACAAGCCTGGGTGCAGCGCAACTGGGATGTGCCAGGCCATGGGCTGGGCAATATTCAGCAGTGCTGCGCCATGGCCCAGCACCGTTGAATAAGGCAGTGGGGGCACCCGCACCATGCACAGTGCAGTAGGACTGTGCCAGCACAAGTGCCAGGTGAGGAGCATGGGGTCGCGCCAGCACAAGTGCAGCTGCGCTAGGCGCAGCAAGAGTGATATTCAGACGTTAGCATGCAAATTAGGCCATTATGTACGCAAGGCACATATGGGGCCATTTGCATGTCATTATGGCCCCATGTGCATGTGGTGCGCCAATCCCCGGCGACTTGCACCTGGCGCCCTGCCAGGCTGCAGCCATCGGGGACCAACGCCTCCTGCCCCTTGGTGGGCAACATGCCCCAATGCCCGATAGCGGGCATAGTAATAAAGCATCCCTGGTGGTCCAGTGGACCCTACCCCACTGCCCGATCATGGGCATTATATAAATATATCCCTGGTGTCCAGTGGACCTGCTCCCCTGCCCAATCGCGGGTATAATATACACATATCCCTGGTGGTCCAGTGGACCCGATCCCCTGCCTAATCACGGGCATAAAATGGAAAAATAATTCCCTGGTGGTCCAGTGGACCCGATCCCCTGCCTGATCGTGGGCATATGGTTAGAAATCCCTGGTGGTCCAGTGGTACCCCCCTCCCCACCCACCGAGACCTGCCACCCTGCACCTCCCCGGTCAGCAGCGGGCCATAGCTCCCACCCGCCAACTGATAGCATATAGTACGGCTGTGAGCCGCTTCACGGTCACTGGCGCAGTTAACGGGCGCAGACCGTGAGCTGTACTACACAGTCCCAAAATGGAATGAACCATTCACATTTCAAGACGTGTAGTACAGTATGGTCTGCACGCCCATTGGCCCACACAGTGGACCAACAGGCATACAGCAGTACTGTACGCTGCGTCAGTCGGGCGGGTGGCCAGGCGGTTATGGTGGGGAGCTGCCGCCGCCACTGACTGGGGTGCAGGGTGGCAGGTCTCAGTGGGCGGGTGGGGAGGGGGTACCGCTGACCACCAGGGATATTCAACCGTATGCCCACAATCGGGCAGGGGATTGGGTCCACTGGACCACCAGGGAATATAATTTCACTTTATGCCTGCAGAACGGAGCAGGGATCAAGTCCACTGGACCACCAGGGAATTAATTACATTCTATGCCCGCGATCGGCAGGGGTTTCGTCCACTGGACCACCAGGGATTGTGTCAATGATGCCCGTGATCGGGCGATGTGTTAGGGACCACTGGACCACCAGGGAAATTACATTTATATGCCTGCGATTGGGCGGGGGGGGGGCATGATGTCTGGACTCTGTCTGGGGAGGTCGGGTGGCCACCCACAGCAGGCGGCTGCCATGTTGCACCCGGCAACCCACCTGTGGGGGTTCCCCAACATGCTCCTGCTTTTTACAGGTACAACTTTGCACCCCTCTGTGCGGCGCAAGGTGAGTTTGTGCCTGCATATGTGCCACACATCCCGGGCTGAATATCGGGATGTGCTGCATATGCATAGGCACGCCCCCCGCACTTGCGCCGCACACATTACTGGTGCACCCCAGCGCATCGTGAATTGCACAGCGCAGCAAACCCCTCTGAATATCGTGCCAGGACGCATCAGTGGGTTGCGCATGGTGCAACACTGTTACGCCATGCGCAACCCCTTTGAATATCCCACCCTCAGCATTTGCTGTCATTAACTGAAACAGTGAAAATTAAATCAATATAAATTGAAATAAATGCTTAAAATCCCATCACTTGCAGCAACTGTGAAAATTTAAAATTGATAAAACTAAAAATAAAAATCAGTATTTTCCATTGAAATTATAAAAATAAAAATCAAAACTGCCAACCCTACTTATGAAGCAGTAGTATTTATTTACATCTGTTTCCTTCCTGGAGGCCCTGAGCACCATTACAATAAAAGAGAAGCAAAATCAGTAATCCAAAGCAATAACTAATAAATATAATGACTTCCGTCAAAACTAATATAAAATACACAAACATAACATACAGTGAAATATTATGGAATTACAGGGGAATGTAATTACAGGAGGGTGAATGAGCGAGGCCACCACATCAGGATCGTGAGATCCAGGAGATGCCCTGGGATGAAATGGAATCCGGAACATGGTTCGCCTTGTCTGGTTTCCATACCCAAGGGCAACACCAACTTTGGTGGGTAGGTGGCCCGGACTGCCCTGGAAGTTCGTCCAACTCAGGCGGTGTTATGCAATGCCAAGTCCGTCAGAAACAAGACTGCAATTATTGCAGATGTTGTAGAAAGGGTGGATCTGACTTGCATTACCAAGACCTGGCTGCATGAAAATTCTGGTCCCATTTTGGAAGCTTTGACTCCAACTGTGTACTCGGTATTTCACCACCCAAGATTGGATCCCCCCGGGGGGGGGGGTTACAGTCTGTTTTAAGACTGAACTTAACCTCACGAGTGTACAAGTTGAGGAAGCTGAGTCATTCGAGTGTACTGTGGTAGCAGGTGTAGACTGTAGGATCGTCCTCATCTACCGTCTCCACCCGGAGATGAGAAGAGATTCCTTCAGGAAGTGGCAGATTTCGTCATCGACGTGGCATTTGAATCACCGAGACTGATGGTTCTCGGTGATATTAATGCCTGGAACGATGATGAACTCTCGCAGTTTGGACAGCACTTCCTCCAATTGATGTCATCTCTGGGCTTTACACAGATAGTTACCGCTGCTACCCATAAACACGGTCACTCCCTTGACTTAGTTTTTCTCCTGGGGATCAAGGCCTCTGATTTGGGGGTGGAATCAGTTGGATGGTCTGACCACTACATTGTGGGGTTTAATTTTAGTGCCCCCCTTTGTAGGCCTACCCCTGTGGAGATGGTCAGGTATCGCCCTTTACGAGATGTAAGCTCTGAAGGCCTGGTGGCGGTACTTGATCTATCATCCTTTCCAGTGGCAAACAATGATCCAGATGCCCTCATGGTAGCCTATAATAGGGCCATCTCGGCAGCTCTGGATCTCATTGCTCCTGTCCATGTTCGCCCTCTCTCCCTTCGCCCTCGGTCCCCATGGTTTGATGGGACCTTGAGAGAGAGATGCGGCCACTAGGTTGAAGGTTAGAGTATTGCTGGTGGAGATCCTCCCTTGATGATGACCACCTTAGATTGATGGAGCATTATCAAGCTTATCAATCTGCAATCACCCGTAAGAAGGCAGAGTTCCTGTCCGTGGAGATTGCAGCTGCTCAGAATCGACCAGCTCAGCTTTTTCGCACTGGACAGGCTGTGCAACCCAGCTTGTCTACAGGTCCGAAGGGCTTTTACGCAAAAGGAGTGCGATGAACTTGCTCGATTCTTTGCTACTAAGGTGGCTGACATCAGGGAGGCGCTCCAACCAGCACACTCTGAGGGTGTTGTTGTGGATCAGTGTGAGGCTGCTGCCTCTTGGTTTTCCTGGAATGCCTTCGACTGACCAGAATTCATGGAAATCATGCAAATTGTCTGGAGTGCATGCCCTATGTGCTGTAATTTGGATCCAGGGCCAACCTCCCTGATTTTGGGTTGTATCGACTCTATTGGTCTGGTCCTAGTACGGATAGTCTGGTGCTCCCTGGAAACAGGTCAGTTTCCAAGCTCCCTTAAGGAGGCTGTGGTAACACCACTCCTGAAGAAAGCTTCTTTGGACCCAGACTGCCATGCAAACTATGGACCAATCTCTAATCTTCCCTTTTAAGGGAAGGTGATTGAGAAGGTAGTGGCTGTACAACTGGAGAACCATTTGACCATCCATGATATCTATGAACCCCTCCAGTCCAGTGTTCGAAAAAGGCATAGTACTGAGACAGCGCTGGTTCGGGGCTCAATGATCTCCTGATGGCTAGAGATCAGAGGAACTGTTCCATTCTGGTCCTCCTTGATCTCTCATCAGCTTTCAACACTGTGGACCATGGGGTTCTGCTTGATCGTCTGAGGTTCATCTGTGGACTATCAGATGTAGTCCTCAGGTGGTTTACGTCTTACCTCACTGGAAGAACTCAGTGAGTGGTTTATTCCTCCGACCCAGTTTCTCTGTCTTGTGGGGTTCCTCAGGGCTCAGTATTGTCCCCCATGTTGTTCGCAGTGTATATGCTGCCCCTCGGAAACATTGTAAGATGGTATGGGCTGAGGTTTCACTGCTATGCTGATGATACCCAGCTCTACCTTTCTTTTGCACCTGATCAGGATGGAGCTCTCTCAGTCTGTAATAATTGCCTTAGTGAAATCCAGGAGTGGATGGATTTGAGTTGGTTGAAGTTGAACTCGGAAAAGACGGAGGTGTTGGTAGTGGACTCAGTGCACCGGATAGGGGGGTTGGGAGTTGGTTCACCCTCAGGACTTTATCTTGGGGGTGTTTCACTCCTGACCTCTGAACATGTGCATAACCTGGGGGTAGTACTTGATGAGGGTTTGATTATGCATTTGCAGGTGTCTGCTGTCGTCAAGTCCGCATTTTACCATCTCAGGAATATCTCCAGGATTAGGCACCTTGTTCCATCCAGCGATCTCCCTATGCTGGTCCATGCCTTTGTGTCCTCGCATCTGGACTACTGCAACTCCCTTTACCTAGGGCTTTCTGGGGTTGAAATCAACCGCCTGCAGCTAGTGCAGAATGCAGCGGCCCGGCTTTTGACTGGTACTTCTCGGTCCAGCCATATTTTGCCGGTGTTGTGTGGACTTTACTGGCTGCCAGTACAGTGGTGGATCACCTTTAAAGTCGGTCTTCTTTTTTTTTTTATTTTTTTCCCCCTGGCAGGACCCCGTCTTTTTCCATCAGCCCTGGTCATGGCCCCCGGAGACCTCCACCACCGTCTATGGCTGCTGAGGTCCCTCAGTCGACCCACAGCTTACCCCAGATGGGGCCAGCCACCTTCTACGGTGACCATGGAACCAATGTCTGGTCGGGGACCCGCAGCGACGGTGGTGTAGTGAGGTCCTCCGGGGAGGGCTTCATGTGCACGGTGGTCCTTGCCTGTCTCGATTTTCCACCATTTTGTTACAGAGGCGGGGACGTGCAATGACGCCAGCATCCGCCCCGCCTCCCAGAACTGTACGTGTCGGATGCCTGGGATCCCCCGGCCTCTGCCAGGAGTCCTCAGTGCGTCGATCGCTTCCCCCACCCTTCCCCCGGAGAAGGAGAGCAGTCCATAGGAAGCTCCATCCTTCTCCCCCCGGCCGGCCCTCCGATGATCCAGGTCTGTTCCCGAACCCGGGTCGCCAGTGTCGCAAGCAGAAATCCCACCGCTGCGCCAGTGGGCCGACTACTAAAGTCAGTCTTCTGACTTACAAAGCCCTACATGGACTTGGCCCTGACTACCTGAAAGAGCCCCTGGTCTCTTACTGTCCTGGGTGATTGCTCCACTCAGCTGGTGAGGGGTGCTAGAGATCCCAAGGGTGTCCTTGAAATCTTCTGGGGCTCGTACATTTATGTACGCAGTCCGAACCTCTGGAATTCTCTACCCTGCCAGATAAGGGAGTGTGCGACCATGGAGGAGTTTAAAAAGGCCCTAAAAACATATTTGTGAACCCAAGTATTCGGAGTCTGATCGTATTATTTTGATTACTTGTTTTTATTGTAATGATTGGAATTTTATCTATGTATTTTGTATTGCGCCTTGATTTTTTGAAAGGTGCCTTAAAAATAAAGTTTTATTATTCACAGTGCTTCACCTATGCATTATAAAGCATTATCAAGAAGGAACTGAATTAGCAGTGGTGGTGTTTTATGGAGTCAGCCCTAGAATTCTCTGTGGATAAGTTTGTATCCCCTAAACTGGTTGGGAGAGGTGCTCTAGTCCGGGGGTTCAGCAAACCCCCTTGGAGTAGCTGGAGTGGGTGGCTCTGGCAGTACCCTGGAAATGGGTATTAAGCCCAAACCACATAAACTGGCTCTTGTTTCCATTCAGGCAGTGCTTGCCGACTTTGAGGCAGAAGTCCAGTCCTCTACTCAGAGAATGCAAGGAATGCTTATTGGAATTACTAAAAGGTGTGTGGCTATTGAGAAAAGGGCCGAAGAAACTGAGAAGGCTGTTAAGGCTAATGAGCTCGAGTTGAAATCTCAAAGTCCCTGAATATTGAATGTGGAAGGGGCTGTTAACGCTGCACTCCATGAGTAACAGGCTCAAGCCACAAGGGTAGAGAGACTAGCAAATTTGATTTTGTTGAGGAACCTGTGGATTATAGGATTTCCTGCTACCATCCTGGAAAGGGAATTGAAAATATAAGTCCAGATAGCTTTGAACACTGTGTTTTCTTTGGACCCTCAAGGGCAGTTGGACTCTGTATACCATCCCAAATCAACATAGCAGGTGAAACAGACACAGCAATAGGCATGACTGAACTGGAGCAAGGTACATTATAATGACTTTTCAAACACTCCCTAGTAGGCAAAAAATCTTGCAACTGGCTAGGCAGAACAAGAATTGTTTTTTACTCTGGAGTGAGGTTACATATCTATCCAGCTTCCCAATGTAGAAGGAGAAGATTTCCTAGCATTTTGTCAGAATTTAAAGAAGCAGGGGTTCCTTCTTCTCCCTTCACACCTGCCTGAATGAAAATAGCTTTTCAAGGGAAGGAACATTTTTTTTTTGAAGGATCCTAATCGAGCTAGACTTTTTTCAAGACAAATGTACAATTACCCACAGATACGGGTTACGACCTTGCCGAAGATGCTGCATATTTAACTGAATATCATATGGTCCAGTCAAACTGACTGTGCATTAGTGGATATAATAATTCATTATTTGTTGTGTTTTCTCTTCTGACCTGTGAGGTTTTGGACAAGCAATCTGGAGTGGGAAAACATGACTGCTTAAACCTTAATGATAAACATGGGAAGATTTTGGGTTTAGCAAAATGTCATGCTTCTTTTGTACCTTTAAGCAGGGATGAAAATGCATGGTGCACTTAAATTACTAATATACTAATTAATGTTTATGATTTCATAGTTTAAGTTAATTTATGATTGCTTGATAACCCCCTGAAATTAACAGAACATTTTTTAGCTTTATTTAGTTTTAAAAAAGAAGCTACTGTAGTAATATATCAGAAATGCTTATGTGCTATACCAATATAATTACTGTTATGCTTCTATGAATAAAAATATAGTTCAGTTATAGTATTTCTCTAGAAGTAACAGAGTTCTGTTACCTAGGTGTAACATTTCTTAAATACATCACTGGGAATATCCAACTGAAAAAAATTAAAGAAAATGCTAATAAAACCAAATTGCTAATTAAAACCATCCTGGCATTAAACAGGGTTGCAGCAAGTTTTGTGGATAACTCATTTCATTCATTAAAAACAGACTCTGAATCAAAAGTAATAAATCAGCCTCTTTATGGTAGTGAGGTTTGGAGAATAGCCAATAAATATTCTCGTATAGAAACTATTCAAAATTCCTTTACTAAAACTGTCTTGGGATTCCCGTGGGATACATCTACATCATCTCTGCGAACAGAATCGGGAATGCAATCCATGGAGAGTAAAGTAATAAAGGAGCAATTCCGTTACAGTACAGTATATACAATATGAGAGTTAGCAAGTTACCAAAGCCGTGATGGAATGAAGCTGTAGAAATACAGGGTAATAATTTGTTCCAACACAAACAGTATTCTGAAACTACATGGTCTGTCCAGCATTTGGGCAGAATATCCACTTAACTCCCCACTGAGATATGCAAACGAAGCTGAAGAAAGAATAAAAGACATCTCTATACAACGTATTTTGAGAAAATATATAATATTGATAATATGAAGTGATATACAAATATTACAGATATTACTGGAATTAACAGCTGGTTAGTTATTTTGTGAAAATAGACTACATGGAAAAATATTAGCAAATTGTTTTGCATGGCATCCTTTTAGGGTACCTACTGAATATTGTTAATATTTCTACCAAAGACTACGTGTCAAAATGAGTTTGCAAAAATGATTAATCACAACCGAACACTTGATAGTATACTGTTGTGCTCTAAAAGAAGAAAGAAAAAGGTGTATATCCCCATTATTATATAAAAAGTATTTTATGACAGACAAAAAATTTAATATTTAGTAACTCTGCACAGTGAACATATTCTTTATGCTGTCACACGGTTTGGTAGTAAGGTAATGAAATGACTGTTGAAAAAGACTGACGTTATGAGTTTTACTACAGTGTACGTAATGAGGATGCCAATATTTGATGAAACCTGTGTAATTCTCTTTTTAAATTTCTGTACATCTTTTTTAATCATGTGATTACATTGTTTTTCGTGTAACAAATATCATAAATCTACTGATTTTATACATTTCAATAAAAATAACCTTGAACCTTGAATAATA
This sequence comes from Neoceratodus forsteri, assembly GCA_016271365.2. NCBI lineage: Eukaryota > Metazoa > Chordata > Ceratodontiformes > Ceratodontidae > Neoceratodus > Neoceratodus forsteri. The sequence continues at coordinate 1,101,089,021 of CM057450.1, read as the reverse complement.
AGCAGAGATAAGTGGGAAGGAAGGGACACCTGTGATATAACAGGCAGGGTAAATACAGCAGATTGGATGGGCCTACTTGTCCTTTTCTGCCAAAACATTCTATGTTTCTATGACTTCTTGTGGTCACTCCAGAGTAGGTCTACAGGAAGAAAGCGAGAAAATAGCCAATAAATTGTGTGCTAGTTTTGTCTGTGCCTCTGTCTAACTTTGCCTGCTCAAGGATTTCCACATAGAAAAAGCATACAAGGGTTTATAGTGTATACCAGGCTTCACACACCCCACTAATGCAAAGTGTTATGAGAAGTATGCGTAAATCAACATGCATTCATTTCAATGTTTTGTATTAGCTATTTTGGGCTCACCAAAACCCATTAAATAAGATCAGGAGGCAGTTTCCATCATACTCATTGGCACAGATAAAAAGAGAGAGACCCACATACAGTTGGAGATGTTTGTCGTTCAGTATTGGGAACTCAGAAGTTTCCTTATAGCCACTCACTAAAGCTGCCATACATAAATGGATTTTGCTACTGTATCTGCAGGACAGTGGCACAGCTTCAATTATGCAGACTGTCTGCCCAGATATTAATGGTAGCATATAGACTGCCTGACCATTAACATTCCAGATTCCAGTAGCACTGGGATTGGCCCATAGCATGGGAAAGTTTTTCTTCTAACCTTCTTGCACCATACCTTAATGGCTACTTGCCTGCCATGCCACTATCCAGATATACTGTTTTTTTACCAATCTGGGGAGTTCTATATGGCGCTGTCTGAGGGGTGCACTGGGCTCCCTTGGTTACCTTTCCTCCTCCTCCACACCCATCTCACAGCCTCCTTACCTCCCCATCCTACCCCCTCTATTCCTCCAACCCTCACCCTACCTCACATGCCCCCTACCTCCCTATACCCTACCTCCTCTACCCCATCCCCGGCCTCCTTTCACCTACCCCTCCTTCCTCCCTCCTTATCTCTGGACAAAGCCTCCTTGGCCGATTCTCAATGTTGATTATGTTCCCCACAGTGTCTTTTTTCACCAACTGTTAAGTGCATTTTGTGATGTTTGTAAACCTGATCATATTGTCTATTGCCTGTTATATTGTATTTTATCTATAGGTTATCTCCAGTCTACCAATGTTGAATTTTTTTATTATTCTCACGCATGGAACCTTTGTAAAAGGGCTTCCAGCTCAAAGGTACTTGTAATCCAAGATCTTATAAATAAATAAATACTTTCACCCACCAAAACTGCCATGCACAAACATGTGCTGTGGTTTACAGGAGGTGGAGTCTCCCCTGTAACAGCAGTGCAGCACAAACAAATGTAACTTACCTGTCCAGATGTTAGTGATTGCATAAGGACTGTGTAACAACTAACATACATGGCTATGACAGTGGCAGGGGTCATCCCATGGTATATGCCCCTGGCACATGGTGCTACCGCCAAACTCATTCCCCTTAACCCGTCCCTTGACGGCCATGACAATATTTATATATTCCATTCCATGCCATTCATGATGCTGTGATGGCCACAGAATCCTGTGAACTGGTTGTCATTTGGCAGCTCCTCTTTCCATGGCTCCAGTCTATTTCTTAGGTGGCAATTAAAACCTTCTACCTACCATTGCCACCTATACTCTGTTGTGCAGATTTTAAAGATTGTTGCATTGACTGTGTATGAGTAGACTGTGGTGAGGTCTGAGTAGTAACACATGAAACAGAATTTTGTATCAGCTACAACATTTTGTAGGTCGCCCCCCCAACACACACATCTAGATGTTTATACCCATGACGCTTTAGGCTAAGTTTGAGGCTTTTGATGCTGTGTGTGCTTACAGAAACCACACTAATTGAAAGTATCTGTTTTCTGTTATCATTTACGCAGCCCATATATGTGCTGTTTTTCTTTCTGATCAACATTTAAATTACTTCACCTCTTTCCACCAACTACAACAAGATTAGAAGATTAATTTCTCCCATTTCTCCCAGAAAGCTAAAGTATAGGCATTGTCCGTTCTTATGCAATTCAGTTTAAAACACTGATTCTGGAGTCCCAAATGATGGTTGTCGTTAGAGGCTGCTTTTACCATTGCCATATCTCTTCCCTCGCTTGAGCCTTGAAATAACTTGAAATAATAATGCAGCCCTATGCTTTTTTAAGTACTGTAGCATAGTCGTCCGTGTCAGACATGTCCCAATGGTGCAAAATGGTGCAGTTTGTCTCCTCGTTCTGGTATTCTGTATTTGAGGCGTATGTGTGTGTGGAAACCATGCAAACTGGAAAGTATCTGTCCTCTTGTACCATTTATGCATTCTATACATTGTTCTTTTTTCTGATCAGCATATAAATTATTTCACCTCATCCCACTTACTATGACAACAACAAGACTTCAAATGTATCTGTTCCCAGCTTACAAATGTGTTCTTTATACGTGATAGCTTAGAGGAGATGCCACAACTTATCTGTAGTGGAGTCCTGCTTCTATTTAGGGCAGCTTGACATCTCCCAAAACCATCGCTACTTTGATGTTAGTCATGTTGAAGGTGCCTAACTCTTCCTCCTGCCAAAGAGAACATTTTGGCTCACACTGTATACTTTACAAGAACGTGTAAAAGCAGCCATTGTTGGCTGCACCCAGCTCGTTTCAAAAGCCAGCCATCTGCGCTACCTTGGGTACGTTTAAGCCAGCAGTTTGCACTGCCTTGGCTGTGATCACAGGGGCACAATCATTCATCTAGGCTGGGGTTGTCACTGGTCCCACAGCTGTACACCCTACTGTGGACCACCAAGTGAAGCCTTTCAGAAGTCTTCGTTGACTGGACTCCAAGACTACAGTGACACAGGGCACAAGGGTGCCACACGGCATCATGGTGCTGCACTCAATGTGCTGACTATTTTTTGTGTTGTTTCTCTCTGCCATCCTCAGGACATCTACAGACTTAGGATTCACAGCACAAATATGCCTGCACTTGAACCATCAACATCCTTCCATCCAAACATGCTGCACAGATGCACAACCGTGCCATAAAATATTATCTGGAAGACTTCTATATACCTAATCCCTTGCTCCACATGGCCCATCCCTGCTCTACTCCCCAACCCCCCCCCTCCAGCCCATGCACAGACCTATGCACACAAGTGCTGGGAGTATCCAGAGTCTGTGGCTACAGCCCCATGCTCATGTGTCCAGAGGTGCAGAGCAAAGCAGCCAAATAAGCAGACTTTGTGCATCAGGCCCTTAGATTTTATGAGCTGGAGTTTGCCCTGATGTTCCCAGTAACAGTGAGTAGTGTGTGCTACCTCCTCACATAGCTTCCTCATTAGAATGGTCCTGTCAGATGGGTGCCCCAAGCTACTGAGAATGCTGCAGAACCCTGAAGACCCACAGTGTTTTAAAAGGATCACTTTTTATCTATTTAAAATGCAAAAACAAAAATTAAAAACTGAAGCAGACTAGAAAGATGGAGAATAAAGGGCACCTCAATGGAGAGGAAAAAAGGACAATCACAAAAAGAACAAAAAGGGTTTGGCACAAAATTTCAGGCATCACATAGGGATGATACCAGGTATCCTGGCCAACGTTCCCTCTTTCTAAGAGTTTCCTTTTCTAATTGGTTGTTTTTCTGTTGCTGGTGAATAATGACCACCAGTATTGTCTTCATGTATTCACTGCCATGCCAGTACAGAAGTTACACGTTCATAAAGCCATTTGAAATCCTTTACAAGCGTTATAAAATACCATGTTGTACAAACTATTCCACTGTGAAGTGCGTGTGTGTGTGTGTGAAGGGGGCAATGTTAACACATGCAGTACATCACTTTTGCAACAGTAAGCTTTGTTACAAACCCGACTGCAGGCATCAAGCAACACCACTTACCAGTGAATGACCAATTCTCAGCACAGCAGCGCTTGCCATTCTCCGTGTCTGAAAGTATAAAAATGAAAAATTAAGAACTATCAATCATTTCTGGTCAGTCAAGAAAGTCATAGGTAAAAAATGCAACAAAACAAAATAGCAAATGGTGAATACTAACTGCTGCTGGTAATAGTCAATGAGCTATATTCAGCAACATTACCTCAGTGGTAGCACCACTTTACTTTGCATCATAGAAACATAGACTTTGACGGCAGATAAGGACCGTTTGGCCTACCTAGTCTGCTCATTTCCCTACCTAGAGGATAAGCTGCATATGCTATTTAACCAACAGTCTATTTCTTCCTAACCCCCCCCCCACAAAAATTGCCTTATGTCTGTCCCATGCATTCTTGAATTCTCCCACAGTTTTAGACCCCACAACCTCCTCAGGAAGACTGTTCCATGTGTCCACCACCCTCTCTGTGAAAAAATACTTCCTCACATTGCCCCTGAGCCGTCCCCCTCTATCTTCAAATTGTGTCCCCTTGTTCTTGCACATCTCTTTTTCTGAAAGATGCTACCCTCTTGGACTTTGTTGATTCCACTGAGGTACTTAAAGATTTCTATCATGTCCCCTTCTCCCTCCTTTTCTCAAGGGTATACATATTAAGCTCCTTTAACCTCTCCTCGTATGGCTTCTCTTGCAGACCCTGCACCATGTTAGTTGCCCTCCTCTGAACTGCCTCCATCCTGTCTATGTTCTTTGGAGATGGGATCTCCAGAACTGGACGCAGTACTCAGATGGGGTCTCACCAACTGTCTGTACAGGGGATAACAACTTCCTGTTTTCTGCTGGTGATGCCTCTCCTATACATCCCAGTATCCCCAGCCTCCCTACCGCCTTCTCACATTGCTTGCCAACCTTAAGGTCATCTGATATGATACCCCTAGGTCCCTTTCCATTTTGTAGTTGTTACTACCTCCCCACTATGTAATCTTCCCTGGGTTTTGTTTCCCAGATGAATTACTTTGCACTTCTTTGCATTGAATCCAAGCTGACATACTTCTGACCATTCCTCCAACCTTGCCAAGTCCCTTCTCATCCTTTCCACGCCTTCTTGTGTATCAACCCTGTTGCAGATCTTTGTGTCATCTGCAAAGAGGCATACTTTTCCTTCCAGTCCCTCTGCAATGTCACTTATAAAGACATTAAAAAGGACTAGACCCAGTACTGAACCCTGCGGTACCCCACTAGTAACCCCTCTTTCTTCAGAGTGGACTCCATTTACAATTACCTTCTGTGTCCTGTTGTTCAGCCAATGTTTTACCCAGGCTACCACCCTGGGACCCACTCCAAGGCTGGTTAATTTGACTACTAATCTTTGTGGGACTGTGTCAAATGCCTTGCTAAAGTCTAGGTAGGCCATGTCCACAGCCCCTCCCTGGTCTACTACTTTGGTCACCCAGTCAAAGAAATCAATTAGATTTGTCTGACATGACCTTCCTGCTGTGAACCCATGCTGCCTTGGGTCCTGTGCCCCACTGGCCTCTAGGTACTCAACAATTCTTTCCTTCAGAAGTGATTCCATCACTTTCCCTACTACAGAGGTCAAACTGACAGGTCTGTAGTTTCCTGCCTCTGTCTTGCTCCCACTTTTGTGAAGGGGAATCATATCAGCTTTCTTCCAGTCCTCAGGTACCACACCATCCTCCCATGATTTGTTAAAAAGGGTAGTCAGTGATGTTACTAGTTCTCTGCTTAATTATTTTAGAATTCTGGGGTGAATTCCATCTGGCCCCATTGCTTTGTCCACTTTCAGTTTTAGGAGTTCTTTCAGAGCCTTTTCTTCTGTGAAAGGACTGGGATCGACCCCACCCCCTCTCCAGAGTGCTTCTGTTAATTGGATTAGGCACCTCCCCCACTTCCTCTTTTGTGAATACTGAACAGAAGTATTCTATTCAGTATCCCTGCTTTTTCACTGTCACTCTGCCCACCCACCATCCATTCTATTCAGCCTCACTATCCCTCCCTTTGTCTTTCTACACTCCCTGATATACCTATAAAAAGTTTTATCCCCCTTCTTAACTGAGTTGGCTATCTTTTCCTCAGTTTGTGCCTTTGCTATTCTGACTACCCTCCCTGCTTCCTTCTGCCTTAACTGGTACAGTTCTCTGTCCTGCTCCTTCTGTGTTTCTTATACTTCCTAAATGCTATATTTTCCTCCCTAACCATTACCGCCACTTCTTTTGAGAACCATAGTGGCTTTTTCCTTCATTTTGATTTATTTGCTTCACACAAAGGCTTGTTGCCTCTGTGATGGCAGTTTGGATATTTCCCCATTGTTGCTCCACCCCTCCTTCTAGCCTGTTTGATAGTGCTTTTCTAAGGCACTCTCCCATCTTGCCAAAATCAGCCCTCCTGATGTCCAGAACCCTCACTTTTGTATGGCTTGGCTCTGTAGCTGAGTTTATCGTGAACCACACTGTCTGGTGGTCACTTGTTCCCAAATGGCTACCCACTTCTAGATCTGAGATCCTCTCACTGTCCCCATTTGAGAATACGAGGTCTAAGATTGCTCCCTCACGAGTAGGTTCCAAAACTAGCTGTCTGAGGCATGCCACCTGAAGGGCATCAAGAATGGCCCTGCTTTTTGGATGTGGCTGCAGCAAGGTGCTCCAGTTAACATCTGGCATTAAGGTCCCCATCAACAGTATCTCCCTTTCTCCCCATCCTAAGTATGCCTTCTGTCATATCCTTGTCCATTCCCTCCACCTGACATGGGGGTCTGTATACAACCCCTGTGCGGATTGGGGTGCCATTTCCAGTCTCTAAGGTGACCCACAGTGCTTCCTCTCCTCCCTGTTTACTCTTTTGTTCAGTTGCTTTTATCCCTTCCCTTACATACAGAGCTACTCCGCCCCCCTTCTGCCCTCCCTGTCTCTCCTGTAGGTTGTGTACCCTGGTATGTTAACATCCCAGTCATGGTTCTCTGTGTACCATATTTCTGTGACTGCTACAATATCTAGGCATCCCTCTTCCATCAAGGCCACCAGTTCAGGGAGCTTGTTGCCCAGACTACAGGCGTTGGTACTCATTATCCTCCATTTCTTGATGGCCTTAACCCTTTTTGCTCCATCCCTGTCCTTATTGCATTTGTTACTTTCTCCATTTACCCATGCGCGTCTCCCTATTGACATCTGTATGTTGGTGTCTACCTCACTTAGTACCCCGATTTTTTTTGGTGGGGCTAGGATTTCCCTGCTCCTTTCCAGTGCCTCCTCCCTTGGCTAGTTTAAATGCTTACCAATGAAGTATTTAAACCTATCACCTAGAATCCTGGTTCCCCTCCTGGACAGATGCAGACCATCACGCCAGTATAGGCCTGCATCCCTCCAGGTGGACCCCCAGTCCCCAATGAAGCCAAAACCCTGAGCTCTACACCAGTTTTTCAACCACTGATTGAATCCCATGGTGTGGAGCACCCTAACCTCATCTGTACCATAGACAGGCAGCACCTCTGAGAAGGTTACTGTGTGCTATTTGTCTAAGGCCCCTCCCCATCTCCACAAATGCTTCTTGCACTGCTCTGATGCCTTTCTTAGCCAGGTCATTTGTCCCTAGATGGACAATGACATCCGGCTCCCTCCCCTGTGCAGCTGCTCCTGTGATCCTGAGGATTCGCTCCCTGTCCCTCCAAGCCATGGCGCCAGGCAGGCACCTTACCTCCCTCTCCCCTTCCTCCCCCAGTTCTACCTTCCTAACAATGGAGTCCCCCACCAGGAGTTGTTTCCTTCCCCTGTGGGGTCCCATGCCACCCTCCTGTGGGTCTCCTCTGTGGAGGTTCCCAGCACCCTCCTTGGTCTCCACTGTGGGTGCCTCCATAGAGGAACCACACTTTTCCAGAACAGCATAGAAATTGTAGAGAGGTACAACTGGAGGGATGCACCTCTGTTCCACCACCCTCACCCTCACATAGCCTACTGTTGTCCAACCGCTCCTCTTTCTTGGCAACCTCTGAGGCAACGGCAGTGACCCTGGTGGTCCCTGAGTGGGAGAGGAGGTCCCACAAATCCTGGCCAACTCAGCCTGGAGATGAGCAACCTCCTCCCCTCAGCCCAGAGAGGCGCCTGCAGATGGGATAACACTGCATCCTCCAGAACGTCTCCCGGAAGACTGCTGCTCCACAGCCACTGCACTGCACCACTCCCATCATGTCTTTTTTCTGGCCCCCTAACTGTTGTTTGGAATATTTACTCTTTCCTCCATTTGTTTTTCTTTTTTTTTTCTTCCCCTACTTACTTACTTACTTACTGCCTCTGTGCCTTTTTAGCTCCTGATCTTCCTGTTCTGAGACAAGAAGTTCCTATATTTCTCAGTAGTCTCTTTACTTGCTCAGAGTCAGACCTCCAGCAGCTAGGGGGGGGGGACAGAGAGCTACTCTTGCCCTTCTAGGATGGTGAGGTTTGGTGGCTCTGTGATCACTCATGTCCTGCTCCCAAACAGGAAGTTCCTGTTGTCAGTTAAATCCTGTGCCTATAAAAGTAGAACTGGTTTGGGGTGGAGGGAAGGAGGGCAATATAGTCCCAGTAGAGAAGTTTTAGTTATACCAGTAGCTTTTCTCCTGGTGTTCTGTCTGTTCTCTGGCACAAACTATCTAGGGTAGTGCTTAAATCTGGTTTTAACCTGGCTTCTTCTAGCTAAGCCACTCCCTCTACTTTGCAAATCTTTCCACACTTAATTTCACAAATAACAATTCCCTTCTGACACCTGTGACAAGCACCTAGATAAGTACACAGATAACAGATAACAATTTACTTCAACTACCTCTGACAAACACATACTTTTTTTTTACCCTAAATTGAAGGTCCCAGTACAAGAGTTCTAGTTCTTAGTCCCAGCAGAGAAGTTTTAGTTATACAAGTAGCTCCTTCCTCCTCGTGTTATGTCTGTTCTTTGGCACAAGTTATCTACTAACTGGATTCAGCAGTCCCCCATATTTTTTAATGACACATTGCTGAATCGGGTTAAATGTCATAACACAGGCAGTAATATTCATGTATATAGGTCAATATGCCAGAGATTAGCAGTAGTTGCTAACCAGTTTTAATCACCCATAACATTTTTACACTGCCTATTATTTTTTTCTATTCTCTGATTAGTTTCCCTTTATTGTTAGGAAATTATAGAGTTCTGTGAAACCAAAGTAAATAAGCCAGTACCAAAACTATTTATGTTCCTTCACCCTCTGTTTATATAGTTTGGTCCAATGAACACTCCGTAGACAAAGGAAGGCACAGTTTACACTAGAAGCCTCAGACAAAGAAACCGATAGCAGAATGCTTAATGAATCCACCCTGCTTCATTGTAATTTTTTGGTATTACTTGTTTATTGATTTTGCAAGACACATGCTCACAATATCATTCAAGAAATAGAGAGGACACATCAAGTATACATGGTATTAGCAATATGCAGTCAAATATGAGCATAATACCCCTCCCCATTCGTTACATCAAAGAGGGGAATCCCAAAAATTATAGCTCAACATTATTCCATAGGAATGCAGCTAAAAGGAAAAACTTTAGAGAGCACTGTAACTGTCAGGCCCATCATAGGACCCGACGGTGCCCATAATAAATTCCCAGGATATAATCACTAGAGCTCTCTCATTCCCTGAATGTAAGTTCAGTATAGTCACTTCCCATATTAAGATATAGCATAATCCCAATAATATCTTGTTAACAACAACACTTAAAAAAAGCCCTCGCCTAAAGTCCAAAGCAGTTTCACATAAATCTGTAGACTGAGCGGCAACCCCCATACTTTGGACAGCCATTTTGGCTAAGAATCAAACAAGCAACCTCATGTTGAATAAAGCCCCACAAGTCCAGTTATTCTGCAAGTCAAAGGCTCAGCTAGGCATAAATCTTCTGCTACCTCTGACCCCTCATTATACCCACTTAAGAACTTCAGTCCTCCTCTGATGAGGGTTCTCCATCTTCAGCCAGTCATTCTGGGTCTTTTCCCATCAGATGCAGTATTTTCTCCACATCTTCCAGCTCACTAAAGGAATACAATTGTCCCTTCCACATTAAGTGCAGCCTCGCGGGGAATAACAGCTGATGTTCCACTTTCAGCTGCCGCAACTTCCCTCGAACTCCATCAAATGCCTTGCGTCTTTGCCTAGTGCTGAAAGCCAAGTCCGGGAAGATTTTTTTATTTTTTTTTTTTTTATTTTCTTTTTATCCCTCCTTGCCTGCTCCCGGAGACCTCTCCTTCCTTCCTCTCAACCCCCGTTCCACCTTCAGTGGGATCTGCCCCTAGAGTGCCTCCTCTTTTTCCCCTCCTGCACATTGGGGTCTGTCCCTCTTTTTTTTTTTGGTGGTCCAGATGGTACCAGAGAGGCTATCATCTAGGCTGCCGGGAGGTGTTTTCTGTTTTCTCCCTGTTTTCCCCCTACCCTCAGGGACGTTGAGCGCTAGAACGTATGTCCCGAGTGGTGGCGTACGAGACCTCTCATGCGCCATCAACGTCCCCCCTCCACAGCTCCGACGAATGGAGCCGCCTCCATCCACTTCAATTGTCGATGCTTCCACCCGGCCTCTGAGAGGGATGCAGAGCCTTGATGGGTTCTTGGTTCCCACCCTGAGGGAGAGAGAGCATCCGGTGACGCTCGATCCTCCCTCTCCCCTGCCGACCCCTGGCCACCCGAAGTCCACTCCCTAACCTGGTTGCCAGCGTGAGCGAGGTGTGTGGCGCCCAGCGCCTAACCTCAGCGCGCCACCGGGCCGGCAGTCCGGGAAGATATTAATGCTGTCTTGTCCATATTTCAGTGTTCTCCGTTGGCGGGCAATTTGCAGCACTCTGTCCCGATCCCCGACTCTGCGACAGACAACCAACAGAGTTCTCGGAGCCTGGGTGCCAGTCGATGATCTCCTTGGAGTTATTCGGTAGGCTTTCTCAACTGAGATTGGGGGGGGGTCTTCCTCATCCAACTCTAAAAGAATGGGTAAAAATGTTTTAATGAATTCAACGCAGTCTTCCCCCTCCACCTTTTCCGACAATCCTAATATGCGGAAATTCCTCTCCCAAATCTGGTTCTCAATCAACTCCAGCCGCCGGTGAAGCAAAATATTTGCTTTTATAAGTTGAGTATTTGCATCACAGGCTCGCAATACCACACCTTCGGTTCGCTTAACTGTTTTTTCAGTTTGGTCCATCCTGGTTTCTAGGGCCAAAACCCTAGGTGTAAGCACATCCAGTTTTTTTACCAAGGTCCTGTACAGTTTTCGCCAATTGGTTGAGGGTAGCTTGGATAGTGCATAGCGAAGCTTCCTCCTGGGAGGTAGCACCCAACAGCGTGGCGTCCTCAGATCCTGAAGGCCTCTCACCACGAGGTGGTTGTGTTTTCTTTGGGGCAAAGAAATCTGTTTCTGCCACAGAATTTCCTGATTTTTGCCCATTGTCTTCATCTGGGCTGCTTCAGTCACCGTTCAGATAACATAGGGAGTAAATCTTCTAGTAAAAATTGCAATATTAGGAATAAACAGAATTAAATCTCAGGAGCTCTGTATTAGTGCTGTTTCCTGCACGCTGCCCAGCAGCACCCCCACCCCCCACTGTAATTCTATTTGCTGCCACTACTGCTGCTCTGCACTAATGTAACAACTTCCTTCTACCAGCAGGGGGAAGGGGGTTGTTTTATATGGTTTCCCAGACATAGGTCCGACTGTCTGGAATCAGCCTGAAAAAACAATTTGATAGGTGCAGCTTATAGTAGAAAAGCAGGTGCCCTTTTTGCGTTGGTAGGCTTAAGAGTGGGAGTTAGACGGAATCAGTGTGTAGGAGCTTCATGGAGACTTTGGGCATTAGTGGTCCTAGTGGAATACAGACAAATAGGTGTAGCACTTGTTGTCTGAGATAGAGCCTGGGAGTCTGGTGACATTTATTTGGAATTTGCTCACAGATGGGAGGTATGTATTGGAACCACCAGGAGGGTATGAGAACCCCTGAGGTGTTTCCCTTCAAAGGAAATCCAGCAGCCTGCTGGCCAGTGGTAGGTTCCACTGAAGATGTCAAGGGAGTCCCTGGTGGTGAGTGTGCTCAGAGGAGTGCTTGTGCAAGCAGCAAAGCACCTAAAGAAGCAAGTGAAGCTCCCGCAGGAAGAAACTCTGCCAGATAAGTTAGGAAATCCATTTGCAGCAGAAACAAGGTGATCCGAGGCAGTGGGTACCTCAGAAGGGCCGCAGCTGAAGGAACAATAGCCTGTGAGGGCACAGTAGCTGGCAAGACCTTGGAGCACACAACACTGTGTGTGGCAGGCAGTGCCCTGATCAAGCCAGTACAAAAAGGTATCAGGAGCATACCTCTCAACTGTCCCTGATTTTCAGGGACGTCCCTGATTTTACCTCAAAATGTTACTGTGTTCCTTCTAAAAATTGTGTTTCCATGACCAAACAGCAGGGGTTGTAAGCACAAAATAATGTCAAACATTAAAGTTACAGATTTGTTCTTCCTTAGAAAATGCAATTTACACTAAGTCCCTTATTCTGCCAGGTTCCTGAGTAGATGTCACCAATTCTGAAGATGTGTCCCTGATTTTGGTCCTTTGTCCCTGATATTTTTAAGCCTTGTCCCTGATTTATGAAGCAGGAGGTTGAGAGGTATGATCAGGAGGTGCCATGCAGGTAGGTGCTAGGCCCCCAATCATCTACCCTGGAATCCTCCAGTGAAACAGCAGCATGAGAAAATCTGAAAAGGGTGGCTAGCGCTTTCATGGTATCAAAGCCAGACAACACACACGAAAAGTACAAAAGCACTGAATGTGAAACATACATAGTATGGGACCCCCATTAGGACAGTGGGAAAGGGGAGAAAAACTAAATGTGGATATAAAAGGGGAAATCTGAGGAGACGGACTATCACTATGATTGCTTAATTAACTAAGAAAAGTGCAGTGAGAGCTTCAAGCCGTCAAAAATACAAAGTGTAGCTGTTACAATGTGCAGAAAGTGTTAATCCCCAGGATGAGATAGAGTGAACATGCATCCTAGCAATACGCTCTGTTTGAATAGCAGCTTGGAGTCAGCCATGGAATAGAATAAAACTGTTAGCTCAAAAACGGGCTAGAATACTGTTAGCTTTGAAAGAGGGGGGGATTGTCTGTAGCACCACAGTCAAACTGTGGTATTAATTGCCATTTCTGGATCTCTTATTTTAACTTGTACAGTCTGTTATCCAGTAAATGATGGAAGTGCTCAAAGACACTTGTGTGTGTAGTTTGTTGAGGGCAAGGGTCCTGGGGTGCAATTCAGAATCCCAACTTGGGGAGAGCAGAACAACAGCATGCTGAAGGATATAAGGGAACTCCTGGCAAGTCAGAACTACCCCTTGAGATAGGAAGTTTTCTGGGCAATGCCTGCCCTCATTCCAGGGGTGCGCAAAGAGGAAATACACTATGGGGACTTGTCCACCAGGATTTAAAGGGACTAAGCATGCCTCGTAGTTCTTGCAGACAGGCAAGACAATTTTATTTATATAGCACCCAATCCCAGGGGCTCAGGATGCTGTAAACAAAATAATAAATATTGACATAAATATCAAGAGAAAATAATACAACTATAAAGATAAACATATTAGTCTATGCCGTAAGCTTGTGTAAACCAAAGGTACTTAAGCCCTTTATTAAACGCCCTCCTTGGAAAAGGAACTCCTAAGCTGGAACAGAAGGGAGTTCCAAATAGCTATGGTTACCATCAAGAAAGCTCTGTATCTGAACTGCTTTACACAAGATCTTAGGGCAGCCCACACCTCCTCCTAGGTGTGCGACCAGCTGCATAACATAGACATACAAGACAATGATAACAGAAAAAGACCAATGGTCCATCCAGGCTGCCGTAACACCCTATCATAGTCTGAGACCTTTTGTCAATATGGGGTTTTTGTCTACACTGTTCACCCCCTTGTTCCCCATGTTACTTTTACCCCCTGAGCGACTACTACTCTCTTAACTCTGGCAGGCCCGGTGGCGCTGAGGGTTGAGGTGCTGGACGCCACACCTCGCGCCACGCCGGCGACCCGGGTTCGGGACCAAGCCTGGATCGCCGGGGGTCAGCAGGGGAGGGGAAGTATTGAGCGTCCAGAGGACAGCTCTCCTTCCTCGGGGGGTTCCAGGGACTATGCCTGGCACCGTGGCGACCTCTGGTGGAGACCAGAGGTACCACAATGCTTCAGGGTCAAAATAGAGGGTTGTGGAGTCATGGCAAGACGTTCCCTGGCATTACTGCACGTCGAGACTCCACTGGGGAGGGTGAGAGCACAACGAGGGAGGAGGAAAAACAAGAAAATCCCCGCTCCCAGAGATAGGCGAAGGCACCACCCTACAGCCACACTCCACCAGCCAAATTCACCCAGCTCCTGGGCCGAGCCCAGCCTGGCCTGAATTTGTAGATAAAGCGCCCTGGGAGGATAGGGTGGCCGCACCTTGGGAGGGCTCAGAACCGAGGGGATAGCTGGGCTGATGCCAGGATGCTGGCGGGTTTCAGGCCCAGAGGTAGAGCTGGAAGTGGTGGATGCCCGAGAGAGTTCTCCGGGACTCAAGTGGAGCCAGAAATAGAGTTAAAAAAAAAAATTATCTCTTAACTCTGTCCCGACAGTGATTATAACAATTAATGGTTTTGGCACCCACCACTCTCACAGGCAGACTGTCCAATGGCTCAGCCACTCTCTCTGCAAATTAAACTTTCGCATGTTCCTCCTAAACCTGCCACCCGCCAACTTTCACTCAAGTCCTCCTGTTCAGGATTTTTTACTCCTGTTGAGTGGTTCCTTGCAGTTCACCTTGTTCATTCCTCTCAGGAACCTGAAGTTCCCTATCATATTACCTCTCTCTTGTATGGCCTCAATTGAGTACACGCGCAGTGCCTTAAGTCGATCTTTGTAGGATCTGCCCTGCTGGCCCTGAATCATTTTAGTTACCCTATGCTGTACCGTCTCTACCCTGTCCTTGTCTTTCCCTAGGTGTGGATTTCACAACTGGGCACAGTACTCCAGATGTGGCCTCACCAGTCATCTATAGAGAGGCAGTAATACCTCTTTCCACCTGTTGTCAAACCCCTTCCCAATAGACCCCAGCATCCTGTCTGCCATATTTTAAGCCTTGTTACACTCACTAGATTAAGGAAGTCACTTATGAAGACTCCTAGGTCTCTTTCCTCAGAGGCAGCGTCCAGTTGAAGAGCAAGTGCTTAGTACGGATGTATATCTTAAAGCGTGAAGGTTTGGGGCCTTTAGATGCCTCTGCAATCATTGAATTTGCTTTTACTGTTTTTTTATGTCTCTTTTCATCATTTTATTTGTATTTTGCCAACTGCTAGGAAAAAAAAAAAACAATCCAAAGGACTCCTTGTGCTACGAAGTCAGAAACTCTTTACTGGCGAGGCTGGCAGTGTATTTCAATTGGAAACTGCAAATCTGTTTTCAGATGTTTATGGAGAAATAAGAGTGTGTAACACCAAAATATTATATATTTAACGGAAATATGTCATTTTTGATAACCTGCAATCTTCTGTTATAATTTAGCAGGTGATATTTTCTTCATAACCGGATTTTACTTGGGAAGAAAAAGAGAAGCCATTTATCGTTAAAAAACTGTAAAATCATACAGATGGACTACAATTGTGCAAACACATAAAAGGCTAACTTTGTTGCTGAAAGAAGTATTTATTTCTTTTTTAAAAACAGAGAAATATATTTAGTTTCTCACTGAAATACACTGGACTCCTAAGGGAGTGATGGGGACATGGAGGCAATGTGAGGGTGCTGAGATGGCACCCTGTGGGGAAGCCCTGCGTAAGTGTAGGCAGCCAATCGGCCAGGTACAGGGGATTGGTAGGAAGGGACCAGGACAGGGCCTCAGGTGCACGCTGCCCTGGCAAGAAACCAAGATCTTGGGCACTTCAGATGAAAGAAAAATTCAGAAACTCCTGTAAGCTGTATGCAAAAGGATTTAATCCAAGTTCAGGTTCAAACACTTAACATGGAAATCAGCGTTGTCCCCAGTGCTTCCGCCCCACTATTGGGCCTTCGTCAGGGGATGTTCCATATGAAAAAGCCAGCAGATACAGGCCTTACAGTCTATCATGTCTGCTCGAGTGTGAATCTCTCAGTATTGGGTACTGATGCTGCCCCCCCAACCCCCTTCCCCTTCCTCGCTGATTACACCATCTGAGTTACCCCTATCTTCCACACCCTCCCCTATTCTGATTCTGCCCTTGACCCTGTCACATCCCCTCTTAAATCCCCCCACTATCTGCAAAATTAGTTATTCAGGCAATGCATTCTGTGCTGTCACCACCCTCTCCGTGAAAAAGTGCTACCTTGTCTCTTTTCTAAATCTCCCCCCCTCCAATTTCAGTCTGTGCCCTCTTGTGATCCCTTCCTTCCTAAACTTAAACAGGCCCTCAGGGCTATCCCTGTTTATGCCTTTCAAGTACTTAAAGGTCTCTATCGTAACGCCCCGTCCCTTCTGTCCCCCAGGGAGTACATACTGAATGCCCTCAACCTATCCTCATAGGGGTTTTCCCTCATCCTGCTTAACATCTTGGTCGCCCTTGGTTGCTCTCCAGGAGGTAGTCTAAGGGCTCTGTGCCACTGTTAGGCAGGGTGGTGATTGGGGGGCTGCAAGACGGTGACCAGGGGCAGAAGGAGCATGGGGAGTGGCATAAGGCATGATGGGGACATGGCAGCAATCTGAGGGTGCTGAGGTGGCACCCTGTGGGGGTGTCCTGCGCAAGTGTAGGCAGCCGATCGGCCCGGGTACAGGGGTTTGGCAGGAAGAGACCAGGACCCAGTCTCAGATGCACACAGCTCTGGCACCTGCCCCATAGGTGCCAATGACCTCAACACCATAGGCGTGTAGCACTGTCTGCAGGGTGTGGGGTGCAGGTGGTGGATGGGAACGGTCCACAGGCACTGTGACAGTGCCCTGGTATTCGGCTCCCTGCGTAGATACAGACTGCTGCCGCCAATGGTGTTGGTTCACTGACAATTATGGGACAGGTACCAGGGCTGCATGCACCTGAGGCCAGGTCCTGGTTCCTTCCTGCCAATCCTCCATTCCCGGGCTGATTGGCTGCCTACACTTGCGCAGGACACACCCGCAGGGTGCCACCTCAGCACCCTCACAATGCTGCCATGCCCCCATTGCTCCCTATGCCACTCCCTGTGCTCCTTTTGGCCCCGATCACTGTCTTGCATGCCCCCCCCCAATCGCTGCTCTGCCCGACAGTGATGCAGAGCCCTTAAGACTACCTCCTGGCTGGTCTTACCTGAGCCCTCCCCATTGTGACAACAGTGGGACTTCTAGAATACCAAATAAAGGGATGATGCAGCCCTGCTAAGATGCAACCACCCTTGCGACCTGGCACACGGGCACTTTTGCAGCAAGGGTGGCACAGGGGACTTTGTTTCACGTGATTCTGATTTTGCTGCAGCCAGCATTTGAAAATTGGGACAGCCGAAAACTATGACGCAAGGTCCCACTTGCGTCATATACCCATTTGGCACAGGCACCTTTTGTCATAGTTTTACTTTTGAAAATCAAGCCCCAGGTGTTCCACAATTCTTTCCTTTAATGTTTCCATCAATTTCCCTACTACAGAAGTCAGGCTGACAGCCCTATAGTTTCTTGCCTCCTCTTTACTACCACTTTTCTGAAGTGGGACTATGTCTACTCTTCTCCAGTCCTCCGGGACCACGTAATTCTCCACTGAACTGTTAAACAAATTTGCTGGAGGTGCAGCTAGCACTTCCCCGAGTTCCATCAGCACTCATGGATTCGCCCCATCTGGCCCCATGGCTTTCCACCCTCAGATTAGCGAGTGCTTTCCTGACCCTCTCCTCAGAAAATGGACTGGTGTCCACTTCCCTCCTCTCCAATCTTTAGGCGCTTATTTGTGGACCCTCCCTTCCCCTTCTATTGCAAACACTGAGCAGAAGTATTTAAGATGTTTGCCTTTTCTTGGTCCTCCTCTGTACATCCCCACCTCCCTTTTTTTAACCATACAATCCCTCCCTTTGTCTTCCCTTTCTTGCTGATATACCTGAAAAATATCTTGTCCCCCTTTGACACTGTCTGAGCTAGTCTTTCCTCAGCTTGCACCTTTGCACTCCTTATTGCTTTGCCTGCCTCCCTCCATTTCCCCAGATACATTTCCCTGTCCTCCTCTCTCCAGTCCTCCTTATGCTTTCTAAATGCCACTGTTTTTGCCCTTACCTTCTTTGCCACTTCCCTCGAGAACCATAATGGTCTCCTCCTCCTTCTGCTTTTGCTTACTTGCTTGACATACAGATTTGTTGCCTTTCCTATGCCCTCTTTTAATCTTGCACATTTGCCCTCCACCCCACCCAGGACATCTCCCCCCACCAGGTCCTTTTGGAGGCAGATGAACATGTTAAAAAGGACCGGGCCTAGGACAGACCCCTGTCGTACCCCACTTGTGATCTCCCTCTCCTCTGATTTAACTCTGTTAACCAAAACCTGCTGCTGCCTCCCTTTTAGCCAGTTTTCTACCCACCTAACTATACCCTTAGCCACACCCAGGTCCTCCAACTTATTCAGCAGGTGTCTGTGAGACGCAGAATCAAAAGCCTTGCTGAAGAAGAAGTAGAGTAGATCCACGGCATGGCCTCTATCCCGTTCCCTTGTCACCCTGTCAAAGAAGACTATTAAGTTAGTCTGACAGGACCTCTCAGACACAAAGTTGTGTTGTTTACGATTCCAGAGACCATTACCCTCCAGATAGTTCACAAGGTCTGTTTAGAGCAGTGACTCCATCAGCTTCCCCACGACAGAGGTAAGACTGACAGGTCTGTGGCTTCCTGCTTGTTCCTTGCCCCACTCCACAAACGACATCTACCACCCTCTAATCACTTGGGACAACCCCTGTCTGAAGTGGGCTATTGAATAGGCCTGCCAGAGGTTAAGCTAGTTCATCTGCAAATTCCCTGAGCACCCTCGGATGTATCCCATCTGGACCCAGAGCCTTGTCTGTCCTGAGGGCTGATAGCCCTTCCTGGACTCTATCCCTAGTAAAGAACAGTTACATGCTTACCATAACAGTAGATCTTCGAGAGAATCTCTTTCATCAGGCCACACCTATGGAACTGCAGCCACCAGGCACTAGGACCATACTGAAACTTTTTGCAAGCAGTCCACTAGGGGCCACCCACAACAAAGTCCTGGGTCGACAACACCCTTGTAAACATGGGCAGCCCCTTCCCCCCTAAGTTCCCTGCCGGACAGCATGCTGAAGAAGATCTCCTTCTAGGGAACCAGGAGAGAACCTAAGATGCCAGCTACCAGACAAGGCTGGAAACAGCAGGCAGATCATCCTGGAGAAAAAGACAGAAGCAGTAGAGCTCTACGTAGTAGGGGGACAGAGGGTGGGATGGCATGGCCTGATAAAAGAGATTCTCTTGAAAATCTACTGTTACGGTAAGTATGTAATGGTTTTATCTTCAACGATATCTCTTTCATCAGGCCTCAGCTATGGAACGAGTACCATGCAGTACTGACAATAAAACAGTCTAGGTGGCTGGAGCCTACAGGCCTAAGAAAGGAGGCCTTGGGGCATGGTTAGACCAAAACCTGCCCTTGTTCAAGAGACAATGTCCAGACTGTAGTGTATAGTGAAGGTGTGGACAGTACGGTAGCCTTTGACATTGGTGTCGGCGATTGAGCGCTTTTTAAAATGGTGACTCAATCCCCGGCGCATGTCGACAGGGCTACCATTGAGGAAGGGGGAGGTTCACATGTATAGCAACAGGACGTTGCCATATGTATATGTGCGCGGGGGGCGAGCCTGACGGAAGGGAGGGAGGGAAGGATGTCCTGGCATGGTTGTTGTGGGGCTGCCGAGCTGGCCCCCGTAGCATGGTGGGTGGGTGGCAGCCTAAAGCTGCGAGGGTTCTGGGTTCTGGTCCGGGCACACCTACATTTCTGTACGCCTGGCCCGAATATTTTATTTTTCTGGATTTTGCACCCCCCTCCAGACATGCACCCCCCTGGAGTTATGAATCCTTTAGTAGCGGGGTGCAGGGTGCGAAGCACCCTGCAGGGGGTTGTGCGGGGGGTGGGGAGGCACAGCCCCCTGCATGAACATTTAAAACCTAAGTCCCCGGTGCCATTCTTCTGTGCGCCAGAGGTGTACATTGCTGAAATCGATTTTTGGTGATGTACACTCGCCCTAACGGCAATCGCCTTTGCGCGGTCGCCGTTATGACCTGGAACCGGACAGATCTGTGCAGCAGACACATTCTTAAAACAAGCAATAGAAGTGGCCATGCCTCTAGTGACATGACCATGAACAACACCAGAAGTTCCTTACCGTACTTCCTATAAGAAAAAATGTAATACAGTTGGCTAACCACTTGGACATGCACTGCTTAGAAATGGGTATGCCCGGTTTCCCAGGGACGAAGGAAACAAATAGCTGGGAGGACTTTCTGCAGACCTTTACTCGATGTATATAGTACCTGAGTATTCATGAACATTTAAAGTACGGAGCAATGCTTTCCCTGGATTGGCATGCTCAGGAAAATAAACTGACAGGTGGACAGTTTGATTCGGATATACTATGGTATCCTTAAACTCGGCATGCCGTCGCTCGGCATACCGAGTAAAATTGCCTGAAATACACAGCCCTGAATCACTGATATGCCCGATATATGAATTTCAGCCATTTCAGTAAAATTATGTGTACAATGTGGGGGTTCCACCCCCACCCCCCCGAAACTAAAATATTCAACTCCGAGGAGGAGCAGACCCTGGAGTAAAATGCTAACAGTTATGGTAGGTGCAGTGTGTAAAATGATGTAACCCGGACCAGAACCAGGGTCACACACAGTATGCCGGCTGAGCTACTGGTGGTATTCCCCTCCACACCACTGGGCCAGCTCGGCCAGCAACCCCACCCAGCCGTCACTTCCTGCAGATCACACGGGATAAGGTAGCATTCCATCTCATCTGCTACCTTACCCCATCAGAAGCAATAACGCCTTGTTATCTCCTGTATTGGGCAAAGCAGACCGGGTTACTGCATGTCAAGATTGTAAGCTTCCAGATAGCGTAAGTATACCTTTGATTCAGAGTAAACTCAGACACCACCTTAGGAAGAAATTTATGATTGGTACATAAAGACACCCTGTCTTTATGGAAAATTAAATAAAGAGGCTCACACATTAGAGCCTGAAGCTCTGAAATCCTTTCAGCAGAATAGCAACTTAAAATAACGCTTTCCAAAAAAGAAAGAAAGCATAGCTCAGAAGTCATGGCCAACTCAAAAGAAGCCAAAGTAAGCTTTCTCTAACACCAAATGCTGGGACTGGATTGTGGATAGGAAGCTTCAAGTGCAAAATCCCTTTCAAGAACGTACAGGCCACCTCCAAACAAGCAACTGTTCAACCATCAGTAGGCACATGGAAAGCTGAAATGGCAGCCAAGTGCACTTTGATAGATGAGTACTGTACAGCAGTCCTACATTTGACAAGGACAACAAATACTCTAGAACCTATTCATTGGACATGTGCAAAAATACAGGTGATGGGAAGTGGCCCACAAAGCAAACCACTTCCACTTCATGGAATAAGTGGCTCTGATGGAAAGCTTTCTGGCAGCCATCAGAACATCAGCCACCTTTTGAGACACCCCAAACCTAGCAATGGCTATGTCTTCAGGAGCCATGCGTGGAGATAGAGTGACTTAAGGTCCAGATGGACCAGGGTTCCCTGTTGTGGTGATAGTAAGTCCTTGCAGAGGGGCAGAGGCACTGGTGGTTCCACTGCCAACTGTTGCAGTAAGGGGAACCAAATCTGACAAGGCCAGAAATGAGCAATGATTATCAGAATGGCTCCCTCCATTTAAAGCGATTAACAACGTCTGGAATAGAGGGAGGGGAGGAAAGGTGTAAAGGAACCTCCCCTTCCAACAGAGGGACAACGCATCTCACCAGAAAATTCCAGGCCCTGGAACAAGCGATCAGAAAAATGGAAATTTTGCATTGAATGAGGATTCAAAAAGGTCCAATTCTGGACGACCACACCTGTCGAACAATTCTGTTACTGAGGTCAGCAGTTCCCACTCATGTATTCTGGACTGCGACCTGACTAGTCCGTCAGCCAAGATGTTTTGGACACCCGGAACATGCACTGCCAACAGTTGTAGACTGTGTTGCAGAGCCCAATACCAAACCTCATCACTTCCCTGCACAGGACGGAAGAATGAGTTTCTCCTTGCTTATTTGTAAAGTACACCACACTAATGTCATCTGTTTGCACCAGCAGATGTCCTGGGTATGGATGGGTCTGGAAAGCTTGCAGACCATACAGAACAACCCTAATTTCTAGGATGTTTATGCAAAGGGCGCTCTCCACTTTTGTCCATGTTCCCTGAATCTGATAAGATCCCAGATGTGCCCCAAGCCCATCCCTAAGGCATCTGTAGTAAAAACCTGATGAGGGGAGGGAATCAGGAAAGGAACTCCTTTCAGCCAATGGTCGGATTCCATCCACCACTGAAGCACCTTTCTGACAGGGGATGTTATTAAGACTTTGTGCTCTAGATTGTCAGTGCGTTGATCCCACTGGACACTTAATGTTCATTGGGGAATCCTCTTATACAGTCTGGTAAGTGGTACTGTAACAATAGCTGCTGCCACCAGACCCTAGAGTCTCAGGAACATC
The DNA here is from genome assembly GCA_016271365.2 of Neoceratodus forsteri. Lineage (NCBI taxonomy): Eukaryota > Metazoa > Chordata > Ceratodontiformes > Ceratodontidae > Neoceratodus > Neoceratodus forsteri. Next base: position 1,101,066,423 of record CM057450.1, on the reverse strand, counting down.
ATGGCTGTGACATACCTGTTGTTGTGGACCATCTGGGCCTGTGCAATCAGGTGTTCAGCCTTGTCCTTGGGCAGAATGGCTAAGCCTTGAGTGGTGTCCATGACTGCCCGTATATACTGCAGGCACTGACAAGGGGTCAGGACTGATTTGTACAGACTGATTTGGAAAGACTGATTGTGTGAGAAGGATCTTGGGGTTGGGGAAAAGATGGCCAGATGGGTGGAAAAATGGCAGAAGGACAGAACCCAGAGGGTGGCTGTTGGGGGAGAAGTTATCTGGTACCAGAGAGGTAACCAGTGGGGTCCCACAGGACTCTGTATGGGGCTGGTGTTGTTCAATGTCTTCATCAATGACATGGGGATGGCATTAAGGGCAAAATGTGCCTATCTGTGGATGACACCAAGCTCTGCGGGAGACTGGACACAGCTGAAGGGATACAGGACATACAGGAAGATCTGGAAAAGCTGGAGAGGTGGTCCAGGATCTGGCAGCTTGGCTTCAATGCCAAAAAATGCAAAGTTATGCATACTGGAGCCAAGAATCCTGGGACAGAGTACTATGTGGGTGGAGTCCAAGTATCTGCATCAGAGGAGGAGAAGGACCTGGGAGTGATGATCACTGGTGACCTGAAGCACTCCATGCAGTGCAAGAAAGCAGCAGCAAAGGCAAACAAGATGCTGGGATGCATATCTAGGGGGATCAGTAGTAGGAGAGAGAGAAGGTTATACTGCCTTGAATAGGTCACCAGTAAGGTTGCATATAGAGTATGGAGTTCAGTACTGGTACCCACACCTCAAAAAGGACCTTAATCTACTGGAGAAGATCCGGAGAAGGGCTACAAAGATGATACTGGGTCAGCAGGGTAAGGCATACGAGGAGAGGTTGAGGGCATTGAACATGTACTCCCTGGAAGGCAGGGGAGAGAGAGGGGACATGATTGGGACCTTCAAGTACTTGAAAGGGATAAATAAGGTTGATAAGGAGAGTCTCTTTAAGCTGAGTGGCAACCATAACACTAGGGGGCACAGTCTTAAGCTCGAGGGTGGGAGGTTTAGGAGGGAGGTCAGGAAGCACTTCTTCACAGAGAGGGTGGTGGACACTTGGAATGCGCTGCCATAAGAGGTCATCTCGTTGAAGACAGTGGGCAGCTTTAAGAGAGGCTGGGATAGGCATGGGGGAAAGTAAGGATCATGGGTAGGGAGGATGGGAGGAGTGGGGAGGGAGGGGAGGGACATTAGCTCAAGCTGTGGACCCTGCAATACAAGCAGACTTGATAGACCACATGGCCTTCTGCTGGCTTCTTCGTATGTTCATATGTATGTTCGTATGTGATTCCCTAAGGCATTGAACAACTGCATGGTATGTGCTTGGGTCTAGTAAAGCTGCTCTTTGGAGTGAGCTTTGAGCAGCCAGACATCCAGACAGGGGAAGACATGTAGCCCTTCTCTCCTGAGGGCTGCTGCTGCTACTGCTAAGCATTTGGTAAAGACCCGTGGTGCAGATGATAAGCCAAATGACAATACATTGAACTGATATTGTTCCTCCTGGAACACGAACCTGAGGTGCTTCCTGTGAGGAGGACACATCTTGATGTGCAGGTAAGCATCCTGTATGTCTAGAGAACATATCCAGTTCCCTCCTTGTAGCAGTGACAGCAGGCCTTGTAGAGTGACCATTCTGAACTTCTTGTACTGAATATAGAGGTTCAGAGCCCTTCAGTCCAGAATGGGCTTCTGATCCCCTGTGAGCCCTTAAGTGCAGAATGGGCTTCTGATCCCCTGTACATTTGGGGAGTAGTGAGAATAGAAACACAGGTTACTCACCTGTAAGAGTAGTACTAGGAGTGGTAAATGATGTTTATCCACACTTCTGGCAGTGTCCTTTCCCTTTAAAAGTTGCCGGAAAGTCTTCAAGTTGGCTCCTCCCACCCACTGAGGTGGTATATCCCTCGGCTCTGCCTCATGACACCAGATCTTGGACGCTGGAAGCAGTGATTGTGCGTCTGAGCCAGGGGAGGTCAGGTGGGTCCGTGAGGATGAACATCATATACCACTCCTAGAACTACTGTTACAGGTGAACAACCTGTGTTTCTGGGGATGTGGACATAATGTTCTGTCCACACTTCTGGCAGATGCCTAGCAATTCACCAGGAGGAGGGAGGCAAGGCGCACACCCCCTACTTAGGGAACAGAGACTGGAGAACTGAGGACCCAAAACCAGCATCCTGGTGCGACTCAAGGTCAATCTGACAATGGTAAATAAAGGTGTGTGCTGACTTCCAGGTAGCAGCCCTGCAGATTTCCTGGATAGGGACATCCGCAGAAGCAGCCATCCTCACAGCAGTATGGTGGGTGGAATGAGCCCTTAGCCCTCCGGGAGGCTCCCTACCCACCACCCTATAGCAGAGATCAATGCAGGATATGATCCACCTGCCAATCGTCCACTTGGCTGCAGGTCTGCCAGGTGCAGCTTCAATGTAGGTGACAAACAGCTGGCAAACCTGTCTCCAAACTCCAGCCGTATGCTCTTTGTAATAAGTGCACACCCACCACAGGTCCAAAGTATGGAGCCTGTGTTCGGCCTCCGAGGTGCGATTCAGGAAGAACACTGGAAGAGTCATCACCTGATTCAAGTGACACTCCAACACAACCTTCGGGAGGAACTTCGGGCTGGGGCACAGGACAACCTTGTCCCTGTGGAAGACCAGGTAAGGAGACTCCACCGAGAGTGCCTGGAGCTCACTGATCCTTTTGGCTGACGTGATAGCCACCAGGAAGGCTGTCTTCCACGACAGGTGAGACATCTCACACATGTGCATCAGTTCAAATGGCTTGCCCATGAGCTTTGCAAAAACCAGCAACAAGTCCCATGGTAGTGGTTCATGCACCAGAGGGGAAATGTGGTCAAGGCCTTTGAAAAAGCACCAGACCACCTTCTTCTGTGCCACCAACTGCTGACCAGCCCCCACCCAATAAGCAGAGATGGCTGCCAGGTGCACCTTAAGAGTCGTCGACCGAGAGACCACAGATAATCCAAAATGCTAGCCACTGGACAAGACAAAGGGTCCAACCCCTTGCCCTGATACCAAATGGAGAATCACTTCCATTTGAAGGCATAGCACTTTCTGGTCGATTTCTTTCTAGAAGCCTCAACTACAGTGAGGACATCTTCGGAGAGACCCAAAGCCTGGAACTCTAGCCACTCAAGAACCAGGCTGTCAGGTGCAGAGATTAAAGGTCCGGGTGGTGTACCTTCCCCTGACCGATGGACAGCAGGTCCGGGTGTGTGGGAAGACACCTCAGGAGCCTGTTGCTTAGGCTGAGGAGATCGAAGTACTAAAACTGGCAGGGCCAGTCTGGAGCCACCGGCATCACCCATCCCTTGTCCCTCCTGACCTTGAGCAGCACTTTGTGGATCAAGGGAAGTGGAGGGAAGACACAGAAGAGGCTGGGGGTCCATGGCCTTAAGAAGGCATTCACCTGCAGAGAGTCCTGCTGAGGGGTGTGGGCACAGAACTGCCTCAGCTTTGTATTCTCCCTGGAGGCGAACAGGTCCACCTGAAAGATGCCCCCACTGGGAGAACAGACTGTGAACTACCTCCGGATGGAGAAACCACTCTTGAGACACCTCACCCATCTGACTGAGGGTATCCGCCAGCTGATTGGAGGTTCCTGTCACACGGATGACTAGGAGATCTGCCTCCTGGCTTCGCACAAGGGTACAGATGCAGAGAACTTCCGTGCACAGGGGCAAGGAGTGTATCCCGCCTTGCTTGTTGAGGTAGAATACATGGTCGTGGTGTTGTCTGTCTGATCGTGGACCACTTGACCTTGAACAAATGGAGCAAATGCGGTCAGTGCCAGCCGAACCGCTCGGAGCTCCAGCAGGCTGATGTGGCAACGGGACTCCAGGGGGTCCAGAGCCCGTAAACTCTGTGTTCCCCCAGGTGGGTACCCCAGCTGTGAGAGAGAGGCATTGGTCATCAGGATGACCGCTGGCTCGGGACGGAAAAACGGGATACCTTCCTCCAGATGTTATAGGACGAGCCACCACTGGAGAGCATCCCACCTCTTCTGGGTCACCTTGACCAGCTAGTCAAAGTGACCTTTGCGCTGAGACTACTGGCTGGCCAACCCCCACTGCAGGGAGCACATATGCTAATGGGCCCAAAGGACCACACTGGTGCTGGCCACCATGTAATTCAGAACATGCAGGAAGTCCCAGGCAGGGTGCAAGTGCCCAACCAGAAATGATTGGGCAAAGGAGAAGAGAACCTCCGCCCTGTTTGCCGGGAGCCAGGTTCTAGCTCAGCAAGAGTCGAGCTCCGCCCCAATGAAGCTGGTCACCTGCAAGGGTATGAGTTCCAACTTGGCCTTGTTGACCAGGAGACCAAGGTCAATGCAGGTCTGGAGGGCCAGGTCCTTGGACCGCTCCACCTCCTGCCTGGAGGGACCTGCTATCAGCCAGTTGTCCTGGTAGGGGTACACCAGGACCCATCGACACCTCAGATAAGCTGCCACTACTGCAATGCATTTGGTGAAGATCCTGGTGGCCGAGGAGAGACCACATGGCATGGCCTGGAACTCACAGAGGGTTCCCTAGGCTTGGAAGCAGAGGAACCTACGGTGGGACGGACGATCGGGATGTGAAAGAATGCGTCCTGCAGATCCAGAGAGCAAAACAACATGTTTTGCTTGAGAGAAGGTATGATCGGAGACAGAGCTACCATCCTGAAAGTGCAAGACCCAAGGACTTTGTTCAGGTCGTGCAGATCTAGAATGGGGTGCCAGCACCCCCCCCTCCGTCTGCTTCGGCACTAGGAAGTACCTGGTGACAAATCCTGGGTGTTTTACGGAGAATCCGCTATCCTGACCACAACCTCCTTGCAGAGGAGCTGGGCTATGTCATCTCGAAAAGCCAACCAAGTGTCTGCAGATACCAAGTCCTCCCATGGCGCATGGGCTCGACTGGGAGGGTACTGCTCAAACTCCAGAGGCAGACCCTGACCGAACAGTTCCAGAACCCACCTGTCCATGTTAACAGTGGACCAGGCGGTAAGGAAGTGGACAAACTGGTCCCCCACAGGAGGACCCAGGGGAGGTGCGATGGGCATGAGGGAGGCACCCCTCATCCCATCACTGAGTAGGCTTGGAGGAGGCGGACCCGGCAAAGGGGCCACCGGATCCATTCCCTCCGGTCTTTTGGACTGCCAAGGCCACAGACTTGGCCCAAGGTCACCAGGGCTGAGCCTGCTGGCCAGACTGGTAATGGGCTGGTTTTGCCACAGGAGTAGAGGATCAAAGGGGCTTGCGCGTTTGCTGCTTGGAGCACTTGGGATCCTACTGGGTGGATGTCACAGAGTCCAAGGTGGCACTGGACTTCTCTATGCGCTGGAGGTGACACTCCACACCAGGTCCAAAGAGGTCAGTGCCTAAGAATGGGACATTCGCCAGCTTGTGCTGGGTGTCTGCAGTTAAGGTTGAGAGCCGCAGCCAAGCCCTACAGTGCATGGCAACTGCATCCACCACTGAGCGGGCACAGGAGTCTCCAATATCCAGGGCCATCTGGAGTTGCTGTTTTGCCACAGCCCATCCCTGGTCACAGACCTGCTTGACCGTAGTCTGGAGGTCCGCAGGAAGATGAGAAATAACTTCATACAGGAAGCCCAAAAGGGCATGGGAGAAGTGTGCCATTAAGATGGCTGAGCTCGCCTAGCAGAGGCCTAGCAAAGAGGCAGCACAGACCTTTCTAGCCAAGTGGTCCAATTTCTTGGACTCCTTGTCTGGCAGTCTATCCACATCCCTAGTATTGCCCAAGCGCCTAAACATGGAGTCAGCCACCAACCCCTCAGCCAAGGGATGCTCCATGAACCCCGAAAGGGTACCAGTGGGCACCACATACTTGCGGGCCATCCGGGCCAAGGGCGCAGGGCTAGAGGCTTGGCCACTGGTAAAGCCTCCATCAGGGAATCCCCCTTATCCAGAATCTTTGTGGGGGGATAGCAAGCCTGCTTTTGAACAGACTCCAGTTTCATCCCCGTGGACTCGTAGATGAGGCAGAGGATGCCCAAGAATAAAGTGGGTCCTTCCTCCGTCAAAAGATCCATCGACTCTGTGTCAAGAGGACGGGAGTGCAAAGAGGAATCCTCAGACTCCGAGGAGTCTACATAAGTGGGCAACCACCCAAGTTACTCTTGACCTGCCGTGGGTGATCAAGTGTGAGAGTGACCCACAGCCGATGGTAAAGCCCCTTAGCAGGCCAAGACTCCCTGGACAGAGTCCCGGTCGGTGGTTGCATGGGTGGTGGCTCCACCACGATTGGTGGAGAAGCCAGCTTTGGCCGAACCAGAACGGTCTGGAACAGCTCCACTGGGGGAGGAACGGTGTCGATCGGCACCACCGGGGGCATCTGTGTTGGCCTGTCGGGTGACAGCCAGGTGATAGCCGGGGTGGGAGCTGGAGTTGGCTTCGGCCCGGTCAACACTAACTGCTGCCATATAAGGTCTTTGTAGTGTCAACGCAACTTGCACTGAAGCCTCTCCTCACCCAAGGAGGACAAAGACGAAGAATAGTGGCAGCACCGCTTCCCGTGGTGCCGAGTGCAAGACCACTGATGTCAGCAGGACCTGCTTGACCCAGAGGATGAGGAACACCTCGACTTCAGCCATCGGTGGTGCTCACAGGGGGCCTCAGAGGGTGCTGGGGAGATCCACAGCTCTTCCTGGTCTGGGTCAATGACCAGAGGGACTGGCTCAGCTGGCTGGTCTGCCCCTTCAGTGGTCACCGGGAGGACTTGAGTCCTGAACAGATAGTTATCAGCCTCTTCAGACGACAACCGGTTGATAAGGTCGAGAAAAATCTCGGTCGCATCATCGGCCAGTGTCTCAGCCGTCTGGCCTGATGGGGTCTCCAAGAAGCCAGCGTCCAAGGTCACATTTTTTGACTGTAGTCAAAACCAAAAATTCTTGAGCGCGAGATCACTCCCGGTCTCAGGATCGACAACGAAGATTCTTCTCTATCTTTCTTGGATTCCTTCTTGCATGAGCGGGGAACTGTGTGATTCAGAAGGGCCCTACCCCTGTGTCGGGAGGGACTGGCACAGCTCCTTGAAGGAAGACAAATAAGTGGAGCCCAACTGAAGCAGAACAAAAGCCAAAACAGAAAGGGATTGAGCGGCAGCCTGGGCCACCTCCTCCTCCTCGAAGGCCGTGAGTTGCTCCAACTGCTCGGCAGACCCTGCGGCCGCAGAGAACACCCAATGGGTGTCCTAGGATTTGACCGGCGGATGACGTTTCTTCGGGTAGCCCAACTTCAAGCGGGTGGCACGGTCCTCAAAAACTGTCACATGAAACAACCGGCAAATGTCACAGGCCTGAATATCGTGATCATGGCCAAGACAGTAAACGCCACAAGGCGTGGGGGTCAGTGCATGACATCTTCTGCCCATATGGGCACCGGCAAAATCCGAGCAAGGACTTAGCCTTCATCATAGTTGTGATCGAAGATCGAGCTAAAAATGAAACTCAAATGAGTTTAAGTTTAAGTTTTGGCAGTAAATAAGAAGATTTAAAAGTGAGTGCCTACTCAACGTGGGACTGGTAAGGAGGGAACCTGCTTCTTCTAGCGTAAAGGCAGATCTGACATCATGGGGCGCAGCCGAGGGATATATCACCTGGGTGGGTGGGAGGAGCCAGCTTGAAGACTTTCCGGCAACTCTTAAAGGGAAAGGACACTGCCAGAAGTGTGGATAGAACATCATATCCACACGTCCCTAGAACTCCCGTTCATCTGTTCCCAAGGAACTGGTTCTATGGCCCTTTTCTGCATTAGGGTATGCAATTCCTCTAGCAGCATCGTATGTATGTGTTCTGGAGAAGAGACTGAAGGAGCTGGAGGATGGTCTGGAGGTAATTCCAGAAGCTCTAGAGCGTGACCCTGTTCTATTATGTGCAGGACCCAGGAATCTGAAGTGACCTTCCCCCACTGGTCCAGGTGGAGGGAAAGGCAACCCCCTACTATCACCTCCGAAGGCACTGGTGGGTGGGGGTCTAAGAATGAGCCATGCAGATGCAGATCTTGTGGCTGCAGCCACACTCCCACCTCTAGAGGCTTTTGAGTGGGCACCTGGGGTGCATCCTCGGGCCAGCAAAGCTGATCCTCCTCTGCTTTTACTTTGTTGTCTTGCCCCTGAATGGTGTCTCCTGCTGGCCAGATGAAATGGCACCCTCTGCCTACTTCTTAGTTGTGTATAGTAGAGGGGTGTACTGATTTAAAAGTCCTGCTCGAAGCCTGTAGGTTTGAGAGGATATCCTGTATGTCTGCTGCTAACATCTTGTATCCTCTGAATGGGGCATTTAAAGGAGAAATAAACTGAACCCGTATGTCATTTTCCCCTGTAAAAGACTATTACTATGTTGTCTTGCATGCACAGCACAAGCAACATTTTGTGACAGCTTGCTGGAGTAGCAGGTTGTGGAGGTACGGCCATGTTGTGGCCAATGGCGCCACTGCTTTCTTGGGCTGGTCTGTGTGGCACCAATGAATGAGCACGGCGTCTATGACAGCATTTGAGAAGTGTGCCACCAACTTGAAAGAATTTCGCTGCTGCAATGAGGGAGCGCCCTGTCATTGCAGGGCGTGCCTTGCCTGCTGAAACATTTCAATAAACATGGCGGCTGTCGCCGTCTGCCTCTCACAATATCCAGCAAGTCAACTTCAAGGGTGCCCAATCCCCGTCGGCATGTTTATAACCCCCCCTCAAGATTGTGTGGCACACTGGGAGCCCACCCCAGTGTGCTTGTGTGTGTTCTGCAGCCGACCATGTCAACATTTTCCTGTCCCCGCCCACTGGGAGCTACACTGGGAGCCCACCCCAGTGTGGCAAACACCATGCCCCCAAAGTCATGGGGCACACTGGGAGCCCACCCCAGTGTCCCCAACATTTGTCATACACCTGTAATGAAAGAAAACAGTCAGCGCTTTTTTTTTTTTTAAGAACCTGAAACAAAAAAACGGTCCCTCACTGTTGGCGGGGCCCACTCCCCCAACCCGCACCCACCCTCTGTGCAGCCCACCTCCCCACACCCTCCTCACCCCATATTTACCTCCAGAAGTCTGGCGCCGCAATCTTCGCTGGAGCGGGAACACGTCTACACTCTTCAAAGCCGACCGTGAACTGAAGAAATGCCGGTAAGCTGTATAATGGCATCAGTAGGGGAGGTTTCAACTTAGGTGTATATCTCAGCCATTTGTTTGACTTTCGAATCCAGATTTTCAACATGGGGTTCTAGGGACCCTACCTCATGAAATCAGTCACTGTCATTTCGTTATTCGGCCCCAAAAGGTGATTTTGTGGTCACTGCGACGAATCACTTTTCGGGACTGATTAACGAAACAACAGTGCCACTGTTCATGAGGTGGGCTCCCAAAAAGCCTATGTTGCAAATCTGGTGACAAAATTCCACAAAATGGCTGTTACAAGCATGCATTGCGCAGTTTACACGCACGCTCATAACTTCGAGAATTTTTAATATTTTCACTCCAGATTTTCAACATTGCCATTTTTTCACACCTCCTTATGAACAGTACAGCTGTTATTTTTCACATTCTGACCGAAATGTGTTTTGCACAATGGTGCGGTCACTGTGGGAAACCAACGTTCAGGACAGAGTAAGAAAATCACAGTGTCACTGTTCATGAGCGGAGGTCCCAAAATGCCTATGTTGAAAATCTGGTGAAAGAATTCCAGCAAATGACTGTGTTATGAGCGTGCATTGTGCAGTTTCCACACAGACTCGTAACTTCAAGAATTTTTAATATTTTTACTCCAGATTTTCAACATTGCCATTTTTTCATACCTCCTTATGAACAGTACAGCTGTCATTTTTCACATCTTGCCCGAAATGTGTTTCTGCACATCTGGCGCACAATGGCATGGTCTCTGCGGCAAATCAATGTCCAGGATACATTAACTAAATCACAGTGCCACTGTTCATGAGCAGAGGTCCCAAAATGCCTATGTTGAAAATTTGGTTACAAAAATCCCCATAATAATTGCGTTACAGGTGTCTGTTGCCTAGTTTCTACCCACACTCGTGACTTCACCAGTTTTCCAGATTTTCACTCCAGATTTTCAATATTACCATTTTTTTTTTTATACCTCCTCATGAACAGTACAGTTGTAATTTTTCACATCCTGCCCGAAATGTGTTTTTGCACCTGTGGAGCCAAATGGCGCAGTCACTATGCAAAATCACCTTTTGGATAACAAACTGATAGTGCCACTGTTCATGAAGTGGAGTCACAGAAAGCCCATGTTGAAAATTTGGAGTGAAAATAACCAACAAATGCCTAGGGCATTAGGGTTTTCAACTGTAACACCCCACTCTGTAGAGACTTACAGGTGTCAGGGGTGTGACTTGGGATTTCGGCTGTAATGCTCACGACATTCCACCCCCAACCTACAGCCACTGACGCATTGAGGTGTGCCTTGGACTCTTCAGCCCCAAAGTTCACCCCATTCTCCTATAGTGCACCCATCTCAGGGTACTTCCTTATGGAACGGGGTGAGCGTAAGGCCAGAAGACCCCAAGGCACACCGCGACACTTATTGGTGTCTGCAGAGTAGGGTGAGGTGAAATGGCATGAACATTATGGCCAATGACCCAAAGGCACACCTCAATGCCTGTCAGTCTCTGCAGGGTGGGGTGGGGTTGGCATCAGTTCAATACTTCACTGACATTCCTATTATAAAAGTCTCTCTAACTCCTGCACTGCCAATGCCAGCAAGACAGCATTTGGCATTGACAAATGCTTGTTTAAATACTGGTTTAAATTCTGTTACACTCCATTTCTACAGGCTTTTTAGTTATCCTAGTGGGTAGTTCTGATTCGCAATCAAGTAGTAAGAACCATTTTACAACTATGTGATGCAGTTTATGTCTCTTGTTCCGCTCTTCCATTGCTGGCACAATGCATCCGTGTTCTATCACAGAACTCTGTGGCTGAGAGGGACATAAAGTACATCATACAGTTCCAAAATGGCACTTAACAGCAGAATGTATATCAGAAACAGCAAATGTGTTTCTTAAAAGGAATGCATAGAGGAAACAGTAACAGAACTGGAACCAGTACTTAAAAACAGCTGCTACTGGAGGAAATGGATTACAGGTTCAGTACAGTTCTCCATTAAGATGGACTGCAGCACATCATTGTCAAATTCTTCCACCCTCAACCAAAGGTGCCTTCTTAAGCAGGCAGCAGAAGTTGCTGCTCTAGTAGAACCATCAGAGATGTCGCAGGTAGACCTTAACATACGTTTACCCACCTCTGCCCATGTCTGAAGCGCCTTTAGCAGCTTCTGCTTAGGGGTACCCTCTGGGAGAGCTTGGGCCGCTGCTTTGGCCTTCTTTTAGAGGGTAGTCTGGTATTTTACCATATGGGCTTGATTATTTGCAATTCAGGCCCTGGGTAGCAGAAGTGATGGTCCTCTTCCTCTAGGACATATACCTGTATCCTCCTGTACCCCTTGTCAGGAGGAAGAGAACTAAGATGGCACTGTAGATTTATCATGGGCTGCATTTATCACAACTGAGTCAGCCTCAGGCTGGTCTGCAAAAAAGGGCTTTTCTGAGGGGGCCTGATACATTTTACCGGTCTTCCTCAGAATGGCAGGGGTCATATTTAGTCAGGGTGGCATCCTCTAGGGCAGGCAACAGAGGAGGAGGAATGATAATGGGTAGAGAGTCTGGTAGCTCTAAGAACACCACCAAATTCCTTTTTTGTAATATCTTGCTCCTCAGCTTCAAACATTATGGCAGACTAGAGTTGCTGCATCATGGAGATGAATGAGTGGGCTTCAGGAGGGGACCTCAGAGTGTACACAGTGGAGCGCACACTCTCTGTGGAAATAGTGGAGCTGAACCACTCATAACAGCTCTCTACAGTCCTCCTCCTCCTCCTCTTGCATTATGAAGTCAGGGTTATATTCCTGATCCTCATCAATGGGCTCTGTAGGTCTCAAGGACGGAACAGAAATCGCCAATGCCATAGAAGGCACTTGGCGTGTCGCCCTAGTAAGCCTCATCTGGGGCACATCTGGGAGGCCCAGTAAACACCGCACCGATCACAGGAGAAGGAGGCAGTCAATACTGCAGCATGCCCATGAAAAACAAGAGCACTGCCTGCATATCAGCGCTTGTTTGCACTGCAGGAATGCCTTGAGATGTCAACGGGGGAGGTGTCATCTCCAACTTCGACAGCCTCTCGCCAGCCATAATATGCCTGGTGATACTGACAGCCTGTCCCAACCTGGTAGATTCAGAGTTCTGGGCAGCAGGTGGTGTCATCGTTGAGGCAGTTGCCGCAGTATGGAAGGGGCAACCAAGAGCATACTGGGGAGGATTTTTCTTTTCTTCTCTCCCTCTCCCAGTGTTTGTGTTTATGTTGCCTGGAGGATTTCTCCCAGGACATGGAAGAATGGGAGCCCAAGAAGTCGGCCGGTGACACGATAGAGCTCTTCTCGCGGAGCTCTTTCTCCATCCTGGCTACCTGCTGTTTTAAAATGTGGGTTGCCAGGGTGTTCTTTCATTCTAGCCTGGCAACTGTGTTGAACTTTAGACAGATCTCACAGGCCTCAACGATATGGGCTGCACCAAGGCAGCACACGCAGACATCGTGCGAGTTGCCCGAGTAAATCTTTTCACTGCTTTCTGCAGTATCTAAAGAGCTTTAGACAATATATACAATGACGGCAATCACTTATAAAAAGTTATGGTAAACTAGGGAGAGAAATACACAGCCCTACCAGGGGTTCAGCTAATTCTGATAACAGTTTGCTGGGCATCCTCAGATGCATTCCGTCTAACCCTGGGGCCTTATCTATCTTCAGGGCCGCTAGCCCTTTTCTAACACTCTCACTAGTAATACAGTACCAGCTTCCTCATTTCTGGGATCCCATTTCAGCAGCCTTTATGCTGCTGTCTGGCAAAGACCCGCTGTCCTCCCTACTGAATACTGAGCAGAAGTAGTCATTCAGAATGTCTGCTTTCTGCTCATCCTCTTCTGTTACCCTGCCTCTCTCTGTTAGCCTAACAATCCCCCCTCCAGTCAATCTTTATCTCCTTATTCACCAACACAGAAATAAATAAATTGCAAATTAAGAGACTCTTTAAAGGTAAAATCCACTTTCTTGCCACCAGTACCCATACCTGCCAATATACAAACATAAAGTAACTTGGTAAGAACAGACAGTAACCAAATAACAGACAGTGAGAAAGAACACAGGCATTTTAATTTATCTGGAATAGAAAATGAAGCATTAAAGAGCCCCTGACAGCATTTGAAAAACTTTGAAAAAAGTAAGATTTATATTTTATCATCCCATTTTATCACTTTATATTTTCCGTAATGAGGTCCCCATTTTCTTTATTACTGAAAGAATTGTATGACAACAAAATTCCTGCCTCTAGACTTTATCTTCTCTGCATGTTTCTCTACACTTGACATCACAGTTCCCTATTTATAACATCATAAGTATCTCCACAGCCGAAGATTGCTATGTCATAAACAATATTGTGATGTCAGGTGTAGGCAAGCATTTAGAGTTGAAACAGTAGATATACTGTTTTCATGGAAATACCCTTAGTAATAAGGAAATAAGAGAGAATTACAGAATAAAATATGCAGTATAACCTACATTTGTCTCAATATTCCATTTTTTCAAAGTTGCCTCAACTGCGTCAGGAGTTCTTTTAATGTATTAGAAAAGGACAAGTTTATCATAATAAAGAACACAGACAAAGGTGGAGGAATTGTAATACTAAACAGAGAGGACTACCGTAATGAATTCTTACGGTAATTAGGTGATGAGAATAATTTTTAACAAGTACCAAACATTCCATTAGAGACACTACAAAATCTTATAAGAAATACAGTGGAGGAAGCATTATACCCCAAATGGATTGATGAAGGGGTTGGTAATGCCCTACAAAATACATTTCCAAAAATACTGTTATTTTATACAGTACCCAAAATTCATAAAAAAACTTAAATAAGCCACCTGGTAGACCAATAATATCTGGTCAAGATTCCATTACAGAACCACTGTCCATCTCTACAGACTTCCACTGTAAAATGTTGGTAGAATGTTCCAACTCTTATCTAAAAGATGATGGAAACTTAATATTAGAACTACACGAATTTAACAAGAACAGACTGAATACAGCAGACAAGCTTCTAGTCACAACTGATGTGAAGAATTTATACACTTCCTTTCCTTACGAACAAGGCTTAGAAACACTCAAAGAAGCCTTACACGAAAGAGAAGAGCTGAAACCACCTAATGAGTTTATTACTATATTGGCTGAAATAGTTCTGAACAATAACTACTTCAAATTTGAAAATAACACTTTCAGACAAAAAAGGGAACTGCAATGGGGGCAAGTACGCCCCCCACCTATGCAAATATTTTTATGTTAAGAAACACATATTTAATGAAAACAACAATAAATACAAACCAAAAAATAACGATATGGAAGCATGTTATTGATGATATTTGTTGTCATGGAATAGAAATGATACAGAGCTTGAAGAATGTTTTGTCTACATGAACAATAATCAGGAACATTTAGAATTTACAAATGAAAAAGGTTTAGAACAAATTCCATTTCTGGACCCAATGATCAAGAAAGAGGAGGACATTTTAACAACTTATCTGTACACCAAATGTATAGATAGGAATACTTTATTATATGTGAATAGTTATCACCCAAATAACCTAATAAAAAGTATTCCTTACAGCCAGTTCATACGTTGCAAAAGAAATAGTGGTAACATGAGTAAATATGAACAAAAGAAGAAACAATTGATTGAGAAATTCAGAAACAGAGGTTATAAAGATGGCATAATTCATGAAGCAGAAAAAAAAGCTGATGAGAGACCAAGAGAAGAATTATTAAGAAAAGTAGAAACCACAATAGAGGAGAAAAAAAAAAAGTTGCAATGATAGCCACGTTTTGTGATCAATTTCAAAAAAAATTAAACTATTCTGAAGAACTGGCATGTACTGCAGAGTACTGATAAAGGAATGGCTAGCTTTGCAACTAAACCCTGGGTAACTGTGAAAAAAAACATAGTATAAAACAAAAACTAATGAGAACTCAACACTGGAAACCATCTTCTTTGGTTAGAATAGGATCTGGATCAGAGCCTAAAGGCTTCTACAATTGTGGCAAATGTGCCCATGTTCAGGAGCAATTAAAGTCAAGAATTCCGTCATTCACGCAGAGAAGAGAAATTCACAATAAAAAGGCTTAAAAACTTGTGATTGTGATCATGTACATTATTTACTGAAATGTCTGTGTGGACTCATTTATGAAGGAAATATGACATAACCATTAAAAAAGCGCATTAGTAATGCATTTTGTTTATGGCTATGATTAGCCAACATAAAAGTGCCATTAGAAATAATGATGGGAGATCTGCAGTAGGTAGACATTTCAACTTAGTGAGACGTAACTTTAGCACCCTAAGATTTATGGGATGTGAGAAAGTAATAAAACTAACGAGAGATGGAGATTGGAATAGAAAACTTTTAAAACGTGAGGGGTGGTGGGTGGATAGACAGATTAAATAGCATAAGTCTGAGACACGGATTTAATGATGATTTAGACTGGATAGGCTTTATGTAACTAGGAAACTAATCAGCCATACTAATATTAGAAAAGACCATTTCCCCCCAAATCCCACCCATCCTCCATAATTCAATGACATAGAAAGTTCAGAAAATAAAATGCTGACGTTTAAAAATTAACACATAAGGATATAGTACTTCACCCGCTTAGTGCAAACCCTGCCCCAACTCTGACAGAATAAAAACAACAATAGTTAACATTCTGGTTTCAGACCCCGGAATTGAGGACAAAATCTTTGCCATCATCAAAAGACAGATAAACATTTGCAAATAAGTTTAAAAAAACTAACTTATGTGATGATTTATCAGTGAAACTGAGTCTAATGCCAACGCAATAAAATAAACATTAAAACTGAGGAACAGCCAATGAAAAGGCATTTTGCATTGTCTACACCCAGCCACACTTAAGTGTGTGTGAACAGTGAAGATTCCAAATACAGTATGGACTGGGCAGGAAAGGGTGTCATTTGTGACACAGATGGATGAGTTGCTTAGGCATCACCTGTCTTGCCCAGAATGCAATGCAAGATGGAGAAGAAGCACATCACAGTATAGAGTAATGGCGATGTGAAGATGCCTGAAACAGTGCGTCTGGGAACAAACCTGCAAGGCAATAACAAGTTTAGTATCGCTTTATCATTAAAAGAAAAAACAAATTACAAAGGGATGTTTTTATGTATTGCAGCAAGCCAAAATTAAATAAAGGCTCAAAGAAAAAGTGGCTGCTAATGAATTAAAGACATAAACCTAAAAATGGTTAAGAGTCTGTACATTTCATTAGGAACACTTGAATATAAATGAAAGACAAAAAGTTCACCTTTGAGAATAAAAGGGGCTGTTTTTACTAGGAAAGAAACAAAAGAAGTTTGCCAAAGAAATATTTTGATCCAAAGGTTTTTTCCCCCAGAAATAGTGGTATATGGTAAGCCCAGTTTAAAAATGCTTTGAAAGTTGTCCCTGAAGTTTATTTTATGTAAAGTCAGGAGACAACACCGTAAAACGTGGTATTGTTATATTTATTGTTTATATAAAGGTGAAAAGGAGCACATTCAGCAGGTCTAAAGGATACCTGAAGTTAGAACATTGCTCAAACTGTATGAAAAAAAAATTCTAAAAGGGTAAGCTTTAGGAAACTCAACAAGTGCATTAAAAAGACATACAGGGTTTTTTCCACTTTTTAATGATTGCATAATAAGAAATGAGTTAACATAAACTTGACTGTTTGCTGTATAAATTAAAACCTGTTCTGGATATAAAATAAATGATAACATTAAAAATAATGAGACTCTTTGTGGAATATATACTTAATCTAATTAAGACACAAATGTCTAAATATGTTAATGTTATTAACAGATAAAAACTGAGTTTGAAAACTAAGCAAATTAATATATCAGCAATATAAACTCATACTGTATGTACCAAACAGTGAATATTAGATAATTGAGAAACATATACACTCTTTCAAGTTTAAAAACCTATAAAGTGGATGTTTATTGATGAAAATCTTTATAAACTCATGTTTATATTTATTACAACCTACTTCCCTGAAAAAGAGGTCATAATTAAGACCTTGAAATGTATGTTGGATAAAAGAATATTTAAAGGGCTGTATGAAAAATAACGAATTTTTACACATTCAAGAAAAGTGGACCAAGGACTGACTTAGTATTTGCTGATTGTATGTACCCGGAACTTAAGGGCCAAAAAAACCTATAATAGGATATTGGAATTTCTGGCGATAACACTTACCTCCTTTAAGGCAGACAGCCTTCCATCTTGTGCCCGACCCCCTTTTGTATTTTTTATAATTCCTCACCCTTCATTTTTCCATTGTCTCCTTACTTTCTTTTTACCCCCCACCCCCATTGTTAGCTGGCTTAGTAAACGCCACCTTCCCTGGTATCTTTCCCTATCCATTTATTAACTCGTGCCTTGCTGCTTCCCTCCCCAGTGTTTCTAGTTCCCAGTTCAGGTGGAGACCTAGTTAGGTTCCCCACTTTCACTCTCTGGTCAGTACTTTCCCCAGCCTCAGCCTTGGCCTCCCCCACAGTCAGTTTAACTGTTCACCCATGTAAACATCAAACTTCTGCCCCAGCACAATGGTCCCCTCTTGTTAGGTGAAAGCCGACACCTTTGAAAAGCCCCCAGTCCCCCACAAAGCAGTACCCCCACTCCTGACACATCCCTTCAACCACTCAAACTCCTCAGTCTCCTCCTTCCTCTTCCTATTCCCCCTACCCCACACAGGTAGAACCTTGGAAAAGGCCAGGGAAGCTGAGTGCATCTTCACTCTGTCCCCCAGCCTCCAAAAGTTACACTTCACTGCCTCCATAGGCTGGTTCACCAGATCGTTGGTACCAAACTGTACCAGCTCCACCAGCTGTCCCGTACCTTTCTCTACCATCCTCTCTATCCTATCCAAAAATGTTCTTCACTGGGGATTGAAACCAGGCCTTCTTCAACCACTGGCTTAGTATATCAAGGTTCAAGGTTCAAATTTATTACAAAAGTACTTATAGCTAAAAAGCTGACTATACAGTACAAACACAGTACTGCAACTGGTTAAAATACATAATAATATGTACACCAGAATTGTGTTTAAAAGATGGTGAAGCATTAAACAGCAGTTATTTTGAATCTCATTTACAGTGCCTTCAGAAAGTATTCACCCCCCCCTTGGATTTTGTCACATTTTGTGAGGTTGCAAACTCAAATTAAAATACATTTATATGGGATTTTTTGTCACGTATCTACACAAATTACTCTATAATGTCAAAGTGGAATGAAACTTCTGGAATTGTTTGTACATGTAATTTAAAATAAAAACCTGAAATGTCTTGATTTGATAAGTATTCACCTCCTTTGCTATGACACTCCAAATTGAGCTCAGGTGCATCCAATTTCCATGTGAGATCACTCTAAAACTTGAATGGAGTCCACCTGTGGTCAGTTCAAATGGTTGACATTATTTCAGAGGAAATACACCTGTCTATATAAGGTCCCACTGTTGACAGTGCATGTCAGAGCAGAAACTCTACCATGAAGACCAAGGAGCTGTCTGTAGAAATCTGTGATAGAACTGTGAGGAGGCATAGATCTGGGGAGGGGTATAAAAACATTTCTAGGGTGTTGAAAGTTCCCAGGAGTACAGTCAAGTCCATCATTAGTAAATGGAAAGATTACGGAACCACCTAGACTCTTCCTAGAGCAGGCTGTCCTCCCAAACTGAGCAACCGGACAAGAAGGACCTTGGTCAGGGAAGTGACCAAGAACCCAATGACCACCCTGACAGAACTACAGAGTTCCATGGCTGAGATGGGAGAACCTGTCCAGAGGACAACAATCTCTGCAGCACTTCACAGATGTAGCCTCTATGGGAGAGTGGCTAGATGGAAGCCACTCCTGAGAAAAGGCCACATAATAGCAGTTTGCAAGAAGGCACGTGGCAGACTCTGAGACCATGTGGCAAAAGATTCTCTGGTCTGATGAAACAAAAATTGAACTCTTTGGCCTGAATGCAAAGCACTGTGCCTGGCGCAAACCGAACACAGCTCATCACCAGTGTAACACCCATCCCTACCATGAAGCATGGTGGTGGCAGCATCATGTTATGGGGATGCTTTTCAGCAGCAGG
Source organism: Neoceratodus forsteri (assembly GCA_016271365.2). Classification (NCBI taxonomy): domain Eukaryota; kingdom Metazoa; phylum Chordata; order Ceratodontiformes; family Ceratodontidae; genus Neoceratodus; species Neoceratodus forsteri. Next base: position 1,101,047,099 of record CM057450.1, on the reverse strand, counting down.
GACTGGGGCACTTGTCAGGATAGGGGGAACAATGAATGGAGCCAAATACAGGCACATCCTTGAGGAGAACCTGCATCAGTCTGCAATAGACCTTGGACTGGGGCGAAGATTTACCTTCCAACAGGACAACGACCCCAAGCATACAGCCAAAGCAACACTGGAGTGGCTTCAGAACAAGAAGGTGAATGTCCTTGAGTGGCCCAGCCAAACCCAGACTTGAATCCCATTGAGAATCTGTGGAAAGACTTAAAGATTGCGGTTCACCAACGCTCCCCATCCAACTTGACAGAGCTTGAGCAAATCTGCAAGGAAGAATGGGCGAAAATACCCAAATCCAGATGTGCAAAGCTGATACAGACATACCCAAGAAGACTCAAAGCTGTAATTGCTGCCAAAGGCGCTTCTACAAAGTATTGACTCAGGGGGGTGAATACTTAAGTAAACAAGATATTTCAGTTTTTAATGTTTCATAAATTTTTGTTACACAATAAAAATATTTTTGTCCCTTTAAATTGTTGAGTGTGCTGTATGAATCAAGGAGGGAAAAATAATTTCAATGCATTAAAAATTCTGGTAGTAACACAACAAAATGTGACAAAATCCAAGGGGGGTGAATACTTTCTGAAGACACTGTATAAGACAAATATTACACTCAATACACATGTTAAATTTGATTAAGATTAGAGTGTATACCATAGACAACAGCATAAATTCTCTTTCATTTGCAAGTCAGATATCCAAAACCAATTAAACTGTAATTGGCAAAGTCATGGCATATAATGCAAATTTCGAAATGCTGTATAAAGTGGATTTTTCAGAGGAATTTCATAAGAAGTTTACAATTTCTTCTTTTGGGAGACCTTATATCTAAAAAAGGATCAAACGCCACCACTTTTGTCTCTGGTCAGACAGAGATGTGCACTCTAAACATGTGTAGGGTTGATCGATGGCAGTTACATCCAGATTTACAGAATAAATCATTTTGTATACATATTCCATGAAATGTACATAGAGTACCACCCATGATTTAGTTCCATCAGAGTCTAGCTATTGTTTTAAGATAAAGGTTACGTTCATACAATTAAATAAAATTCACAATCGTGTGAGCTTTTAATATGTTTTATAAAGAATACATGTATTGCTTTTTCCCTAAGCCTTTCAAGGTCTTTTTGATTGCTGACATCCTTTTATTCTTTATATGGCATTTCATTTATAGGATTCCAAGTTATATTTACTACACTCGTTATATTAAATAAGAGATAAGAGACCTAACATTCTAAGTTTATGATCTAATACAGCAAACCAACAGTTTGGATGTTGTCCCTTGGCCTTGTAAGCCACTTTTTCTTCCCATTATGAGATCAGTACTGTATTTTTGACAGTACAACAATGTGATACCAATAAATTAACTGAATGGCTGCAGTTGCTGTAATAAAATATTAGTTACAGATCTTAAAAATTCCACAAGAATTTACTGAGGAAGACCCAGTATCAGACTAAGTATAGGTTTTGAATTGTTTCCAGTTTCATAATACTTCAGTGCCCATATGTCCACTCCATGAAGCATTAAGGAGTTTATTTTTGCCTTGCAAATTGTTGACATGGCCCTAAAAGAATGACTTGCATAGATTTTTGCAAATTTGTTACAGTGTGCTATCATCTCACACAACCAGACCAAGAGATGTTTTAAGATAACTATGGTCCAACCCATTCAGAGCCTTTTAAGTTAACAGTGAAGTCTTGAAGGTGATTTGCCACCTAATAGGTAACCAGTGCAAATGCTGCAACACAGGCATGATGTGCTCCAAATAAGATGTTCCCATAATCAGCCTGACTACGGCACTTTGCACCAGCTGTAGGCTGCACAGCAAACCTCCAGCCAGCCCTAGGTACAAAGCACTGTAGTAGTTGAGTCTCTCGGTAACCAGGATTGCCAGATCCTCTTGCACCAGACAGGGTTTAATCCATTAAATATTTTGCAGCTGGAAAAATCCACTGCAGACCACAGCTAACATGATGCTGAAGTGTTAGTCGAAAGTCCATAGCGAGTCTGAGATTTTCTGCCCTATCCATGGCACTCATTCAAAAAAGACAAACCCATGGCCGTACTCTGACCTGTTACCCCGCGAGGACCTAGTTCCACCAGTAACAACTCCATTTTGACTGAATTAAGTCTAAGCCAGTGGAGGCCATTGAGTCTGTGATTTCTTGCAATGAATGCTCCATCACAGAGACCATTCATTGCCCATCCAGTGTGAAAGACTGGTACATCTGCATAGCAGTAAAAACTCACACAATACCATCTAATGATCTGCCCCAAAAGCAGTATAAACACTGCAAACAGCATGGGGGACAGACTCGAACCCTGAGGAACACAGCAGCTGACAGAAGTACTGTACATCACGATGAGAAAAATCCCATTACAACCCAATGCATCTTGTTGAATAGAAAGGACTTAAACCATTTCAAAGTCATCCCGATAAGTCCCACATATTCCTCAAAGCATTTCACCAAGAACCAATGATCCACTATGTCAAAGGCAGATGACAGATCAAGGAGGACAGCAACTGAGTGCTCCACTCTACCCATCTGAACAAGCAGGTCACCGACCAATTTGACCAGCACTGTCTGCATATTGTGGCAAGGCCTGAAAATCAACTGGAAAGGTTCGCAGACATAAAAATTCTCAAGGTGGATCTCAAGTTGTGTCGCCACCACCTTCTTGATAACCTACCCCAAGAAGAGGAGGTTTGAGACAGGCCTGTAATTCATCAATGCATCTGGGTCTAAAGATGGCATCTTCAAGAGGGGCTATACTACAGCCCCCCCCCGTAGAGATTTTTATCCTCCTCAGCCTGAGTGGGCAGCTCTCAGTCTGGTCCCTGCCTCCCCCAGCTGGCAACCAATCTCCCAGAGGACTTACTGGCCCCAAGTGATCCCCCACAGATTGCACCCCACCCCCAGTGGCAGGGCCATGAGAGGGAGAGCTGTCCCTCCCCCAAACTACATATCCAGGGAAGTGTCCTTTGGTGGCAGTGTGGGTTGGGGGCTAGCAGTCCAGGCTTCATTAAGCCCACTCAGCTGCTTTTTCCCATTTTCTCCCTCCTCTCCCCATGTAGCAGAGAGGATGTCATTGTTCGCCACGTGGAAACACTTGCATGCTGTGTCACACTGGCAGCCCTCCCTATTCTTGTTCTCCAACCTGCACTATCACCAGATCTCCACCTGGTGGTAGTCGACAGTGGAGAGTTGATCCCTCCTTTCCTGGGAAAAGAGAGCTACAGTATACCACAGCTTTTTTAGGAGCTACAACAAACACCCCCTGAAAGAGAGAGAGAGCGAGAAAGACAATGCTAGCAATCACCGAAATCAGGACCTTGTGCCAGTTCTCCAACAGCCACGTAGGCCCTGGATCCAACTCACACTTGCAGTATATGTGGCACAGCCCAGAGACCACACTGAGCACATCCTCTACAAAAACTGGCCAAAACTACTGTAAGTTCAAGCCATAGAGCCCTGGCAGGACGGTATTATTCTGTTTGCAATCCCTACTGAAATTAACATGATTTAGAAACGGTTTAGTCTGCTACAGAGAAAAGGCCATTGATACTAGAAAAAGTATGCAAAGCTGCCAGGGTGAACGAGATATGCTACATAAGTGTCTTAATATTTGCATATGGCCCAGTCAGAGATTTAAACCTCTGACAGCAGTGGAAACACTAAAGGGAGACCTCCCATCGGTGTGCCTGGTCCTGGAAGGCACATTTAGTAGCAAGAGTGAGACTCATGTCCAAAAGTGGTTTACAAAGTTGCAGTTAGGTACTGTGCAATGGGGCATAGCTGTTCAGTTGTGCCAAAGCAGTGCCACTGCTTGACACACTTCAAGGCGCATGTGGAGGTTGGCAGAGTTCTCCCATTGCCTTAAAGCAGCAGTGCAATGAAAAATGTTTTTCCCAAAAAGCTAGTTTCAGCTACAAGTAAGAAAAATATTAGTATATGTGTTAAATATACTTGTCTAGGTACCTCCTATGCTGCGCAAAAGGAGTCTTTTTTTATTGTTTTCAGTCTTAACCCTTGCCAGGTCCACAATGCTATTTCTATGCAAAATGTGGCAGCCATCTTTTTTCTTGAGAAAAAATTAAAATATTTATAGAATACTAACCTTTTGGTGGAATTAGAAAATTATACCACCAAACAAAATTGGAAGATGCCTGGAACCTTTTATAGTGAAAAAAAAAGATGGGGTCAAATTTTTTGCCCAGTTACGTTGCACTGCTGCTTTAAAGTGTGAGAAGGCATCATAGGTGTTGCAGTGATCCCCACGAGTGCCCCCAGTACTGACTAACTGAAAGAACCAGCCACATATCTGACATCAGTTTACACCATCAAGAAGTGGTGTCATGGACTAAAAGTGTTTGCAATCACCCCAAGCAAGGGAATCTTAATGCACGTGCCCCCGCATCGTAATAGTATAGTTACAATGGAAAAGGATGCAGAGGCACTTAAGGCAACTTGATACCAGTCATTAGGAGCAATGGGCAAATGTGAAGGAAATACAGGATTCTGGATAGGTCAGTGTTCCCCAGAATACCCCAGTGATGGGTGCAAACAAATCAGAGAAAAGTGAAGGCACCATTCTGATTGATCTTCCCGACGTGTCATCTGCATCACAAGTCACAATGGAAACGGGCCCTGCCAAAAGTAACAGCAGAGTTTGTGCCCTATGGTAAGCTGCTGAGATACCACCTTGGACGTCTCCCTAGAATTCTGATTAGTGATATGTCACCTACAGCAAATGGGGCAAGACGACCATTATGCTCAGACAGCAAATTCATCTCGCCATCTGTAGGCTCAGACACAGAGATGGAGATGGAGCATCAGTAGCCAGGCAGTCTCTCTACAGCCTGGAGAGAACTGCCTCAGACTTCCACACAGAGACAGCAATGCTGACACAGTACAACCCAAACATTCTGATGGACAGAGGCGGCACTTTGCTCTCTCCAACTTGTGCAAAACAGTCTGTAAACATCAGGGCAAGGAGGATCAGAAGGAGCCAGGCCAAGGACAAAGCACCCTGCTTAAATGGAAAGGGGAAATTGATAATCACGAAAGGCACACTAAGCCAGAGCTTGTTTCCAGGTGTGACCTGGGAGCACAAGGAAGTTAACTGACTGGCTCAGAGTCAAACAGTATGCAAGTGGGGACTGATGGGATTCAAACCCATGTCTCCAGGTTTGTAGCTCACTGCCCTTAACCACTACGCTATACTGCCACCTCTAAATTGTTAAATTGTGCCAGAATGACTGGAAAGTGGTAAAAGAATCAGGGAGCATTTGAAGCTACAGCTTCTCCAACATGCTGAGTAAAAAAAAAAACCCAAAAAAAAACAGCATAGCACGTCTCAGAGATAGTGAGGTGGTGCAGTTAAGCCAGGGTGGCTAGCCCAAATCTCAAATGAAAATGGCAAAACAAAACTGCACTCAGCACAAATATAAAAACACACCATAGCTTCGAATAGCAGATTAAATGGGGTTTATTACAGGTTTTGACGATCGAGGAATTACCCCATATAATTCTTTGATCGTCAAAGCCTGAAATAAACTCCACTTAATCTGCTATAATAAGCTATGGTGTGTTTTTGTATTTGTGCTGAGTGCAGTCCTTTTGCCATTAACTTCTCCGACATGCCATTCTGGGTGTGGAAGGCTGCAGAGTCCAACAGGGACCGGTGGCTTCAGATGGAGGCTGAGGAGCACTTCAGGTATCAGAGAGGAGCTGTAACTGTTTGGGGAGCTGCGTCGGCAGCTGGAGGGGGCAGAGAGCACACTATCCCGGCAGCTTCAGTCAGCAGTGGGCCACGGCTGGTCGGAGGGCACATCACAGCGCACAGAGGAGTGGAGATGGGAGGCGCCGGAGCTGCATTGGGAGCGAGAGAAGCACTGGAGCAGGCTTTCCCGGTGGCTGCAGTTGGCAAAAGGCCAGAGCTGAAATTAGAGGAGCTGTGGCCAATCAGGAGCCAGGGTGCCAATTTTCGAACTGCGGCTGGCTATAAAGGACAGGCCCAGCCATACAAGAACAGAGAGGAACTGCAACTGTTTGGGGAGCTGTGTCAGCAGCTGGAGGGGGCACAGGGCACACTATCCCGGCGGCTGCAGTCGGCAGCAGGCAAGGGATGGTTGGAGGGTGCATCGGAGCGCACAGAGGACAGAGGAGCGGAGATGGGAGGTGCCGAAGCTGCATTGGCAGCAAGAGAAGCACCGGAGCAGGCTTTCCCCCTGGCTGCAGTTGGCAGCAGGCCAGGGCTGAAATTAGAGGAGCTGTGGCCAATCAGGAGCCAGGGCGCCAATTTTCAAACTGCAGCTGGGCTATAAAGGACAGGCCCAGCCATACAAGGACAGAGAAGAGCTGTAATTGTTTGTCCGACACCACCCACCCCGGCCTCAACCTCAACCTCTATTAAATGGATGGTGGGGGAGGAGCTAAGTGATAGGAGTGGCCTGATTCAGAAGTGTGCTTCTTGACTACTGTAGCTCTGTTCAGGCTTGACTTGGTGTGCATGTTAGATGCGGTAGCCCTGAATAGGGTGAAGGCACTGGAGCACTGATCAGCAAGGAACTTATGAGATTCCGTCAGTAGAATTGCTTGGGTATTGTTGTGTAATATTGCTGGTAGAGGGATTGCGTACTATTGATTGTGAAATAGGGCTGGTAGAGGGCCGAATTGCTCACACCCAAAATAAGGGTAGGATCAGGGGTCACAAGACCAGGCATCTTTGGTAGGATGATTGGGTGTACTGGGTGCGGGGTGGCTATAATATTGGATTGAGCATGGGGGTTCGGAGGATGCCCAGTGTGCTTCCAGCTGGCAGGTCTTAAGAAGGAGATTGAGGGGATCAGAAGGCAGATGGAATGTGGGAGGGTTGGGGAGAAAAGGTGGAGCAGGAACCATATGATGTTAGATGAGGTCAAAAGGACATACCCCGGGGATAGGGGCAGGTGGACTAGGACCACATGGTCACTCAGGAGGGGTGGGACATGTAACACGCAGTGTACGCCAATCACTCCATAGGGAGGGGGTTGCCCAGAGGGAGAGAAGGAGAACAGGAGACAGCAAAACTGGGGCAGGTGTCACATTTACAAATCAATTCACCCTGCTGTATCCAGGCGATGAGGAAGAGTAGGAAGACGGACGGGGGGAGCAAGTAGTCAGGGAGGGCTTGGTTAGCAAGCTGAGGGGAGCAGAGGAGAGGGAGAGGGAGCCAGACCCAAAGGAGAAGAGGGCATGGGTTGGAGGGAGGTATGGTAGATGGGGGAGCACAGAACAATGTCAGGGTGGAAGAGGGCAGGACTCCTGTCAGGCCAGCATTGAGGCTGGGGGAGTCAGCCAAGTGGGGGTGTGTGGTTAGGGGTACTCTAGATAGGCCAGTTTGAGGAGGGAAAATTGACAGAGAGGGGAAGTGGGGGCAGGAGAAATAGGGCAGACGGGGTGGATAGAACAGGTCCAAGGGGGAGGGAGGCAGAAGCAGCAAAAGGAGGCCAAGATGGGGATCTGGGGTGGTACCAGTTCAAGAGGGGAGACCAGGGTAGATCAGGGGGGCAACTTGTGACACCCAGGAGGTGGGGGGCAAAGAGTAAGCTGGGAGTCGCAGACAGAAGAAAGAGCCTGGAAGGACAGGCTTGTGACACCCAGGCTGGGGGGGCCGGGAGGAACAAGCTGGGGGCCGAAGACAGAAGAAGGAGCCTGGAAGGAAACAAACGGGCTAGTAATGTGGGAGAAGAGGTGAAGGTGATTCTGCTGGGTGACTCTATGGCCAGGGGGATCCAGTAGGAGGGTGTTGGGGAGGGAAAAAGCAGCCAAGTCAAAGCAAAATGTATCCTAGGCCTATCCGTACACAAGGCCAAATTTCAGCTATACACGATAGCAAGGGAATGCAGGGGATCACCAGACTTTCTAGTACACCTGGGAACAAATAATCTAGAAGGGAACAGTGAACTAGAGGTACAGGCGAGATTCCGGGGGCTGGCCAGGGTTTGCCACGCTATAGGAAGCTCAATCTCCTTCTCGGAGATTCTGCCAGTACGAAGGGCGACCGGGGAGAACAAGCAAAAACTTAGAGGGGTAAACCAGTGGCTCAGGGTCTGGTGCAAGGCAGAGGGGTATGGGCTAGTGGGGGACTGGGGTGATACATGGGAGGATATGGGGCTATATGCCAGGGATAGGATACACCTCAAGCTGGAGGGGAAGGAGATCCTGAAACTGAAACTTCCTGGATTTATGGGCGAGAGGTGGGGTTTAAATTTGTAAAGGGGGAGGGATAAAAATGACAGCTCCAGGAGGACTGCTCTGAGGTTTCAGAACTAGGGCACAAAACAAAGACTAAGGACTGCATTGCAAATCCAGGGGCACTGTGCAGGAAAGGGTGATGGAGGACATCACAGGGCCATGATGACTGGGGAGGGGAGAGGGGTCAGGGTGGCAGATGGTCCTGATCAATGCCAGGAGCATGGGCGATAAAATGCCTGAGCTCCAGGCTATGCTAGTCGAAGGAGCAGCAGATGTGGCAGCAATTACTGAGATATGGGCCACCCAAAGGAATGATTGGGACCTAAACTTGGAGGGCTGCAAAATATTCAGGAAAAATAGTGTGTGTGGGGGAGGATGTAGCACTGATCGTCAGAAATGACATAGTAATTAGTGAAGTGGAGGAAGCTGTAGGGGGAGTGGAGGCGATTTGGGTAACCCTGAAAATGAGGGGAGGCAAAAGATTGAAAATAGGGGTGGTGTACAGACCCCCCGTGATGGAGGAGGCACTGGAGGACAAACTAACTGAGAACATCAAGGGTCACTGTGGAAAGGGTAGGGTGGTGGTCATGGGTGTCCTTAATATGCCGGGGGCAGACTGGGACACTATGACATCCTCTGTGGCCAGGTAGCAGAGACTGATGGATGTCTTTCAGGATGCCTTCCTAGCCCAGCAGGTGAGGGAACCTACAAGGGAGGGCAGGATATTGGACATTGTCCTGGCAGACAGTGACCAGATTAGGGGCCTGGATGTGTACAGCCTGCTGGAAGGTGGTGATCATGCCATGGTCTGGTTTCTGCTGTACCTAGGGGGTGATGAAAACACACTAGTACAGTAGTAGTAGACTTCGGGCGGGGCGGACTTCGAGGGCATGGGAAGGATTCTACAGGGATGCTTGGACAAAATAAGGCCGGACATGGATGCTGAAAGCTTGTGGGAGACCATTAAGAAGGGGGTGCAGGAGGCTACTAGGTCCTGTGCAAAAGTAAGGTGTAAGCATTGTAGGGCCAGTAAGCCATGTTGTGTTGGTGGACCAGGGAGGTGCAGGAGGCGGTGAGGGGAAAAAAAAACTGCCTACACGCGCTTTAAGCGCTCAAGTGGGGGAAGGGAACGGAGAGAGTATGAGTTGATAGCTAGGAAGGTCACCAGAGTGGTGAGGGGAGCCAAGGCAAGGATGGAGTAAAACCTGGCTAGAGATATCCCGGGAGGGAGGGTTCTATAGATACATAGGGGAGAAGAGAAAAGAGAGGGCACAGATCAGCAGAATTAGGACTGGGGAGGGATGGGCTCAGGAAGCAGGGGAGCAAGCAGAGGTGCTAAATGAGTACTTTGCCTCGATCTTTACTGAGGGAGGAGGCAGGAGATCCTTCCATCCCAACGGGAGGGAAGGGGAGCCCACAAAATCGGGAGGTCAGATGGAGTCTGGAGGACTGAAAGAGGCTACGGTAGAGGCTGGGCTAAACCTAGAAGCATGGGGGGGCTGCATGAGGGGGTGGGTGGTAATGGAGAAATCCCAGTGGATAGGGTGAGGAAGACCCCTCAGATGCTAAAGACTGACAAAGCACCGGGGCTGGATGAGCTATACCTGAGGGTTATGAAGGAACTGGCGGATGTGCTGGCAGCTCCACTGGCGGCACTCTTTAACATCTCTCTGCAGACAGGATGGGTGCCTCAAGACTGGAGAGTGGCTCATGTGGTGCCCATCCATAAAGGGGGGTCTCAAGATGAGATGGGGGATTATAGGCCTGTCAGCCTAACGTCTGTGGTATGCAAAGTAATGGAGGGCATTATCAAGAGGAGGCTTTGGAGGCAGCTGGAAAGGCTAGGGCACCTGGATGACAAGCAGTATGGTTTTGTACCGGGGAGATTATGTCAGACCAGCTTTGTGGAGTTTTACAACTGGGTGACGGGGTCCCTGGACCGACATAGGCCAATGGACATCCTATATCTGGATTATAACAAGGCGTTCGATTCGGTACCCCACAATGGCCTGCTAACAAAGTTGGGGGGGATGGGGTGAGGGGGCAGTTGCTCAGGTGGGTGGAAAATTGGCTTACGGGGTGAATACAGAGGGTGGTGGTTGGTGCGATAGTATCCTCCCCCAGAAGGGTCATTAGTGGGGTCCCCCAGGGTTTGGTAGTGGGGCCACTCCTGTTCAATGCCTATGTCTCAGACATAGGATTAGAAGTAGTCTGTATTTCTTTTGCGGACGACTGAAAACTGGGAGCACTGGCGGATGGGGAGGAAGGAAGAGGGACCTGGATACCCTGGAGAGGTGGTCAAGGAGATGGAGTCTGAAATTGAATGCAGGGTGCTGCATCTGGGGGTCAGAAACCCGGACCATGTATACACCCGGGGGGGGGGGATCACACTGCAAGCCACACTGGGCAAGAGGGATCCAGGGGTGGTGAACGTCAAAATGAATAACACTGAAAATTGTTGAAGAACCGCAGCAAAAGCAAACAGGAAACTGGGCTGCATAGCCTGGGGAATTACCTCCAGGAAGACGGAGGTGATCTTCCCTCTGTATAATGCCTTGGTCAGGCCACATCTCAAGTACTGTGTGCAGTTCTGGAGGCCCCACCTTAAGAAGACATAGCGCTGCTGGAGATGGTCCAGAGGAGAGTGACCAGGATGATTCAGAGCATTGGGTGGGGGGGGCCCTATGATGAGAGACTGGAAGAGCTTGGGATGTACACACTGGAGGAGAGGAGAGACAGGGGGACATGATAGAGGTCTTCAAATATATAAAAGAAACAAATAAGGGAAGAGCCAAGGGGATGTTCAGAATAAAGAAGGGGGGAACAACCAGGGGTCACGAATGAAAAGTGGAGGGGGGAATACGAGGGGAGCACAGGAGACACTACTTCACGGACAGGGTGGTGGAGCCATGGAATGCACTGCCCAGGAGTTTGGTGGAGGAGGGCACAGTGGAGGCATTCAAAAAGGGGTGGGACAGGCACAGGAGGAAACTGAAGTCAGGGAAGACCCTATCTGGGGGTGGGGGTGGAGAAGCAAGCACTTAGTAGGGGGCTGGCAACTGAGCAGACATGACAGACCAAGGGGCCTATTCTGCTGGCTTTTAGTATGTTAGTATCAGCCTGTGGACTCTCCTCAGGAATGCAAGAGTGTACCAAACTCCTACTGAGGAACTGGAGTATCAGGAGTAGAATAGAATAGACATGCACAGTGTCATGTATCGTACTCCTTTAAGCAGCGCCATTCAGCACCAGGCTGAGTACTGGGCAAAACAGTCTAAGAAACCGCATCCAAGCTATGGACATCACAGTATAAAATTCTGATGGTATGATAACAGTCGCATGTAATATCACAGTTACCATTATACTGCGGTATTACATATAAAGTCATTTTTGTACAAAAAAGAAGCCTTGTTAAACTTTTGAATCAGGGAAAGTTGGTGTGGAAGGGGCAGTTGTCCATGAAAATACAAAAAAATTAGTTGGAAGGCATGAATATCACAGTATCGGAAATTGCCCACAGTATCAATACCAGGACTTCCAATAACGCAGAATACCATAAAATCGTAATACCTTGACATCCCTAATACAGGCAATTACTGGCCTGACTGAAGTAAGTAGGCATGACAAAGACTGAAGACTTTGCTTGCAAACCCCCACTGTAACTGACGTTACTACATGACACCCTATTGCTACTTGTTATAACTCCAACTAAAAAGTTGACTTTTTTGGGACACTGTGAGACAGTTATTGCAAGTGCCCTTGCCAAGGCATGAACTAATGTACTGAAAATACAGGTTACTCACCTGTAACAGGAGTTCTAGGAACGGTATATGTTGTTCATCCACACTGTCTGGCAGGTTCCTTGCCGCTTTAAATCTTGCCGGAAGGTCTTCAAGCTGGCTCCTCCCACCCACCCGGGTGGTAAAACTCTCGGCTCCGCCCCATGATGCCAGATCTAGTCCGCTGGAAGCCAGGTTGTGCGTCGAAGCCGGGGAGGTCGGGTGGATCATGTGGATGAACAACATATACCATTCCTAGAACTCCTGTTACAAGTGAGTAACCTGTATTTCTAGGGACATGGATATGTTGTTCATCCACACTGTCTGGCAGACTCCTAGCAGTTCTCTGGGAGGAGGGAGGCAAGGCACACACCCCGATACTTACTTGGGAAATAAGGACTGGAGAACCGAGGCCCCAAAACCAGCATCCCGGCGTGACTCAAGGTCGATGTGGTAGTGGGTAATAAAGGTATGTGCCGACTTCCAGGTAGCAGCCCTGCAGATATCCTAGATAGGGATGTCCCTGGAAGCAGCTACCGATGCAGCAGTATGGCGGGTAGAATGAGCTCTTATCCCTCTGGGAGGCTCCATGCCCACCAACCTATAGCAGAGCTCTATGCAGGAGGTGACTCACCTGCTTATCGTCCGCTTGGCTGCAGGTCTGCCAGGTGCGGCTTCAGCGCAGATGACAAACAGCTGGCGAACCTCTCCCGAACTTCAGCCCTACGCTCCCTGAGAAGGTGAGCGCTCAACTAGGGTCCAAATAGAGCCTATATTTGGCCTCAGAGGTGTGAATGGGGTAGAACACCGGCAGAGTCAACACCCGGTTAAGGTGAAGCTCCGACACCACCTTCGGAAGGAACTTCGGGAGGGATGCAGAACAACCTTGTCCCTGTGGAAGACCAGATAGAGAGACTTGAAGGAAGCACCTGAAGCTCCCCCATCCTTCTGGTTGACGTGGTAGCCACCAAGAAGGTGTTCTTCCACAACAGGTGGGAGAATCGCATCTGTGCATTGGTTTGAATGGCTTGCCTGTGAGCTAAGCCAATACCAGCAGTAGATCCCACGGAGGTGGAGATTCTCGCACCGGAGGGGAAGTGTGATCAAGGCCTTGGAAAAGCGCCCGACCACCTTTCCTGCGCCACCGACTGCCTTCCGCCCATGCCCAGAGGGCAAAGGTGGCTGCCAGGAGCACCTTAAGGGTCATCAACCGAAGCCCTTGCAGAAGAAGAAGAAAGGACCACAGGTAGTCCGGAATGCTCGCCGAGGAACAGGAGAAGGGACCAGGCCCTACCCTAACACCAAATGGAGAAACTCTTCCATTTGAAGGCGTAGCATTATCTGGTCGACTCCTGACGGGACGCCTCAACAACGTTGAGGACTTCACCGGAAGACCCAAGGCCTGACAACTAGCTGCACAGAAACCAGGCCATCAGGTGCAGGGATTGAAGGTCCGGATGGAACACCTTCCCCTGATAACCGAGATCAGGTCCGGGCGGGCTGGAAGCCGCCTCAGGAGCCTGGAGCTGAGACTGAGGAGAGCTGGATACCAGAGCTGCTGGAACTAGTCTGGGGCTACCAGAATCACCTGTGCCTTATCCCTCCTCACCTTGAGAAGCACCTCGTGGATCGAGGGAAATGGGGGGAAGTCGTAGAAGAGGCCCGGGGTCCACGGCCTCAAGAAGGCATCCCCCTACAGCGAGCCCTGCTGAGGGGGGCGGGCATGGAACAGTCTCAGCTTCACATTCTCCCTGGAGGCAAACAGGTCCATCTGAGGCATGCCCCAGTGGGAGAATAGATCTTGTACTACCTCCGGCAGGAGAGACCGCTCATGAGATGCAGCCCCTATCTGGCTTAGGGCATCGGCTAGGGTGTTGGAGGCTCCTGCCACATGAATGACAAGGAGAACCACCTCCCAGCTGTGCACGAGTGACCAAATGCAGAGACCTTCCCTGCACAGAGGCATGGAGCGCGTCCCGCCCTGGCGGTTTAGACAGTACATGGTCGTGGTATTGTCCATCTGGACCTGAACCACTTGACCCCATAGAAACGGAGCGAAGGCGGTGAGAGCTAGACGAATCGCTTGAAGCTCCAGCAGGTAGATGTGGCATCGGGACTCCCGAGGGGACCAGAGGCCGTGCGCTCTGTGCTCCCCCAGATGGGCACCCCAACCCATCAGAGATGCATCGGTCGATAGAGAGACTGTTGGCCCGGGGCGGATGAACGGGATGCCTCCCTGCAGATGTGTCGGAATGGTCCACCACTGGAGAGCGTTTCACATCTCCTGGGTCACTGTCACGGGCTGGTCCAACAGATCGCAGCGATGTGACCACTGGCCGGACAGTCCCCATTGAAGGGGACGCATGTACCAACGGGCCCAATGGACCACGTTGGTGCAGGCTGCCATGAGGCCCAGGAGGCACAGGAAGTCCCGGGCAGGGCGCAATTACCCAATCAAATGCGACTGGGTAAGGAGGAAGAACCTTGGCCCTGTCCGCCGGGAGCCAAGCTCTGGCTCGAAGAGTCACCGATGAAAAGAATCACCTGCTTTGGCACGAGTTCTGACTTGGCTCCGTTGAAGAGGAGGCCCATCTGAGAGCAACCTAGGGGGCCAGAACTCCGGACCGCTCACCTCTGCTCTGGAGGGGGTTGCAATCAGCCAGCCATCCGGGTAGGGGTACACCTGGACCCTTCAGCGCCGCAGGAATGCTATTACCACTGCTATGCATTGGAGAAGACCCTGGGAGCTGGGAAGAGGCCGAAGGGTATGGCTTGGAACTCGTAAAGAGATCCCTCCGGTCTGAAGCGGAGAAGTCTCTGAAGAAACAGATGGATCGGAACATGAAGAATGCGTCCTGGAGGTCCAGGGAACAGAGCCACACGCCTCGTTCCAAGGATGGGATATCTGAGTCAGAGTGACCATCCAGAAGGTCCAAGACCTTAGGAACTTAATCAGGTCGTGCAGGCCGAGAATGGGGCGCTAGCCCCCCATCCGTTTGGGGACCAGGAAATACCTGGACACAAACCCCGGGTCTGGAGGAGGATCTGCTACCTTCCTGATCACCTCTTTTTCGAGGAGCAGGGCAATATCGGCTCGGCGGGCCGACAGAGAGGCTGCAGACCCCGTGG
Organism: Neoceratodus forsteri; assembly: GCA_016271365.2. Classification (NCBI taxonomy): domain Eukaryota; kingdom Metazoa; phylum Chordata; order Ceratodontiformes; family Ceratodontidae; genus Neoceratodus; species Neoceratodus forsteri. Next base: position 1,101,031,908 of record CM057450.1, on the reverse strand, counting down.
CCCCCCGAGGGGAGACGGCTCAGAAGGGTGGGACCTGCTCAAACTCCAGAGGCAGGCCCTTTCCTACCACCTCCAACACCCAGCAGTCCGCGGTGATAGCGGACCAGGCGGAAAGGAAGTGGCGGAGTCATCCCCCCACGGGGGGGGGGGCCCAGGTAGGGGTGACGAGGCCGGCGGCGATGCCCCTCAGCCCGTCACTGAGCAGGCTTGCAGGAGGGACTGGCCGAGGGAGCTCCTGGGCCTTTATCTCCTTGCTTCTCTTTAGAGGAAGCGCTGTCTTGGGTTTGGGATGCCAAGCGCAAGCCTGCTGGCCCTCTTGCTGGTGCTGATGGGATGGTTGTGCAGCAGGAGCCGAAGGACAAAGGGGCTTACGCAGAGGTTGCCGGTGACCCTTGTCCCTCTGGGCGGAGGTGACCGACTCCAGAGTGGCATTGGACTTCTCAGTCCCCTGGAGGTGTCCCTCCACTCCAGGGCTGAAGAGGTCAGTCCCCAAGAAGGGGATGTCCGCCAACTTGTGCTGGGTATCTGCCGAGAAGGTGGATATCCTCAGCCATGCCTTGCGGCGCATGGCCACCACAGCCTCTACTGACCTGGCACAGGAATCACCTATGTCCAGAGCAGTCTGAAGCTGCTGCTTAGCCACCGCCCTACCCTGGTCCCGCACCTGCAAGACCGTGGTCCGCAGGTCAGCCGGGAGATGAGGTATCACCTCATCCAGGGAGCCCAAGAGGGCGTGGGAGAAGTGTGCCATCAGCACGGCCGAGCTGGCCTGTCGGAGGCCTAGGGAGGACGCAGTGTAAACCTTGCGCCCGACAAAGTCCATCCTTTTGGACTCTTTGTCGGGAGGCCTATCCACATCCTGAGCATTTACGAAACGCTGGAAGAAGTCATCGGTAACTAACCCCTCCGCAGAGGGGTGCTCCGAGAAACTGGGCAAAGAACTGATAGGGACTGCATACTGCCTGGCCATCCTGGCCAAGGGCGCAGGACAGGAAGTAGGCCGCTGCCAAAGCTCCAAGGCTGGGCCGACAATGGCCTCAGCCACAGGGAAGGCCTCTGAGGGTAAATCACCTCAGTCTAGGATCTCCATCAGGGGGAAAATAGGCCCGTTTGGACACGGGCTCGAGCTGCATCCCGGTGAACTCCGAGATGAGCCTAAGCAGACCCAGGAAGGACGATGGGCTGTCGTCCAAAGACCGGTCCAGGGAGGACTCCAGGCCCACCCGCCTGGGGAACACGGAGGAGTCATTGTTGGACTCCGAAGGGTCTGCAAAGAGCTGCCTCAGGCCTGAGCCACTCTTCACCCGCCGAGGGCGGGCAGGAGTGAGGGTGACCGACAACCTGCGGGACAGGCCGTGACCCGACTGAGGTTCCACCACAATCGGTGGGGCAGCAAGATTTGGTCGAACAACTGGCCCAGAAATGGGCACCTCGACTGCAGCGAGTGGTTGTGTCGGCCGTTCAGGCGGCAGCCGCTTGATAGACGGGGAATGAATCGGGAGTCGATTGATTCCTGGACAACAGCAACTGCTGCCACATAAACTCCTCGTAATATCAACACCATCTGCGTCAAAGCCTCTCCTCATCCGAGGAGGAAAACGAGGAGGAACGGTGTTGCCACTTAACTTGGTGCCCCAACCGAGACTGCCGAAGTCGGTGGGAGCGGCTTGACCGAGAAGAAGAACGAGACAGAGACTGAGATCCTCAGTGAAACCGAGGGCGGGTCTGGGAAGGAGCGGGGGACACCCGCTCTTCCCTTGGCTCGGACACCTTGACCGAGGACTGACACCCCAGGGGTGCAGGCAGAACCTCGGCCCCCACCGGGGAAACCAGCGAAGGGTTGACGGCTCTTCCAGTCGACCACCCGGGTGATGGGTCGAGAGAAAACTCGACTGCGTCGACGAGAGTCTTGGCTGGCTGGCCTGACGGGGACACCGTGAAGCCAACGGCCTGAGCCGCAATCTCGACCGAAGTCGATGGTCGGCAGTTCGGGGAAGGAGAACTCTCCCGCTCCCACAAACGCCGACGATGGGACTTACCCTGCAACTCCCTCAACCCGGGCCGAGAGGCCAGTCCCGATGGCCCCTCTCCCTTCGTGGAGAGGGACTGGCAAAGCTCCTTGAATGAAGCTGAATGAGAAGAACTCACAGAGGGCGGGATAAATGCCGCGACCGAGGAGGAGGAAGAAGTGACATTGACCGCCGCCTCCTCCAGGGCACTAGAGTGTTCAAGCTGCTCAGCCGAGACAGCCATCGCGGACACCGCCCGACGAGCCTCTATGGAGTTTAACGGTGGGGAAAAATCCTCGGGGCGCCCAAACCTCAATCGGGCCGCATGATCCTCCAGGACGCTATCGAAGGGCTGCACAACTTGCAGACTTACAGGTCGTGGTCCAAATCGAGGCAGTATACGCACGTGGAGTGCAGATCAGTCCTGGAGATATTCGCTGCCAGGGCTCCTCTGAGAGCCAAAACAATGTGTCCTGGCCCTTGAGAAAGAAGACCAAGTTTAGAAAACTTAAAACTAAATCGGAAGAACCGAAGAATCAGGAACCAGTCGAAAAACGCAGAGCGCTAAGGAGGGAACCTGAGCTTCCAAGCGGTAAGGAAGATCTGGCGTCATGGGGCACAGCCAAGAGTTTTACCACCCAGGTGGGTGGGATGAGTCAGCTTGAAGACCTTCTGGCAAGATTTAAAGCGGCAAGGAACCTGCCAGCAGTGTGGATGAACAACATATCCATGTCCCTAGAATTTTCATAATATACATGTTGTCTCATGTTCTCTCCCTAGGTAAGTGGAGGGAGAATGGACAAGAACTATAGTAAACTCGACAGAAGCCAGAGGAGTCCATAGTACTGTGACTGCTTGGAAACCACCCCTGAGGGTTATTGAGCCACAGAAAATAACTCGGCATAACTATGAAAAAAAAAGAAAAAGTGGATTTATTTAAACTTGCACAGATTACATTTTTTCTACTACCTGGTATACATTTACCTTCTTAGAAAATTCACAATTAAAAACTGCCATGTGTACTTGGTTAAGGGGCAAGGTCAACGCCCTTAGGCCTCAAAGAGTCTCTAGTTTAAAACACATGGATCAACTCCCACTGCATTTTTCTGTACTTGGAAACACCACCAACACAGTCTAGCCACTCACGATGTGTAGAAGGACAGGAGACTACTGCATCATGAGTGACTGCACTATTTTTTTGGGGGGGGGGGGCGGTTAAAAAAATGTGTATACTTTATTGAACTTTCTTGTACATACATGACAATACATTACAGGTCATTACAAGACTTTGAAAAGTACTACACAGAACATACCCCCCCCCCATTAAACAGTAATATATTAATATATGATGTCAAAATACTGACTTGTTTCCTTAGCAGATATAAATATCAGACAGAATGAATTTAATCTGTGACTCTTCCCCTTCTTTTAGTTTTCATTCCTAATCACAATCTGCTGTAGAAATTATTGCACACAATTTATCCCATCTCTTTTTGTACGTGTGATACCTGTTGTTGACACCAGCAATCATTCTTTCAGTTCTTAAAGCTACTATTATGTCATTGTGCCACTCTTTGTAGCATGGTATCCCAGAGTCCATCCAGTGTCTCAGGTTGACTCTCCTAGTTATTGTAGAGATTAATGCCATGTGGTTAGTTATTCTGGGCACCTAAAAGCAGTCTCCCATGAGTGCACATGATACATATTTCTGGCGTGAATGCATCTTCAAGACCCAGCAGCGGGTCTGGTTTTAACCATGTCCCTCTAGCCCGGCTTTACAGCACTGCAGAGAATGTGTAGCAGGTCACCTTCATAAGCCCCACATCATGTGCATACCTTTTACCTAGGTGACCTGTTTTAAACATTTTGAATGAGGTAAACATTTTGTAAAATTTTGAATTACATCAACCCAAGGCTTTTAGTTTTAATGTACTTAAACATGTTTGCCCATATGTGTTCCCATCTTCTTTCCACATTCCCCCGTGCTAAGATTCAATTCCAGTAAAGTCCCACTTCTAGGCCCTCTGGGAGGCAGGCATTGTTGACTGCTTTATACAGTGCTGAAGTGGTATTGGGCCCTACACCTGAGACTGCTGGTGGCATTCTTTGCGCAGTATGACTAATATTTCATGGTGGGGGACCCAGACATTGTGCTATGGCATGTTCCGACTGCAAAAATTTAAAGGCCATGTTGTCTGGCAAGTATGGCTTGTCTGAACATATGAAAAGGCATAAGCTTACCTCCCAGCGTCAGGTGGTCTATCGTGGGAATCTGCAGAGTGCACCATGGCTCCCTGGTAATGGGCTCTCCTCCAGTACGAATGTTGGAATTTCTCAGGATGGGCTGGCCTGCATCGGAGTGTGGGGTGAGTTTCATTAACGTAGAAACATAGACTCTGACGGCAGATAAGGACCACTTGGCCCACCCAGTCTGCCCATTTCCCTTCCTATTGGATAAGCTGCAGATTCTAGTTAACCAACAGCCTACTTCCTGCAACCCCCCACTACAATTGCCTTATGTCTGTCCCATGGCATGTTTGAATTCCCCCACTGTTTTAGACCCAACAACCTCTCCAGGAAGGCGGTTCTATGCATCCACCACTCTCTCTGTGAAAAAAAAAAATGTCCTCGCATTACCCCTGAGCCGTCCCCCCTCTATCTTTAAATTGTGCCCCCTTGTTCTTACACATCTCTTTTTCTGAAAGATGCTACCCTCCTGGACTTTGTTGATTCCCTTGAGGTAATTGAAAGTTTCTATCATGTCCGCCCTGTCCCTCCTTTCATCAAGGGTATACACATTAAGCTCTCTCTGTCTCTCTTCATATGGTTTCTGATGCAGACCCTGCACCATTTTAGTTGCCCTCCTCTGGACTGCTTCCATCCTGTCCATGTCCTTGTGTAGATGGGGTCTCCAAAACTGCACACAGTATTCCAGATGGGGTCTCACCAACTGTCTGTACAGAGGGATAACCACTTCCCTTTTCCTACTTGTGATGCCCCTTCCTATGCATCCCAGTATCCCCCTGGCTCTCCTTACTGACTTCTCACATTGCTTACCCACCTTTAGGTCATCTGATATGACTACCCCCAAGTCCCTTTCCATTTTTGTTGTTGTTAGTACCTCCCCTGCTATTGTGTACTCTTCTCCTGTGCTTTTGTTTCCCAGGTGCATTACTTTGCACTTCTTTGCATTGAATCTAGGTTGCCATATGTCTGACCATTCCTCCAACCTTGCCAAGTCCCTTCTCATCCTTTCTACCCCCCCTTGTGTATCAACTCTGTTACAGATCTTTGTGTCATCTGCAAAGAGGCATACCTTTCCCTCCAGACCCTCTGCAACGTCACCTATAAAGATGTTAAAGATTAACCTACTGAGTTGTTGCTGCACTCTGACTGTGGTAGCTATAGCAGTGTCCTGGAGGACCCTGGGTAGTTTGCCCACCTTACAGTAGAGTAAAGCATTTGGTGAGACACTTTTGTTCAAACAACTGTTCTACGATATCTAGTAATTGTGGCCTGTAGTCTCCTAGATGGAGGTTACTCCAGCCCCACTGCAAATACTTACTGCCACTGGTTGCCAAGTAATAGTGCAGAAAATAGGGCATCTTATGGTACATAGTTAGACACAAAGGGTGGGATATTCAGACTGCACCAGGCTTTGGCGAAAGCCTGGGCGCAGCTCAACTGGGATGTGCCAGGGCGCTGACAGGGTGATATTCAACGGTGCTGCGTCATGGCTCCAGCACTGTTGAATAGTCTGCTAAGACACCACAATGTGCATAGGCGCGGTGGCACTGCACCAGCCTGAAGTGGCCAGAGAGGGGCAGGGGATGTGCTAAGCGCAAGTGCCGTTGTGCTAGGCGCATCATAATGCATGCAAGGTTCAAATGGGGCCATTTGCATGTCATTATGGCCCCATTTGCATGCAGGTGCGTCCATCCCCGGCGACTTGCGCCTGGCACCCTACCAGGCTGCAGCTGTCGGGGACCGACGCCCCCTGCACAAGCCCCACTGCCTGATCGCGGGCATATGTACTAGATGTAAAACATCCTACATCCCTGGTGGTCCAGTGGACCACTCACAGCCCGATCGCGGGCATCAGTTATAAAATATTAACAACCAATCCATCCCTGGTGGTCCAGTGGTACCTGCCTCCCTACCTGCCCATTGAGCCCCCACCCCGCTCCCCGGTTAGCAGCGGCGGCAGGCTCCCCACGCATGCGTCCGCTGCCCGCCCGACTGACTCCATTACAGTAGGGCTGTATGCCCATTGGTCCTGGCGTAGGCCAATGGGTGTGCAACCAATACTATACAGTCAGAATGTGAATGGATTCAATTCCACATTTCTGGACTGTATGTCTGATAGGCTACACGCATTATTTACGCTAACGGACCAATGATACAACCTAATCTTGATCATCTGTGCCGACATGAGTGAGGAGCTGCACTCCGCCGCTGACCGGGGTGGGAGGCGGGTGGTGGTCTCAGTGGGCGGGTGGGGAGGAGTACCGCTGGACCACCAAGATATGGAGGCAATTTAATTATACTTCCGCCCTGGTTGGCTGCGAGCGGTCCACTGGACCACCGGGATATAGGAGGCAATTTAATTATACTTCTGCCTCGATCGGGCTGCAAACGGTCCACTGGACCACCAGGGGTACAGGAGGCATTTTTAATTATACTTCTGCCCGCGGTCGGGCTGCGAGCGGTCCACTGGACCACCAGGGATATAGGAGGCATATTTAATTATACTTCTGCCCGCGATCGGGCTGCGAGCAGTCCACTGGACCACCAGGGTTATTGGACCATTAATACATTACTAATGCCCGCGATCGGGCATGGGGGGGCGCTATCATGAAGGTGCCGCCGGAGCTCAGGTGGCCACCCATAGCTGGCAGCTGCCATGCTGCGCCCTGCAATAAGGCAGCTCACCTGTGGGTGGCCAGCTGTTGCTCCTTTTATTTTTCGCTCAACTGTGTGCAGCGCAGGTACGGGTTGCGCCTGCATCTGCTCAGCACATCCCGGGCTGAATAGCGGGATGTGCGGTGTATCGTAGACACGCACCCCTACTTGCGCGCGACATTACTACTGATGCACTCTGGTGCATCAGGATTTGTGCCACGTACATTCCCCTTTTGAATATCGCGCCAGGGCAACCCTTCTGAATATCCCACCCAAGGTATGCAATATTGTGTTCAAAGCTAAAACCAATAAGTTGTATAAAATACCTGTTAACAGCATGCTATTGTATATAAAAGAGAGGCACTCAGAAGTTTCCTGTTTTGTGTTTGTACTGTTTGCAATACATTCAATAAAAATGTTAATGTTAAAAAGAAAATGGGACATCTTTAATTCCTATCTACAGGTGCCACTAGTTTGTCATATGTCCATCAAACTACCTTGCTGTTCCACATAAATTTAGTGAGGATGGAGTGTATTTTTCGAAACCAGGAAATAGGAAGCATCATGTTGAGGGGATATAGCAGCCTGGGCAGGATATTCATTTTAACCACATTTATGTGGTCTGCCGGGGAGAATGGTATGTTGGTCCACCTGTCTTGTCTGCTTAAATCCTAGCTACCAGTTTGTATAGATTTTTCACTCCTTAATTTTCTAGCATATCTATAAATTTCTATACTCAGGTATGTCAGGGAGTTAGGTGACCAAAAGCAAACCTAGGTCTATGATCTCCGACTTTGGGATACCATGATTCAGTAGCCTTACCATGGTTTTCTGGACATTTAACATGTATTCAGATAATTCACTAAACTTTGGTATGCCCTCAAGTACTGCAGGAAGGGACGTCCCAGGCTGCATGATGTTCAGGAAGTACGCAACAAGAGTAGATCAAGGATTTGAAACAAAACAAAGTTGAGTATAATTAAACCATTAACATGCATTTCAGTTCTACTAAGAAAGGAAACAGATGGAACAGCCAGCAAAATAAATGAATTTTAGAGAAGGTATTATTCATAAAATGTGGAGTTTTATCTAGAATAATATGATGCAATAAGGAACACATACAAACAGAGGAGAGAAAGAAGTAAGTGCCTTATCTGGGACTTGAACCCAAGCTGCCCAGAATACCATTCCGGTCCTGCTAATCATCTGAGCCACCAAGGCAACTGGAACCTGGGCCATCCCGGAGCACACAATACTCTTTCTCCAGTGCACAACCTGGTGCTGCACAAATAATTACTTCATTTTCAATCACATGGGTGAGGTATGCATATTTTTGGATCACATACAAACAGAGGAGAGAAAGAAGTGTGGTGGGATAAAACTGTACCTTATTGTTTTAATCATATTTCATGTTATTTTATGTATGTAATGCATCAGGGTGGCCCAGGCTAACTTACAAGGCATCATGGGTACAAAGAAAACATGGGCCCTTGGAATTTATGTAATCCTTTGTTGCTGGGAAGAAACTGTTAGCTGCTTAGACAGGGACTATCTCTGATTAGACTATTTAAAGGGAACAAAAGTGCTAATTAAGCATAGTTAGGAGGTCAGGTATCCCAATTTGCTTGTGAAAGGCCCAGGCCTCAAAAGGATCCTAGATGTCAGAGGACCTTTTGTTCTGAAGGTATACCCCGAGTTAATCTAATTACAGCTGAATGGACTAGCATTTAGGTAAATTGCTGTACTAGGTTTAGCTCAATTACAGTCACTAAAGGGAGGCAGGGGAAGACTTATGCTAGCCCAGGGCTAGTTCAGACTAGCTTGAAAAAACCCGCTGATGCTCAAGAATGAATATTTGTTTTTTTGTAATAAAATATTAAAACCTGACTGGTTGTGTAGCCATGGAGACAGAATGCTAGCCGACCACAGGGCAAGCCAGTATCCACTGGACCTCCCTTTGAAAAACCACATAAAACAGGGGTGCAAGACTTTATCACAACCTTTTTGCCTCTTGGTCAAAGGAAACTGCACTCGGGACTCTGTCCTGCTGAGCGAGTAGAGACATTTTCCTTTTCAAGAAATTCTCCTGGACCACAAGAACCAAGATTTCAGCTACCATTTCTAAGGACACTTTGAATTTCAAATTCAACAACCAAGGACTTGGTGAAGTAGAACTTTAAACTCAGAATTTTAAAGTGTAGGTTTTTATTATATATTTCCATTTTCTTTTTCATATCCTGTAACCAATATCTAAAAGTATCTAAGTTATTTACTGTATTTAGTAATAATTAGTAAAACCTTTGGCTTACTTTAAGATAATTCTGCCAGTATCTTTTGTATGTGTTGGTTTGGGAGGGTTTGTTCAAACTATACTATGCCTGTGTGACTGCTTCAGTGCCAAACACTACCAAAGTAAAGTATCACAAGGGACTCTGTGGATGAAAGGAGGGAGGAATATGAAAGGTCTTCAGGAGGGTCGGGTGGGGGGATTTTAACCACTTTTTGCATTTCTGGGGAAAGACACATATAGGGTGTACAGAGCCCCCTGAAGGCCTATACATGCCTGTGGCTTTCTGGTTTGCTGTACAGTGGCCAAGAGTGTTCTATCCCAGGCACACAGACTCCAGACTGTAGTTACACCCCATTGCACAAAGAGAGGGAGCCTTGAGATCCTCTGGTTTATGTTCAGTTGTCCCAGGGAGGAGGGCAGCGAGACCAGAGGGACCCGTAGCCACAGCACCAGGGTAAGGCCACCACAAAGCTGGAGCTGGAAAGGATCAGGCTGCAGCTGGAGTTGAGGAAACTGGAGATTGCAGAAAGGCAGCAAGATAGAGAACTGGAGCAGAGAAAGTTCGAAGCGTAGCAGCAGAGGGAATTCGAGCACAGAAAGTTGGAAGTGGAGATACAGGAAAAGCAGCACCAGAGAGAGGCAGAGGAGAAGCTGCACCAAAGGGAGTCTGAGCTGGAGAGACTGAAACTTCAAAAAACACCAGAGCAGGTAAGTGATAGGGGTGAACCTGAAACTCCACGGCTGGGGTTTTCATTAAATTCCAAATTAGTAGCAGAATTTAAAGAGGGGGAGGATACAGATGCATTTTTGAATTCATTTGAAAAGGTCAGTATCCAGGCCAAGATACCCAAGGAGACCTGGAGCTTTCAACTATCCCCGCTGCTTATTGGCAAAGGGTGTGAGGCACTAAGCCAAATTGACAATGAGGGCAGTAAAGACTATGAAAAACTTAAAACTGCTTTACTGAAAAAGTATGAACTAACTCCTGAGGCCTACAGAGTTAAATTTCGAAAGCTCAGAAAGAGCCCTGAAATGAAGCTAGGAGGCCAGTTATCCCAATTTACTTGTGAAAGGCCCAGGCCTTAAAAGGAGCAGAGATGTCTGAGGACCTTTTGTTCTGAAGGTATACCCTGAGTTAATCTTATTACAGCTGAATGGACTAGCATTTAGGTAAACTGCTGTACTGGGTTTTCATTTTGTATTTTTATACTTGTAGACCAGATGAGCAAGATTGCCCATTTTCACAGGTGACAAGTTTAACATACAAACAAAACATTACCATATAAAACACAATAAAGGAATAAATAGCTTCAATCAGCACTAGTGCAAGGACATTCATTATGTGTTAAAAGCCACTGTTTTAGGCGAATTTTAAAATACCTGATGGAGTTATCAACAATATCAGCTGGAAAAGGTGGGTGCCCTAAACAACAATGATCTTTGCCTGAAAATTGTTTTTTAAACAAAGGTGGTTTAAAAGTACATCTGGACTGGGACCTAGTAGAGAAAGTGTTAACTAGCCTGGGGAACAGTGCAATAATAGAGGAAGGCTGAAGCCCTGTCATAACTTTATAAAGAAAAATGGGCATTTTGTACAGGACCCTATTATCAAAAGATAATGTCGAGGATTGCTCATATGAACTACAACAGTGGGTGCGATAAGGAAGGTTTAACCAAAATCTAAGTGCAGAGTTATATGTAACGCTTAGACAATTTAAAGCTTGCTACCTGAGGAGGAATAAATTAACAGACCATAGTCCAGAATACTGAACATAAAACTATGAGTTAAGAGTTTTCTAGATTCAACAGTGAGAAAAGACTTTATCCGATATAGTAATCCCAACCTTGGTGTAAAGTCTTTCTTAAAAATTCTATATGTGGTTCAAAAGTAAGCCGAATGTCGAGTAAGATTCCCAGGTAACTGAAAACCATAACAAACTCTAACGCTACCTGTCCTATCAATAATGGGTGAAAATTCAGTGAGAGTATACTTTTTATGAGAAAACACCATCACTTTTGTTTTAGTGAAGTTAAGGACCATGTGGCTGGATGATAACCAGGTTTGAAAATGGTCAAAGTCTGTCTGTAGGTTTGGAAGAGCAATTTTGGGGTTAGGACTTAGGCTAAATAAGATGGCGTTGTCAGCGCAGAGAGTCATTTTAGTCTGTGTACAAATATTAGGGGCAGAATCCATGTATAAAGAGAAGATTAGTGGCCCCAGGACTGAATCATGGGGCATAACACAGTAAGAGGATACTGATGACCTTGGAGAGGTTTAGGATCATATTTTAGAGCATATTTCTTTACCAAGTTGGATGTAATTTGTTTAAAGTAGAATTTTGGATTGATGTAAATAGATTCCTCCTCAAGTGCAATGCGACTATCATGGTTCAAGGGGATTCTATAAGAATCAAGGTTCCCAAAGTGTCTATTAGAGATATCTGAGACCAGGGAGGGGGTCACTAATACATTGTCCATTAAGAAGAATGGTAGGGGTCAGATATTTTTTCCTCTTTCCATTAATTTATTGAGGGCAAACCAAATTTTTTTTTTTTCGAATTACCCTTAGAGGTCCTCTGTTCAGTTAAACAATATCGGACCTTGGCTTTCCTGATCTCAGACTTACACTTGTTTCTAAGTGTTTTATATTCTTGAGGAAGGACTGGATCTTGGTTTGCCCTATATCACGTCCAGATCTTATCTCGTTTTTTCATTAACTGAAGCAAATCCCAAGTGATCCATTTTTGGTTTTGGGCTCTTATTCTAGTTCTTTTTAGAGGGGCAACCTTATTAAGTAAAATTTTGTGGACAGAGCAAAAAAAATCCCAAAGTGAATCTACATGAGTGCAGGAGAAAAGAGGGGACCAATCAATTTCCCTACATGCACCTTCAATCGTTTCAGGAGCTAACCGGGCCACACTCCTATACTCAATATAATTAAGGGGCCCCTAGAAATGTTAACCGACCATTCACATTTGATAGGGTGGTGGTCACTCATGGTATCAGGCGTAATCCCATAGTTAATGATTCTGTCAGCATGGGTGACCACGATCCAGTCCAAAGTTGTCCCTATACCTGTTTTATAATTTGGCCTGGGACTTCCTCAATTAGTTGACTAACACCCAGATTAGATGAGGTTTTTCTTATTTCACTTTTAAGGTTAGAGTCCCAGTTACAATTGAAATCATCTAATAAAATTCAGTCTCTGTTAGTGGAAAGTACCTTCTGAACAGTGGTTATTAGTTCCAATCCCTGAAAAACTCTGCCTGGTGGTATATACACTATAGTGCACTGTACCATACTGGGTTTAGCTTAATTAGTCATTAAAAGGAAGCAGGGGAAGGCTAATGCGAGCCTATGGCTGGTTCAGACTAACTTGAAAAAAAAAAAAAAAAACTCTCTCATGCTCAGAAATTAACATTTGTTTTTGTAATAAAATATTAAAACCTGATTGGTTATATAGCCATGGAGATGAATGCTAGCCAACTGCAGGGCCAGTATCCACTGGATCTGCCCTTGGAGAAATTCCATAAAACAGGGGTACAAGAGTTTATCAGAGTCTTGTTGCCTTTTCGGACATTGGTGAAAAAAAAACTGCACTTGGGACCCTGTCCTGCCGAGACAGCAGAGACATTTTCCTTTTCAAGAAATTCTCCTGGACCACAAGAACCAAGATTTCAGCTATCATTTCTAAGAACACTTTGCACTTCAAATTCAGCAACCAAGGACTTGGTGAAGTAAAACTTTAAACTCAGAAGTTTAAAGTGTAGGTTTTTATTGTATATTTCCATTTTCTTTTTCGTATCCTGTAACCAATGTCTAAAATTATCTGTCCTCAAGTTATTTACTATATTTAGTAATTAATTAGTAAAGCTTTTGGCTTACTTTAAGATAATTCTGCCAGTGTCTTTTGTGTGTGTTGGTTTGGGAGGGTTTGTTCAAACTATACTATGCCTGTGTGACTGCTTAAGGGCCAAACACTACAAAAGTAAAGTACCACAAGGGACTCTGTGGATGAAAGGAGGAGAGGAATACGAATGGTCTCCAGAAGGGTCGGAGTGGGGGTTGCACCAGTTTCTGCATTTCAGGGAAAGACACATATAGGGTGTATAGGACCCCTCCCACAGGCTGATATACACACCTGTGAATTTCTGGTTCATTGTGCAGTGACCAAGAGAGTTCTATCCCAGGAACACAGATTTGAGACTGTATTTGTACCCCCTCGCATGGAGACGGGGTGCCTTGGGATCCTCTGGCTTGCGTTCAGTTGTGAAACAGAGTGTGCTAAAAGGACAGAGGAGGGGTATCCCTGACCCTGATCACAAGGGGATTCACTGTAGCCAGGGAATTCCTGCCCCATCAGAGTGGGCTTGTGACAGTAAATGGCTCAGCTGGGACTTGAACCCAGGCTGCCTGGAATACCGTTCTGGTGGCGTTAACCAGCTGCGCCACCAAGGCAATTGGAACCTGATCCATCCCGGAGCACACATTACTCTTTCTCCAATGCACAACCTGGTGCTGAACAAATAATTACTTCATTTTCAATCACATGGGTGTGCTGTGCATATTTATGGAATACAAACAGAGGACAGAAAGACTTATGTGCCTCAGCTGGGAATTGAACCCAGCAAGGCTAGAAATCAGTTTTAAAAAGTGGTATACCACACGGATTACCAGTTCCCCAGATCTGGTATTCCGTCCCAGAAAGTGGTTATGCCACCCCCTGTTTTTGTATACCTGCTAGAAAATGTCACCAACCATCAGTACATTCTTGTTTGACTACCGGTAAATAAAATGGACAATTTTTAGAACTTGTTTTTTGCCTTTTATTACAAAGGCAAAAAAAAACAAGTTCTAAAAATTTTCCATTCATTTAATTTTCTATATTTTTTTCCTCTTCTCTTTACCTTGTAGGCAAGGTGTTGAACTTCCACTTTACTCCGTGCGTGTACAGAAAGAGCGATGCACATAATGAAAAATATAGCACAGCCAGTCATTACATAAATTTTTTTAAAGTGCTTTCTTTTGCAGCACTGACTGACAGCAAATCTCATCACAGTAATTTCACAAGCAGCGAGAAACAGAAAGTCTGTCTGAAATCCATGGCAGACTAGAGCAGACACTTGCACTGCAGTTTAACCCAAAAATGCAGCACAAAACCCTGGGCAGTCATTTTGCTTTCAGTGATGACAGTGAGCTTATGCACAGTGAAATGTTCAAGCAGCAACTGACATTCATTGATAACTGAGTATCTTTTTGTTTTCTTTTTTGTCTACCCCATCAAGAGTCACCGCTATGAAAAAATGAATCTGGTCAGTGTAAATAGAAGCTTTTGATTCAGTTAATCCAACATGATTTGTTACAGCACTGTGACAGTACGTGACAACACCAGTTGGCCGGAGTTTACAAATTTAAAACACTCCGCTCCTAGATTCGTGATAGATTTTTGTAATTTTTACGTGAAATCCAGTTTGGTCAGAATGTTACTATACCATTCCCGTTATATGATATTTTGCTGTGCTAGAGTGGTCCATAAGCCACATCTCATGTTGGTGTGACGGACTTCATGAATTTTTTATTGTAGGGAGTCAGGGCTACTAAGAAGGGAAGAAATATTATGAAGACTGAAAGATACTGTGTTCACATACTCAAATCTGGACTACTTGGTGCTCAGCTGCCTCCCCTCAGATAAATTCCAGGCACATTTAATTGTAAGATAAAACAGTACCTGCGCAGCGAGATTAATGCAGCCCCCTTCATAATATGCTGATGTTGTGTCTGCAGTGTCTGGGAATTTCCTACATGCTTTACAAAACATTACGTTTTTCTCAGGGTCAAGCTCAACCCAAGCGTACTTTGTTACCCAGTGTTCTTGAAAAGTATGCACTTGTTTACTTTTATCATAAGCAGCATCTCTCTCCTTTTTTCTAAGAGCCTCCTTCTCTGCTGCTATGGTCTCAGGGTTCTTTACTACATCCCAAAAACACCACATCTTGGCAGTTCTGGCAATTTCTTATAATTTGCAGCAAAGAAACACGCCCTGACCAAACAGGCAAGGGCCAGTGGATGCAGAACCGGGATAAATCCACTCCGTGATACCCCAGAGAGAATGGGTCCTCGCAGCAATCGAGATAATTTTCTATGCAAGGTGAGTGTCAAGCAGACTTATGATCACAATTTGGTTTTAGCCATGGGGGCTTTGCTAAAATGTTTTTGTTGTGTTGCAGATTCAATCGCAGAGGGGAGTGAGTGTCGAGGTTTTGTTATTCGCCCTCAAACCAGGTAAGAACTTTTATTCTTGGCCCATTACAAGCCAGTTGCAAATTTGTTTAACAGCCCGAATCTAATCCCCCCCCCCCCACAGGATGAAGTCTGCCCAGAAAAGAAAATGAACTGCACAAAATAAAGCTGCTTCAATGAAATGTTACAGCCTAATGTGTTTTTTTTCAATAAACAAATTTAAAAGAAATGTCTGGTGTCTTTTTTTGGGGGGTACCAAAACAAGGGAAAACATCAGCCTTTTTGCCTCACCAAATCAGGGAGATTAGGGCATGATTGCCTGTTATTTTGTGGCACAGTGCCCCTCCCTGAGTGAAACTGGGCAATTAATCTATCTCTGGGCTGGAACATATGCCCTGAGTACTGTAAGGCAAAGTTGGTTTTCCCTTGTTCTGTGCCAAGGAATCTGTGCCCAAAAAGGCTAAATTTTGTTTTTTTCAGGCTTGTTGTTGCTTTTGTTTTTTTCTGGCAGTGCCCTCCCTGTAAAAGTTTTCCCTTATTGGCCTTTATCATTTTATTTCTCCTTTTTTAGGCAGTCTGCCTAATTTCTGAAAACTGGCTAGTCTGCAAAAACACAGCAAAATGGCACATTTGCCCTACATTATTCCAGACCCCCCCCCACCAACTGTTTCCTAAGCTCATCAATGCTCATTCAATAGCAGAAAATCTGAGTCTCCCAACATATCCACCCTCCCAATATCCTGACTGTACTGTTCGTTCCCTGTACCCTCCTGTTTCAGTCAGCCCCTCCCCCCCCCAAAATTTACCAGACCATTTGGAGCAGCAGTGATGTCCGGAGACAGGAGTCTGGAGCAAGAGAGTCCTGTTGGCATGGTTGCCGCCCTGGGAGTGAGGGAAATTAAGTGTGCAATGGCTCAGCCCAAGACCAAAATCTCGCCAGTGAATGCCAGATTTCGCTCCGACTTAGGCTGGGCAGACAAAATGTGGCATTCTGGTTGGCTAGAGTGTCTTAAAAGGTGCCAAACAGTCTCCAGAGTCGAAATGGGAGCACAAAAAAAAAACAACACATGCGGGCAAAGCGGGCGCAAATTAAAATGGCAGCAGGCTCGAACCTCACTCCTTAAAGCGATATACACCACAGTTTACCAGGGGGTAGAATCTGGTGTTCCGTGCTAGCTTTTTGGTGTGCACTAAACACCATTTCAATGGGAATTTCGAGCCCTGCCCAGGCCGCCCAAATAGCATTCCGGTCACGCTAACCAGCTGTGCCATCAAGGCAACTGGAACCTGGGCCGTCCCGGAGCATACATTACTCTTTCTCCAATCACAACCTAGTGATGCACACATAATTACTTCATTTTCAATTACATGGGTGTGGTGTGCATATTTATGAAACACATACAGAGGAGAGAAAGAAGTAAGTGTGGCAGGATAAAGCCGTACCTTATTGTTTTAATCATATTTCATGTTGTTTTGTATATATAATGTATCAGTGAGGCCCATGACCACCCAGGCTAACTTGCAAGGGATCATGGGTATAAAGAAAACATGGGCCCTTGGAATGATGTAATTCCTTGTTGCTGGGCAGAAACTGTTACCTGCTCAGTCGGGAACTAGCTTTGATTAAACCATTTAAAAGAAACAAAAGGGCTAATTAAGCTTAGCTTGGAGGCCAGGTATCGTAATGTGCTTGTGAAAGGCCCAGGCCTCGAAAGGAGCTGAGATGTCTGATGACCTTTTGTCCTGAAGGCATACCCCGAGTAAATCTAATTACAGTCATTAAAAGGAGGCAGGGGAAGGTAAATGCTAGCCCATGGCTCAGAATTTTAAAGTGTAGGTTTTTATTGTATATATCCATTTTCTTTTTATCCTATAACCAGTGTCTAAAATGAACTGTCCTCAAGTTATTTCATATATTTAGTTATTAATTAGTAAAGCCTTTGGCTTACTTTAACATAATTCTGCCACTGTTTTTTGTGTGTGTTGGTTTGGGAGGACTTGTTCAAACTATACTATGCCTGTATGACTGCTTCAGGGCCAAACACTACAGTAAAGTACCACAAGGGTCTCTGTGGATGAAAGGAGGAGAGGAATATGAAAGGTCTCCAGGAGGGGTCTGTGGGGGGTTGAACTGGTCTCTGCATTTCTGGGGAAAGACGCATATAGGGCCCCCTGAAGACCTATACATGCCTGTGGTTTTCTGGTTCGTTGTGCAGTGGCCAAGAGGATTCTATCCCAGAAACACAGACTTGAGACTGTATTTGCCCCCCCTCGTATGGAGAGGGAGCCTTAGGATCCTCTGGCGTATGTTCAGTTGTGAAACAGCGAGTGTGCTAAAAGGACATGGTGGGGCATTCCTGACCCTAATCACAAGGGGAGCCACTGTAGGCAGGGAATTCCTGCCCCACTGGAGTGGGCTTGTGACAGATTTGGTGAGCAGCGGTGCAACTGGTGAACTGTTTGAACAAACCACACACAAAGGGGGCAGAAATTTTGAAAAGAGACAATTGGTTACAAAATATAGTTCCCTACCCAGCATCATGAACCCACTCCTGGGGGTCAGGCCCACTGAGCTCACAGTGCCCACCCTTAAGTGGAATCTGTGACCGGTGTGGGGACAGGGGTACCTTCCTCATGCTTTTAGAATGCTCACCGAGGTCACAACTGCACCTCTGCTACGAGGAACCAGGGTGTCCCTTTAACTCTGGATAAGGGCACAATACCAGTCTTCAGTTTTGTGGGCAAATATCAACCCTTCCTTGGCTATTACACAAAGGAGAAAGACCCAGGCATCATACTCTCTTTGGGGGTAGCAGTGTAAAAGCTGATTTGGCCTTTTCCCTACAGGACATGCAACAGCCTGGTTCAAAATCTATGCAGACCCTGGTATTCTACCTATCCTTCCACATCCCTTACATACCCTTTTCTCAATCTGGTTGCTTATGGTGACCCCTCTTAGCAATTAACAGTTGTCACAGATTATTAATACCATTCCACAATTCACACACAAACATAGATAAATATCACTCGGGCAAGATTTCTTTAGAAAAATAAATGATTTACTAAAATATGTAAATACAGTTACAACTAAAAAGAGAATATACTAATTTGGGTTACAGTATACATAAACAAAAATGGAAAAATATACAGTGAAACACACTAAAACTGTTAGCTAAAAGGTCTACCTTATATTTGCAGTGAATTGAAGTCCAGAAAAAGTAGATGAAGGTTTTCAGTTCCTTTAGTCCTTGTCAGCCACACTGGGTGTCAGCAATTTGGCTTCTGGTGTGTGTCAAGCAAAGTGTCCAGATGAAAATATGTCCAAATGCCCTGAGCTGGGGCTATTTATACCCATCTGTAATCTTGCAGTGTCATCGATTTTCCCCAGCTCAGAGCAACAACTCCAGGAGAGGTCACTGTTCTGCTGTTTCCCAAAATCAAGTCCTGACTCATAATATGACAGAGTTTTAAGCCTTTTGAAGTCAGTGTCCCACACACTTTTACAATTAACACACTGGAAGGGAATTTCACACAGTTCTGCTAGAATGGCCATCTGCTGTTCAATTTCTGGCTAAAACATCCTGGGCTTTTGAACTGGCTTTCCTTAAATTAGTTCCAAGGAAGATCCTGTAAGGTTTATGATTATATAAGCTGATTTTATTACCCCCATTTCCCCTGGGTAGTTAACTTAGACGGATACTCATTGATTAGCTATCTCCACAGCTTTTGACAATAATGTGTCATTTTTCTGGCAAGCAAGTTGGCTTTCAGGTCAAAAGAAAGTTAAAGCCTTTTTTTTTTAAATCTAGTCTTTTCCCTAGGTGCCTTTGTGTTGACTCTGGCACATATTGGCATGTACATATACACAGAATTACATAAAAAACATGCATAGAACAGAATTATATCTACAGATAAGAACTAGCAGTGGGGTAGCTCGCCCCATGAGTTTTTGCTGAAGTAAAAGGCGATAGTAGTAGTAGTGTAGGGAAGAAACATAAATTCCCAGTACAGCAACTACAATGTAGAACTGAAACAGCTGTGTTTTGACAGAATGATCCAGTATGAGGGACAAAGCTAAAAGAACATCATGGAGGCTCTTGCGGCAGCTGATGAGCAAGCGACTGCCAGGGCCTCGAGTCAAAGCCGGTGACTGAAAGGGACCAGACCCTGGGCGGGAGGTGCCAGAGGCCATTGCAATGTGTCCAGTCCCAGGGAGGAGGGCAGCGAGACCAGAGGGAACCCAGTGCCTCAGCACCAGGGGAAGGCCACCACAGAGTTGGGGCCGGAAAGGATCAGACTGCAGCTGGAGTTGAGGAAACTGGAGATTGCAGTAAAGCAAGAAAGGGAACTGAAGCAGAGAAACTTCGAAGCCCAGCAGCAGAGGGACTTCGAGCACAGAACATTCAAAGATCAGCAGCAGAGAGAATTAGAGCAGAGAAAGTTGGAACTGGAGATGCAGGAAAAGCAGCACCAAAGAGAGTTTGAGCTGGACAGACAAACCTCAAAAAGCGCCAGAGCAGGTAAGTGGCAGGGGTAAACCTGAAACTCCAGGGCTGGGGTATATACGCTTCCAAGGAAGGACTGTGTTGGTCCAAAAGTGAAAGCACTTTGTTCTTTTTGTTACATCTATGTTGGTCCAATAAAAGGTATTAAATCATAGGCTTCTGGATAAATTAAAAGCAGAATTTAAAGAGGGTGAGGATATGGATGCATTTTTGAATTCATTTGAAAAGATCTGTATCGAGGCCAAGATACCCAAGGAAGCCTGGAACTTTCAGCTATCCCAGCTCCTTACTGGCAAGGGGCATGAGGTGCTAGGCCAAATGGACAATGAGGACAGTAAAGACTATGAAAAACGTAAAATTGCTTTACTGAAAAAGTATGAACTAACTCCTGAGGCCTACAGAGTTAAATTATGAAAGCTCAGAAAGAGCCTTGAAATGAGTTTTGAGGAACGCACCACAAAGCAATGTCAGTTTTTGAAACATTGGTGGGAGGGAGTGGAAGAAAACTGTGTGGGGAAAATTGAGGAGGTTGTGTTACTGGAACATTTTTTTTCAGCTTGACCAGCAAAACAAAACCTGGCTAGAGGACTGGGATCCTAAAACAGCACAGAAAGCTGCTGAGCTCTCGGATCGCTATGCCAGGAACAGGCCTGCTCTGAAAGAAGTGGGGGAGCAGGTGCTGCACTGTCAAAAGGGAAAATTGTGCCTTCAGGGTAGCTAAAACCCTCACTGTCTCTGCAGAAAGGGGGGGAAGCCCCAAGTTACCAAAAAGGGATTTCTTGGAAAAAAGAAGTGATGAATGTTGGTTCTGTAAGCAGCCAGGGCATCTTGCTAGATAGTATCCTAAAAAGGAACAGAGTGGACAAAGTGTCCCTCGAAAGGAGGTGGGTACACTGTGTATCCCTGAGAGTATGTCTGTGAAGATGAGGGAACACATACACCCAGTTACCGTAAATGGGGCACAGACCCAAGGGTTAAGGGACACTGGAACATCTTTTACCCTGGTAGAAGGGGATTCGATTGGGTCTGAACAGCTTATACCTAATCAGTTTGTAACTGTGAAGGGGTTCACTGGGGAGGAGAAAACCCCACCATTAGCTAGTATTCTCCTGGATTGGGGTGAGACAGAAGAGAGGGCACAAAAAGTAGCTGACAACCTCGCCCTGGATGTGATTATAGGGAACAATCTCCAACAGGGTGTGGTGTGTGCGGTTACCCGCAGTCAGACAACTACAGCCACTTCTAATTCCCTAAACCCCACAAAAGCCCCTGTGGAAAAGAATAGGAATCTGGTCCACAGCCTGTGGCTCCTGAAAGGGAAAATAGTGAAAGGGAGGTAGGACTTCACCAAGTAGCCCTTCACCAAACAGCTACAGAAGGTTACTCTGAGGAGGGAGGAGTAACAAATGGTCAGAAAGTTAGGGACGGCAGTGACTCTGAATGCCCTGATGCTAGAGCTAAGGACCCTAGTTTAGGAACTGAGGAGGACATGGCCCATGCTTTAGGAATATTTGAAGATTTTGCTGCCGCTCAGAGGACTGATCCTAGTTTGGAGAGACTGAAGGCTTGTGCGAAATCTGATGGGACACAGGGAGGTGACTGGAGACATAATGTATTTTGGGACAGTGGACTGTTGTATACACAGGACATGAGGACAGAGGGAGGTGGTGATGGGCAGGCAGCTTGTTTCCCAGCGGTATCGCGAGAGGTTGCTCAAGATTGCTGATGATCTCCCCCTGTCTGGACATCTGGGTGTCACACACCCACTCCTGAGGGTCAGGTCCACTCAGCTCACAGTGCCCACCCCTAAGTGCAATCCATGACAGGGAGGGGAAAAACAGGAATACCCTCCCTGTGTCCTAGAATGCTCGTCGAGGTCAGGACTGGACACCTGCCACGAGGCCCCAGGGCTACCTCTTTACTCTGGATAAGGGTACAATACCAGTCTCGAGTCTTGTAGCCAAATGAGAACCCATTTGTTGTTGTTACACAGAGGGGAAAGATCCAAACATTACAATCTCTTCGAGGTAGCCTTGTAACCCTGACTGTCTTCTCCTACAGGCATTCAATAACCTGGTTCAAATCCCTACAGACTCTTCCTTAAGTCTTTTGTATTCTCCATATCTTTACCCAGATTTCCCTGTACAGACCCTTGTTTGATTGGTAGCTTATGGTGACACCCCTTTAGCAATAACAGTTCAGTCACAGATTATTATTAAACGTCCAACAACCACACACAATATGAAAACTGTTGTTCAGGCAGGTTTCTTAAAAACAAAATGTTTTTACTAAAATAATAATCATACAGTTACAACTAAACTATTAAAAAAATTCTGGTCACAGAATAACACAATTAAAAGTGGAAAATATACATGAAAAACGTACTATAACTGTTATCTAAAGTTCTACCTTAAATTCATAGTAAAATGCAGTCCGGAAGAATAAGATGTCTGAAAACTCCTTTCTTCCTTTTCAGCCACTTGCAGGTTGTTCTGTGTCTTGTCAGGAGAGTGTACAAAGTGCACTGCAATGAGCTTCTGTTTATAGGGAGTATCTATAGTCCTTCTTTCTCTAAAAAGTCCTGGTCTGGTCCTAACCTTTTGGCCAGTAGATGTCACTCTTGCACTTTTCAGATTTTAAGGAATTATTATTTATTTCCTTATTTGGGTCCTCATATCACCAATTCCTGGCACTATCAAAAAAATGTAATCAGACTGTGGTAATCTTGCTGACACCTCCTCTCTAAAACCATTTCTCCTTTTGATCTTACAAGGTTTATGATAGGGGAGATAGCTTCTCTCATCCTGAGAATTTATTAGCCAATTAGCTAACCAGGGACTTCATCCCCTTTGAAAATGTAATTTTCAGCTTCCTGGCTAGTAGCCATTTTCCTGGGTCACACAGGAATGTCACATATTTTGCAAGACCTTTTCTCATTTCCTGTGATCTTTCAGTAAAACTATGTACTCCTTTTAAAAAAATATGGCCATCTTTTGTGGCATTTAACATACACAAAATCACATAAGAAATATATCTTTTTTTTTTTTTTTAATTTAAGTTTATTGGTTTCAAAAATAATACAGCCAAAGACAATAACAACCAAGAAACAAACCGGTAAGCCAAGACCAAACCAACCCCCAATGAACAAATGTACTGAATAACAGGGCACACCTGAAAGTAAGAAAACAAAACATGAGTTATCTATCTATCAGTCAGAGTGCCAAAGAGTATATACCCCCTACCACCCCCTCCCTCCCCTCCCCAGGGTGCACCAGCTAAAAATCATAAACTTACAACTTCTAGAGTCTGGATATCCACACCTATTAAACAGCATACTTGGTGACCTGACCAACAGTCCAAATTATAATAAGAGGAACGTATCTTAAAACCACAATAAAACAGTACACTAAAAGGTAATGTCTACTATGCTATATGGTATGAGGGTCCAGGGATCGGGTCATCAAACCTTATCATTAAGGTAGACAGAGAGACTGGAGCTTACCCCATCTTTTATGAAATAAGTCCATACGATTCTTATAGCTGGCAATCAAGTTTTCGGACTGGAAATACAACATCAACTCTTTTAACCAGTCCGCATATGATAGAACCAACTGGTCCTTCCAGTGCCTTAGAACCAGCTTCTTGACTGCCATAGATACCAGGGCCATATGATACCTACGCTCCACACTGTCTATAAGAGAGAAATCACCCAATACACAAATTTCGGGACAAAAAAACCTACTCAGACCCAGAAGGGAATCTAAATTGTCCCGAATCGAGGACCATAGTGGGGCAACTTTAGCACAATCCCAAAAAATATGAATTAAGTTGCCCTCACCTTGTGAACACCTGAAACACTCTGGAGTGGGGATCAATTTACGCTGAAAAAGTTTAACCGGGGTGTAGTACAAGTTGTTAACAATATTATATTGCACTAACGAAACCTATCTTGGGTGTGATATCTATGTAGGTTAGGCCAGAAAGTTCTCAAAGCAGTACATCCTCAGGAAGAAGGTATGTCAGACCGAGGGACCCCTAACCTCCTCCCTCAAGTTAAAAGTCAAAGATAGGAGTAAATCTGCGAGATGGAATGGGGTTGGGATGCCAGCGTAATAATGTTGAGAGAAAGGGATGTACTGCTGATTGCTTAAACACCGCATCGAATTTGTTACCCACCAGGCCGGAGTTGAAACACCTTAAAGTCTCTCTACTTGGGATGTCGAATCTGGTTAAAATATCACTTGAAGTAAAGAGCGAAGCTGACGAACAAGTGCTCAACCCTGGAATCTTTAAGTTGTGGAGCCAGCTTAGTCCTAACCAAGAATCTCCTAGTCTGATATTGGGATTGAGAATTATCAGCTGCCCTAGATCCGTGTGGTTGGAAATCCGAAAAGACCTAAGACATTAGGCCCACTTTAAGAAAACTGCCACCCGTATCGTCAGAAATCAGTTGTGAGAGTGTTTCAGGGTAGAATAAAAGTAGGCGGATATATTAACTCTAAGCTCGGAGAGAAAGGCCCTCTCCAACTGAAGCCAGATTGGGAAGAATTCTCAGCATTTGCAGAAACCATCTTCCCAACTTGGACAAGTGGGCGCCTAATAATATAACTGAAAATTCGGAAGTCTTAAGCCTCCTCTTTCTTTAGGGAGTGATAAGGAGCCATAAGAGCAACGTGCCTTTCCCCTCCAGATGAAAGTGGAAAACAGACTATGGAGCTGCTGGAAAAGGAAAGAGGAGCCAGAGGTTGGTGAGGTTCAGTGGGTAAAAGATCCGGGAGGACATTCATCTTGATAATACTGATCCTGCCCCAGAGAAATAGGAAGGGCTGCCTAACGTTGCAAATCCTGACTAATCAGTCTCTGATCTTAGTTAAATTTAATTTCTTGAGTAGGGAAGGTCAGTAGAAAATAGATCCCCAGATACTTAATTGAGCTGGAGGTCCATTTCATTCCAAAGGAAGAAAACCTCGCTAAAAGTATAATTATTTAAGGGAAAGATCTCACATTTCGAAATGTTTAACTTATAGCCAGAGAAGGAGCTAAACTGCCTAATAATATCCAGGGCCGCTTCTAAAGATGTTACTGGGTCCGATAGATGTAACAGAGCATCATCTGCATACGCAGATAGGACTAAATCCCGATTTTGGAGCCTGACCCCTCTCACCCGAGGGGAGGACTTAAGATTAATCAATAGAGGTTCCAAGTATAAATTGAACAATAAAGGGGAAAGGGGGCAACCTTGTCTAGTACCGGCAAAAAGACGGAAAGAGGGGGACAAAACCCCATTGCAGTAAATTTTTGCTGAAGGGCACTTATAAAATACCTGTATCAGATTCAAAAAGGAAATCGGGAAGCCCATTTCCTCCATCACTATCCATAAAAAGGACCAGTCAACCCGATCAAATGCTTTCTCAGCATCTAGAAACTAGTGCAATTGGGTCTGAGGCGGACAGGCGTACTGTGAAATATGTGATAGGGTCCTCAGATGGTCAGCTGCTGATCTCCTGAGACAAAACCAGCCTGCTCGGGGCTCAAAAGTTCCGGCCAGATCCTTTTAATCCTCTCAGCGAGTATTTTGGCTAGTATTTTAATATCATAGTTCTGGAGAGAAATAGGACGGTAACTAGCCGGATCAGAGGGCTCCTTGTCCACTTTGGGAATTAAAACTATAGTGGCCTCGAACAGAGCCGGATCAAGTTCCGATGAGACCGGGAAGTAATTGTATAGCTTAAGCAAAATAGGAATTAGGTCTTTGACAAAGACTTTGTAAAAATTTGCTGGAAATCCATCTGGGCCCGGTGCTTTGTCTGGGATTAAAGAGGCAATAGTGTTTTGGATTTCTTCGACTGAGATAGGAGCTAATAAGCTCGCTTGCTGAGACTCCGATATACTCGGAACACCAGTTCCTCTTATGTAGTCTCTGACGTCTGCTGTCGAATAAGATGTCGGGAGGGGACTATAAAGACTCGAATAGTATTCCTTAAAGACCTGAGCAATATCTCTGGGTGAGGAGACAGTACTTCCAGATGGGGAGGCCAAAGAAGGAATGATCCTCGAACTTTCAAGCGCACGCAAGTGCAGAGCCAATAATTTACCGGATTTTTCGCCGAGATCAAGATACCTAGCCTGGGTTTTCACCAGACAATACTCTATCTTTTCTTACAGAAGATCCGAGTATTCATTCTTAGCTGAAAGAAGCTCCTTAAGATCCGAGACCGAAGAAGTTGATGAGTACCTACCTTCTAACTCCCTAATCCTACCCACCAACTCTAACGACCTAGCTAATCGTGCCTTCTTCCTGAGGGAAGCCATCTTAATAAAGTCACCCCTAAGATAACACTTTAATGCTCCCCATATCATATCCACTCTAGGGGTGGAGTTCATATTATCGGCCAGAAAGAGAGATATTCTAGAACTGATTTCTGAGACACAGTGGTGGTCCTTTAGTAATTGCGTATTTAGTCGCCACATGGAGTCACGAGAATAATCGGGATTTAAAGACAGCTGTAGCCAAACCAAGGCGTGATCCGACACAATGATCGGCTCTATACCAGACAGAGATGCATTCGGAAGAAAGGAGAGACCGACTAATATCATATCCAGTCTTGATTTAGTACCGTGTGATTGGGATTGAAAGGAAAAGGCACGACAAGAAGAATTGGCAAGACGCCACGGATCGCCTAAACCTAACATTGAGACCATTTCACAGAGGGCTTTCTGAGCCGAAGAGGGTGTACGCCTATCTTGGGGTTCTCTATCCAACGACGAGGGAAAGGGTACATTCCAATCCCCCCTAGTATATACTGAATTGGCAAGAAGCTGGCTAATTTATCTGTCAGCGTCATGAAGAACTCAGGGTTACCTCCCACCGGTCCGTATATTGAACCAAGAACTACACTCTCTCCATTTAAATTACCTTTAACTCGGATAATTCTCCCTTCTGGATCCGAGTGAAATAGGTCTTTGATAAATAAAACATGTCTTTTAACAAGAATCGCCACCCCTTTGCTGAAACGAGAATTCCCGGCAAGATAAACTTGAGAGAACCCAGACCGAGAAAGCAACCTAGCCTCGTCATGGCCTAAATGTGTCTCTTGCAAAAAAAGGATGTTGGTGTGGAGCAGGGAGCAGTGATTAAAACCTGTAAACGTTTAACCCGATCCCTGA
Source organism: Neoceratodus forsteri (assembly GCA_016271365.2). Lineage (NCBI taxonomy): Eukaryota > Metazoa > Chordata > Ceratodontiformes > Ceratodontidae > Neoceratodus > Neoceratodus forsteri. Next base: position 1,101,004,795 of record CM057450.1, on the reverse strand, counting down.
GCCTCTCACATTCCAGGATGCTATTTTAACTGTATTCCTAGCCATTTTAAAAATATCACACAACAATTAGATATCCAGACAAGGTAATTTTCACATACCATAGCAAGGTGCACCTCACATATAAAAATCTGAGACCCTTTCGTGTCCTCCCTCCCTCCCTCCCCCACAAGAAACCCCCAACCTAGCCGGAAGTTAAGTGGAGCATCAATCCGTGACCCTCACCCCACATACCCACCCCATCCGAACTCTGAGCTTAACTAACAACCAAACAGCCCCAGATGAGTCCCCCATCCCCCAAGCGAGATCATGAAACCAGTACTATAGCCTGTGGTATGCAGACCCCCCAAGAACATCCCAAAGCATAAACCCACAAAAACTATGTACAAAGCGGAGGTCCGTGACAGCAGTGGTCCCAAATGTAGCCTATTACCACGGATCACGAACCCCTAATCCCCATGTGAACCTCCAACCTCCCAGAGCCAAGAGCCGATAGCCACGTACTACCAAAAACAAATATGTCCTCAGCAAAAATATGATCCCCGCGACAGCCGACCAACACCTACCGCGAGTCAGCCCCGGTCAGAGATTAGCAACCCCCCCCAACACACGGCTTGCAATCCCACATCCAGTGAGCAGGTCCACTAAGCCTTCCTCCCCCCCATAGCCGCCCCCAACCCCCAGCCCCACAACATACAAAATAAGGCAGAAGAACTTGGGAGCAATAAAGAAAGGGGAATAAGGGAAAAGAGAGAAAAACAAAACATAAAGGTACCTAAACCTCAAATGAGGAGGACACCCCTAGGCCTCGTCAATCCGGACATCCCGCAAGCTCAACTCACCTCCCCATCCCAGTGAAACAAATGGGCCAACTACCGAGTCCATGCCGATCGTGGGATGGGAAAGCAAATCCCTACGCCAATCAAAGCGAGAAGCAAGGGAGCTCACTGGAAAATCACCACAGAGGTTGCGTTCTGAGGACCCTAAAACGCCGAACCCCAAATGGTCCGTTCCTCCAGCAGTTCCCACCCGGAAACTGCGCCCATCGAAAACGCCCGCTGGTATACGATCGCCGATAAAACGAACCAGGACGCGACCAAGACCCAGACCCAGCTACCCACCATGCCCCCATCCCAGCAGCCAGCCCACCAGGAAGACCCAAAAGAAAGACCAGGACAACCAAGACAACACGGAGGAGAGCACAGCGACAAGACAGAAACAAAGGTAGGTGACAGGGAGGGTAGGCAAGCGTGAGACAAAAGGCCAGGGGGTCACACCAACAGCCGACAAGGGAGCAGACACAGACAAGATCCACAGCAGTGAAAGTGAGTCAAACGAGCATTAGAACAGCTCTTTAGAGTCCACCATATAGTCCTCAGCCGGGTCCCTTAAACAAATCGGGCAGTCTATTAGTGAGCTCCTTGTGAGCTGCTTCTGGGGTACCAAAACTCGTGGCTGAACCTCCGATAGTCACTTTCAGGGTTGCAGGATACACCATCCTGAACGGGATCGCCGCTGCTATTAGCTTCTGCACTATTTGGTGGTACACTGCTCCTTTCACGGATTTCCTTGGGGAGATCCTGGGCGATCCGGATCCTCGAAGCACCCCACAGGATCTCCTTTAACTCCCGGGCCTTCAGATATACGTGTTGCCTTTCAAGATAACTAAGAAATGTAATGATGATCAGGCGCAGTGGGGATCCGGCTGTAGGTCGAGGGCGCAGTGAGCGATGGGCCCTTTCGAGATGGTAGGAGGCATTTATGGGAGATGGGCCCACTATTTTAACAAAAAACCTTTGCAGAAAGGCCATAAGGTCTGGGCCTTCTTCCAGCTCCGGAGGCCAATTATTAACAAATTGTTTGTTGGTTTCGCCCCTCCAGGTCCTCGGTCTTAAGTTGCAGTCTCTTCACCTGTTGTCTCAGCTCTGTTATCTCCATCTCAGCCCTGGATCTCCATTTTTCAGAGGAAGCGACCCTAACCTCTACATCCGAGACTTTTTTGGAGACATCAGAGAGGTCGCTACGTAAAGATTTGAGTTCCCCTGTAAGCTCAACAAGAAGCTGCTTCAAAGGACTAAGCTCCTGAAGAATTTATCCTCCGATAGTGGCGTGGGTTGTATTGCTTTGTCTCCTCCGTGGTGGGGCCTGGTTCCGTTGCTTTTTCGCGGCCTTCTCAGGGGATGCTGGAGGAGTGTGCTTGGTAAGGGCCTGTTTCGCATCCACCTCCATCGCGACCCAGCTAGGGCTTAAAATTTCAAAGTAGAGTCCTCTATCGATGACAGATTATTAGAGCACTTGATATTTAGTTGAATTTCGTCGAAAAAACATCAGGATGCACCTTAAATTCTTCAGTTAAGGCGGCCAGAGGGGGGAGCTCAGGATCCCAGCTGCTGCTTAGATGGATGCCATCACGTGACCCCATAAGAAATATATCTGCAAATTATGACTAGAAGTTGGCTAGCTGGACATTGCTCACACCACGCAGTGATTAGCCCAAAATTTCTATTGGCCTAACTTCACCCAGCAGGTGAAGGATGTGGCAGAACTGCATTCTGACAGGCCTTGTACCCCGGTGGAGGGATGTCTAGCCTATCATCTTTTTCTTCCTACTATAAATCTGTTGCACAACAGTACTTCTTAACCCTATCCTTTGCCTTTTTCTAGCCCTGACATAGATTGGCCATCTATATCAGTCTTTTTCTTTCTCTCTATACCTTTTTTCCTACTACCTTATTTTTCCTATTCAATTTATCCATCCCTCACCACCATTCCCATGTAGCACCACGTTCAAGTCCAGCATGTCAGCTGGCAACAAAATTTTAAGGTGCTTGTAGGGCATAAAATGCCTGTGAATGAATAAAAGTGTATTTAGAACTGTTTAAAGTGCACTTGGAACAAAATGTTTATTTTTTTTTTTATTTCAGTTTGGGATTAACACCTTGAGTCAAGGACTCGTTTTCAAAGGTTACAAGTCAGTGTTTGCACAAACAAATACAATAAAACAAGGTATACAGAAAATGACATTGAGACATTTACATAGGTAAGTAAAAAAATAAAGTTGAGACTTATATACATCTTTTACAGAGGCAGTAATATAATACTGAAACTTATATACAACAAATAGTCATTTAACAGGAAAGAGGGGCTGATAAGGAAGGTTGGCAAGGTGCAAGATTGGCATTAGCTATATAGTGGGCCAACCAAGGGTGGCTAGGGGTAGGGTGGTCAGCCAGAAATGGCATTGTTAAAGGTGGTAGAGTCGGGTTGTCAGTCAAAAGTGGGCATCGTCTGGTGAGTGAGGGGTGGAGGAGGGGGATGTGTCGTGAAGCAGTAAGATGTGGAAGGATGCGGTCTTGTCTCATTATCGTAGGCAGATACATGTCATTTTAGTGCTGAGAAAGGATCTGAGCCAGGATTTGAAAGTACTGCTCTTGGGCGTGGCAGTGAGGTAAGCAGGGAGCTCACTGTACCATTTCAGTCCTTGGCACAGTATGGAATTCTGGGCACATTTCGTCCTTTTGAAGGGGGTCACCAACTTATCAGTAGCCACACTTCTAGTTGATTTTGTTGGTACTGCCAGCTTAAAGTGACTGTCCAGAGAGGGGGAGGCGAGTTCAAGGAGCACTTTTCTTTAGTAGTAGGCAGGTTTGGTGTTGTACTCTAAGATTTAGAGAGAACCACCCAGTATCAGTGTAGAGGGAGCGGGTGTGGGTATCAAGACCAGCCCCCAAAGTTAGATGGCAGGCATTATTGAGGAGTGTGCTAACCCTACTAAGAGCAGCTTTTGTGCCAACTGTATAGATAGGCAGCCTGTAGTCAATATAAAGTGCATATGTGCATTTAAAATGTTCTTGGGTTAATAAATAATGACTGAACCAGGAAGTCCCCTGAAACAACATGTTCAGACATGAAACAGCAAGTCCAGGCATGTAGATTGAAAGATGGCGGCCCCTAGTGGCTTATATCTGTAATGAATTGTTGCACAACCATGCTGACCAGTGGGAGGAGTTTACTTACATAATGGACCCTTATGTTTAGAATGGTAATACCACTGGCCAGACAAATGGTTATTAGTATTAGTTTATATTGTTGGAAAGCACTCTATAATCCAGGCTTAGAAGCAGCTATTTAATTTTGTATAGGCCTAGTTGTGAGCCTCCGGAGAGACAAACTGTTTAACTGCCTAAAATTAAGTGGGAGGACTATATAAACCCCAGAGCCATGCATAGGCATATGAGCTAAGAAGTTGGTCTCACTTCTCTGAAGTAAGACAAGAGGAAGGACCCGTACCTGGATTGGTACTGGTAGCAACACAGCAGGAAAAGCTGAATTGACTGTTTGAACTGTCTTTTACACCTGAAGGAAGATGAATTTGCTTAAAGAAAATAGCAATGTGCTATTACTTTTATTTGTTTTGTAAATATTATTACGTTTATTTATTATTTTTTTACTTTTGTATAAAATAAAGCTACACCGAGGTGTGTTGTACCTGCTATACTGTGTCCAGTGTTATCCTCACCCACAGTCCTATTAACAAATGAACATTGCAGGTCTTGTTACCAGTGCCAACAGATAAGGAAGGCAGGTAGTAAAACAAAAGCTGCCCCCATTCCCGTGCCCACTGTGGAGGAGCCATTCCAGAAGGTAGGATGGATTTTGTGGGACCCATGAGTACCCCAAGCTGTTCTGGGAAAAAATATGTCCTGACGGTGGTCAATTTCACCAGCCGATACCCAGAGGTGGTCACCCTCTCAATTAAGGCAGACAAAGTGGCAGATGCCTTGCTAGGGATTTTCTCCCATGTCAGGTTTCTGCAGGAGGTTATCGCTGATCAAGGGGGCAACTTCATGTCGTACCTGATGAAGTATTTGTGGGAGAAGTGTGGGGTGGTGCAGAGATGCACGACACCTTATCACCCACAAGCCAGTGGGCTCATGAGAAGATTCAATGATACTCTAAAAATGATGCTCCAAGCGTCTGCTGAACAGCATGGGAGGGACTGGGAGAAATACATTCCCCACCTGTTTGCATATAGGAAGGTTCCCCAACAGTCAACAGGGTTCTCCTTTTTGAACTCTTATACGGATGTAGGGTGCATGGGCCTCTAGACTTGATCTTGGAAGACTGGGAAGGCAAGCACGCCACTGAGGGAACTCCCATAGTGGAGTATGTCCTTAAGTTTACGGAGAAGCTGAAGGAGCTTATGGGGGTGGCCCAATGCAACTAGTCAGCTGCCAAGGAGAAGCAAAAGGTCTGGTACAATCGCAGAGCCAGAGCTTGCTCATACAGTGCAGGAGTAATGGTCCTAAATCCAGTCCGGAAGGACAAGCTACAGGCCAAGTGGGCGGACCATACAAGGTAGACAGACAGGTTAATGACATGAACCATACTGCGGAACTGCCTACAGAAGACATACCCAAAGACTGTACAATGTCAATATGATGAAGCCATATATAAACAGGGCTGACATGGTGTTTGCAGTGTGTAGACCTAGGGAAGGGACGGAAGAGGAAGATCTCTCTTGGACTTGCTAGAGGAAAGCAAGCGGGAATCCTCTTTAGAGACAATCAAGCTGTCGCCCCATATGACCCCGGAAGAGACCCAGGAAGTGAGTGAGGCTTTAGAGGATCTTGCCCCTTATATACCGCTAAGCCCGGAATGAACCCCCTTAGCGACCCATGATGCAGACACGGGGATGCAAGCGCCATACAACGGACAGCCTACCGGGAGACTGAGACCATCCTAAAGAACATCAGAAGGGATGTGGAGGAAATGCTGGACTTAGGGGTAATCTAGAAATCCCACAGTACATGGGCCTCACCTGCAGTCCTCACCCCCAAGCCGGATAGGTTTACCCGCTTTAGTGCGGACGATTGTGGGCTCAATGCAATCCTGAAGTCCGACGCCAACCCAATGCTCTGGATAGATGAGTTGTTGGACAAGCTGGGGTAAGGCAACCTACCTAACAACCACAGACCTGACAAAGGGGTACTGGCAGATGGAGTTGACTGCCAGAGTTAGGAAACGGTCAGCTTTCATCACCCCAATAGGCCTCTTTGAATTTAAGGTGATGCCATTTGGGATGAAGAACACCCCTGCCACCTTCCAATGGTTAGTAAATCAGGTGCTACAGGGTACTGAAGAGTACGCAGTGGCCTATCTGAATGATATTACAATTTTCAGTAATAGCTGGAAACAGCACCTGACCCATCTGAAGGAAGTGTTGGGCAGGATACAGGAGGTAGGATTAATTGTCAAAGCCAAAAAGTGCCAGGTGGCCATGGCTGAGATATCATATTTGGGACATGTAGTGGGGAGGGGACAACTACATCCAAACCAGGCCAAAATGGAGGCCACTGAGGCATGGCCCACACCAGAGACCCAGAAACAGGTCAGGAGCTTCCTTTGGACTGCCGGGTCCTACAGAAATTTTTTACCAAATTACAGCACCCTGTAAGCTCCTCCATCTAGCTTGTTAAAGAAAAAGCAACCCAAGAAATTAAAATCGGACCCAGCATGTAATAGGGCCTTCACACAACTAAAATCCACACTGTGCAGTGTCCCTGTGCTGGCCAGCCCAGACTACACAAGGCCATTTGTGGTACAGACAGATGCCTCAGATGTGGGGAATGGAGAGCCAGATGCCCTAACAGAGGAAAGATCACCCCATGGTGTACCTAAGTAGGAAGCTACTTCCCTGGGATCAAGTGTACTCCACTGTGGAAAAAGTATGCCTTGCCCTGGTGTCACTTCAGAAGTTACAGCCAAACTTCTATGTAGGGCGCTTCGAGGTACAGACAAACCACAACCCTCTGGTGTGTCTAAACCAAATGGGAAACACGGAAACATAGAAGTTGATGGCAGATAAGGACTGCCCATTTTTTCTACCTTACGAATGTGCCATAGGCCTTGACTCTGTCAATGGCCTATCTATTCATACTCCATCTATATTGCTCCCTTATGCCTATCCCATGCCTGTCTGAAGCCCTGTACTGTATTCATATCCACCACTTCCTGAGGTAGGCCGTTCCATGCATCCAGCAACCTTTCTGTGAAAAGAACTTCCTCACATTACCCCTTAATCAGCCTCCCTCTAATCTCATGCTGTGTCCTCTTGTCCTGCTATTTTTCTTATATTGAAACATATTAGACCTTTCACCTCGTAAATGCCCTTAAGATGTTTAAATGTTTCGATCATATCACCTCTCTCCCTCCTTTTCTCTAGGGTATTCATATTGAGCTCCGTTAATCTGTCCTCATGTTTTTTGATGCAGTCCCTGCACCATTTTGGTTGCCCTTCTCTGGACTGCCTCCATTTTGTTAATGTCCTTGTGCAGGTGTGGCCTCCAGTACTGCACACAGTACTCCAGATGGGGCCTAAGCAGTGTCTTGTAAAGAGGAATTATTACCTCACTCTTACGACTTGTGATACCCCTACTAATACACCCTAACATCCCTCTAGCCTTACCTACTGCTTTAGTGGTCTGCTTGGATGATTTCAGGTCATCTCTGATGACGATGCCCAAGTCTCTTTCTTCCCCTGTGATTGCCAGCAACTCCCCTCCCAACCTACTCGGGTAATTGCAACCCAGGTGTTGCTCTGGCTCTCCTCCATTGTTTCACTTTTGCTAATCACTGTAACCTGTTATGTAATATGCCACTGCTATTTGTTCACCTGTACATGCTATAACCTACATATGTATTAACTATGTATCCTACTAGTCCTGTAACTCCTGGGTTGCCCCTGAAAAAGGGACCTCCGGGGCCCAGTGGGCCTACCCGGTCATCAAAATTCAATAAATAAAATAAATAAATAAAACCTTTAGGTAGCTTCAAGGTTTCCCTTCCCTAGGTGAATGATCTTGCACTTCTTTGCGTTAAACCCCAGTTGCCACTCTTCCAATCATTTTGCCAGTTTATCCAGATCTCTTCTCATTCTGCCCACCCCATCTGGATCATCTGCTCTGTTGCAGATCTTAGTGTCATCTGCAAACAGATAAACCTTACCCTCCAGTCCATCTGCAATGTCACTGATGAAGATATTGAAGAGGACTGGCCCCAGGACTCATCCCTGAGGTCCCCCACTTGTGACTTGCATCTCTTCTGACTGTATACTGGTTACCACCATTCTCTGTTTTCTGCCAGCCAACCAGTTTGCCACCCAGTTAACCAACCTCTAACCCACCCCGAGCCTACCCAGCTTATTAATCAATCTTCTACGTGGAACAGTATCGAAAGCTTTTTTAAAGTCAAGGTAGGAAACATCAACTGCACCCCCTTGGTCTACCACTCTGGTTACCCAGTCAAAGAAATCTATGAGATTCGTCTGACAGGACATTCCTGTTTTAAACCCATGCTGTCTTGGAGCCTGTGCTCCTATGGATTCCACGTGTTGCACTATCCTTTCCTTAAGGAGTACCTCCATAATCTTGCCCACTACTGAGGTAAGACTGACTGGTCTGTAGTTCCCTACCTCCTCCATGCTGCCACTCTTGTGGAGCGGGATCACATGAGCCCTTCTCCAGTCTTCTGGGACCTCTCCTGTGCCCAGAGAATCACTAAACAGTTCTGATAATGGTTTTGCTAGTTCTACCCTTAGCTCCTTTAGTACCCTGGGATGTATGCCATCAGGTCCTATTGCCTTGTCCACCCTAAGCTTAGCGAGCTCTTATAGGACCCTTTCTTTTGTGAAGGGACTTGTGCACAACTCCCTCCCCCCCGTGTCCATGGTGCTGAGCTGTGGGCCCTGCCCTACCTTCTCCTCAGTAAATACTGAGCAGAAGTATCTATTTAGGATGGATGCTTTTCCTTGGTTCTCCTCCACACATTCCCCCTTATCCTCTTTGATCTTAGCAATAACCACTCTGGACTTTCTCCTTTCACTAATGTATCTATAGAAAGTCTCGTCCCCTTCTTTTACTGTTTGTGCTAGTGTTTCCTCAATTTGGGCCTTTGCCTGTCTTGCTGCATTCCCTGCTTCCCTTAGGGACGTTTGGTATGCCTCTCTATCTTTGTCCTACTACGTTCCCTTATATTTCCTGAAGGCCAACCTTTTGGCTCTGATCTTTTCTGTTATTGTTTTTAAGAACCAAAGTGGTTTCCTCCTTCTTTTGCTCTTGCTTTTCTCCCTAACACAATGGGATGTTGCTTCAAGTATTGTATCCTTAATGCTTGCCCACTTTGCTTGTACCCCCTCACCTGTATTTCTTCTTGCCAGGGCTAGCTTAACTCTGTTGGCCATCTTATCAAAGTCAGCTCTTCTGAAGTCCCATATTTTTGCCTTGGAATGGGATGATTTAGTTCTAGTGGCCAAATTGAACCATACCATGTGATGGTTACTGGCCCCCAGGTGACCTTCTACCTGGAGATCTGTGATCCTTTCCCTGTTAGTCAGTACTAGATCCAGGATAGCCTTGTCTCTTGTGGGTTGTTGTACTGCTTGTTTGAGGACCTCCCCCTGTAGGGAATCCACCATGTGTCTAGTTCTGGTGGATGTTCCTGCTGGTATTGACCAATCTATATCTGCCATGTTGATGTCTCCCATTATCAGAACCCCCCCTTTAGCTTTCATGTTTTGTACATCATCTAACAGTAATGTGTCTATGTCCTCCCTCTGGTCTGGAGGCCTGTAGACAACCCAATTCATATGGCTGTCCCATTTCCTGTTTCCAGGGTGACCCACAGTTCTTCTGGCTCCTTATGTGTATTCTTAATTTCTGTAGCTTTGATATTTTCCTTGACATAAAGAGCCACCCACCCCCTTTTTGCACCTCGTTCTCTTCTGAACCGTACATAGCCAGGTACTGAAGTCTCCCAAGTGTGATTACTGGTGAACCATGTCTCGTTAATAGCTACTATGTCCAGTTAAGCCACTGTCATTGTTGCTTCCAGATCTGCAATCTTGTTTCCCACACTGCGGGCATTTGTGTACATGATTTTCCATTGGCCAGATGGATTTCATTGGAAAGACAAATGGGAGACTCCTTAGATGGAGCATTGCATTACAGGACTAGAACATGGATATTAAACATAGGTCAGGGTCTGCTAATGCCAATATAGATGGCCTATCCTGCCAATCGGAGTAAGGGACAGAACTGGTGGAAACCCTTACTGAAAATGGGTGTGCCGCCCCCCCCCCCCGGTTCTGATAAGGAGGGAGAAGTGTGCCGGGATACAGCCACACCTTATTGTTTTAATCATATTTCATGTTATTTTATGTATATAATGCATCAGGGAGGCCCATGGTGGCCCAAGCTAACTTGCAAGGGATCATGGGTACAAAGAAAACATGGGCCCTTTAGAATGATGTAATCCCTTATTGCTGGAAAGAAACCATTAGCTGCTTAGTCAGGGACTAGCTTTGATTAGACCATTTAAAGGAAACAAAAGGGCTAATTAAACATAGCTGGGAGGCCAGGTATCCCAATTTGCTTGTGAAAGGCTCAGGCCTCAAAAGGAGAAGAGATGTCGGAGGACCTTGTTTCCTAAACGTATACCCTGAGTCAATCTAATTACACAAGAATGGACTAGCATTTAGGTAAAGTGCTGTACTGTGTTTAGCTTAATTACAGTCATTAAAGGGAGGCAGGGGAAAGCTTATGCTAGCCCACAGCTAGTTCAGACTAGCTTGAAGAAAAAAAAAAAACTCACTCATGCTCAGGAATGAACATTTGTTTTTTGTAATAAAATATTAAAACCCAATTAGTTGTGTAGCCATGGAGATGGAATGCTAGCCAACCGCAGGACAAGTCAGTTTCCACTGGACCTGCCCTTTGAGAAACTCCATAAAACAGGGGCGCTAGACTTTATCAGAGCCTTTTTGCCTTTTTGGACTTTGGTGAAGGAAAACTGCACTTGGGACCCTGTCCTGCTGAGACAGCAGAGATATTTTCCTTTTCAAGAAATTTTCCTGAACCACAAGAGTCAAGATTTCAGCTACCATTTCTAAGGACATGTTACACTTCAAATTCAGCAACCAAGGACTTGATGAGGTAGAACTTTAAACTCAGAATTTTAAAGTGTAGGTTTTTATTGTATATTTCCATTTTCTTTTTCATATCCTGTAACCCTAAAATCATCTGTCCTCAAGTTATTTACTGCATTTAGTAATTAATTAGTAAAGCCTTTGTCTTATTTTAAGATAATTCTGCTAGTGTCTATTGTGTGTGTTGGTTTGGGAGAGTTTGTTCAAACTATACTATGTCTGTGTGACAGCTTAAGGGCCAAACACTACAGAAGTAAAGTACTACAAGGGACTCTGTGGACGAAAGAAGAGAAGGAATACGAAAGGTCTTGAGGAGGGGTCTGTTGGGGCTGGATTTGAATCAGTCTCTGCATTTCTGGGGAAAGGCACATATAGTGTGTATAGGGCGGGCCCTCTGAAGGCCTATACATGCCTGTGGTTTTCTGGTTCATTGTGCAGTGAGTAAGAGGGTTCTATCCCAGGAACACAGACTTGAGACTGTAGTTACACCCCCTTGCACAGAAAGAGGGAGCCTTGGGATCCTCTGGCGTATGTTCAGTTGTGAAACAGCGAGCATGCCTAAAGGACAGAGATGGGGTATCCCTGACTCTGATCAAAATGCTATTCACTGTAGCCAGTGAATTCCTGCCCTACCGGAGTGGGCTTGTGACAGTAAGTGCCTCAGCTGGAACTTGAACCCAGGCTGTCCAGAATACCATTCCGGTGGTGCTAACCAGCTGCACCACTAAGGCAGCGGGAACCTGGGCTGTCCCAGAGCACATATTACTCTTTCTCCAATGCACAACTTGGTGCTGCACAAAAATTACTTCATTTTCAATCACGTGGGTGCGGTGTGCATATTTATGGAACACATACGAACAGGGAAGAGAAAAACACAAGTGCCTAAGTTGGGAATTGAATCCAGGCTGCACAGAATACCGTTCTGGTCACGCTAAACAGCTGCACCCCCAAGGCAACTGGAACTGGCAGGGAATTGAATCCGGGTCGCCCAGAATACCATTCTGGTCACGCTAACCAGCTGCACCACCAAGGCAACTGGAACTGGGTGTCCTGGAGCACACATTACTCTTTCTCCAGTGAATAAGCTGGTGCTGCACAAATAATTGCTTCATTTTCAAAGACATGGGTGTGGTGTGCATATTTATAGAACACATACAAACTGAGGAGAGAAAGAAGTACGTGCCTCAGCAGAGACTTGAACCAAGGCCACCTGAAATACCGTTCCGGTCACGCTAAAAAGTTGCACCACCAAGGCAACTGTAACCTGGTCCGTCCCAGAGCACAAATTACTCTCTCTCCAATGCACAACCTAGTGCTGCACAAATAATTACTTCATTTTCTATCACATGGGTGCAGTGTGTATATTTATAGAACACATACAAACATACCAACATACTAACATACTAAAATACCAGCAGAAATAGGCCTTTCGGTCTTTCGAGTCTGCTCATTTGGTCAGCCCCCACCCTGAGAATTGACCTTGCTGCCCCCCTCGCCCTCTTGGGCTTCCCCCTTCCTAGTCCTGGATATTCCCGCTGCACTGGACTTTGCTTCCAGAACCCTTCCCCTGTACCTGTCCCACCCCTCTTAAACCCTCCACCATCTCTACCTCCACCAGCTCCCTGGGCAGCTCATTCCATGACCCCACCACCCTCTCAGAGAAGTAACACCTCCTCCTTTTTCCCTGAATCTCACCCCCTCCAGCTTCCACCCATGCCCTCTAGTTGCCCCCCTCCTTCCTTGGAGCACCCTGTCTTCACCTCCCTAATCACCCCCTCATGTACCTGAAGACCTCTATCCATGTCCCCAGTCGCTTCTTTCTTCCAATGTGTACATGTTGCACCTCGAGCCTCTCCCCATAGGTCCTGTCCCCCAAGCCCCAGATCATTTTGGTTGCCCTCCTCTGGATCCTTTCCAGGAGTTCAATGTCCCTCTTTAAGTGTGGCCTCCAGAACTGCACACAGTACTCGATGTGCGGCCTCACCAAGCAGTTGTACAGAGATAGTATCGCCACCTTCCTTCTGGAGGTGATCCCCAGAGTGATGCATCCCAGCATTTTGTTGGCCTTGGTCGCAGCCCTCCTACAAGTCTCCGAGTTGTTCTTCTTGACATCCACCATCACCCCCAGGTCCCTCTCAGCCACTGAGACTTGCAGCGCCCCCCCCCAGGGTGTAGACTTGGCCCGGGTTTCTGGCTCCCAGGTGCAGTATCTTGCATTTCCCTGCATTGAACCCCAGTTTCCACTTTCTAGACCACCCTTCCAGAGCCTCCAGGTCCCTCCGAAGGGCCGCTCACCCCTCCTCCCCATCCACCACCGCCCCCAGCTTTGAGTCATCCGCAAAGAGACTCATCTCACTCCTGATACCCTTCCTTATGTCCAAGATGTAGGTGTTGAGCAGGAGGGACCCAAGGACCGATCCCTGAGGGACCCCACTAATAACCCTCCTTGGGGATGAGACTATCCCGCCAACCACGACCCTCTGGGTCTGGTCCTGGAGCCAATTCCCTATCCATCTGATCATCTGGTTCCTCACCCCATTTCCCCCCGCTTATCCAACAGGCCCCCGTGGTGAACAGAGTCAAACGCCTTGCTGAAGTCAAGAAAGAGGACGTCCAGCGGTCTACCCAGGTCCAAGGCGCTCGTCACCCAATCATAGAACTCCACAAGGTTTGTCTGATACTATTTCCCCAGGACAAAGCCATGCTTTCCATCATTCTGGCACCCTGACTTTTCCAGGTCACCCCCCAGTCTCTCCTTTACAATGCCCTCCATCACCTTGTTCACCACCGAGGTCAGGCTGACAGGCCTGTAGTTCCCTGCCACCTCCCTTGATCCACCTTTGTGGATAGGTACTATATGCGCCAACTTCCAGTCCTGGGGAACCCACCCTGTCTTCAGGGAGATGCTGAAAAGCTCCACCAGGGGTTTGGCCAGGACATCCGCCAGTTTCTTCAGCACTCAGGGGTGAATTTTGTCCGGCCCCGGTGCTTTCTCTATCTTAAGGGACCGGAGGGCTTCCCTCACTCTCTCTGCTGTGTTTGCCACCTCCACTACCTCGTCCCCTGCACTGCCTTCCCCCTTCTGCCAGTGATGCCCCCTCTTCCCAGACCCCCCAATCAGTAAGGGTACCTCCCCTCACTCAGTTTCACCTTTCTCCCATGTATGATGCAGCCCCCATTTTCCTTAGTTAAAACTGAGGTGAAGTACTCATTCAGTACCTCAGCCTGCTCCCGGGTCTTGTGCCCATCCCTCCTCATTTTAATCCTGCTAATCTGCCCCTTTACCCTTCGTTTTTCCCCAATGTATCTAGAGAACCCCTTGTTCCCTCTCCTCATTTCCCTGGCCAGGTTCTGCTCCTTCCTTGCCTTAGCTGCCCTCACCACCCTAGTGGCCCTTCTGGCCATCAGCTCGTACTTCCTTCGATCCCTTGCACTCCTTGTGCACCTGAAATGCCTATAGGCTGCCTTCTTTCCCCTCACCGCCTCCTGAACCTCCCTGGTCCACCAGCAGGGTTTTTGGGCCCTACCGCAGTTGCATCTCACTCTTGCACAGTGCTGATAGCTTCCTGCAGCCCCCTCCTGATAATTTCCCACCTACTGTCAGCGTCCATGTCTGGCCCAATCCCATCCAAATGCTCCTTAAGGATCCTTCCCATTTCTTTGGAGTCCGTCCCCCTAAAGTCAATTACCTCCATCTTTGTGCAGCCTTCTACCCCTCCTAGGTCCAGGCAGAACCAGACCGTGGCATGGTCGCTCCCTGCCAACGGGTCCCTTACCTCCAGGTCTCCAATCTGGTCACTGTCTGCCAGGACCACATTCAGTATCCGCTCCTCCCGGGTCGGTTCTCCCACCTGCTGATTAGGAATGCATCCTGAAAGACATCCAACAACCTCTGTTCCCTGGCCACCGAGGATGCCATAGTCCCCCAGTCCCTTCCTGGCATGTTTAAATCCCCCAACACCACCACCCTTCCCCTACCCAATCTGCAGTGCCTCCCAACATCTGCCACCAGACTTTCCTCCACTTCCTCTGCCAGAGCAGGGGGTCTGTATATCACTCCTATTTTACTCTCTTGCCCCCCTTGTTATCAAGGTGACCCAAATCACCTCCACAGTTCCCTCCACCTCCTCCTATGTCAATGCAGTTTTTGACTATCGTTGCCACCCCCCCTTCCCTCCCCCCTGTCCTTCCTGAACATGGTGTAACCCTCCAGGTTCAGGTCCCAGTCATGCCCTACGGTGGCCCAGGTCTCAGTGACAGCTGCCACATCCACCTCTCCCTCAGCTAGGATCGCTTGAAGCTCAGGCATTTTATTGCCCAATCTCCAGGCATTTAGCAGGACTACCTTCCATCCCTTCCCCATACTCCCGTTTTCCCTGCTCATGTTCCCATGGGGATTTTGTCCTCCCCCTGTCTGCACCTTACCAGGCGGCCTTTTTCCATATCCCACCAGCTCCCCAGGAGGGTGGAGACAGAGTCCCTCCTTTCGGACCCCCTCTATAGCCCCTTTCCTCCCATCCCTCCCCCTTCACAAGTTTAAACCCCACCTTTCACCCACAAACCCCTCTATTTTCAACTTAAGGATTTCCTTCCCCTCCAAGTTGAGATGGAGCGTATCCCTAGCATACAGACCCTTATCTTCCCAGGTCTCCCCCCATCCCCCATCAACCCCTACCCTCTGGCCCCACACCACTCGCTGAGCCACTTGTTTATCTCCCTAATCTTCCTCTTGTGTTCCCCACTAGCCCTCGGCACCAGCAGGATTTCCGAGAAGGAAATTGCGCAGCCTATATCATGACAAACCCTGGCTAGCTCCCTGAACCTCGCCTGGATCTCTAGCTCACTATTTCCCTCAGTGTCATTCGTACCCAAGTGAACCAGTATGTCCGGAGAACCTCCACAATCCTTTGCCAGCTGATATACCTCGTGTTTGGCCCTGTGCACCATTAGTCTGGGGAAGCATTTTGTTCTGACCGGGCAGGCTTCCCCCTTCCTATCCCATTTGATCCCCCTAATCATGGAATCCCCCAACAGGAGTACTCTGACTGCCCCTTTTCCTCCATTTCCCCTTCCATGTCCTCATCCTTTCTACCAGCCCTCCCCCAGCTGTCTCCTTGCTCCTCCCTATCTGGGTGCCCCCTGCCACCCCTTCCTTATTTACCTGTTACCTCCTCCCCTCCATTCCTATGCCTCTCCTCCTCCAGAATATCCTTCTGTGCCCCGCTAACCTCCTCCCCCGTCCCTGCTCATGACTGATCCTTCCCCCCAACTCTGCTAAACTAACCTGGCTTGTCCTCCTTTTCTTCCCGTCTCCATTCAGCTCCTTCTTGCCTGTCATGCCCCTCTGACCCAAACCTTCAGCACCCTTTACTGTGTCCTCCTTGTACTTCTGGTCCTTCTCCTTGCCTTTTCCTCCCAACTGATCCTTCTCCTTGTGCTTTCCTCCCTCTACCCCCTCCTCCACCTACTCGGATCCCCCGCTCCCCCCATTTTCCCTCATTCCAAGTTCCCCCCTATTTTTTCTGCTTTCCTGCCTCCTGCTCCTACCCCCCACTTCCTGTCCATCTCTACCTGCCCCCGTCACGGCTACACCCTCCCCAAGCAGAAGTAATGAATTGAAAGGGTTACTGAGCTTAAGGTCCATTCCACCTCCCCACCCTGCTTCCTTCTGTCTAGCCACAGCCATCTGCCTACTCCTTAGAATGTCCCCCTTTTTTCCCCCCTCTGTGAGGGTCCCCAGTTACCTGCCTGCTACCTTGATAGTGTCCTCCTTTTGGGCCCCCTCTATTAAGGTCCCCATCCAACCCCAGGGTCCACTCCTGTACTTCTTTCCCTATGCCCCCAACCCTCGTGCTTGGTGCACCCCGTGGGGGTTCCTGCTTCCATGGTAATGCCTTCCTTTTGGGCCCCCTCTGTCAGGGTCCCCATGCGACCCCAGAGTCCTCTCCTGCAGTCCTTTCTCTATATACCCCCACCCCTATTGCTTGGTGCATTCTCGTGGTAGAGCCCCTGCCCTATTCCCCAAACATACCCCCCCTCCAGTCGTCTCCTAATCCCCTCAACCTCCTCCCTGAGCTGTGCTAGATGACAGCACACCAGACAACCACCGAACTTCCAAGCTCAGTCCAGTATCATGGCCGCCCCACACCCTGTGCACCCCACCACCCTCCCAAAGATGCCGGCCCTAATGACGTGTGGCTCCATCCTCCCTCAATTAGGTTTCTTTGGGTGAACCATCAGGTTCCCTACTAGTCCAAAATGTACTCCCCAACCACACTAATCAGGTCTCCCCCTTAACCCTAGATACAGTCCCACAATAAACAGCTACCCTCATTTCTAGGTGTAGTACAACACAGTAAACAGTTTACCTCGTTGGGCTTAAATTGTAAGGTGCCTCCCCCCTTCCTTTCCAGCTATGAGCTCAACACTAAATGCTCTTTTTCCCCCTCCTCCAAGTCCTTCTCCAGCCAGTTCAAAAGGGCACAGCTCCTTCCCGCTTGTCTGTGATCCGCCAATGGGAGCCTTCTTGGTTTCCTTGCTCCACCCTCCACGAGCACTTAATAGAGGTCGGGGCCAGGGTAAGTGGTGTGGGACGAAAATCTGGTGCCCTGGCCCGCTCCGTGCAGCCAGGATGGCTCTCCCAATCTGCTGCCAGAAAATCCGGTGCCCTGGCCCGCTCCGTGCTGCCGGGAAAACAGAAGAACACACAGCTCTGTGAGAATACGAGCTGGGCCGCTTTCAAAGGCAGCCCAGCATACGTATTCCCCGCCGCAGCCTCTGATTTGCGCCTCACCTCTGCGCTTGATTGGCGCACTTGTTCTTGGCTCCCTGTGGCTGGATTGGCCACCGAAAGAACCCTCTGGCTGCCGCCGCGCTCCTCCGGTGCCCTGGCCTGCTCCATGCGGCCGGGATGGCTCCCCTGATCTGCTGCCCGAAAATCTGGTGCCCTGGCCCGCTCCATGCAGCCAGGATGGCTCCCCCAATCAGTTGCCCGAAAATCCGGTGCCCTGGCCCGCTCCATGCTACCAGGAAAGTAGAAGAAAACACAGCTCCTCCAATACCATTGGAATACCATTCCTGTTGTGCTAACCAGCTGCACCACCAAGGCAACTGGAACCTGGGCCATCCTGGAGCACACATTACTCTTTCTCCAATGCACAACCTAGTGCTGCACAAATAATTACTTCACTTTCAATCACATGGGTGTGGTGTGCATAGTCACAGACTAAGAACCACTTTGTTTTTAAACTGCTGAGACACTGCACTATTCATACCTAATATGCATCAAGCCCTCCCCAAACTGGGCATTTCTGATGCCTTTTGAGTATCATCAGTAACACATGGCTTGAACATGTAACCTTACTTTTTCAGGAAAGCAGACCATTAAGATTTAGAATACATGCAGGATACTGCCAAGTACTTTAACATGTCTGAGACCAGTTTTCAGACATATATGACAACTATACCTATCTTTCATCGGGCAAATTAAAACCGGCAGGCTAAGAACTAATCCTGCCCAAAAAGTTTACTTGAAGAATTTACTCCTTTGAGAAGATGGAACATGTAAACAGTACCTCCACAATGCAGGCTAAGCCTAATGAGCGACATTTAGTCTGTCGCAAGAGGCTCAACTGATTACTATACTGTTTAGCTCCCGACATATCGAACATCAAACCAACTCTACACTGGATTCTTTGCTTTTTTTTCTTTTTTTTTTTTAAGACTTGTTTATTCTCCTGTTCTTGCCAGCCATGCCCCACTTAGACCTTTGTGGTTGGGCTCCCAGGCTCAATAACACCCCCTCCCCTACAAAAAGACTGTCTGGTGCCCCCCAAGAGCACAATGTAGACAGGAGAGGAGTGGCATTGGGCCATAACTTGTGCCATCACATCATGTGGTCTATGTTTTCCTCCCCAGAACACTTTTGATACAGACCTCCCAAGTGTATGCACGTAAAGGCCTGTCAACACAAGGGCAGCAATGTCCTCACCCAACCAAGCGTGTCCTGTTCACACTGCAGGGGGCAGTAATAGAGCAATCAGAATCCCAACCCTTCATCAGTGACCAGGAGCATTCATATGAATACCTCCCCTGTCTTTTGTCTGCCTGCACTGGCACCCAGACTCCTGCGCAAACCCTGGTCGCCAGTCCAGCATAGGACTTCACAACCACTGAGCTATGGTGCTGGTCTAGTGTGTTGCTTTTCAGCAACATATACAGTATATTGACCTGCTGCACATACTGACCTCTCTGTTTATCTATTTTCTGTGAGACAAAGACACTGCAGATGAGCTGGAATGGAAGGTCTGACTTGCTGTGGATTACGCCAAAATCTGTAACAGGGTGGACACTCCAGAGGGAGTGGAAAGAAGGTGCAGAAACCTGAGAAAACTTGCGGAGTGATCAAGGGCATGGCAGTTGAGTTTCAATGCAAAAATGTGCAAAATCATGCACTTAGGGTATAGAAATCCAGAGGTGGAGTACAAAATGGGAGAAGAGGCATTGACAGTCACCAAACAGGAACAGACCTGGGAGTAATCATATCAGATGGCCTCAAGGTGGTGACGCAGAACAACAAGACAGTTGGTTGGGCCAGCTGGATGTTGGGGTGCATAGGAAGGGGTATCACCAGCAGAAAGAGGGAGGTGGTGTTGCCAAGGTATAGATCGCTGGTGAGACCTCACCTGGAGTACTGTGTCCAGTTCTGGAGACCACATTTCAGGAAGGACATGGACAGAGTGGAGGCTGTCTAGAGGAGGTCAACTAAAATGGTGCCGGGTCTGCACCAGAATCCCTACAAGGAGAGACTAAAGGGGTTTGACTTTTAAAAGTCAATGAAAAGTGACCAGTGGGGTTCCACAGGGATCAGTGCTGGGACCAGTCCTCTTCCATATCTTTATCAGTACATTACAGATGACCTAAAAGGCAGAATTTGCCTGTTTGTTGATGACACAAAGCTCTGCAACAGGGTTGACACACCGGAGGGTGTGGCGAGAATGAGGAGAGATCTGAAGAAGCTTAAGGATCGGTCAAGGGAGTGGCAGCTGAGATTTAACACAAAGAAATGCAAGGTCATGCACATGGGACACAAAAACCCAGGAACAACATATCAGCTTGGGGGGTGGTAATAGAATGCTCCAAACAGGAAAGGGACCTTGGGGTTATCATCTTGAATGACCTCAAGATAGGGAGTTAATGAGACAAGGCAGAAGGTAAAGCAAACAGTATGCCAGGTTGCCTAGGTAGGTGTATTACCAGCAGAAAAAGGGAAGTCATAATGTTACTATACAGAATGTTAAGTAAGGCCGCACCTCGAGTACAGTGTCCAATTCTGAAGGTCTTACCTATGTAAGGACATTGACAGGGTGGAGGCAGTTCAAAGAAGGGCTACCAAGATGGTGCAAGGGTTGCACCATAAGCCCTACGAGGACAGGCTGAAGGATTTGAACATGTACTCCCTGGAGGAGAGGAGGGAAAGAGGGGATAGGATTGAGACATTTAAGTACCTCACAGGAAGAAACAAGGTGCAAGAAAACTCAGTTTTTCACAAGAAGAGATGATACAAGACTAGGGGACATGGGATGAAACTGGAGGGAGGGAAGGAGGTTCAGGGGGAATATGAGAAAGTACTTCTTCACAGAGAGGGTGGTGGACAGGTGGAACAGCCTGCCAAAAGAGGTGGTGGGGCAGAAATGATTACTGGATTCAAGAATGCATGGGATAGACATAAGGGGATATTGGTAATCAGGGGAAGGGGATAGCCAAGCTATGGTGAAGCTTAAAGTAGCACAGCTACAGTACATGCGTAAATGGCAAGACTGGATGGGCCATAGGCCCTTATCTGATGTCAAAATCTATGTATGTATATATCTATAAAAGATGGCAGCTGGCGCAAGGTGCCTGCACCAAACAAACAGAATTGCAGCACGCGGCACCTTGCGCTAAATGTTGCAGCAATCCCAATTTTCAAATGCAGGCCACGTCAAAATGGAGATGCCTTGCACCAAGCCCCCTTTGCCACCCTTGCACCAGCAGAGGTGATGTGCCAGGCCACAAGGGGGTTTGCACCACGGTGGGGCTGCATCATCCCCTTATTAGGGATTTTAGAAACCCCGCCATGGTCGCATGAGGGGGCTGAGGTTAGACTAGCCATGAGCTGGTATAAGGGCCTTGTGCCACAGGCTAGAAGGGAGGCAAGTAGGAGGAGGAGCCTGCAAGGTCAGGAATGGGGGCAGAGGGACCAGTGTGGCTGCCACAGTGGGCAACGGGGGCACAGCAGCAGTGGTAGGGCTCAGAGGTGGCACTCAGCAGAGGTGCCATGGCCAGTTGGACAGAGTCGCTAGGTCCGAATACACCAGGGCAGGCATGGACAGACTCTGTTCCAGACCACCAGGTGGCAACAGCCCTGGCACCTACCCCATAGGTGACACAATCCCCAACATGCGGTGGGTGGCATTGGCTGTGGGTTACGAGGTGCAGTCAGTGGACAGGGACGTCCCCTGGGCAACATGACACTCCCGTGCTAAACAGCCCACCGCAAAAAGTCAGGCTGATGCCCTACACTGTTGGGGTCTGTGTTACCTATGGGGCAGGTGCCAGGGCTACTGCCACCTGGGGGTCCAGGACAGGGTCCATCCATGCCTACTTCATTGTACCCGGGCCTAGCATCTCTGTCCCAATGGCCATGGCACCTCTGTCAGGTGGCACCTCTGAACCCTGCCATGGCCGCCATGCCCCCATTGCCCACTGGTCCTTCTGACCCTGGTCCCTATCTTGCAGGCATCTCCTCCCCTTCTACACCTTCCCAACTACACTAGGGTCACGCTGGGCTGGAGTGCTTGACGGGACCCTCCGTCAAACCACTCCGGCAACACTGTAGCTGCAGAAACTCTCAGGATTTTGGCACAGGGACACCCCTTCTTTCTGAGTATAGCACAGGGTCCCTGATGAACCAGGAGTTTACCGCAGCCATGGATCAGCGCACTGTGTGCTGATCTAGCGGTGATTTGAAAATCAGGCCTAAGGACTCAGTATGTACACCCTGGAAGACAGGAGGGACAGGGGAGATATGATAGAGATCTATAACCATCTCACAGGAGTAAACAGGGTGCAGGAGGAGAGTATTTTTGGGAGGAAAAGATACACGGGGACATGTGATGAAGCTGTAAGGCAGTAAATTCAAGAGACATGCGAGAAAGTATTTCTTCACTGAAAGAGTGGTGGATGTCTAGAACAGTCTTCCTAGCTGAGGTGGTAGGGTCAAAAACAGTGGTGCGATTCAAGAATGCATGGGATATGCATAAGGGAATCTTAGTGGAAAGAAACGGGGGGGGGGCAGGAGATCAAGTAGGGTCTGTATAGGCAAGGAAAAAAATGGGTCAGACTGGGTTAGGCTAAGCTGTCTTTATCTGCTGTCAAACTCTATGTTTCCGTATGTAACACACAATGGGTTGCAGTAGAATACAGTTTTATCTCCACTGGCGAGTGATAAAAGCCATAACTCACAAGTGGCAAAGCTACAGGTTAGTTATGAAGGTCTCACAACTCATTCGTGGAGATAACACTTTTTTCCCTAAAATTCAGTATGTATTCAGGAGTCAAATTTGGCAAACAAGAGCCATGACTACCTCCTGGTCATCAGCATTTTTCAGCTGACTCAGGGCCACTCAGGCCAACCAGCAGCGAATGCCTAAAAACAGCAGAAAATTTGATAAAACACTAAAACCCCATAATTTATTATGATATTTTTTTGCCAGGGAACAGAGCAACTGACCAAAGAGCTTAGGCTGAGGACACAGGCACAGTGACAGAGCAGTCTGATGCAGACGAGGTGATAAAAAGGCCAGAAAACAGAAAAAAAGAATATGATTAGGACTAAAGTTTAATTTAAGAAAATACCCAGTTATACATGACTTGGTTCTTACGAAAAATAGACTGGGCATGCTGTGTGTGCCTTAGCAACTGAAGTGAAGCCCCATGTGAAACACTAGATTTATTACGAAGCAACATTTTTTTTAAATGTGAAAAATGCAGAACAGAACAAGAATTACACACAGTATGAAGTGCTGGAAAAATATAGCCACTGCCAGATTAGTCTTCCTCCTAATTTTCTTGTTCCGGAGGATCTTGGAGTTCCTCCTCAAGCTCACTTTCATATGTGATCTGAATTTCCTCCAAGACTGTCACTTGTTTGCTTTCGGCCTCTGCTGGAGACCTGTGGGGTTGTGCTCCTGTTCTATGTTTTGATTTTAAGAACCAGTCCTATACCACAGGCGTGCTGCAAAAATCTTGTGGTTCAGGACCCTCCATGGAGAAGTATTCATTGATTTATTTCAAAAGTTTCACCAGGACAGACATACTGAGCCGAGAACAGCTCATTCCAGATGCATCCTGGGGGGAAGGGGAAGAGCAGTTCAAGAAACAACAATCAGAAAACCATAATTATACAGTAGGTAAAACTAAGCATCTTCAATTGGCAAGTTATACTAGGAACAGGGTCACAGGTCCTATCCATTGAGATACAAGGAAATACTTTCCAAGTGCAGAGGCAATGTAGGACTTCTTGCTGTAGGGGGGAGAAGGAAACAAAAGGAAGGGTTAAGTAAGTGCAGAGCAGGAGGAATGGGAGAGGAGGAAAGGGTATTGAGAAGTGGAACTGGGACAGGTATCAGGTGCAACTGCAGGAGTGAGGTGAAATTATGGAGAAGAGAGGAGAGTCAGCGTGGGGAAGAAGAGGACTGAACGGTTAGGAGGAGAGAATTCCGAAGTTTGGGGAAGCAGCAGGTGAAAGCAGCCTGGCCAGTGGAGAATTCCTTGAAGAGACAGCAAGAGCACGATAGCTAGAGTTGTGAAGGGAGTATGGGAGGTAAGGTAAGAGAGGAGGGAGGCTAGCCAGAATGTAGAGAGAAGGGACGCACAATGAGCAAGGTATCTAGCTTCAAGGGAGGGGAGGGAGAGGGAGGAGTATAAGGAGAAATGGGGAGTGTGGGGCAGCATGTCCAAAGCAAAGCGACAGGAGGAGTGAATGAGGGGATCCAGCCTGGCTAGGGTGGTCTTTGGAGCAGCACTGTATGCAATGTTATCACAGATGAAAACAAGGAGACTCATTTTTAGGATAATAGCTTGGTGAGCAGGAAGAGGTATGCAGCTTTCATTCCTGTATATTGCATCGAGCTTAGGGTGAGTTTTTTTGTGGATGGCATCCACATGATAAAAAAAAAAAATCGAGGTGCTGGTCAAGCCAGACCCCAAGGTACTTAAATGAGGTAACATCAGCAACTGTGGCCCCATTTAAGGAGTGGAAGGAGGGGAAGGAGGTAAGACCTAGCGAGTGTATGCCTAGTGCCAAATGTCATGGAAACCGTTTTCTAGGCATTTAGGGATAGCTGATTTGACCAGAACCAGTGGTGAATGTTGCTGAACTCCAGCTGAAGCCCGGCCATCAGCTCAGAGGGGGAGGAACCAGAGGCAAACAATACTGTGTCATCTGCATACATACGGATAGACACAGATGAACAAGCAGCAGGGAGGTTGTTTAGGAAGACCAAGAAGAGTACTGGGCCAAGGCCAGATCCTTGGTGGCATCAGTGCCAATAGGAAGTGGGGGATAGGGAATCACCAATTCTAATCTTCATAAAGACATTTACAGGGTGGAGGCGTTCCAGAGAAGGGCAACAAAGATGGTACAGGGCTTGCACCCGAAAACATAGGAGAGAGTAAAGGATCTCAATATGCACTCGCTGGACAAGAGGAGGGATCGAGGAGACTTGACAGAAACATTCAAGTACCTCAGTGGCATAAACAAGGTGTAGGGGGGAGGCCTTTTCCAATATACGAGGAGTACAAGAACGAGAGGGCATGATATGAAATTGAAAGGGTGCAGCTGGAGGATAAATATGAGGACGTTTTTCTTCACGGAGAAGGTGGTGGGCACATGGAATGGTCTGCCACAGGAGGTGGTGGGAGCAAGCACAGTGGAGGGATTTAAACATGCCTGGGACAGGCAAAGTGGAACCTCAGCGGTGGGAAGGAGTGGTGAAAGGCTGATGCTCACCCAATGATGGACACCCAGTCCTGCACCCTCACAAAGGAACTTGGCTCCCCACTTCAGGAACGACTTCCCCTCTGCCCTGCATGCCTCTTCACAAGGCTTTGACTAAAGAATATCATAGAAAGCCTTGGAACCTGTCAATTAAAACAGTTTTATATGTCTTATTCTTATCCAATCACTCAAGTAGCCTTTACCCAACATCCAAGAAACCTCTACATGCCAAACAGCGTAATAAGCGCTTATTCAATACGCTAATAAGTGGCCTTAGGAAACTACTCTTGCTCTTTCTACTCTGCTCCGGAAATGTTGAGCTAAACCCAGGCCCACCAGCTCCTATAAGCAGCCCTGAAGACCTCCTCCGTCACAAGGGCATCAGCTTTCTCGACCTGAATGTGTGTAGTATTCTCAGGAAGTTTGACCCGATTCAAACATGGTCATTACATGCTTCCCCAACTTCCTAATGATATCAGAATCATGGCTTATGCCCCTGACCGCTGACAAAGCTATCAATCTTCCGGGGTACATCACCTACCGGTGTTGATAGACCATCCCGAGGGATGGGGTGGGTTGTAATCTATGTTAAGAACAAATTCTCTGTGACAGTCATTGATTGTACCTCCAAGGTTAAAGAGTTTGAATGTCTTGCCCTAAAACTGTTGCTTACCAATGATAAGGCACTCTTCATTGCTGCATGTCATTGAACACCCTCTTGCAGCATGGCCCTCCTGCCCAATCTTCAAAGTCTAATAGACATGGCTAACTCCGAGTGCAATCTAATGGGAGACTTCAACCTAAACTGGAACGATGAGACCTCCAAGAAGCTTAAAGACCTCTGTGATATGTGTGGGTTGGCCCAGTTGACCCCTGAAGTCACCAGACCAAACAGAAAAAACCCAGAGCATAGCTCCCTCCTTGACCTAATGCTAGTTAACAACCCCCACAACATTTTGCATGCCGGGGTATTCTTCAATGACCTTAGCGACCACTGTGCCATTGCCTGCATCTGGCACTCTCCCCAATTAAAATCAGCCCCCAAATATACACTAAAAAGATGCCTGAAAAAGTTTTGCCAGCATGCCTTCCTGAATGACCTGAGCAATATTAGATGGCAAGACTTGTACCTGGCCTCTTCCCTCAATGAGGCATTCAATATCTTCAATAGCCTCATAGTGGGCCTTCTAGACAAGCATGCCCCCATAAGACTGATCAAATCCAAGAAAAGATCTCCTGGATAGTTCTCCCCCATCCTAAAGAAAGCCCTCAAAGATAGAGACTACTGGTGGAAAAAAGCTAGGAAGACACTCTGACGCCGACTAGCTTGCCTTCTATGTATCTCGAAAAGTCTGCACCAAACTAATTAGAACTAAAAAGGCTAGATTTTTCCAATCAGCCCTGAAAGGCAACAAAAACAATGCCACCAAATTCGGGAGTATTCTCAAAGAGGTTGAGGGCCATACTTTCGATGCCTCACTTCCAACTAAACTAGTGTCCAGGGACACCACTTTCACAGAAAGAGCAGATATACTTAAACAACTCAATGAACACTTTGCCACAGCGGGGCTGGCATTTGATGTCTCTCCACTCAGTAAGATCAGTCAACACAGGAATGTCACTGATGCCACTAGACCCATCACTTACATCAATCTGAGCTTCCCCTTCCCCTTCAGCTTCTGCCCTATATCCTTTAAGCAAGTAGAGACCCTCCTACTGTCCTTAGACACTAAAAAGAGTGCTGCTGCTGATCTTATCGAACCTTTTTTCCTAAAATTAGGCCATTACTTTCTAACTGCCCCCATAGTCCATTTATTCAACATCTCCTTATCTCAGGGAGAGCTACCCATACCATGGAAAACTGCTCACATCATCCTGTTGTTCAAGTCTGCTGACCCAAGCGACCTGAACAACTACCGGCCTATTTCTATACTATCCTCCCTTTCAAAATTATTGGAAAAAATCATCGACACCCAAATCCGGGAGCACCTGGACTCACAGAAACCGTTAAACGCTGCTCAGTCGGGCTTTAGAGGCAAACATAGCACAGTGTCTGCCCTTGCAAAAGTAACCACCAACTGGCAAACTGCTCTGGACGCTAACAAGCACATATTTGCACTCTTCTTCGACTTTAGTAAGGTGTTCAACACTGTGGATCACAACATTATGCTTTACGCATTAGGTAACATAGGTCTCGACAACTCTGCCATTAAATGGTTCACCAGCTACCTTACTAATAGACTATAATGAGTCAAAGCTTCGGGAGATCCATCTCCTCTGAAAATACTACCAAGAGGTGTCCCTCAAGGCTCTATTTTGTGCCCTATACTATTTGCAATCTACGTCAATAACCTTGATTCACACCTGCACACAGCTAAAGTGCACTTATTTGGAGACGATACAATCCTGTACACTGCTAACTCTTCCCTAGGCATGGCCCATGAGGACTTACAGCAAGATTTTTTCTCCCTCCAACATAATCTTATGAAGCACAAGCTACTGCTTAACTCCAAAAAGGCTAAAGCCATGATCCTCTCTCCAAGCGCCATCTCAGGGCCTATATGCAACCTGAAGATTCTAACTTTGTTAGATGAACTGCTGGAAACCATTGCCACCTTTAAATACCTAGGATTCTGGCTTGACTATAAGCTTAATTTCCTATGCCACTTGAATGAACTATTGAAAAAACTAAGACTGCGCTTAGGTATATATACTCAACCGCAATAAACATCTTCTTATCATCGAAGCCAGAATGAGGCTAGTACAATATACATTCCTACCCCTCCTGGATTACACCAACTTCCTCTACATTAACTGTTCCTCTTCAGTGCTCCATAATCTCGAAACTCTTTATCACAGAGCCCTGTGGTTCATTCTTAGCCTGCCTCTTTGCACCCATCACTGTCTGCTGCACCAAGAGTTGGGATGGACCTTGCTCACCACAAGGAGGAAAAGAAATGCCCTCCTTTGGATACACAGGGCCATGTCCAACAAGCTACCAGCATACATCTCGAGCCTATTCAAGAGTGTCAAGGGGTCGTATGGGCTGAGAAGGTTCTCCTTAATCTGTTTCCAAACACCCAGAGTAAGAACCGCACATGGCTCAGCTATCAGCTTCTCCCTTCCTTCCATTTGGAACACTATGCAAAGGTCACTGAAACTCTCAACCCTCCCCGGTCCCTTCACTTTCAAGGCACTGATCACAAAGTACCTTAATGAAACCTGTAACTGTTATAGATGACCAGTGCGACCCTACTTGCTTGTTGTATCCCCTGACTCTCAATTTACTCGCAGCTTCCACCACCCCACCAAGGGAGCCCCAGCACTTCTCACATTTTTCCCGCCAACTCACCCTACCCTACCTTACCTACCTCCCTGTCCTTCATACCTCCACATTCTATGCCTCTCCCTCATTCGAGCTCCTTTTGTGAATAACCAACAAAATACAATGCACTAGCCCTAGTCTCAATAGATTTGTTTTCTTGTTGGCATTAGTTCTCAAATATGTTAGCTCTAGTAGTTAAGGTCTGTGTTAGCCATGCCTATGTTTAATGTTTCCCTTTTGTACTGTACTTTTATGTGATTCATGTGTATATGTCCAGGACCACTTTGAAAATTAGCTTGCTCAATGGTGTTATGCCTGGTTAAATAAAGTTTTTGATTGATTGATTGATGACCCGCTGGGTCAGAGGACGCAAACAATTGTAGGGCTTATGGGCAGACTGAATGGGCCTTGTGGTCCTTATCTGCCAACAATGTCTATGTTTCTATGTTTCTAACAGACTGAGATCTACTCACAAGGTAGGAGCGGAACCAGCTAGTAATAGAATCAGAGAGTCCTACAGCCTTTAGCTTGGCAAGGAGGAGGGGATGGACAACAGTGTCAAAGGCTTTGGCCAAGTTGACAAAAATGGCAGATGTGATGAGGCCCTGAATCCATGCCTGTCAGAATGGAGTCATAAGGGGGTGGGAGGCGGAGTGCTGTTTATGGAAGCCAGACTGGTAAGGGGTGAAGAAAGGGGAAGAGTCGAGGAAGGGAGAGAGTTGAAACAGCACAAAATAAGCACTCAATTGTGCTTGTTTTCAAGTTGGCTATTCAGTCTGGAAAAATTATTTTCAAGGATGAAAACATTCTTTCAAGAGTAACATTTGGTACTGGATAAACAAGTACAATAGCAACTACATGCAGAATTTTCAGGAAATATTGAGGTTTTGTGTAAAAGACTACTCCCCACTCTTCATGAAATGAGTTTCTTGTGATACGTGTTGCTATTTTAACATCTTCCATTCTATCATTGAATTGCGTACCTCACACCTATTCTGTCTCAAAACAGGAGAGAAATGGTTTAGACAAAACTGCACCACCTCATTCCCAAATTCTGAAAGCTCTTGTTCATGTTCTGGCCAGTTCTCTGGGCCAGTCATTTTGCTGTTTACTGAGAGAAGGGTTTCTGTTGCTGCTGTTTGGTTTCAATTTAGGAGCTAAACACTGGGTATAGTAAGGGGTGTTGAGTAGGGGAGGCATACCAGGAAAGGAACAGCAGTAAGTGAAGAGGTGACTGCTCTCTCAGTGGAAGGGAAATAAATGCAAATCTAGAAGCTTTCATTATTACTTCTTCGCATTGATACTGCATTGAGGAAAGGAGGAGTAGGAGTTTGAAGAAGGTTGTGCAATGGCTACTTAAAGCCTGTTTTTGAGTGTGGATAGGAAGGATAGGAATATAAAAAGCAGTTGCTCAATATATCTAAACGTGTGCAACAAAGGAGGTAAGAGAAATAAAGAAAATGTTTTGCACTGATAGAGGAGGGAGAGGGGAGACTTGGGGGAGTGTTTGGTATCCTGCATCTGGAAGGGTGGGGGTCGCTGGTGGGCAACGACAGCAATGGGTAGGGTGGTAGGCTGCAACAACGGTGCACCAATCTTTCTAAAATTGCCTGGAGTGGGAGGATGTTTAGTGTGCAACCACATAGAAAAACTTAGAAAGGAGATTGAGGGTCTGCAGGAGGAACTAAGACAGGCAAGGCAGATTGGGGTGGGGTTAGCCCAATACTGGAGGGAGGAAGAAGGGAGATGAGGGAGGGCGATTAGGCCAACAGTGGTGAGGAGAGGTCAGAAGAAGGAAGCAGAGACAAAGGGCCCAGGCCAGGAAGAACGATTGCCGGGAAACCAGGTCAGGAGACAAAAGACAAATGGAAGGAGGAGACAGGGACGTGTGAGGGAGGCGAAGAAGTGGCAAAAGTCATGGAGTAGAAAGGAGAGAACAGGTTACTATGAAGAGAGAGGGAGCGGGCATTTGTAAGGGCCTTCAGAAAATAGTTGTGCACTGCTAGAGAGGAAGAAGGTGGAGGAGGGAAATGATGAAATTAGAGTAGTAATTGATAAATGCCTGGACCAAACTGGAGCGGGGGGAAGTTCTGCTGGGAGAATTGCAACAGGGGTAAAAGGGGGAAATAATGTGCAGGAGGAAGAAGAGGAGCTGGAAATGAGAGAGGGAGATGAATGGAAGCAAGCAGGGAGTAAGAGGGGTGGAATCTTAGTGCTGGGGGACTCAATACTAAGAGGAGTTAGGTGGGGTAGCAAGGGGAGAGGCATAGTCGATTTGGGTGGAGGCCATGCCAGGAATGACAGTGGAAGGGTGGGACAGTCTGTTCTGAAATATGCTAGAAGGGTAGGGACAAGCCTCATTTAATTATACATCTTGGGACAAACGACCTGGCTGACAAGACAGTAGATACAGTCCAGAGGAGGTTTGAGGAACTAGCACAATTATGTGAGGGAGCAGGAAGATCAGTAACTTTTCAGAGATACTTCGTGCCAAAGGCAAGCACAACAAGGAAGCTGAGAATAGAGGAATTTAACGGATGGCTAAGAACCTGGTGTTGTGCTAAAGGATATGGGCTGTTGGGGGTGGAGGGCCTGGGAGGACAGTAGTCTCTATGCCAAGGACAGACTACACTTGAGTGAGGAGGGAAAGAAAGTGTTGAAACAGAGGATGGAGGAGTACACAGAGGAAGTTGGGAATTTAAACTAGGAGTGGGGGGTGACAGTTGGGGAAGAGATATGCAGAGACCACAGGTTGGGAAATCATATGAGCTTACCCCCCATAACAGTGACAAAGGACAAATGGCAAGTACTGTTGGTGATGCCAGGAAAGGAGGGCAGGATGGGAGGGGGGAAGGGTGGAAGGTGGTTACCCTTAATGCTAGGAGCCTTGGGAAGAAAACTGCAGAGTTACAGGTTCTCGTGGCAGAGGGAGAGGTGGACATTGCAGCCATCATGGAAACATGGGCCACCCAATACAATGACTGGGACCTGTCTGTACCAGGGTACAGGTTATTTCATAGGGACAGGGTGATTGGAAAAGGAGGGGGGGTGGCACTATATGTGAAGGAAGGACTGAAGTGTGTAAGGGAGGAAGGGGAGAAAGGTAACATGGAGTCACTTTGGATGCAAATCCAGGATTCCAAGAATAGGATTCTTAGAATGGGAGTGGTGTACAGGCCATCATCTCAGATGGAGGAGTCAGACAGGGAACTAGTGGGACAGATCAGGAGGACCTGCGAAAAGGGTAGTGTGGTGATTGTGGGGGACTTCAACATGCCAGGAGTGGACTGGAGCACCCCAACAACCAGGAACAGAAGGGAGCAGGTACTGCTGGATGCCTTCCAGGACAGCTTCCTGCTGCAATGGTCAGTGAACCAACCAGGTTAGGGAATACCCTTGACCTTGTGCTGGCAAATGGGGACTTTGTGAGAGAACTTACAGTGGAGGAACCGCTGTCAGGAGTGACCACCACTCAGTATGGTTCACATTGGATATGGGCAAGGAAGGAGTGGAATCTGGCACAATAGTGCTGGACTTCAGGAGGCCGACTTTGGGAGGATGGGGAAGTGGTAAAAGGGTACCTGGCCAGAATTCAATCTAGTATGGACACTAACCAGAGGTGGGAGCTCATAAAGCTGGGGATAGTGGAGGCAACCAAACCTGCTGCAAAGCCCAGAGCAAGAAGGCTAGGGCTAAGAAACCGATCTGGTTGAGCAAGGAGGTCATGGAAAAGGTAAGGAGGAAAGAGCTGCCTTTAGGAAGTACAAGAAAACAGGGAGGGGGAGGACAGGGAGGAGTACTTGACAGAATCAAGGAGGTGACAAGGGCAGTAAGGGGAGCCAAAGCATCTACAGAACTCAGGCTGGCACAAGGCATTAAGAAGGGGAGAAGGACTTTTAAGTACATCAGGAGAAAAGGAGCTGTAAGGACCACATAGTAAGGATTAGGAAGGAGGGGGTTGGGTGGAAGCAGGGTGCTATAGTGGAAGCACTAAATGAGTACTTCTGCTCAGTATTTACTAAAGAGAAGAGGGGTGACACCCAAGGTGGGAGAAATGGCAGAAGCAGGGGGGGAAGTGGTGACAGATGGGGAAATCATGGAGAGCAGAGTTCGAGAGGGTTTGAAGGCACTGAGGGTGGACAAGGCGCCAGGCCCAGATGGCATCCACCCCAGGGTATGAAGGAGCTGGCAGAGGTCCTTGCAGGACCTTTGGCAGACCTATTTAATGCCTCACTACATTCGGGGTGTGTACCTCAGGACTGGAGGATGGCTCATGTGGTGCCCCTCCACAAGAGTGGCCCCAAGGATGAACCGGGAAACTACAGACCAGTGAGCCTCACATCCATCGTGGGTAAGCTAATGGAGACTATCCTGAAGGAGAGGCTGGTGGCCCTCCTAGAGGCCAAGGACTACAGGACAGCAGACAGCATGGCTTCATACGTGGCAGATCCTGCCAAACCAACCTGGTGGAGTTCTATGACTGGGTAACTAGGCAACTGGACAGGAGCCATGCAGTGGATGTCCTGTATCTGGACTTCAGTAAGGCATTTGACTCAGTGCTACATGGAAGGCTGGGAAGGAAGTTAGTAGGCACAGGGGCGGGTGCAAAGCTGGTGAGATGGGTAGGAAACTGGCTGCAGGGAAGGCAACAGAGGGTGGTGGTGGGTGGGGAGCTCTCACACCCAAGGGCAGTGACAGTGGTGTTCCACAGGGCTCGGTGTTGGGACCAGTGTTGTTTGGGATATTCATTGCAGACATATCATGGGACATCAAGAGCAAGATCAGTCTGTTTGCTGATGATACCAAGGTAGGCGCAGTGGTGGATGACCTAGGGGATGGCAGGGGTTGCAGGATGATCTGGCAAAGCTTGAAACCTGGTCAGACACCTGGCAACTGGGCTTTAATGCCAAAAAGTGCAATGTGCTGCATTTTGGGATGAAGAACCCAAGAAGGAGTTACCAGCTAGGGGAGTGCAGCTAGCCCAGACAGAGGAGGAGAAGGATCTGGGTGTGCTCATTACAGGGTCAATGAACAACTCGCACAATGTAGGAAGGCAGCTGCAAAGGCCAACAAAATGCTGGGTTGTATTGCTAAGTGGTATA
This sequence comes from Neoceratodus forsteri, assembly GCA_016271365.2. NCBI lineage: Eukaryota > Metazoa > Chordata > Ceratodontiformes > Ceratodontidae > Neoceratodus > Neoceratodus forsteri. Next base: position 1,100,971,346 of record CM057450.1, on the reverse strand, counting down.
TCCTCGAGGAGGGAGGAGGTGATTCTGCCACTGTATAGGTCATTAGTTAGACCACACCTGAGTATGCGTGCAGTACTGGCATCCGTATCTGAAGAGGGACATTAAGTTACTGGAGGGGTGCAGCGAGCCCACAAAGATGATCAAGGGGCTGGGGACTTATCATACGAGAGAGGTTGAAGGAGTTGAACATATACTCACTGGAGGAGAGGAGAGACAGGGGTGACATGATTGAAACCTTTAAATACATGAAAGGAATAAACAAGACAAGTACAGAGGGACTGTTCAAAGTAAGGAGGGAGGGACAAGGGGCCATGATATGAGACTGGAGCGAGGAAGGTTCAGGAGGGAGATGAGGAGACACTTTTTACAGAGAGGGTGGTGGCTGGGTGGAATGCGTTACCTGCTGAAGTGGTATGCGCAGAACAGTGGACTGCTTCAAATGAGGATGGAACAGGACAAGGGAGGTTAATGAAAGGAAGGGTGGAAGGGAGGGGCAGCTGCAGAATAAGGGGTGCAAGCTGCACATTCGAGCAGACTTGATAGACCTCTAGGCCTTTATCTGCTAGCAAATTTCGTATGTTCATATGTTCGAAAAGCCAGAGAGGCGCTGGCTGAGAGACTCCATAACACTGTTAATTTTTCCCCCGCATTCATTTTCAAGTGCTAGAACAGTATTCCTTACTCCTGGTAGCTCGGTGGCTTTGAACAATGCTGTTCCTTCCTCATATATAATCACCTCTGTCATAAACTGAGCACGTCTGGTTCAGTCTATCTATAAGATTTTCTATTACAGAAAGCACCATGCTGACAGTGTCTGTTACCATGGGAAGAGAGAGAGAGATGGATATGCTGAGAGGCACAAACAACTGCTGGCTGGCGTGTTAGTAGGTCACGTTAAAAGTGGGAAAATAGTAAAGCTTGAAATTGAACATTTCCTTTCTCCGTACCTTTATCTTTGCTGTGTCTACTTGTAGGATATCCAACCTAGTATCATAAACAAGTTCATCCCAGTGAGCCAAAAATTGTGCAGTACAGCAACTGGAGTATTTTTTTTTTTTTTTTTTATTCATCAGCTATCTCGTTCCTTGAGAATTTTACAATTTGATGACAACTGCTTGCTGTGCTTCAGCTACTTCTTTTAACTCATGGTCATGCGGGGGGGGGGTTCTCATAAAAATAAAATACTGGATATATTCTGTGCAAAATAGGTATTTCTGAAAGCATTTTTTACTGCTAGTTCCAGCCTGTGGGAAACACAATAAATGGCAATAAGCCAAGGGCAACCTTCTATGATTAAATGTACAAAGTTGACAGAAGCACCATCATCTCCTGCACCAATGCAGGACAGTTTTTTTTTTTGGTTTGTTTTGTTTATTTGTTTTTTTTTGTTTTTTTTTACAGTAAATGTTATGCTGACCCAAAACTTGTTTATACGCAGATAACATTACAGACTTTAGCCCATTTGCATCAGCAGACTCCACATAGAAACACAGACAGTGATGGCAGCAAAAGACCATTGGTCCATCTAGTCTGCCCATAAAACCTGGGACCTATTGTCCATACCAAGTTCTAACCCTCACTATCTACCCCCATGCTCTCCGCTACCACCCTAAGCAACCACTAGGCCCTTCACTCTGTACCAGCCATGTTTGCACCACTGATGGTTTTGGCACCCACCACATCAACTGGCAGACTGTTCCATGGCTCCACCACTCTTTCTGTAAAATAAAACTTTGTCACATCCCTCTTGAACCTCCCCGTCAGTTTCCACTTCTGCCCCTGTGTTCCTGATCCACTATCCATGCTAAATACTTCCTCGCAATTTACCTTATTCATTCCTTCAGGAACTGCATGGTCTCTATCATATGTCCCCCCTCTCGTCCGGGTTCCAGCAAGTCCATGCCTAGTGCCTTGAGATGATCCTCTGCCCTGCTGATCCTGAATCACTTTAGTCATCCTACACCGCACAAACTCTGGCCTGTCCTTATCCTTACTCAGGTGAGGACTCCAGAACATCAGTTAATGCTAAGAATGTCATAGCTGGTCAACTATCTTCACAAATGTTTACGAAAGCTAGCTCCTCAGCAGTGGTCTTGTCTGTTGTCTCATCCATAAATGCAAAATGATATCTGTAAGGCATTGTTTCTCCTTTCATGGTTCTCAGTTTTCTCGAATGTCCTGCAATAAAGGAAACCGAATGCAGCACAAGCTTTCTCACTGGCATAGGCTTCCCCAAGTTCAGCTCCATGTGTTTTATCAAGTGCTGCCAATCTATCAAATTTTTGGACAGGGTCCTCTTCTTTGGCCATGTAGTAGGTAATATCAAAAAGTTTTTCTAATTTATGAAGAGATTTCTTATTCATTTTTAAAATACATTTTTTACTTCACCAGCAGATGTTCTACCCTCAGCTAATACATACGCTTTGGCTTGTTTATTCCATTCTGATACTGCATGTCATGCAATTTGTTTATCTAATATTGTTTGTGCTAGTGGTATAAGACTCTTCATTAGTTATCTGTCCTGCCTTAGTCACTAACTTGCGTAAAATCTCTGCTTTTTCTCTGCCAAACATGTACCAAATTGTAGTCCACATCCAGCCCTCTGGTTCCAATTGTAAACAGAATAAATCTGGGTTTGCCTGCTTGCACTGCCATGATCTTACTGCGGATACATGACAAGAATGAGCCCACTTTTCCTTAGGTCTAGGACTTGCATCTGCTTGGGTGGAAGATGAAGTCAGGTTCTGACTGCTAGCATTTTTGTACAATGGTAGCACTGAAACCAACATTTAGAAGTGACATTCTGAGGAACAAAGAAGATACAGGAGCCCCTTGGTAGCCTTGTTTGGCAATCTGTAACATGAGGTAAGACTTTTACTGAGTTCTGAAAAGTGCTCACAGCATTTGTTCCACTACTAAACTGTTCAACACATGTTGTTAATCTCATTCATAAATAAAATAAAGCACAAGTATTAACACATTGTCCTTATCATATATGCAAAATAAACAATACGGGTCATCACTCAGGTCATAAAGACTGACGAATGCTGTAACAAGATGATTCCCTGACTAAGTGCCACGTAATGTAACTTGGTGGGTGGTGACACACTCAGGGGTGTCTTTTATTTTAAAGTCACAATTTTTATAAAACCCAGTAGGCAACGGGCTGATGCTCTGCAGTCCCTGCTCTGTGTACTACTTCACTGAAACTGGGTAACTGTTCACATACTGAAAGGGCATAAAAGACTTATTTATGAGAAGGGGAAAGTCAACCAAATAAGTGCCTAACATGGTTGCAAAACTAAGCACTTCACTTCTGCTCAACTGAATGGCACATAGCTGAACTGAATGTTCTAAACAAGCAGGTTTTAAAAGTTTTTCCCTGCCTAACAGGGTTTCTTTACTCATATAGTTTTTTCCCTCAAGAAAAGTATCTCAAAATAATTCTCTGCACAAGTAGGTTTACAATCCTGCCTTACAGTTTTCCTTCTGGAGAAAAATTGACAAAAAATACTGATTATACCTGCCTAACAGGCTGTCTTGCTCAAATGCATCTTTTTCCACTCAAATCCATAAAAAAAAAAAAAAAAAAGCCTTTCATAGAACATAGAAAAATAGAAATTGAAGGCAGATAAGGATCACAAGGCCCATCCAGTCTGCCCATTTTTTCTACCTTATGAATGTGCCATAGGGCTTTACTCTGTCAATGGCCTATCTATTCATACTCATCTGTATTGCTCCCTTATGAATATTCCCATGCCTGTCTGAAGCCCTGCACTGTATTCATATCCACCACTTCCTGAGCTAGGCTGTTCCATGCATCCACCACCCTTTCTGTGAAATATAACTTCCTCACATTACCCTTAATTGGCCTCCCTCTAATCTCATGCTGTGTCCTCTTGTCCTGCTATTTTTCTTGTATTGAAACATGTTAGACTCTCACCTTTTTAATGCCCATAAGATGTTTGAATGTTTCGATCATATCGCCTCTCTCCCTCCTTTGTTCTAGGTTATACATATTGAGCTCTGTTAATCTGTCCTCATATGTTTTCAGATGCAGTCCCTGCACCATTTTGTTTGCCCTTCTCTGGACTGCCTCCATTTTGTTAATGTCCTTGTGTAGGTGAGGACTCCACTACTGCACGCAGTACTCCAGATGGGGCCTAACCAGTGTCTTGTAAAGAGGGATTATTACCTCCCTTTTACGACTTGTGATACCCCTGCTAATACACCCCAACATCCACCTAGCCTTACATACTGCTTTAGAGATCTGCTTGGATGGTTTCAGGTCATCTGTGATGACAATGCCCAAGTCTCTTTCTTCCCTTGTGATTGCCAGCAACTCCCATTTCCAAATAATTCTCTACACAAGCAGGTTTACAATCTTAATTAATTTGCTGTGAAGTGCCCCTATTAGGGATGCCATTGATTTTCCTTTTAAAATATAACTGTGACAACTATGTAATGTATTTTTTGTTCTTTATTTTTATAATCATTTATGTCTCTATAAAAGTATTTCAGCCAAGGTGGGAAGTTCTGGTGGAAACTGAAAGCTGAATTTTTCTGTGGCCCAGGCTTCTAGGCACTCAGCTGAGAGTGATTTTTGTTTAAGCAGTCTTTTGTCCTCGGAGTACAAACAGGTTGGGTGGTAACAGCAATAGTTCCTGTCTTGTAAAGACTCTTTATTTTACTTAAACATCAAGGACTAGGCCCCTTTTCCTCTAAAGAGGCTACTGTATGTTTTGACCAAAAAACAAATGGCTAATCAAACTAGAGAGTACAGTGTTAGGCTGGGAGCTGCCAGGATGAACAATGTAAGCCAATGTTGATCCACAAAGCCAGTTTGGAACAGTTCTGGGAAAGAGTGGTCCTTGTGCGGGTATAGTGGTCTGGCCGGCCAAAGGTATTTCTATTGTATGTTTGCTTTAAGAAATCAGTTAGTTATGTTTGGGACATTGGACTGGTAGCATGACATGTTCGAGTCTGCCGCAACTCACCAGTTCCCAGTTGGGCTACACTTCTTCTAATCTACCTAGAAATGCTGTCAGATTTGAGTTAGGTTCTTCTCTGTGATCTCTGACTTTTCAAATGTTTATTTTTTCATTTATATTAAATACGGTATTCCCCATAGTCTTTAGTGTATGTAATTCTATACGAAATGTAAATGTTGTGGTGTATAAAATGTTATTTTTATATGCCTCATGCTTTCTGTGACTGAGTCTTTTAAGGCACAGATAAACCGGCATAAAATGGCAAGTCTCATCGGTTTCTGAAGAGACAGGTTACAAAGCTACCATATCTAAAGCAGCGTCTTCTCAGCTGTGACTAAAGGGGTGGGTCATTTGCCTTTTGGGAAAGGGCACTGTACTATGTTAACAGTGCCCCTGGTGGGATGCAGACCTAAAGATACTCCGAGTGACAGTCAAGCTGAGTGGTCGCAACATTCTAAGGTGGCCATTAAGGTATCATAAGGGTTGTGAAAACTGGTAGCAGTGAAGACTAAGTTCTGGAAAAGAACCAGTCTGTCATGAACCAGCTGGGATCTGGATTGGATTAATAATAAGGTTATCTGTCCAGTTACAAAACAAGTTATACAAAGCGGATAATGTATTTACTACCATTTTTATTTTAAGTTAAGACTAAATAGTGATAAAACAAAATTTGTCTGGGCCATATGGGAGATGCACAGTGGCAGACCTTGAGAGGTTGGGCAAATGGAGAAGGCTGGTCTTTGTGGAAGGCCAGCAACAAGCAGACCTTATAGACTTCCTTGAGAAAAGTGATCAGGAAGCAGTGCAAAAGTTAAAAGCAAAAAGGTCACTGCTAGCTAAAGTCATAAGACAGAGGCTAGAGAGAATACAACTGAGCCAAAGCCTATAACTGGGGCAGCTTCACAAGCAGACCAGATACAAATGATGCAGCTGGAGCTTGCCCTGGTTAAGGTGAAGGTAGAGGCTGAGCGTCAGAAGGCTGAGGAGCGAGAGAAAGAGAGAGAAGTGTAAGAAAGAGAGCACCAGCATGGGATCCAGATGAGAGGGAAGTGACAGCAAAAGAGTGAGGAGCGAGGAAGGCAGCACAAACACGAGAGAGAGAGATGGAGACTATGCACCGGAGGGCACTACAACAAACTGTAAGCAACGGCATCACGGATTTGATCCAAGGAGCCAAAATTAATCCCACAATGTTTCCCAAATATCATAAGGGGGATGATCTTGACTTGTTTTTAAAATCTTTTGAGAGAATTTATGGACAATGTGAATTGGACACCTCACTTTTTGCCACTCCTTACTAGCAGGGCATTAGAAGCCTTCACCAGGTTGGACAATGAGGGCTGTACAGACTGTGACAAAGTGAAAACTACCTTGTTAAAAACCTTTTAAATTGACTCCCAAGGCCTATGGACAAAATTTAGAGGGTTAAGGAAGGCACCAGGAGTTAACTATTCTGAAATGGGTGTTCACCTAGGTAATCTGTTAAGAGTGATGATTAGAGGGTGCAAAGGTTATCTCTATGGAACAAACAAAAGATTTCTTCCCCATGGAACAGTTTCTGAGGATTGTACCAGACGAGCTGAGGATATGATTGCTGGATCAGACTCCTAGCTCTATGAAGGAGGCAGCCAAGAAGGCTGAACAAACTGTGTCCAGTCACCCGTACGCTCAGCGCAAAAACAATGGGGGACGGCCATCAGGTGATTTTAAGAGAATCCTTGGGGGGAACTTTAGGGAACGCAGCCTGTGCCCGAGCAAAAACGAAAGCCAAATAGTTTCAAAAGTAAGGAGTCAGGGGAACACAGCTGCTATATCTGCCAGAAAATTGGACACCAGTCATACGATTGTCCAAAAAATATAGCAAAAAATGAGACAGTGCAGCTGGAGAAGGTAGCTCTGGAAGCTCCCAGCAGCTACTGGTCTGTACCCAGAGTACAGTTCCCACTAACTCCACTGCACACATGCATCCTGTGTTATTAAAGGGATGGTAACCCAGGGACTGAGGGACACTGGGGCCTTCATTTAAATTATAAAACAGGACAGGATTTCATTCACAAGGAACAGATCCTGCCAGGCCAGTTTTCCAGAAGGAGAGGAGTTTCTGGTCCTGCGGTCTCAGTGCCAGTGGCACAGATCTTTGTAGAATGGGAAGGTGGCCAGGGCATACAGGAGGTGGGTGTTGTTCCAGACCTGCCCACTGCTGTAACTATGAGTAATAACTTTCATAGTTGGGCCAACAGTGTGTGTGTCACTACCTGCAGTAAGGCTAGGGAACCAGCTCCTGAGGACACAGTCCTCTCCCTTTGGGGGCAGTGCAGCTGTAACAACCCCTCCCTCAGTAGCACAGTAAGTTGCAGATGCTGATGTGAGCAGCAGTTCTGAGCCACAGCCAAGTCGTGGGTGACTCTCCAAAGGACAATGTGCTTTAGGGAAGGCCAACGCTGTGAAGCTAGGGAAAGCTCAGCAAGATGAACTATACCTACAGAAATTAAGGGCATTGGCCACTACAGATGGAAGGTGATTCACAGAAAAGGGGGGTATACTAGAAGAATGGACTTCTATATCAAGAGTGGATTCCAAAGGGAGGACCAGAGGAAGGGGTGCTCCAGAAGATAGTAGTTCCTAAGGTGGTGTGTGCACCCAGTAAGTTCTGGATTGAGAGTTTGGCTGATATTTTACATACTTCTAATTCAAAAGCTCGCATGAGAGCCATGACCCAGGATGACTTCTGGGTCACTAAGCCTGTAAATACTCGCCCTCAGCAAGTGGGGTGGATAACTTTTACTCTAGCTGACCTATGGGGCGGTTATGTACCGTGAGACAAGCGAACATTTTTTTTAATTTTTAAATGTACACTGTGGGTTGTGTGATTTGTGCAGCGGTCAATTTCTTGAGGGCTGTCCCTGCGATAGCATGGAGATAGGGAATAGGAAGTGGAGGATCAAGTAGTCTGTGGGTGAGCCCTCACAGGCTACAAATCACCTCAGAAGCACCTAATTTGTACCTGAAAGGACTCCTTTGGTAGTGTGCACCCAATAAGCTCTGGATTGGGAGCTTGGCCGATATTTTAAATACTTTTAATTCATTGTAAGGCTCGCATGAAAGGCATGACCCTGGGATGACTTCTGTGTCACTAAGCCTGTAAATACTCGCCCTCAGGCGGGGTGAGCGAGCGGCGACGCATATGGAGATGCACGCCAAGACACGCGCATTTGGTCAGGCATGTCCAGCAAGGTCAGAAGGGGAGAAGTGCACGTCATCCAGTAAGTCAACATATCTGAGCTATACTATAATCTGACCCATCAGAAACGATAGTGTTAGGAACCCCCTCCAAATTCCACTGATTATGGGAACAGCTCAGATAAGTGAATTTAATTCCAGTTAAGTAAAGAAACTATAGCAGACATCAAACATTAGGTACCAAACTATATTAAAGTGTGTGTGAGTGGTGCTTGTGTATAGAGTTATAGTAGCCTCATAACAGAAAACAAAACAAAAAAATCGGTTTTCTTTCTTGCCATCTGTGAAGAATTGCTTTCATTGAAAGAGCACTGCATGAAGTGCCAACAGGATTGTTAAACAAATCTTTACATTTGCTGGTGTTTCCTGAAGAGAGGAATAGGGCGAGAAACTGGCCAGAGGGTAACAACAACTAGTCAGAGTGTTTTGCTTTCCTGTCTGCTTGACATAGCATTCTACCGTATATCCACACAGAACACTTGTCAATATTCTGTTTCGAAAACACACTTTGCAAAATGGTGGAGCCAAATGAACAGCTGCTAGACATTCTATGCGATACAGGATCAGTGATAAAATGTGTATCCTGTAAAATGCATCTATCAAAGGATGTGGACAGAACAATGTCAGAATTTAAGTGCCCGAAGTGTATGGAGACAGATAAACTGAAATCAGAACTGGCAGTGCTAAAACAATTACTGGACAACAAGGATTATCCAAATAAAATGAAAATGGATAAGAGAAAGAAAGATCGTGAAATCTCTAGTGAAATAGAATCCAGGGAAAGTAGTGACATGAGAGATGGGGATTTGGCTACGATTATGCACTCTAATACTAAAAAACACAGGCCAGCACTGGAAAACACTACAATAGACCTGCCAAATAGATATTCAGCACTAACTAACATAAATGATAGCACAGTTCTGAACGCCACAAATATGGAGAATAACACCACCATAGATACAGAGGATGATTACGAGCAGAGAGTCATGGAGCTTGTTACAGGAGACTCCATACTGAGAGGATGCGATTCAGTAATATGTAGCAATGACAAGTCAACTAAGGAAGTAAACTGTCTACCAGGAGCTAAGAGTACAGATATAAATCGAATTCTTCAAAAATTACTCAATAGTGGCACTGAATATAAAACTGTAGTAGTCCATGCTGGAGTAAATGACAGGAAAGAACATGAGAAAGATACAGCACGTGAAATACTAGACACTGAAACCCATAAAAGAAACCAGGGCCAAAGCTGTGATTTCAGAACTCCCCCATCAATACCTGCCATCCAGAAAATAAATTATACAATACAAAGAATAAACACAAGATTGGAGTACCAATGCAAGTAATTGGGTTTAACATTCCCCGACACATGAAAACAGTTCTTTGGGAAAACACATCTCTATACTCAGAACGGATTACATTTAAGCAAAGTGGGCAAAAACATTCTAGCTAGAAGTATATCAGGAGTCCGAAAAAAAAAAAAATGAAAACTCAAGCTATTTAAACGGAGTCATGGGGGGAGGGTACAAAGGAAATTGTGATAAGTTAGACATTTTTCTAACCAATGCCAGAAGTCTAACAGACAAGAAAGATGAATTAGAACACCTACTAAAATCTGAAGGGGTTCATATCTGTGGAGTTACTGAAACATGGTGGAATGACAGTAACTAGAGTCTATCAATACCAGGATATAGAGTACACTATTTTTATAGAAACAATAAATGAGATGGAGGTGTGGCTATGTTTCAAACTAACTGGATTCCAGCAAGGTTCCAAATGTAAAGGCAATAAATAATAAGGTGAAGCAAGTCTGGATAAACATTTTTCCAAAGAACAGCAAGAAGATACAGATTTGTGTGGGGTACAGATCACCTGGGTTGTCAAGTGATGAAAAAAACAGGTTACTCACCTGTAACAGTAATTCTAGAAGGGGTATATGTTGTTTATCCACACTCTTTGGCATGTCCCTTTCCCCTTTAAATCTTGCCGAAGTCTTCAAGCTGGCTCCTCCCACCCACCCGGGTGGTATATACCTCGGCTCCGCCCCATGACGCCAGATCTTAGCCTGCTGGAAGCAAGGTGATGCACCTAAAGCCGGGGAGGTCGGGTGGGTACGTGTGGATGAACAACATATACCACTCCTAGAACTACTGTTATAGATGAGTAATCTGTTTTTCTAGGAGTGTGGATATGTTGTTCATCCACACTCTTTGGCAGACTCCTAGCAGTTCTCTGGGAGGAGGGAGGCAAGGTGCACACCCCCTACTTAGGAAACAGAGATTGGAGAACCGAGGCCCCAAAACCAGCATCCCGGCGTGACTCAAGGTCGATGTGGTAGTGGGAAATAAAGGTGTTTGCTGACTTCCAGGTAGCAGCCCGACAGATTTCCTGGATAAGGGTATCCCTGGAAGCAGCCACCGATGCAGCAGTAGGGCGGTGGAATGAGCTCTTAACCCTCTGGGAGGCTCCTTGCCCGCCAACTCATAACACAAACCTATGCATGATGTAATCCATCTTGCAATAGTCCACTTGGCTGCAGGTCTGCCAAAAGCAGCTTCAGCGTAGGTGACAAACAGCTGGCGAACCTCTCCCTGAATTTCCACTGTCCTCTACTTGTAGTAGGAGAGAGCACGTCTAAGGTCCAGGGTATGGAGCCTGTACTCAGCGTCCGAGGTGTAGTTAGGGTAATATACCGGCAGAGTCAACACCTGGTTAAGGTGGAACTCTGACACCACCTTCGGAAGGAATTTCGGGTGGGGGCCCAGGACAACATTGTCCCTGTGAAAGACCAGGTAAGGGGAGTCCACCGAGAGCGCCTGGAGCTCCCCTGTCCTTCTGGCTGACATGATAGCCACCAGGAATGCAGTCTTCCACAACAAGTGTGAGAGCTCACACTTGTGCATGGGTTCAAATGACTTGCCCATGAGCTTTGCCAAAACCAGCAAGAGATCCCATGGAGGTGGAGGTTCACGCACCGGAGGAAATATGTGATCCAGGCCTTTGAAAAAGCGCCGAACCACTGTCTCCTGTGCCAATGTTGACTGACCGGCCCACACCCGGTAAGCAGAGATGGCTGCCAGGTGCACCATAAGGGTCGATGACTGAAGACCCCCTTTGGAGAGAGACCTAAGGTAGTCTAAAATGTTAGCCACAGAGCAGGAAAAGGGGTCCAGACTCTTACTTGACACCAAATGGAAAACCTTTTCCATTTGAAAGCATAACATTTCCTGGTCGATTCCTTACTAGATGCCTCTACCACGGTGTAGACATCCTTGGAAAGACCCAGAGCCTGGAACTCTAGTCGCTCAGGTACCAGGCTGTGAGGTGCAGGGATTGAAGGTCCAGGTTGAATACCTTCCCCTGGTTCAATGATATCAGGTCCGGGCATGTACAAAGCCGCTCCGGGGCCCTGCAGCTGAGGCTGAGGAGATCTGGATACCAGAACTGGCGGGGCCAATTTGGGCCTACCAGGATCACCTTCACCTTGTCCCTCCTCACCTTGAGTAACACCTTGTGGATCAAGGGAAATGAAGAGAAGGTGTAGAAGAGGCCTGGGGTCCACGGCCTCGAAAAGGCATCCCCCTGCAGCAAACCCCATTGAGCGGGGGCCGGCATGGTACAGCCTCAGCTTGGTGTTCTCCCTTGAGGCAAACAGGTCCACCAATGGTTTGCCCCAACGGGAGAACAAACTGTAAGCTACCTCTGGATGGAGAGACCACTCGTGGGATGTCTGGCCTAAGCGGCTGAGAGCATCCGCCAGCTGGTTCAAGACTATTACCACATGGATGGCAAGGAGATCCGCCTCCAACCGGCTGACGAAGGTTCAGATCCAGAGCACCTCCTTGCATAGCAGACGGGAGTGCATGCCACCCTGTTTGCTAAGGTAGTACAAGGTCGTGGTATTGTCCATCTGGACTTGAACCTCTTGACCCCGGAGCTGAGGAGTGAACGCTGACAGTGCTAGTCTGACTGCTCTGAGCTCCAACAGGTTGATGTGGCAAAGGGACTCCTCGGGGGTCCAGAACCCGTGGGCTCTGTGGTCCCCCATGTGGGCTCCCCAGCCCATGAGAGAGGCATTGGTCGAAAGGACGACCGTCGGCTCGGGCGAACAAACGGGATCCCTTCCTGCAGACGACTTGGGACGGTCCACCACTGGACAGCGTCCCACATCTTCTAGGTGACAGTGACCAGCTGGTCGAAAAGTCTGACGCTGAGTCCACTGAGCGGCCAGCTCCCACTGGAGGGGATGTATGTGCAACCTGGCCCGACGAACCACTGAGGTGCATGCCGCCATGTAACCCAGAAGGCACAGGAAGTCCCGGGCAGGGCGCAAGTGCCCAACCAGAAATGACTGGGCAAAGGAGGAAAGAACCTCCACCCTGTCCGCCGGGAGCCGTCTAATGATGTTGGCTTTGCCCTTGAGCACCTCATCTCCCGCTTCAGTGAAGTGTGTGACAGGCATGCCCCTCTTAGAAAGCAGAAAGTCAAGGGTCATAACAATCCATGGATCTCCCCTGACATTATTGAGCTCCTAAAGGCCAGGGACCTCCTCTGGCATAAAGCACATTACTCGGGTAATCAGTCTGATGTGCAGTCTTATAAAAAGGCTAGAAATTATTGTACCAAGTCAATACAGGCCACAAAATACTCTTAATATAAAGAAGCCTTGTCTCATGCCTGGAATGATAGCAGGCAATTCTGGAGGAATCTCAAGGAAGTCACTGGGAAGGATCCTAAATCTGCCCCTACTATGCTTAACATAGATGGGGTCCCTACGTTAGACCCAAAAACCATCTCAAGCTTCTTTAACACAGCATTCACTGACCTCAGTGGAGTTCTGCCCCCCAGACTTTGTGAGCCCTACCTCTCCCACTGCAGCCTTAACAATCCTGTCCAGCCCCCTACCCATCAGCCTTTCTATTTTAGAACTGTTACTCTTAAAGAAGCCAGGAAATATCTCCTAAAGGTGTTAGGTAAAGGTCATTACAGCAGAGACACCTTGGACCTCAAGTTTGTCAGTCTTACCCTGGAATTACTGGCACCCCTTACACATATAATCAACCTTTCCCTAACGTTTGCCCACTTTGCTCAAAAGTGGAACTCTGCGGTAGTGACACCGGTCCATAAGGGCGGAAACTGTGCCTCTAATGGTAACTACCAACCCATTTCCATCCTACCTCCACTATCCAAAGCCTTTGAGAAAATTGTTTCGGACCAGCTGGTTGAATACCTGAATAAGTATCAACTTCTATGCCCCAAGCAACATGGTTTTAGGGTTGGACACAGCACCACCACTGCCCTGCTCAAGTTCACGAACTACATTCATAAATCCCTGGACCAGGGTCAGATGGTTGGTGCTGCATACATTGACTTAACCAAGGCATTCAACACGGTTAGCCATGCCCTCCTGGTGCAGCAACTTTCTAACCTTGGTCTCTTCCCCAGTGCCATGGCTTGGTTCAGGAGCTACCTCCTGATTCGATCGCAACAAGTAAAGACAGCCAACGTCCTCTCGAACAGCAAACCAGTCAAGTCAGGAGTTCCACAAGGATCAATCCTGGGTCCCCTCCTGTCAGTGTCTTTCTGAATTCACTTTCCCTCTCCTACCGGGGATGCACCCTTCTCTATGTGCACAATGCGGTCCTCTTTACTAGTGCTACTGATCCCAAGGAAGTTGAACATGAGCTCCAACAAAACTTTGCTGCAGTAGAGAGCTGGTTTAACAACCATAAATTAGTCTTGAACTATAAAAAGACAAAAGCCATGCTGTTTGCAACTGCCCAAAGTAAGCATAGACACTACCCACTCACTATCCTAAACGGTGCTGGAATGTCACTGGAGCTAGTACCTCATTTTAAATATCTAGGGATCATGGTTGATAGCATCCTCTCTTATGCCAGGCATATTGATAACTTATCCAAAGCCATCAACATGCGAATTTGGCTCCTGTACAGACACAGGCATAGTCTGACTCCTGAAGCCCTCAGCACAGCTATACACAGCTTGGTGATCTCACTTGTGGACTATGGTCTTATCATATATCGGTCGGCCACTGCCATGTCCCTCAAATGTATTACAATAGCACTAAATAAGGCCTGCCAGCTCCTCACAGGTGCAGGACATCTAACCCACACCTGTGACCAGTGTGCCCAGGCAAACTGGCTTCAGTTCAATGGTAGACTTCAATACCAAACCTGTCTCCTAGCTAAGAAGATTACCTCTGGGCTGATGCCTCCTCGGCTTCAGGAGCTTCTTACCCCTAGAACCAACTCACATCAAACCAGAGGCTCAGTCTGCCAATATTTCAAGATCCCTAAATGCTGCACCTCCCACGGTGAAAGGCCTTTTGCTTACTGTGCCCTGCTCTGGTTCAACTCGCTTACTGTTGATGTTTCATCTGCTTCTACCCTAGGAGCCTTCAAACGAAAGCTTAAACTCTGCCTTTTCTCTGACTCCAGATTTGACTGCACCCACTAACAGCCCACGCCAACTTACCCCAGGTCACCTTGGCACAGCCTCTGTGACTTATGTCTACTCTCCCATGCAGTTAAGGAACCTGACGAGGCCCCTGGGCTGACTTACATTCTCCCCTGCACCAGATCATCGCTGCCACCACGGCTCTCTCTGTCATTACCCAATATTCTCACTCTCTGTAATTGCACTTAGTTAATAGATATACTTTTTACAATGCCCTTAAACCACCATACATTTTGACAGTATGTAATGACTCTTGCTCTTATGTAAATTTGAAGCAGTGTAATAGTGTTATTCTAATCGCTGTATTGTCAATCTACTGTTTTCATTCCTTTGCTCGTGTTCTTGTTATTGTCTTGATTGTTGACATGGAACCTACGTAAAAATCTTTTGCTCAAAAGTATTATCTGAATAAAGAATACATAAATAAATCCACGCTTTAGCAAACCGAATATTTCTATAAAATAGGATGCAGTTATATGAACACCCTATTGCCGGATTCTAGAGTACTGATTACAACAGTACCAAAAGTATGTACCTTTACCACAAAATCTGGTAGAAATAAGCCCAAGCCACATAGGTTACATAGAAACATAGAATTTGATGGCAGATAAGGACTGCTTGGCCCACCTAGTCTGCCCATTTCCCTACCTAACGGATAAGCTGCAGATCCTAGTTAACCAACAGCCTACTTCCTCCTACCCCCCAATAGAATTGCCTTATGTCTGTCCCATGCATTCTTGAATTCCCCCACTGTTTTTGACTCTATGACCTCCTCAGGAAGGCTGTTCCATGTATCCACAACCCTCTCTGTGAAGAAATACTTTCTCAAATTACCTCTGAGCCGTCCCTTCTCTATCTTCAAATTGTGCCCCCTTGTTTTTGCACATCTCTTTTTCTGAAAGATGCTACTCTCTTGGAATTTGCTGATTCCCTTGAGGTATTTGAAAGTTTCTATCATGTCCCCCTCTCCCTCTTTTCCACGAGGCTATACATTTTTAGTTCATTTAGTCTTTCTTCATATGTCTTCTGATGCAGACCCTGCACCATTTTGGTTGCCCTCCTCTGGACAGCCTCCACCCTGTCTATGTCTTTGCGGAGATGGGGTCTCCAGAACTGTACACAGTACTCCAGATGTGGTCTTACCAACTGTCTGTACAGAGGGCCAACAACTTCCTGTTTTCTACTGGTGATGCCTCTCCCTATGCATCCCAGTATCCCCAAGCCTCCTTACTGCCTTCTCACATTGCTGGCCCACCTTTAGGTCATCTGATATGACTACCCCCAGGTCCCTTTCCATTTTTGTTGTTGCCAGTATCTCATCCCCATTGTGTACTCTTGCCCTGGGTTTTTGTTTCCCAGGTGCATTACTTTGCACTTCTTTGCATTGAATCTAAGCAGCCATACATTTGACCATTCCTCCAACCTTGCCAAGTCCCTTTTCATCCTCTCCACCCCACCTTGTGTATCAACCCCGTTGCAGATCTTTGTGTCATCTGCAAAGAGACATACTTTCCCTTCCAGTTCCTCTGCAATGTCACTTATAAAGACAGTAAAAAGGAGCAGCCCCAGTACTGAACCCTGCGGTAGCCCACTAGTAACCCTCCTTTCTTCGCTGTGGACTCCATTTACTATTACCCACTGTGTCCTGTTGTCCAACCAGTGTTTTAGCCAGGCTACCACCCTGGGACTCACTCCTGGGCTGGCTAATTTGTTTATTAATCTTTTGTACGGGACTGTGTCAAATGCCTTGCTAAAATCTAGGTAGGCCATGTCCACAGCCCCCTCTCTGGTCTACTGCTTTGGTCACCCAGTCAAATAAATCAATTAGATTTGTCTGACATGACCATCTCACTGTGAATCCATGCTGCCTTGGGTCCTGTGCCCCACTGGCCTCTAGGTACTCAACAATTCTTTCCTTCAGAAGTGATTCCATCATTTTCCCTACCACTGAGGTCAAAATGACAGGTCTGTAGTTTCCTGCCTCTGTCTTGCTCCCTCTTTGTGAAGGGGAATCACATCTGCCCTCCTCCAGTCCTCAGGTACCACACCATCCTCCCATGATTTATTAAAAGGGTAGTCAGTGGTGTTACTAGTTCTTCCTTAGTTCTTTTAGAATTCTGGGATGAATCCTATCAGGCCCCATTGCTTTATCCACCTTTAGTTTTAAGAGTTCTTTCAGAACCCTTTCTTCTGTGAAAGGACTAATATCAACCCCCCTATCCAAAGTGCTTCTATTGACTGGATTAGGTATTTTCCCCTGCTTTTCCATTGTGAATACTGATCAGAAGTATTCGTTCAGTATCCCTGCTTTTTCACTGTCACTCTCTGCCCAACCACCTTCCTCTTTGTTCAGCCTCAGTATCCCTGCCTTAGTCTTTCTTTGCTCCCTAATGTACCTATAAAAGGATTTTATCCCCTTCTTAACCGAGTTGGCTATCTTTTCCTCGGTTTGGGCCTTTGCTATTCTGACTGCCTTACCCGCTTCCTTCTGCTTTAACTGGCACAGTTCTCTGTCCTGCTCCTTCTGTGTTTCCTTATACTTCCTGAATGCTATCTTTTTCTCCCTTACCTTCCCCGCCACTTCTTTTGGGAACCATAGTGTTTTTTTCTTTCGTTTTGATTTGTTTATTTGCTTCACACAACGGCTTGTTGCCTCTGTGATGGTGGTTTTGATGTTTCCCCATTGTTGCTCCACCCCACCTTCTTGCCTGTTTACTAGTGCCTTTCTGAGGCGCTCTCCCATTTTGACAAAATCAGCCCTCCTGAAGTCCAGTACCTTCACTTTTGTGTGGCTTGACTCTACAGGTAAGTTTATCATGAACCACATTGTTTGGTGGTCACTTGTTCCCCGATGGCTACCCACTTCAAAATCAGAGATCCTCTCTCCGTCCCCATTTAAGAGTACCAGGTCTAAGATTGCTTTCTCCCGAGTGGGTTCCAAAACTAGCTGTCTGAGGCATGCCCCCTGTAGGGCATCAAGAATGGCCCTGCTCTTAGGTGTGGCTGCAGCAAAGGTGCTCCAGTCAACATCTGACAAATTCAGGTTCCCCCATCAGCAATATCTCCCCTTTCTCTGCCATCCCAAGGATGCTTTCTATCATTTTCTTGTCCATTTCCTCCCTCTGAGACGGCAGTCTGTATAAAACCCCTGTACGGATTGTGGAGCCATTTCCAGTCTCCAGGGTGACCCACAGTGCCTCCTCTCCTCTCTGTTTACCCTTTAGTTAGGTTGTTACATGTATTTTAAATCCCTGGTAAATGCAGTAACAGGTTTGGAGCATGTTGTGCCAAGGATCCTTCAGTAGCGGGGCAGGCAGGTTTTTGGTACCTACACAATTAGTACACCCTGAAAAAGGCCAACATGGGATGATTTTGTACAATTAAAAAATGAGACAACCAGATTACAATTTGGTCAAAAATGACCAAAATATTGCTTTTTTTTTTTTCAATATTTTTATCTGTGGAGCCTATTTCAATGGAGGATTATGGGTAGCAAACCATTGGCAGTAGGTTTTCTCACACATCCCTGAAGTCCTCATTTTGTAACCTTTAAAACAATATACATTAGAAGCCACTTAATCGGGACACCCTTGTGGTGGACTTTTCATCCTGATTAAGCGTCCATCCCATTTAACAGAAGCCACTGAAATGGCATGGGTCACACACACACACTACAGCTGCACTTGAGTCTGAACTATAGGGTGCATCAGTAGTGACCTTTATCTATTTTAACTCTTCACAGTAAAGTTCTGCTTTAAGATTCCGGAGCAGCACCGACTTGCACAGTCAGACTCCACCTCATATAGTCGCAGTCTGAGTCAGGGAGCAGGAAAAATGGACGAAGCTTCACCTCTCCCTCCTCCCCTCTCTCTCTCTCTCTCTCTCTCAATTCAGGGAGTTGCACCAATGCTGGTATAGAGTACATGCAGAACAAGCACCCAACTTATTTATTTATTTTTTTTTTTTTCTTACAGAAAATCCAAATGAAGCTCCCTCTCTCCTACCTAGAGACATGGTAAACACTTCACAAGCGCCATCTCTCACTCTCTGACATACAGTTTCACACACAGGCTGGTAAGGGAAGACAGCAGGTTGATTCAGGGAACTTCACCTCTCTCTCTCTCTGCCTCTCTCAGTTGATGGAGCTGCACCAACATTGGTAAGGGATATGGGCAGCACAAATGACAAAACTTCTTTATTTATTGTCTGAACAGAAAAGCCAAATTAAGCTCTCCCTCTCTCCCCCAGAGACACAGTCCACATTTCACAAGCTTCAACCCCCATAGACTCTCTGCAGTCTGGATAACACCTAATTAAGGTGTTAGAGTAGGTGCTAGAAGAGGGTTAAACTGTAAGAGCAAAGAACCTCTGACTGTGGTGAAGCAAACTGTCCCAATTAGGCAGCATGGATATCCCATTTAACCAGAAGCAGCTGCCACATGATTATACAACCATTTTATCCGTGCCTGATGGGATGTCCCACTAATCTGGACTTCACAATTATCCACGTCCAAATTAAATGGCTTCTACAGTACATTGTTCCCAGGGTTATGCAATGCTTTGAGGTATTCTGGTGTGGGAAATGCGAGCAGGGAGCGTAGAATGACAAAGATTAGTACACAGGGATATAGCAATAGGTAGATGTGAAGAAAAAATTACTCACCTTAGTAATTATGTTTCTTCTAATGAAGTCTTGTTGTATTCTGACTATTGCAGTTAGCCCCAGCTCTCAAACTGCCCCGGAGAGTAGATGGTTAATTTTCTATGCAGAGCACAGAACGTTGAGCTCGAGCTCGGGTCAGACCTCTGTCTGCTGCACTTTGAAGCGCAACTGTCAGATTCTTACGCGCTAATACTAACTAACTACTGTGTGGAAATTGTAAAATTTTTACTAGCCAAATGGCAACCAAATATTTTGGATCCCCAAAAGACTCAAGTCAAGAAATACAAAATCAAAAACCAGGTAGTGAACGTCTTAAGACTGTTAAATAATATAACCCACTCCTCCTCTCTAAAAAGAGGGAGCACCCAAATGCACCCCTGGGGTACAACACTGCATCTGCCAGCCCACTTCCCAAAAACGGGTTCTGAGAGGGGAGGTAAGGAGGAAGGTCAGAATACAGCAAGATTCCATTAGAAGAAACATAATTACTAAAGTGAGTAATTTTTTCTTCAAACAACATGAAGTCTTGCTGTATTTTGACTATTGCAGACTACCAAGCAGTACCTCCATGGCGGAGGGAATCGAACCTACCTTAGGAATAGGCTCTGCAGTACTGCTGTACTAAACCGAGCATCACTCCTAGCTTGGATGTCCAGGGAGTAATGCTTGGTAAATGTATGAACTGTTTTCCAGGTGGCTGCTTTACATATCTCTAGCAAAGGAATATCCCTGGTCACAGCCAGGGGAAGCAGCTGTACCTCTAGTCGAATGAGCCCTCAGGCCTGAGTGAGGTATTTTGTCCAGCTTCTCATAGCAGAATTGAATACAAGAGACAATCCACCTGGCAATAGCTCTCCTGGTGGCAGGTTTGCCCTTACCCACTTCCCCATAAGTGAGAAACAACTGAAGGGAGTCAAACCTGTAAGCCTTAGTACGCTCAATGTAATAACTAAGGGCTCTTTTAACATCCAAACTGTGTAAACTTCTTTCTCCTGAAGAAGAATGATCAGTGAAGAACACAGGGGAGAGACATAGATTGGTTCAGATGAAAATCTGAAACCACTTTAGGTAAAAACCTCCTATTAGTTCTAAGGACCACCTTATCTCTATGGAATGAGATAAAATCAGGCTCCACTGACAGAGCTTGCAATTCACTGATACGCCTGGCAGAGGTAATAGCTACCAGGAACACAGTTTTCCAAGTCAAGTACTTAAGCTCTGCTGAACACAAAGGCTCAAAAGGGGGTTGCATAAGCTGAGCAATGCAAACATTAAGATCCCAAGCAGGGTAGGGTCCCTAAAGGGGGGATTGGTATGAAGCAATCCCTTGAAAAATTTATAGAATACAGGGTGCGATGACAGTGAGGAAGGCTTTCCCGACGACAGAAAAGCAGAAACAGCTGACAAATGTACTTTGAGAGTAGCTGGTCTGAGGCCTAGGCCATTAAGATGAACCATATAATCCAGAACTGTAGGCAATTCAGCAGTGTCTGGGGATATATGCTTCTTGGAACACCAAATGCCGAATCTTTTCCATTTGGAGTTGTAAGTTTTTCTGGTGGCAGGCTTCGAGAGGCTTTGAGAATATCCAGAACCCTTGGGACAGATGCAAATCTGCATACTCTAACTCTTCAAGAGCCATGCCTTGAGATTGAGCGACAAGACTGGGTACCAAATCCTCCCTGAGAGGAGGTTAACAGGTTGTAATTCCTGGAAGAAACAGGGAAGATGGACTGCTAGGGACAACAACAGGGGGTACCAAGGCTGCCTGGCCCAGTCTGGAGCAATCAGAATCACTTTGCAAGGTTGTGACCTTACCTTGACCAGAACCTTGAACAGTAGAGGAAAGGGAGGGAAGGCATACAGAAATTTCCCTTCCCAGTTCAAAATCCAAGCATCCAGAGGGACTGAGCCCCAATACTGGGGGTCTGCAACAAAACAGAGGAAGTTGGTGATTGTCTGGGGCTGCAAAGAGATCTATCTCTGGAGTGCCGCACCTTGAAAAAATCACTTTCAACACCAGAGGGTCCAGGGACCATTCGTGATGGCCCTGGGAGATCCTGCTCAATGTATCTGCTAGCACATTGTCCTTCCCCGGAAGGTGGACTGCTATCAGAGAGGTCTGCAGAGAATAAGCTAGGGACCACAATTTCATGGCTTCTGTGCACAAGGCTGTGGAGCGAGTGCCTCCCTGCTTGTTGATGTACCACATGGTGGTGGTGTTGTCTGTCCTGAACCACCTTGTTCTGCACTGACTGAGAGAAAGCTTACAGGGCCAGAAAGACCGCCCTGAGTTCCAAGAGATTGATATGAAGAAGGTATTCCTGAGGGGACCACAGTCCCTGGGCTGTGAGAGCCCCCAGATGGGCTCCCCACTCCAATAGAGAAGCATCCGTGGTTAGGACCACAGAGTGAGACTGAGTGACGAATGGGACTCCTTGCCTGAGGTTGCCCTGATCCTGCCACCATTGGAGAGCCTGGATCAGAGTCTGGGTCACTGGAACTAGTTTGGTTAGAGAATCTTTCTTCTGAGACCAAAAGGCCCTCAGGTGAAACTGAATGTCCCTCATCTGAAATCTGGCCCCTTGGACCACTGTTGTAGAAGCTGCCATGTGGCCCATAAGTTGAAGGAAGTGCCTTGCTGGCCGAGAGACCAGAAGGTGGAATGAAGAAGCCAGCTCTACAACAGCCCTTGCCCTTTCCAGGGTAAGAAAAGCTCTTGCTTTGACTGTATCCAACTCTGCCACTATGAAGGTGAGGAGCTGTACAGGCTGGAGAACTGAATTGGGAAGACTGAGAAGGAATCCTAGGGAAGTGGGCACTTGCTGAGTCACTTGAAGATCTGATCTGACTTGGTCTGGGGACTGACCCACAATGAGCCAGTCATCCAGGTATGGAAATATGGAAATATTTTTCCTTCTTAAAAAGGCCACTACTACTGCTAGGTATTTTGTGAATACCCTTGGAGCTGATGTCAGGCCGAAAGGCATAGCTTTGAACTGATAATGGTCTGAAGGCAATTCGAACCTGAGGTACTTTCTGTGGGAGCACCTGATGGGAATGTGAAAGTAGGCATCTTTTAAGTCCAGGGAGGCTAGCCAGTCCCCTGGCCTTAGAGAGGGAAGGATTATTCCCAGAGTCACCATTTTGAATTTTGGTTTTAAAAGATGTTTGTTCAGGTATCTTAAGTCTAGGATGGGTCGCAGCTCCTCTGTCTTTTTTGGGGTAAGGAAGTACCTGGAGTACAGACCTTTGGCCCTGTGCAATGTAAGAACTCTCTCTACAGCCTTTAGAGCCAGCAGAGGAAACCTCTGCCTCTAGGGCAATAGTTTCAGAGATGCTTGCAGGTGGAAAAGATCTGGCCCTCAGCTTTGGAAATTTCTTGAAGCTGAGAACCAGCGCATGGCTTACCACCTCCAGGACCCACTTGTCTGAGGTAACAGACATCCGGTCCTGGACGAAGTAAGCCAGCCTGCCTCCTACAGGAATGGGGGAATCGACCCAGGCTGACACATCAGGATGTCTGCTTGGCAGGAGCCTTAGGTTGAGGGATGGATGCAGCCATGCTCATCCCCCTTCTGCCTCTCCCTCTGTAGAACCCCCTCTGAGGAAAGAGAGAAGAGGCCTGTGCTTGGTAGAAAGGCCTATGAAAAATCCTGCCCCTGCCCCTAGCCTGCTGCCTTTCCTTGGCCTGTGCACTCCTACAGGTAGTCCTATACTCATCCATCTTTTTCATATAATTCTCTGTCTGCTCCCCAAACAGAGAATTACCCACCACAGGGAAATCCATGACCTTAGCCTGGGTGTCCTGCGAGAGACTAGTACATCTGAGCCAAGCAATTCTCCAAAGAGCCACAGATGTAGCCATGACTCTAGAGAGCACATCATTGGAGTCCACAGCAGCATGGAACTGTACATTAGATGCCTCAATCCCATCAGCAGCCACCCCCTCCAGCTCCGTGGCTAGCTGGGGGGGAGGTCTGCTTAGCCAGTGCCAGTATAGTGTCCCACCTGGACTTCTGGTACCTGGCTGCATAGGCCATATAATTAGCCTGCCTGAGTCCCAAGGTGGATGCCTTGTACTATTTCTTTGCCATGGCATCCAGCTTCCTAGAATCTTTATCTAGGGGGTGTGAAGCCAAGGGTATATTAACCTTATCACAGGCTGCAGCCTGCACAACCCCAACATGGCTGCATTGTTGATACAAGTACTCTGTACCAGAACCTGATAAGGTGTACATTTTGTCCATCCTTCTGTCAACAGGAGGTACAGAATTTGGAGTTTTTAAAATCTTGTGTGTGTGTTTCCCAAAAGACTTAAGAAGGGGAATAGACAGTCTTGTGGACTCTGGGATGTCCATCATCTCCACATAATCAGGTTCCTCTTGTTCCTCTATAGCTTCTTCCACAGAGAGCTGGAGGGTTCCTACCACTTTCCTGTAAAACATGTAGTGGAAAAGGGACTCAGAAAACTTCGGAGGGGAAACACCAGAAGGCCTGCCTGGGGAGATGTCCGGTTCAATGGGCTCAAGACCTCCCACACTATCATCGTCGTCGTCATCAACATCAACATCAACATCATCATCATCTTCAACCCCCTCCAAATCTGGTTCATAGAAATCGTCAGGGGCATAATCTTGAACCGGAGGAACCGACCAAACCGAGCACCTGCCAGAAGGCGCTGGATCAGACGGAACTGGACAAAGCAATTCTACAATCCTTATCGCACTGGCAATCTCTTCGGCAGTCAGAAAATGGGTCTCTGGAACCGAACCGGCAGATTTTTCTTTTCTTATTCTTTTTGTAGGAACCGATCCCTCAGGATCAGCTCTCCTCTTGCCCAAAGAAGTATCGCCCTGGTCAGAGGGCACTCCCTTAGGTTCGGTCGGAACCAAACCGGGCTGGCCATCCGGGGCAGCGGACTTCACGGCCTCCTTATCCCTGAGCCTACCTAATCTTTTTTCCAGGGAAGATTTAGGGAAATGTTTACAGATTTGGCAGTCTGAATCGAGGTGGTCAAACCCCAGACAATAAACACAGGTGGTGTGGGGATCAGCCTTAGCAAAGGCCTCCCCATACACACTGCAGTGTTGAAACCCAGTGGGCCCGGTTTTTCTTTTGTGTTTCTCAGACATAGCCATCCTAACCACAAACTTACCCTTTTTATGGCAAACAACCAGGCAAGACACCCTTATCGGTTTCTAACTGTGTCATGGGTATTGGAAAAAACCATAAGAAAATGCAGTATTTTTTAAAACCGATAAGGACCGGTAACCACACTCTAAATTTAAAAACAAAGACAGAATATATAAATCACTAAACGGACGGTTCAGCCGAACCGGTCGAAAAATCAATTTTACAATTTCCACAGGTTTACTATGTCTAGTTCACTACCTAGTACTTACTGTACCACAGACAGAGATCTGAACTGAAACTTGCGAAAAATAAATCGGTAAAACAGAGGACTTCAACCGACTTACGAACCGTGAGCAAAGGAGAAATCTCCGGAGTGGCCGTTCAGTTAGGCGGAGTAAAGAATCTGACAGTTGTGCTTCAAAGTGCAGCAGACAGAGGTGTGAACCGAGCTCGAGCTCAACGTTCTATGCTCTGCATAGAAAATTAACCATCTTCTCTCCGGGGCAGTTTGAGTGCTGACGCTAACTGAAAGTCAGAATACAGCAAGACTTCATGTTGTTTGAACAGAATTCCATGCAGAAGTTGCATGTATTTTGCACCTGTGTTAAACAGAATACTGTGCAAAAATCCAAAATAGTGGGATTTTGTCCATGTAGTGTAAAATAGCAAGGCATGCAGAGTGCATGTAAGCAGCAAGAGAGTGAAAATGGCAATTTTTCTGTGAGTTACGTTATTGTGCATAATTCAAAGGCTGATTATGGGTAGCAGATCTTTGGATGGGGATATTACCCACATCTGGAAGTCTTTAATTACTGCAGTTTCAGAAAATAGATGTTTTTTCTCTCTAGATGTGTTGTATTATCCTTGGTTTCTACAGGCCAGCGTTCAATGTGCTTGTGCAACTGGTTTCGTGTTTGTGTAATGTAGATAAACTTTGGCTGTTCTCTCTATCTGTGGGATATACCACCCTGTAGGGGTATGAAGGCAAGGAACCCTAGGGGAGGGTTCCACCCCCTGAGGTGCTGTGGGAGTGATTCCCTTGGCTAAAGGTACCTTAGGAAAAAGCCCATGAGAGAGAGGTATGCCGCTGGAGGAGGAGGGGTGGATGGAGCGGCAAGGAAAAATGCTTGCATGTGGAGTGAGGAGAGCAGCCCTTAAATAGGCCAAAAGGGATGTGTGGCCAGTTGCACCATCCCCTTCCCCCCCCCCCGAACTACAGGCTACAGCCTACAGCCTTCCACTTTAATGTGCCTGTGCAACTGGTTTTGTGCTTGTGTAACACAGATAAACTTTGGCTGTTTGCCTCTCTATCCAAGGGATATACCACCCTGTAGGGGTATGAAGGCAAGGAACCCTAGGGGAGGGTTCCACCCCTTGAGGTGCCATGGGAGTGATTCCCTTGGCTAAAGGTACCTAAGGAAAGAGCCCAAAAAGAGTGTCAAGAAAAGCATACAAGGTAGTGAACACGTATTGGGGTCGAGGAGCTTGGTTAGTTGTTTGGTGGCATGGGTTCAGTTGGTAGCATGGGTCAATAAAGACCTGTATGTAGGTTGGTTGGTAATGGGGTTCAGCTGGTAGCATAGGTCAGTTGGTTGTACTGTTTGAGTAAAGTAGGCAGGAAATAAACAGGTCAATAGTGACCCACTCGGAGATCTGACTATAAGGCGTGGAGGCCTGGGTTCCTAAGGGGGGGAGAGAGAGAGAAAGAGAGAACTGCCAAAGGGGGAGACAGGGCAATTACAGGACACCCACCCGACTCCTTCCAACAGCGGAAACCTACCTAAGTGGGAAACCTACCTAAGTGACCTAAGGACTACAAGGATGCCTATCTAGTATTATGACCATTGGCACAGAGGAGAGGAAAAAATCCCTTTGTTGAGGAAACCTCTGGGGATCCAAGGTCTAGGTCGCCTTCCCTCCAGGCTTTGGGACAGTTTTCGTTAGTGACGGCTCTGCTACTGCAATTTAGTAGACCAATTCAAGGGAACTGCAATTTCGGGGAACACTCTCACTCTATCCCTCTAAAAGGAACGTCGTGGAGGGCTGTGAGCGCACTCTGCAGCAAGAGTCAACCAAGGCGGGAGGAGGAGGGTAACGATTGTCGAGGTGCTGAGCTGGCCTACTGATCAATGAACAAACCAGATGAACCAGAGGTGGTCATAGGGCGTTGGGAGAATAGCAAGAAAGGGTGCCTCCAAACCCACTCGGGCAGCTAAAGGGGCCCTTTCTGTAAGAGCCCCACCCCTTCGCTGCTGAAGTATTAAATGCTACATCGAGAGGTGCCGTTGGTATGGTGGATGACTGAAGGTCCACCGGAGCGAGGACTTTCCCAACTATGGGCCAGGTGAGAAGGACCCCACCCCAAGCTTTGCATGCTCAAGATGCAGGCTTCTGGGTGCAGAAAGAGAGACAGTCGGCCACAGGGCTAGTCCTGAGTCCTGGACTAATGGATATGGTCAGCATGTCTCCAAAATGTGGAAAAATTAGTTGTAATGAGCATGAGACCTGCACATGGTAAGAAGCATGGGACCCGTACATCGGCTGTAATGGAGGATAGCAGACATGGGGAGACCTGTAGGTCAGACTGAGCACTGTGGACCCTCTCATGGGTCTTGACTGGATAAGACCTGTAGGTAGGTAAGGCTGAGCAATATGGACCCTCTCTTTGGTCTAGATAAGGCAAGTAGCAATTGTCAACCACAGGAATGCATACCAACTAAATCCATTAGAAAGCCAAATTGGGAGTAAATTGGATAGTATATTATAAGTAAGAGAACAGTGAGGCTAGGCAAAGCCCAGGGCCAACGGGTTGGAGAAAAGGAGGCTGTGAAGCCATTTAGGTAGGAGGAGGCTGCAAAGCCAGTACAGCAGGAGGTGTGGTTTGAAGCAAGTAAACATGATATGCTCTCAGACTTGGAAGGGGATGCCTGTATTGAAAGGGGAGAGCTCCTGGAATGAACGGACTTGCAAGCTGACTGCGTTAGTGCCATGACGGCTGGTATATGAGCAATACTGGTAGTGCAAGGGACAGGAAGGCTGGGAGGACTGTGTAAATCAGGTGCAGAATAGCATGGAAGGGATGGTAGAAGGCTGGGAGAAGCCAGCTGCTGTAAGGTAGAGAGTTGCTTGTAATAGCTGGTTGCGGAATACCACAAAGGCTGTGTGGTGCAGCAATAGAAGGCCGGGGTGAGCCAGTGACCAATAAAACATATAAGAAGTTAAAAGCTGCTCCCACTGCCTGGAGCCACGATGCCTGATGTAACTCCTCAGTCCCCTACTATAGAAAAAACAAAGAAGCCACAAACATAACAACACAACGCCAAGCAGCTAATGAAATAAGTTAAATACGTGGCAGCCACAAAAGCAGGATTAGGTTATTATCAGAATCAAACTGCTGAGGGTTTGGTATAAGTAAGGTTTGGTAAAGGTGGGTGTAGCAATAAATGAGCCTAAATAACACAAACATAGAAGTGAGCAGTAAAGCTGCAAGAGTAATTGAGCAGCATCCAGCAGCAATTAACTATAGCTTGTAGGGGTAGCAGTCTGAATGAACATAGAAACTGTAGGGAGAGGCAATGTACTGAATACAGCAGCAATATTTGCTTGGTGTAAGTTCGGGGAAGCAGGGTTGAGTTCCATGGACTAGGTTGCTTAGGTTATTGTGAAGCAGTAAAACAGGGAGAAGTAGTTAGCTAGGCAGCAAAGCCATGATCAGGTGTAATCAATTAAGGGAAGCAAGGCAGCAGATTGCAGTGTGAGCTGAAACAATGACAATAGCAGGGACTGAGACTTGTTAGGCAGAAAGCAGGGTGAGCTAAAGCATACAGAGAACAATGCAGTGAACAGAGGGCTGCAACAGTAGGTGAGAAATGGAGCCTGGGTGTACAGGCACAACGTAGCATGCAGCAAGGAAACACAGAGAATAACCTGAAGCAAAAGTAGCAATGTATAGACAGGGCACTAGAAAACAAGAAAGCCCAAAAGAAACAAACAAGGCAAACACAAGGACAGGAGCAGGAAGGGAACCAGCACACAGCAACCTTAGACCAGTAATACAAACCAAAAGCAGGAGAGCAGACACACAAACCAAGCAGAGTCCAAGCATGAAAGGAGGGGGGGAAAATCCCCAGTAGGCCCGAAGAGAGAAGACAGACAGACAGACAGCCTCCAGCTGCAGGGTAAAATGCTTGTGTGTGGAGTGAGAAGAGCAGCCCTTAAATAGCCCAAAAGTAATACTAAGCAGTTAACATTCTGGACCTACTCAGAACCAAAAAACTCATAACTATATATGACTCATGCCCCCTTTGTTGAGATGGTGAAATAATAACCTGCCCCCCCAAAAAAAGGTTTTTAACGTATCATGTGGCAGCCTCGGCCTGCTCTTCCCATACAAGATAACTGAGCACACGATACTCGATCATTTGTAAACCATAACCTAAAGTCCCATGAACAACATTTTTTTTTTTGTGCAGTCACACCCTAGGTTCAGCCCCCAACTTTCACCTGGTCCTGTTCACCCCCTCAGGATGTACCTTAGCCGATGATCCTCCCAGGCTTGCCCCCCAGGGCAGGGCTGCTGAGCAAGTGCAATCTCCAGTGGAAACTCGTCTAGATACCAGCAGCCAAATGGCTATTGGCAGTACTCCCTGGTTTGCCCTCCAAGGTGGGTCTGAGGTGGTCAGACTATGTCCACGGATGACTGGTCTAGGTCACGGCAGGTGCAACGGAAGTTCCATGAACAAAGTTTTGTGGCTGCCCAGATGGGCAAAATAATAACTTGCCCCAATACATTTTAAACCTAGAAAGTGGCTGCCTTGACCTTCTCCTCCCACACATAATGACCTTTTGAACCAGCTATTTTTCATTCCGGTAAGCAAGTTTTGTGTGGTATTTCTCAAAATAATCTGCCAGACACAGGCCTGGCTCTATGGGACATTGTGAATAGTAATAGCTTGAGTCTCTCCTGATGCCTTTTTTGTAGCATACTATCTTTCTGGGGAGTCTAGCCTTCCTTTCAGTATTATTCTCTGTTTGAACAGCAAAAGGAACTCATCCCCTGAGATGTTTTAGATGGGATGCATATCTCAGAAAAGGGTGTCAGGCTCAGACTGTGCATCAAGCTGGAACTTCCAGTGTGATGGCTGCCAGCTAAGACGCTCTTCCAGATGTTTCTCCTACCCTACCTTCTGAATTACCACATAGAGCTCACTGACCTTGTATCGCGTTGGCATAGTAGCAGCTAACGGTCCTCTGCTTACTCTGAAATGAACTTCTTCACATCAAACCACAGATTGTCCGAGAGATGGATGCGGGTATGAAGACGCCGCCACTCAGGCATACACCGCCGACGACCCCAGCCAAGGAGAAGGCCCCGAAGCGTTCTAAGGCGAGCGGTACTGAAATCTCCCCTATTACCAAGCCGCAAACAGCACTAACGGAGGAGAGGTTTCTTGAGGAGCTGGCACCAATGAAAGAAACCTTATTAGCGCTCGCATCTGAATTCAAAGGCATGAAAGTATCATTAGACCACCTTTCCATGCGTATCAAGGATAATGAGGCTCTTATATCTTCCTTAGACGATTGGAGGGGACGACTAGATCTGGAGCTGATCGCTTTGCGCCAACGCCTTAAAAAAAAATAAAGATCAATTAGAGGACCTAGAAGGGTGCTCGAGACCCAACAACCTAGAAGTACTAGGCCTCCCTGAAGGGGAAGAAGGGTCTTCACCCATGGTATTCACTCAAAAGCTGTGTGAAAAGTTAGTGGGGCCTTCACCCAATGGCCCCACAGACATTATACAACAGGCACACAGATCCCATCACCCCATGCCTCCCACGGGCTCACCTCCCCAACCTTTCATCTTCAGGATGTTAAACTTTCTTGATAAACAGCATGTCCTGGCTCAACTGAAAGAGGTTGCGGAAATACAATGGGCGGGCAAGAGATTATGCATTGCACAAGACCTACCATTTTCCATCCACCAGAAATGCTCAGTTCTTCACCCCCTAATATCCAAACTCATCTCAGATGGCATCAAATTCAGAGTTCACTATCTGGCGATCTTACAAATAAGTAGAGGGGCAATGGAATTCGTTTGAAACCCTGGAAGCCGCCAAGAAAGCCTGCAAGATATGGTACCAAGATTTATTTAAGTGACAGCCTCCAGCTTTAATCCTGTGCCGAGAGCGACGCCCAGTGGTCGTTTCTTGAACTGCAGTGTTTACTAACAACACTGCATGTTTGATGCCTTGTGAAGAAGATTCGCTTTTGCCATGTACTGCACCAGCAGGAAACTTTCGTTAATCTGCATGGATCTTGAAGTGGCAGTGGGGGTTGGGTTGTTTTTTTTTTTTTTTTGCTATTATTGTTCAGAAGTTTGCATGACAAAGCTCACTACAATGATTTATGGTATGTGGGTAGGTGTGTGTGGGGGAGGTATTTCTTCCCCCTGCCCTTAACAGGCACGCTATTTCTATTCCCTCACTGGACCACCACTAAGACATTTAACCAGTCCTGCATTGGACTTAACTGAAGTCCCCTATTAGTTTGCAAGTTTGATATGTTGACTAGTAATGCGTGCATTCTTCTTTAGTTGTATGTTTATTTTTTCTGATCTACATTGCACTGCTGTTTTCAGTACAGTTATACCTCGTGAGAGGCGTTCTAAATCTGGAGCTCTCTAAGTATACTGAGACAGCAAACGTTAGTTCAAATGTTAACTTATGGTTGTATTGGGTTAGAGGGGAGGGTGGGGGAGTGGGAGATGGACTTGGTAGGCAGCATGAACGTCATCATGCAGACTGAAGTAAAAGGAGTTCAATCGTTAGGACTGGGGGTGGTAACTATCCCTGATATTTCCTGGGGCATTTCTGTATGAATTATATGTATGCCCGCTGTGGGATCAAGGGGAGGGTGTAAGTTTGTACTCTTTTTTTAGGTTGTTATATATGAATTTTGAACTTAGTTGGGGTTGGGGAAAGGGGTAGATTGGAGTCAGCCAATGGGACCCTTAGTATGTACGTTACCTTGGAGGTCCCAGATGACTAAAAACAGGCCTGTTATATTAATTTGCCTACCTTTTCTGTCTGGTTATGAAAATTGTTTTGTGGAATATTAAAGGTGCCTGTTTTAGAGTGAAGCGACATCAAATTCTCAAGCATCTGGCCCTGGCACACACAGGGGTTGTGCTGCTGCAGCAGACACACCTGATGACTGCTGAACACAACTTGTTTTGCAGGGAACAAATTGGGTGTGCCTATGCAGCGGACAATTCCACTGTACAGAGAGGGGTTGCGATCCTAATCACTAAATGGGTCCAATTCCAGAAGCTGCAAACAATTGCTGATCCACAGGGTAGGTTCTTAATTCTACGGGACCTTTTGGACCATAGAGAAGTAATCCTGGGCACTGTTTATTGTTTGAATCAATCCTCCCCGGAATTTTTTTTACCAACCTAGCCCTTGTACTAGCCCCCTTCAAGCAACTGCCTATTATTCTAGCTGGGGATTGGAACCTCACTTATGATAACAGCCTAGACAGAACTTCCCAGAGAGGTTGCAATCTCTCCCCTGCCCAGCGATCACTGCATGAGATGATGGCAATTTTAGGATTATGTGACCCCTGGCATCTTCGTTATCCTCATTTAAGGGAGTATACCTTTTATTCACCATATCATAAGTCCTATTCGCGCATTGACTTTTTCCTGATAAATCAAATAATGTTAGCAGGCCCTTTAAGTTGCGGTATCTCTCCTAGGGTACTGTCAGATCATTCTTTGATATGGCTTGACAGTCTAATACCACAAGGGACACGCAAAGATGCCCTATGGAAATTGAATGTCCACTTACTGTCTCAAGATGAGATAGCTGAAAGGATTAAAACACAATTGTCCAGTTTATGCATCAAAATGTTGGTACTATTCCAGCATATGATCAAATCTGGAGCTCTCAGAAATGTTATCTGAGAAGAGAATTTATCAGAATAGCTGCTACTAGGAAGCGCAAAAGGGAAGAAACAGCTCAGGACCTATAAAAATCTATCAGACAGCTTGAATGAGCTATTTCTGTACACCCCTCTGAAGCGGATCGGGGCGTCTCATGGTTCTCAAAGACCAATATGTGGAGATCCTCAGAGAAAAAACTGAATACACCCTTTCTAGGGATGTAGATATGTTGTTCAATCCACACTTTGTGGCAGGTTCCTTGCCACTTTAAATCTTGCCGGAAGGTCTTCAAGCTGGCTCCTCCCTCCCACCCAGGTGGTAAAACTCTCGGCTCCGCCCCAAGATGCCAGATCTTCCTTACTGCTTGGAAGCTCAGGTTCCCGCCTTTGCACTCTGCATTTTAGACCTGGATCCACACTCTTTGGATTTCCCGAAACTAATTTTAAAATTTACAAGACTAAGGTCTTCATCTTCCTTCACAGCTGCAATGGACAAATCGACTCCCAGCTTCCGTCGGTGATCTTGTGGGCAGAAGATGTCCCGCACCAATCCGCACTCCACGTGCATCTACTGCCTGGGGCTTGCCCACAATTCGCAGGCCTGCGAAGTGTGCAGGTCTTTCTCGGCTTCGGTCTTGGAGGACTGCGCTGCCAGACTACTTCTTGGGCGCCCCGAAAAACAGTACCCGCCGGTCAAGTCTAAGGAGGCCCGTTGGGCGGTGTCCGTGGCGGCATGCTCCGCGGAGTAGTTGGAGCAGATGATCACCCTTGAGGAAAAGGCAGCCCAGGCTGCTTCTTCTTCCTCCTCGGCCGCTGCATTTTTCCCACTCTCCTTGGGCTCCTCCTACACTGCTTCTTTTATGGAGCTTTTGTCAATCCCTCTCCACTAAGGGAGAAGGGCCACTGGGACATTCCAGTCAGTCCAGAAAGAAGGACTCTAAAGGTAAGTCCCACTGTCGACATTCGTGGGAGTGGGAGAGATCCCCTTCACCGGACCGTCAACTCTCAACTTCAGTCAAGGTTGTGGCTGTGGCCGCTGGCTTCATGGTGTCCCCGTCAGGTCAGCAGGCCGAGATATCCGTCAACGCGGTCGAGATTTTTCTTGACCCAATGGATGGTTTGTCGACTGGAGAAGCCGACAACCCTTCTTCACCGGTTCCCCCGATGGTTACCGAGGAATTGCCTGTGCCGAAGTCACCGGTTAAGGTCCCTGCACTGAAGGAGGGGCGGGTTTCCCCCGTTCCCTCTCTGACCCACCCTCGGAATCCCCGAAGGTCTCAGTCTTCTTCCAGGTCCAGCTGGTCCTGCCAACGTCGGCGATCTCTGTCTTGGCACTATGGAAAGCAGCGTCGCCACTCGTCCTCTTCGAAGGATAGGCTCCGGCGCAAACTGCGTCGGCGCTATGAGGACTTGATGTGGCAGCAACTTTTACTGACCGGTAACAAGCTGACTCCATCGCCTTTTCCGGCCATTAAGTGGCTGTCACGGGAGCGGCCGAAACAACCCCTCGTGGTAGTCGAGCAGCCACCCCCGGTGCCAGTTGTTAGGCCGAGAACGGCTGCTCCACCCATTGTGGTGGAACCCCCACCTCCACAACCAAAGACTGGGGCCCCGACCAAGGATTCTCAGTCGGGTCAGGGCTTGCCCCATAGGTTGTCAGTCACCCTCACTCCCGATCGACCTCGGCAGGTGGAAGGTGGCTCCGGCGCTCGGCAGCTGTTCGCAGACTCCTCCCCGTTCTCCAGGCCGATTGACCTGGAGCCTGCAGGGGGCCAGTCAGTGGACGAGAGCCCATCCTCGTTTTTGGGTATGCTTCAACTCATCTCAGAGTTTACTGGGATGCAGCTCAAACCCGTTCAAAAATGGGCCAAGTATCCCCTTACAGAGATACTTGACCAAGGGGATTCCCCTACGGAGGCCTTTCCGGTGGCCGAAGCCATTGTTGGCCCGGCCCTGGAGTTGTGGCAGCAGCCAGCATCTTCTCCCACGCCTTCGGCCAGGATGGCTTGAAAGTACGCAGTCCCCACCGGTTCACTCTAAGGTTTCTCGGAGCCGCCCTCTGCGGAGGAGTTAGTGACCGATAGCGTTTTCCGGCGTTCCTGGAATGTTAGGGACGTGGACAAACCACCCGATAAGGAATCCAAAAGTTGGATTACTCAGGGTGGAAGGTTTACGCTGCTTCCTCCCTAGGCCTTTGTCAGGCTAGCTCGGCCGTTCTGATGGCACATTTCTCACACGCCGTTATGGGCTCCCTGGATGAGGTGATTCCTCATCTCCCGGCTGACCTTCAGATGACGGTCAAGCAGGTGCGGGATCAGGGAAGGGCGGTGGATAAACAACAGCTCCAAACTTCATTGGACATTGGTGATTCTTGTGCTTATTCAGTAGTGGCTGCAGTGGCCATGCGCCGCAGAGGTTGGCTGCGGATCTCCATCTTTACAGCTGACACCCAGCACAAGCTGGCAGACGTTCCCTTCCTGGGCACCGACTTGTTCAGGCCCAGAGTGGAAGGCCATCTCCAGAGGATCGAGACTTCCAATGCCACCTTGGACTCAGTCACATCTGCCCAGAAGGACAAAGGCCACCCGCAGCAGCGTAAGCCCTTTCATCCTTCTGCTCCTGCAGCATGTCCGGCCCAGCAACACCAGCATCAGGGCCAGCAGGCTCACACTTGGCATCCTAAGGCCAAGTCTGCTGCTTCCTCTAGTAGGAAGCCTAGAGGCAAGGGTCCAGGAGGTCCCTCAGTGGGCCCTTCCTCCAAGCCTGCCCAGTGACGGGTTGAGGGGTGTCGCCCCCAACCTCATCACTCCTCCCCGGGTTCCCCCCATGGGGGGACGGTTCCACCACTTCTTTTCTGCCTGGTCCGCTAACACCACGGACCGCTGGGTGATAGAACTCGACGGCAAGGGTCTGCCTCTGGAATTTGAGCAGTTCACTCCCTATCGAGCCGTTGCACCACGGGGGGCTATGGGTTCCACAGCCTCTCTGTCAGCTCATCGAGCAAACACTGCCTTGCTCCTCCAGAAGGAGGTGATCAGCGAGGTGGCGGACCCTCCTCCAGACCCAGGGTTTGTGTCCCGGTACTTCCTGGTCCCAAAATGGATGGGGGGTTGGCACCCCATTCTCGACCTGCACGACCTGAACAAGTTCCTAAGGCCTTGCACCTTCAGGATGGTCACTCTGGCTCAGATCATTCCATACTTAGAACCAGGCATGTGGTTCTGTTTTCTGGACCTTCAGGACGCGTTCTTTCATGTCCCAATCCGTCCATCTCATCAGCGATTCCTCCACTTCAGAGCAGAGGGATCTCTTTATGAGTTCCGGACCGTGCCCTTCAGTCTCTCTCCAGCTCCCAGGGTCTTCACCAAATGCATGGCAGTGGTGACAGCATTCCTGCGGTACTGAGGGGTCTGGGTGTACCCTTACCTGGACGACTGGCTGACTGCAACCCCCTTCAGGCTGGAGGTGGAGCGGTCCAGGGATCTGGCCCTCCAGGTCTGCTCTCAGATTTGCCTCCTCATCAATGAGGCCAAATCGGAATTTGTGCCATCCCAGGTGATTCAGTTCATCAGGGCAGAGCTTGACTCTCTTCGAGCCACAGCCCGGCTCCCGGCGGACAGGGCTGAGGTCTTTTCCTCTTTTGTCCAATAATTTCTGGTTGGGCAACTGCGCCCTGCCCGGGACTTCCTGCGCCTCCTGGGCCTCATGGTGGCCTGCACCAGCGTGGTCCATTGGGCCCGCTGGCATATGCTTCCCCTGCAATGGGGCTGTCAGCCACTGTCCCAGCGCTCCGGGCCTCTGGACTAGCCGGTGACAGTGACCCAGGAGATGTGGGACGGCCTCCAATGGTGGCTCGTCCCAGCTCATCTGTAGAAGGGTATCCTGTTCATCCACCCCGAGCCGACGGTCACTCTAATGACCGATGCCTCTCTGATGGGTTGGGGTGCCCATCGGGGGAGCTCAGAGCCCACAGCCTCTGGTCTCCTCAGGAGTCTCAATGTCACATTGACCTGCCGGAGCTTCGAGCAGTTCGACTAGCCCTCACTGCCTTCGCTCCGTTTGTATGGGGTCAGGTGGTTCAGGTACAGACGGACAACACCACGACCATGTACTACCTCAACCATCAGGGCGGGATGCACTCCTTGCCTCTGTGCAAGGAGGCTCTCCGCATCAGGTCTCTCATCATCAGCCTGGAGGCGGATCTCCTAGCCATCCATGTGGCAGGAGCCTCCAACAGTCTGGCCGATGCCCTCAGCCAGATAGGCGCTGCATCTCATGAGTGGTCTCCCCTGCCGGAGGTAGTACAAGATCTGTTCTCCCATTGAGGCTACCCTCAGGTGAACCTGTTCACCTCCAGGGAGAATGTGAAGCTGAAGCTGTTTCACGCCCGCCCCCCTCAGCAGGGTTCACTGCAGGGGGATGCCTTTTCGAGGCCAAGGACCTGGGGCCTCTTCTACACCTTCCCTCCATTTTCCTTGATCCACAAGGTGCTTCTCAAGGCAAAGAGGGACAAGGCGCAGGTGATTCGGGTAGCCCCAGACTGGTTCCACCAGTTCTGGTACCCAGATCTCCTCAGCCTCAGCTCCAGGCTCCCAAGGCAGCTTCCAGCCTGCCCAGATCTGCTCTCAGTCGACAAGGGGAAGGTTCTCCATCCGGACTTTCAATCCTTGCACCTGATGGTCTGGTTCCTGAGCGGCTAGAGTTCTAGGCCTTGGGTCTTTCCGACGATGTCCTCAACCTTGTTGAGGCATCCCATAAGGAGGCGACCAGGAAATGCTATACCTTCAAATGGAAGAGATTCTCCATTTGATGTCAGGACAAGGGGTTGGACCCTTCTTACTGTTCCTTGGCTAGCATTCTGGACTACCTGTTTTCCCTTTCTCAGCTAGGGCTTCAGTTGACGACCCTTAAGGTGCACCTGGCAGCCATCTCTGCTTACCAGGCGTGGGCCGGCATGCAGTCAGTGGTGCAGGAGAAGGTGGTCGTGTGCTTTTTCAAAGGCCTTGATCATATATCCCCTCCGGTGCGAGAACCTCCGCCTCCGTGTGATCCACTGCTGGTATTGGCTAAGCTCATGGGCAAGCCATTCTAACCGATGCACAGGTGTGACATCTCTCACCTGTCGTGGAAGACTGCCTTCTTGGTAGCTATTACGTCAGCCAGAAGGATGGGAGAGCTCCAGGCACTTTCCATCGAGTCTCCTTATCTGGTCTTCCACAGGGACAAGGTTGTCCTTCGTCCCCACCCGAAATTCCTTCCAAAGGTGGTGTCGGACTTTCACCTTAACCAGGTGCTGACTCTGCTGGTGTTCTACCCCAATCACACCTCGGAGGCCGAATACAGGCTCCATACTTTGGACCCCAGAAGAGCGCTCTCTCACTGTAAGGAGCGAACAGCTAAAGTTCGGGGAGAGGTTCACCAGCTGTTTGTCACCTACGCTGAAGCTGCACCTGGCAGACCTGCAGCCAAGCAGATGAGAAGCAGGTGGGTCACCTCCTGCATAGATCTCTGCTATAAGTTGGTGGGCATGAAGCCTCCCAAAGGGATAAGAGCTCATTCTACCCGCCATACCGCTGCTTCGGTGGCTGCTTCTAGGGACGTCCCTATCCAGGAAATCAGCAGGGCTGCTACCTGAAGTCACACCTTCATTTCCCATTACCACATTGACCTAGAGTCACGCCGGGATGCTGGTTTTGGGACCTCAGTTCTCCCGTCCTTATTCCCTTAGTAGGGGGTGTGCGCCTTGCCTCCCTCCTCCCAGACTACTACGAGGAGTCTGCCACAAAGTGTGGATTGAACAACACATCCACGTCCCTAGAAATACAGGTTACTAACCTGTAACAGGAGTTCTAGGAGTGGTATATGTTGTTCATCCACATGACCAAACTGACCTCCCCGGCTTCGACGCACAACCTGGCTTCCAGCGGGCTAGATCTGGCATCTTGGGGCAGAGCCGAGGGTTTTACCACCCAGGTGGGTGGGAGGAGCCAGCCTGAAGACCTTCCGGCAAGGAACCTGCCACAAAGTGTGGATGAACAACATATACCATCCCTAGAACTCCTGTTACAGGTGAGTAACTTGTATTTTTAAGACACACACTGTCTATATAGATCAAAGAAACAAAGCTGGCCATCTTCTGGCCCTTAAGCTTCGGAAGCAGGAGGAGTCCAGACTGGTTACTTCTATTTCTCCCCTTGTTGGTAGTGGGCCCTTAACATCCCCTAAAGAGATTGTGACGGAGTTTGAAACATTTTATCGGCAGCTCTACGATCTTCCTGATCGCAGTCCCACACAGATTGAGATACAGGACTACTTATCTAGTATCCCCCTTCCAACTCTTAACCTGGAACAGCAAGCCCAGCTATCTACCCCATAACAGTATCTGAAGTGTCAGGCATACGATCCCTCTCATTAAACAAAGCTCCAGGACCGGATGGTTTTCCATCTAATTTCTACAAAACATTTGAAAAAAGAACTTGCTTCCATACTCCACTGCCTATTTAATTACATCTGTATAAAAGGGCTCGTAGATTTTACTCTTTTGGAAGATAT
The DNA here is from genome assembly GCA_016271365.2 of Neoceratodus forsteri. Classification (NCBI taxonomy): domain Eukaryota; kingdom Metazoa; phylum Chordata; order Ceratodontiformes; family Ceratodontidae; genus Neoceratodus; species Neoceratodus forsteri. Next base: position 1,100,932,346 of record CM057450.1, on the reverse strand, counting down.
TATTGTGGGTCTGCCGAAGCCTGGTAAGGCTAGAGATAAAGTGTCCAATTATCGGCCAATTTCACTGATGAATTAGACATTAAGTTGCTGGCTAAAATTTTGGCCTCCTGGATAGCCAGTGTTTGGGAGAAACTAATCAGCCTGGAACAAATTAGGTTTGTTGGTGGTAGAAATCCTTCTGACAGTTTCCAAAAACTGACCCACATCTTCTCTCCGTAGCCAGACCTTCTGACGGCACTTGTCTGCCTGGATGCGGAGAAGGCCTTTGATAGGGTTAGTTGGGCCTTCCTCTTTGAAACATTGGCCAGATTTGGCTTCCCTTTTAAATTTATTTCCTTGACTAGATCTCTCTACTCTAAACCAAGCACTAGGATCTATTGTAATGGGATTTTCTCCGCCACTTTCCCACTATTCTCTGGAACGAGACGAGGCTGCCCTATGTCACACTTACTGTTCAACTTGTACTTAGAACCACTGCTCTGACAGTTACATCTGTCTCCTAGTCTAATTGGTATTACAATTGGCCCATTTGACTTAAAGCTGTCTGTTCATGCAGATGACATCTTGCTGCATGTCACTGATCCAATCAAGTCTATTCCACATGCTCTGGAGATAACAAAAAAGTTTGGCTGATTCTCTAACTATAAGTTGAACCTAAGGAAGACTGAAGTCATGCCCCTAAATCCTCATGTTAATAAGATAGCGATAGAGACCCTTGATATGACTTGGTCCAGTAAACTTACGTATTTAGGAATTATCCGCACCTTCCAATTATCTTTTGCGGAAGCTTAATTTGGACAACCTTCTCACAACTATCCAACAAGACCTAATTAGATGGACTCCCCTCTACCTTTCTCTACAAGGAAGAATTAATGTTATCAAAATGAATGTTTTGCCTCGATTATTTTATCCACTTAATATGCTGAATATTCACCTCCCTTTGACCTGGTTCTGTAAACTCCATGGTCTTATTTCTAAATTCATAAGGAACAACAAGCCTCCAAGGAGGGCATACAATCATCTATGTATTCCAAAATTCAAAGGGAGACTTAAACTCCCTAATTTTTTACCACTATTTTCTGGCCAGCCACATGGCTAAATACCTGTGATGGGAAATATTCCCTTCTGCCCCGGATGTTCCCCAGTATATCCCTATATGGTTACAACTTGAATGCTACATCATTAAAGATACGGGATTGTCGCCCTCTAGTTTCTGCTATACGCTTCCTCAAAAGCTGCTGACTGCACTGCAAAAAACGGTTTTATATACATCAATTTAGAGTCCATAATCAGTTATGCAAGTCTCTCAAATATGAAAATCTTAGGGCTATTTCGCAACCGCTGTTTTGTAACTCCAACCTCATGGTGGGGGGCAAACCCCTGTTTCCACATAACTTAAATATGGCTAGGCAGACTGCTGTATGAGACTTAATGAGCCAAGGTGGGGTTGTGTCAGTGTCAGAGATATTGGTCCAATTTCACTTACCGTCAAAATACTCCTTTTTCATTTATCAAATCAGGCATGTCTTACTAAAATGGTTTGGAACAGGCCCAGGGGACAGCACCTTTGGGGACACCTTGTGTGAATTCCAAGCATTGGCTTGGCAGCCTCATGCTGACTCTTGCCTAGCTGCAGCCTTGCACTCTAAACTTAATTCTGACTGGGTGGACCATTCCCAATATTGGGTGGACACTCTTCCCAATGCCTGGCTTAACTGGGAAAAACTGTGGCAAGGGATCTACCAATATACTGCAAATGATAAACTTTGACTGATGCAGTTTTATGTATTACACAGTATGCATCTTACCCCAGCGAAACTATACCGTATGGGCAGGCTCCCATGCACGGCCTGTTTTAGGTGCGGGCAGCAACAAGGTTCCCCACTGCATATATTCTGGGAGTGCCCCAGGGTTGCCTCCTTGTGGTCCTTAATAAAGTCCAAGGCAGACCCATTCTTGGGGATACAGAACCTATTCACCCCACAAATTTGCATTGTTGGGGACTATTCTGCAGTGGAAGTGAAGGAAAGGAGTTACTATATTAATCTTACATCGCTTACTGTGAAAGACCTGGTACTAAGGCACTGGAAGAACCAGACTATGATTACTTTCTTTCTTACTTCTAAGGGGCTAGCAGGGTATTGTTTTTGGTGCTGCTGGATGTTTGTAAACTGATTTGGTGGCTGTAAGTGGGGCTCATTTTGTGGGTGTTTCACTGTGTAACAGACTGCGCTGGTAGAGGCCTATTTCTTCTGATTTAAAACCTATTTGGTGGGATTTGCTTGGGCCTGGTTCTTTGGCTGCTGGGCTTGGAGGAGACACAGGGCTGATACACTCTCTCGAGTCAGGTGTCTGCCCAGGACCCACCCTCCCCACCCCTCCCTCCCAGAAGTCTGTAAATTTATGGGGAACACCTGCCCTGCAATTGAGAGAAAAGGCTGCAGGTGCAGCTCATGTAGTTCTAGCCACTCGGGTAGGATTTAAAGGCTGGGAGAGGAGCTTTGGGAGTTGTTCATTTCCTTATAAGTTTAATGTGTTGTACTGCACCTAGTAACAGGGTTAATGGTGTACAGTGGGACTGTCTGTAAGATTAGTGGGTGACCTGATGAGGCAGTAGGGTATCTTGTACTAGGGGGGAACCTGGTGGCTCACCCAAGGAAACCTATTTGGAAGGGGATGGAACCACACATCATTAGGGCCGGCATCTTTGGGAGGGTGGTGGGGTGCACAGGGTGTGGAGCAGCCATGATACTGGACTGGGCTTGGAAGTTCGGTGGTTGCCCAGTGTACTACCAGCTAGCACAGCTTAGGGAGGAGGTTGCGGAGATCAGGAGAAAGCTGGGGGAAGGGGGGTGGTATGGTTGGGAAGGGACTGGGAATCTCCCAGGGTTGCACCAAGCACTGGGGTGGGGGGCATAGGAAAGGAGTGCAGGAGAATACTCAAGGGTCACATAGGAACCTGGCAGAGGGGTCCAAAAGGACACTACCAAGGAAGCAGGCAGGAAACTGGGGCCCTCACAAAGGGGGGACTGAGGGACAACATTCTCAGGGAAGTAGGCAGATGGCCAGGGCTGGACAGAAGGAAGCAAGGCGGGAGGTGGATCAGACCTACACTCAGTAAACCGCTTCACCCTCTTCTTCTGCTCAAGGATGAGGGGGTGATGTAGCCATGACAGGGGTAGTTAGAGATGGAAAGGGGGGAGGCAGGGATGAACAGCAGGAAGAACAGGGGTGGACCTGGAATGCAGGAGAATGGGGGGAGCAGTGAATCAGAGCAGGAGGGGCAGGGGGAAGAGGGAGGAAAGCGCAAGGAGAAGGACCAGTTGGGAGGAAAGGTAAAGGAGAAGGACCACAAGTACAAGGAGGATTCAGTAAAGGATGCTAAGGGTTTAGGCCAGGGGAGCACGACTACCAAGGAGGAACTAAATGGAGACAGGAAGGAAGGAGGATGAGCCAGGCTAGTTTAGCAGATGGGGAGAAGGACCAGTTCTGAGCAGTGAGGGAGAATTAGCAAGGTACAGAAGGATACCAGGAGGAGGAGAGGCAAGATTGAGGAGGGGGTGGCCATGGTAAATAAGGAGGGGGTGGCATGTGGCACTCAGAAAGGGGGAGGAACACGAGAGCCAGCTGGGTGGAGGGGCCTGTAGAAAGGATGAGGGACATGGAGGGGGGGGGAAATGGAGGAAAAGGAGTGGTCAGAGTGCTCCTGCTGGGGATCTATGATCAGGGGTATCAAATGGGATAGGGAGGAGAAGCCTGGCCAGTTAGAACAAGATGCTTGGCTGGACCACTGGTTCACAGGCTAGCACGAGGTATAACTGCTGGCAAAGGATTATGGGGTTCCCCAGACATACTGGTCCACCTGGGTACAAATGACATTGAGGAAATAGCGAGCTAGAGATACAGGCAAGATTCAGGGAGCTCGCCAGGGTCTGTCATGACATAGGATGCACAGTTTCCTCTCAGAAATCCTGCCAGTGCCAAGGGCTAGTGGGGAACACAAAAGGAAAATTAGGGAGATAAACCAGTGGCTCAGGGGAGTGTGGAGGCCAGAGGTAAGGGGTTGATGGGGATTGGGGAGACCTGGGAGGATAAGGAGCTGTATGCTAGAGATAGACTACATCTCAATTTCTGAGGGAGGAATCCTTAAGTTGAAAATAGAGGGGTCATTGGTGAAAAGTGGGTTTAAACTTGTGAAGGGGTGGGATGGGAGAAAGGCTGTCAAGGGGTGCTACAAAGGGAGGGACTGTCTCGCCTGGGCTGGGGACCAGGAGGATTGCAAGAAAAGGCCAATCATGTGCAGACCAGGGAAACAGAATCCCCATGGGAACATGAGCAGGGAAATGGAACTATAAGGAAAGGGTGGAAGGTAGTCCTGCTAAATGCCAGGAGCTTGGAAATAAAATGCCTGAGCTCCAGGCAATGCTAACTGAGGGAGCAGTGGATGTGGCAGCGGTCACTGAGACTTGGGCCACTGCAAGACATGACTGGGACCTGAACCTGGAGGGATACATCATGTTCAGAAGGACAGGGAGAGGAAGGGAGGAGGGGTAGCAATGATAGTCAAAACTGCACTGGCATAGGGGGAGTAGAGGAGGCGGAGGGAACGTGGAGGCGATTGGGTCACCTTGATAACAAGGGGGGCAAGAGAGTAAAAATAGGAGGATATAGACCCCCTGCCCTGGCGGAGGAGCTGGAGGACGGTCTGGTGGCAGATGTTAGGAGAAACTGCAGACTGGGCAGAGGAACAGTGGTGGTGTGGGGGACTGAAACATGCCAGGAACAGACTGGAGACTATGGACATCCTCTGTGACCAAGGAACAGAGGTTGTTGGATCTTCAAGACGCCACCTCAACTCAGCAGGTGAGGGAACCGACTAGGGAGGCACGGGTACTGGATGTGGTCCTGGCAGACAGTGACCAGATTGGGGCCTGGAGGTAAGGGACCCATTGGCGGGAGTGACCATGCCACGGTCTGGTTCTGCCTGGACCCAGGAGGGGTAGAAGGCTGCACAAAGACGGAAGTAACCCGACTCAGGGGGCAGGATTTTAAGGAAATGGGAAGGATCCTTAGTGAGCATTTGATGGGATTGGGTCAGACTATGGACGCTGATAGTAGGTGGAAATCATCATGAGAGGGTGCAGAATATACCAGCACCTGTGCAAGAGTAAGACGAAATGCGGTGGGGCCAAAAACCTGTTGGTGGACCAGGAGGGTCCAGGAGGTGGTGTGGGAAAGAAAGCGGCCTAAGCAATTCAAGTGCTCAAGGAGTGAAAGGGATCGAGGGGAGTACAGAGCTGATGGCTGAAGGGCCACTAGAGTGGTGAGGGTGGCTAAGGCAAGGAAGGAGCAGAACCTGGCAGGGAAATTAGAGAGGAACAAGGGTTCTTTAGATACATTGGGGAAAAACAGAAGGGTGAAGGGCAGATTAACGGGATTAAATCAGGAGATGGGCACAGATCCGGGGGAGCAGACTGAGGTACTAAATGAGTACTTCACCTCAGTTTTTACCAGGAAAATGGGGTGCTGCACCATACATGGGAGAAGACAGAGATACTGAGGAGGGGGGACCCTCACCGACCGGGCAGGTCTGGGGAGAGGGAGGCATCACTGGCAGGTGGGAAGAGGGCTAAGCAGGAGAAGGTACGGAAGTGGAAATCACAGCAGAGAGAGGAGGGAAGCCTCAGCTCCCTTTAAGACGGAGAAAGCACAGCGCGGATAAATTACATCCCAGAGTGTTGAAGGAACTTGCAGATGTCCTGGCAAAACCCCTGGCAGAGCTTTCACCATCTCTCTGAGGACAGGGTGGTGCCCCAAGACTGGAAAGTGGCACATAGGTGCCTATCCACAAGGGGGGATCAAGGGAGGTGGCAGGGAACTACAGGCCTGTCAGCCTGACCTCGTGGTGGGCAAGGTGATGGAGGCATTGTCAAGGAGAGGCTAGGGGGACCTGGATAAGTCAGGTGCCTGGACAATAGACAGCATGGATTCATCCAAGGGAAATCGTGTCAGACAAACCTGGTGGAGTTCTATGACTGGGTGACAAGTGCCTGGACCTGGGTAGACCAGTGGATGTCCTCTTTCTAGACTTCAGCAAGGCATTTGACCTGTTCCTCACGTGGGCCTGTTGGATAAGCTGGGAGAAATGGGGTGGGGAACCAGATGATCAGATGGATAGGCAATTGGCTCCAGGACCGGACCCAGAGGGTCGAAGTTGTGGATAGTCTCATCCACAAGGAGGGTCATTAGTGGTGTCCCACAGGATCAAGTCCTGGGCCCTCTTCGTTCTCACGTATCTGACATATAAGGACAGGAATCAGGAGTGAGATGAGTCTCTTTGGCGGATGACTCAAACTGAGAGGTGGTGGATGGGAGGAGGGAGGGTCGCCCCACAGGGGACCTGGAGGCTCTGGAAAGATGGTCTAGAAAGGGAAGCTGAGGTTCAATGCAGGAAATGCAAGGTACTCACCAGGGGGCCAGAAACCCAGGTCAAGTGTACACCCTGGGGGTGGGGAATACTACAAGTCTCGATGGCTGAGAGGGACCTGGGGTGGTGGTGGATGTCAAGATGAACAACTCTGAGACTTGTAGGAGGGCAGCAGCCAAGGCCAACAGGATGCTGGGATGCATCCAGGGGATCACCTCCAGAAGGAGGGAAGTGATACTCCCTCTGTATAACTGCTTGGTGAGGCCACACCTGAGTACTGCGTGTAGTTTTGGAGGCCACACTTAAAGCGGACATTAACCTCTTGGAGAGGGTCCAGAGGAGGGCAACCAAAATGATTTGGGGCTTGGGGACAGAACCTATGAGGAGAGGCTCAAGAGCTAAATATGTACACATTGGAAGAGAGAAGGGACCAGGGAACATGAGAGGTCTTTAGGTACATGAAGAGGGTAAATAAGGAGGAACAGTTGGGGTGCTTGAAGGAAGGAGGAAGGGGCCACTAGAGGGCATGGCTGGAAGCTGAGGGGGAAGATTCAGGGAGAAAGGAGGAGGTGTTACTTCACTGAGAGGGTGGTGGAGCCATGGAATGCACTGCCTAGGGGCTGGTGGAGGCAGAGACAGTGGAGGGGTTCAAGAGGGGTGGGACAGGTACAGGGAAGGGTCTGGAAGCAAAATCCAATGCAGCAAGAATATCCGGAACTGGGAAGGGAGAAGCCAGAGAAGGCGAGGGGGACAGCAAGGTCAGCACCCAGGTTGGGGACTGACCAAACGAGCAGACACGAAAGACCATTAGGCCTATTCTGCTGGCATTTTAGTATGTTAGTACTTATCAGGAATAGCTTAAAGATTTGCTTTGTAACTTGAGGGTAGAGAAATCCATTGCTAGTCTTAGAAATAAGATGTCCCGATATCGGACAAGATGGGAGAAATTCCATACCTTGTGGTCAATTGGTTCTGTGCCCTGAATTGGGCTGGGATGTTCCTTCACTTTGTTAGGGCAGAGATCTGTTCTCGTTGCTAAGGCTTTTGGCCTTTTACAACTAGTACGCAATGGGAACTACTCAAGTAAGGACACCTAATTTTCGGAAATTGATATCTTAAGAAACACATGATTTTTCAGACAGTGCTTCTCTTGGATATGGCTCCTTGGGGTGGGGTGGTCTGAGGGGGGTTTGTTGGGGATTTAAGGGGAGATGGGAGGGGTATGGGGTAGGAACAGTTGTTAATTCCTTGTAATATGTACTGACCTGCCAATTGTGTGACCCTTTGTATTACATACTGTATTATCTGATTGTGTGAAATTTGAATAAAGTATATTAAATTTCAACAAAGATTTACATCAGGCTTGGACAGGACATCATGTGCAAGCGGAGTGTCACCCTCAGGCACAGAAAGCATTAGACTTGGAAAGAATGTCTGACTCAGGTGGAGTTCTCAGGCAATGCATGAGGCTCAGGCAGAGCGTCAAGCAGTACAGTGCAAGCCACCATGATGGTCCACAGCCTAGGGGGCAAGACATACAAGGAGAGGCTGCACCACTTGAAAAGAGGAGGGAACATGGTTACATGATCGAGACATACAAGAACCTCCATGGGATAAATGGGGTGGAGGCCAAGACACTTTTCTACTTGAACTCAAATACAAGGGTGAGGGGGAACTCACTAAAACTTGCAGGGGGAGTTTTAAAAGGGATGTCTACAAGCAGGATTTCATGGAAAGAGTGGTGGATAAGTGGAACAAACTGACAGAGGAGGCAATACAAGCCAAATCAGTGATCAGCTTCAAGCAGGGATGGGACAGGTATATGGAATTAGTCAGAAAAAAGGGGGGTGCAGAAACAAAGGGGAGGGATGCCCACTAGAGCCAGTGCAGAGTAGGTAAGTACAGCAGGGTTGGCAGACTAGATGGGCCAACGTGCCCTTTTCTGCTGTCATTAACAATGTATCTATGTAAGCTCAGGTGGGGCATCAGACTTGAGAAGGGAGTCATGCTCAGACTAAGTGATGCTCGGGCAGGGTATCAGGTTTGAGCAGGATGTCAGGCTCTGGCAGACCCTGCTCGAGCAGGGTATCAGGTTCACGTGCACAGGGTATCAAACTTAGGCAAATGCCTGCACTTACATTTGCAGTTTTTTTGGGGCTGGGACTCTTACTCTGACAGGATCCGTTTCAGGCTGTGGCCAATGTTTGCACTTTTTTGTGCTTTTTACGACTGCCTTCATTCTGCATTGGACCATTACATACAATACACTACATTATACATATTCACCCAGTAGCAAGCTGATGTTGAACATCTCTGCAATACGTCAGTATCACTTTGCTGTTTACCTTTCCTGTACTGCTAAAATGCAAGCAATGTTCACTTCCCCGCTAATACAATAGCACCTTGGGATTGTCTGTATGAAAGACATGGAAACCAAAGATTTGGCCTAGTTGTTAAGAGTGTACTGGTAAAAACCTGTAGACCAAGTTCAAGTTCCACTACTGCACCATACTCAAAGAAGTGACTTATCTCAGTCTCCCAAATGGACAAACACAGAGCAGTGAACCTAAGCCTATGTCACACTAGTACCACTTTCTCAGGGTTACTCTGCCTACACTGCATTGGCAGCACTACTCTCTATCGCCTCCTGTACTTAACTGTACTATTTTTGGTCAAGAATGAGCTGAAGCTCATTTTCAGATGCACTGTGGGAGCACTGGGAAGTTAAGGGGCTTGCTCAGGGCCAAAGTATATGCAGCTGGTAGCTGTGGGATTCAAACCCTGGTCTTCAGGTCTGCAGCTCACTGCTATTCTGTTCATGCTGCTAAGCAACAGCCCTGACCCCTTCCTCTCCAGCCCCATTACCAGACTTCCCTTAACTCCAACTTCTGCATGACTTTCCCTCATGGAAGCGACAGCTGAGCTCACCCTCCCTGCTGCAGATCAGGATCCAAATCCAGAAGGCCAACATCGCCGGTGCTGGGTCTGTAAGAGGATGGTTCATCATCCTGATTGGGCTGGGGATTTACAGTGCTTTTCACCAATTTCCCCGGACACAGGCTTTCTAGGGTGTGCAAGCTCATGGCCAATAGTGTATGGAGCATTTTACAGTGGTATTCCCCTGACCTGTATGCCACTCCAGATGCACTGCCACCTGTGGTCACCCAGGTGGCAGTACAACACTGGAGCTGACTCCCCCCCCCTTCCCCAGAGGAGAGTGATCTCAATCCCCATGGCTGGCCCCTGACGACCAAGGCTCGTTTTCAAACCCAGGTCACCAGCGTTGGGAGTGGTAGCACTACCATTGTGCCAATGGGCTGGCTGCATCTCAGCATGCTTAAGCAGTATACTTTACTGCTGCCCTGGATTACAAAGTGCCTAGGGTAAATTAAGGGCACTATAGAAACCCCAAAATTCATATAAATGCTCCCAAGACAATTTATAAAAAGTAATGAGGGGCTAACATTAATGGCATTCTATGAACTAACCAAACTGTTTAAATGTGCAGATAAGCACATACTGAAACAACAAAAGAGAAGAGAAAAAATAAAACTTTTTCAACTAAATAAAAGTTATCAAAGCAGGACCCAAAAACACTGTTTGCCAGCTACTGTCTCCAAATAACCACGTGTGTAGCAGGGCAGAGACAGTGAAAGCAGACAGTCTATGTGTTTGCACTGTTTTCTGCAATCACATGATGTCCACTTCACTCTGGACCACTGGATCGTGAGACTAAGGGCTTCTCTCAAGATCCGTCAAATAAAACTCAGAAACTATGCAGGGGATCTGGTGCCCCGGCATCCTTTCCAGTAAAACATACTAGGTACGTCTTTATAGCCATGTACTTTAGTGCCCTGAGCCATTCACTGTATGGCACAGGGCACTAAAGGGGTTAACTGGGGTCTGTTTAAAAAGGAATGACATGTCAAGTTGGTCTGTCAGTGCAGTAGTAGGGATACTGCTCACAATGTTGACAACCTGGGTTTGGGAACAAGCCCAGGTTGCTGGGGAGCCAACTGGGGAGGGGGGGCTTGAACATCCCAAAGCAGGGTGGCTCCCTGCACTGCTGCGTGAGTGCTTCCTGTAGAAGCACAGGAAGCGCAGTTATGTGCAGTCAGCGGAAGGGTTGGGGAGTCAGCTGACTTGCGCATGCCTGTTGAGCTGCCGACTCGGGAGGGACTGGAATAGTGCAAATCCTGGCCAGCATACAGACTGACTCCAGCATCTCACATGCCCCACACCAGCTGTGACTGGGCGTTGCTCCACTGTGGATCCAGTTATCGCCAGGACCTGGTCCCACCCCGGCATCCTCACCTTGGGGGCTACAACACTGGGCAAACAGAGTGGGTAAAGTCCTGGATATGGCAGGGTGATGGGCATGTGTACGCTGATGGGGCACTTGCTGAAGTTGGGGCCAAAAGAGTAACTAAAAAAGTGGTAGTGTGGGGCTATAAAAGGGGAAGTACACCCAAGTTTTCATAGTTCCACTTTAATCCGAAGTACTTATTTTTAGACCCTTTTCCCTTTGCAGAATGAGCTTTACCTTTTTTATTGTGGCTTTTTCTGAAGCACAAAGCATCTTGTAGGGTGCAACCTGTAAATAAACACCTTGGTCGAAGGGTGCTAAACCTTCCTAATTCAGTGATATGCAAAAACAACACAGCCAACATGATGAATGCACATTATACAATAGGCATTAAATCCAACCACAAATCTTATAATCTCATTGGCTACCTGGCAATCCTCCCTCATTGTAAAAGCTACAATCACCCCATGGGAAGAGGTGCCAGGCAGCCTCTCGAGCTATCACAGACCCAAAAAATCACTGCAAGCCCCACCTTGCTCTACACCCGCCGCCATATACACGGCTCACTAACAAACGCGCCTCGGAACACAAAAACACCACTCCGACCAAAAAAAAAAAACAAATAAAAATGGGTACCACATTCACCTTAATAGATGAAATGGAGCTAGAAGAAATGCTCACCGGCCTAGAAGATCAACCTCCCGAAGCTCCACTGCAACAAACTTCTGCCTGCAATGAACTCTCTAGCTCTTTCTCAGCATCTCAACAGGCTCCTCACTCAGAACTCGATGCTGCACTGCCAGATCAAAGGAACCGTGCTGAAAACACTCCCTCACTGGCGTTCCTTCAAGCAACTCCCCTGCGCACATCACAGCAACTGGGCCGCCCACAATTAAAGCCACACAAAAGAAAAGACGTTTAAATATCAATGAAACCACCCTAACAACTCTAGAAATTAATCGCAATGAAGAAACTACTTTAAAACAAACAAGGTGGGCAGTAAACGTATTACAAGACTCTCAGAAAATAACTTACAAATACATTTTCAAACTATACCACTGCCAGAATTAACACACTATACTCAGAATGTTTTACAGCTCTCCAAGAAATGCATCTGGACAACAATATGTCCTTAGTAGCTATATAGGTCTCAGGGCAGGTATCAACAGATTTCTGAATGACCACCCCCATAAGCCGCAATATAAACATTATCACAGATACTGAATTTACAATATCTAATAATGTATTTAAAGGAGTTGCAAACACATATTGGAAGGAAGGACAAGATCAACAATCTCACCACCCCCCACTCAGCCACAATGAACTCATTTTTCTCAGAAATTCTGAAGCTTTGTCTCCGAACACTGCAAAAGGACAGCTGAATAAAGTCTGGCTAGATCTCTAGCTACACCTAGCAAGAAGAGGAAATGAAGGAGTACGACACTTCACCCCATCATCATCTGAAATAAAAACAGACACCCAAGGGAAAAAATATGTAACAAAAACATACAACGAAGAAACAAAAAATCATAAGACATATAATGACCCAACCAGACAATCACTCCGAGGCTTCATGTATGAGCAACCTAATGCCCCCCTCTGTCCTGTCCAAAGCTTCATGAAATACATATCAAAACTTCCAGAAAATGTTCCAGCACTGTTCTGCCACCCAAAGAAACAGCCACAACATATCCTAGATAACTCCTCAACATGATACACACAAGATCCATTAGGAGTAAACACACTAGGAAAAATGTTGCCAAAAGTATGCAACGAAGCAGGCCTCCAACAACTTTATACTAACCATTCTCTACGAGCAACGGCAGTAACATTATTATCAGAAGCAGGACTAGAAGCCCACCAAATAATGTCGATCACAGGACATAAAAACAAATCATCATTGAGAAGTTATTGGAGACCTAACCCACAAGACCACCAGACATGCAGAGCCATTATTGCAGGCTGCAAGCCCACCACATCAGCAGCTCTCGCACAACAGAAGACTCCAGCTACAGCCACTCAAGAAAACCAAAACTATCTCGAAGACTACCAAGAAGAATCAACAAGTACAAACTTCAACCCAACAAACCAAAACCAACTACTTATAGAAAACCAAGTATTCCAAATCTCCAGCCCACCGCCCACAAAAAGACCTGCCAAACTGAAACAGACAACCTACATCTGTCAGCAAACAACTCCATCCACGCAATCAGAAACTCTACATCCAGACATACAGTATATGAGCTACCATCAAGCCAAATCCAGTTCTTTCAGCAAGAAATCCTACTAGAAGTTAACACTCCACCAACAGTGTCCCAGTTACACAGCTCTCCACACAAACTGGGAACGCCACAACTAGCGAACAAAACTCAAGCCACTGAAGCACCATCTATGGAAACTGCAGAAATGACTACAAAACGTACCACAGATCATGAATATCCTGCACCAAGCATGAGTCATTTTATAAATTATGGCTCCATTAACTTCTAACATGCCGCCTACTGCACGGAAATGATCTGCAACATACTCAACTACCTACAGCAACAGGTAACCCCAAATTAATTCAAAACTACCGCTCCTTCCCTCCCCAAATAAACCTTACTTAAAACCATTCTCTTCTCTCTCTCTACAGCAAACAAAAAATCTTCCTAAAAAGAAAAACTGGCACCAATCCACCAGATGACAACCACCAACAAGCCTCTACAGCATAATAAACAATGAACTAATGGACTAAATATAGGATAGTGCATGAGGAACAGTTGACAACAGGGCTATTCTTTCACCGAGTTGGCACTATGACAACGGATTACCTCAAGAGCGCAGCCTGAGAGGTAATCCATCGTCATAGTGCCAACAAGGTGAAAGATGCCCTGTTGTCAACTGTTCACCATGTAGCCTTTTTCTTTATAGTGCATAGTGGAACGCTGCTTTTTGGGGAAAAAAATCAGTTACTAGAAGGAAAAAATAATTTTACATTTTGAACGCTTTCGCTTTGACATTTTAACTGCTTAAGAACTTTACATTGTGAACGCTTTAACGCTAAACATTAGTACTGCTGCCGACATTGTTGCTTTCCTGTGTCTTGTCTATGGAGTGAGCCCTAACTGTCAAATGCTGCTCGAGATATCAGGTGACGCTCGCAGTACAGTAGAAAACATCATTCTGTTGCACTGCGAACGTCACTAGTGTGTGACTACAAGGTTTCGAAAACGATGGATTTCGGTGGAGAACGACGTTCCACCATACACTATAATACAGTTATTTCTTCACCTAATACTTTAATAAAAACACTTGTGTTCCTCATTAAAAAAATAACCACAAAGTCACATTAAACAATCAACAGTTACTAACTTCATTTGTAACACGGCAATAATGGGAATGCCGAAATGGGGACCCGCGATTGGGTGAAGCGCATCACGAGGGCGAAGTCGGAGCGGGTATTAATCCAGCATACCTGCCGTGTTCAAAACTGAACTATCACCGTCAGCCAGACAGCTAGGTTAGCAGCACTGGGCAGAGGTGGGGATCGAGTCTCAGAGAGGCAAGTGTGGCACAGGGACAGGGAGACCAGCTAGACCCAGATGGAAACAGGGCGGGGGGAGAAGAAGCTGCTGCGCACAGGAGCAATAGGTAGCACAGTCAGCACCACACTTAGAAGCAGACGCAGTGGCTGACATTGGATGAGTCTCTGGGAAGCAAGGGGAAGTGACCCAGCCAACATGGTAATTTCCGAGCGAGCCGCACACCGCGCCGAGGCAGCTGTTCACCGCAGACCCCCAACGGCTGGTATGTCAGAAATACCCGCGTAGACCGCAACATTATTTGGACTGCCATGTGAGCCACACTGTTTTGTTTCAGTAGAGCTACTGAATGTTGTGACCGCATCAGCACATTAATGCTATTGTGTTAGACGGCTAGCAAGTGCAGTAAAAATCTGTGCTAAACAGACCGACTCCCTGTGTAATGTTGTTGTAACGATACGAAATAGTGTCCTCGTGACTCTGGTCGGGCGGCCCATGTTACAAGCGCATTAAGCCACTCAGACGGTGGCATCTAATGCAATTAATGCATGGTTGGGCTGTTGTTCACCCTCGGCCTCCGGCGCCACAACCCTCCCAACCATGCATTAATCCAGCATTAGATGCCACCTTCATCGTGGCTTAATGCTTACATATTTCTACATATTTATGCACTGTTACCAATGTTATTGTTCAATAAACTCCAATGACAAAATGGACTATTTTCTCTGGTGTAGTAACACTTTCACTATTTCTGCTATTTAAAATAAAACATAAATTATTAAAAATAAAAAATTACTAAACATAAAATATAAACGTATAATAGCAATATCCCACGAGAGGTTGTTGGTGATGCCAGGATTTACCCACCTCCTGGGGTGTTGTTCGGTCACGAGGCGCAGCCAACCAACAACACCTCAGGGCGTGGGTAAATCCTGGCATCATCAACAACCTCTCGTGCTATATTGCTTAATTATGAACTGGGGATCGAAAATATGTGAAGCTGATTGGCCGAGAGGTTTTTGAAGCCATGATGATATCGGGCTACATCATCACGGCTTCAGAAAACCTCCGGTCACCAGCCTCATCACTGACCATGCAGTGTTCTTCATCTCCTGCATTCCGGAGCGAGTCAGACTTCTAGTTGGCCGCTATTTTAAAAAACAAACAACAAAAAAAATGAACTCCCACCAGCTGCGCACACGACACAATTTAGCACAACGCAAGCCGTGGGAAAATACTTTCAAATCAGTGTGTCCAACAGCATGTGAGTGGCAGCAATGAACGAGTAAATTTTTTTCCTCTGAAAAGAACAAACCAGACACCCTCACTCGCACTCTAGTCATTCTCATCTCACACAAACCGAGGCTCCCCCACAAAAAGAAAGTCACGTGCCAGCCACATACAAAAACTGCCAGTCTTGACCCAGACATTTGTAACCGTTCTAATGAATCACACCAAAACTCTACCTTTTTCTCGTTCATAGGGCTATTCCATTAAACGCACCTGGCAGTGCCACACATCATTGGCTCAGCTCCCCAACTTCTCTCTCAGCATCCAATTTAGCGTACATTCTCCCACAACAAAAATAATATAAATAAAGTGCTGTGTGAATGGGGAACACTGAAAAAAAAAAAGAAAACTGCAATGGTAAGGTGTGGGTTACCCACTCACAAGAGCTCCACTTCCTCTCTCACAGCCAACAACAGCGCCACCTGCTGCCCAGAGCCCTCCAGGAACTATTTTATTTAAAGGTATTCCTCCAACAGCCCCAAACACATTTCAAAAATGTTTTAAAATGTTTCTTTTTGTTTTACTTTAAAAAATATTTAAACCACTTCATAATAGCAATAATGCACTCCAGGTTGTGGTATACCATGGGATATAGTCACTTCTCGGGTCGTTGGACGCACTCAGCCTGCGGCCTCATGCCCAACCACTAGTGCAGACGATATCCCATGATATACCACACCCTGTCAGGCATTATTGTTTAAACACCATGGCTTCCTTTTCCCATAGGGAAACCGGGCGTACTTCAATTATACACGAGTGTGTATAACGGCAAACCGCTAAAGCCATGCAAAGCTGTGCAATGCTGCTAATTGTACTAAATCGCGAAAGCTGCGCAAACAGTGCAAATCACCATTAATTATAAGATATATAAGTGGTGTTGTGAAAACTCGAAAGCATTACCTTGGGTAAAGATGCTTGCACAAACCTCGAGTTTCACTCGGGTTTATGTAGCATCTACCCTCGGGTGTTTAAACTTCTCATTACACACACACCACCCCATACATTATTCTATATTTATACTTATCAACTGTCCTTGATTATGAAGGTAGTCCCTCATTTTACACCTTAAAATTGTTCTATCCCTCATCCATCCTTCAAAAAAAGATGCTACCCACATGGCTAACATGCTGTAAATTCAGAGTTTAAAGCAGAAATTCATAATACTCTTAAGTTAACTCAAACTCAGAAATAAACGTTGTACAAGTAAAGGCAATGGCTGTCACAGTGTGCTGCTAAGCTTATTTATAGGGTTTACATGCCCATGTCAGAAGAGGAGTCCTTTACTATGAGTGCCAGTGTCTCACACTGTCCCTCATTTTAAGGATCCATGTCCCTCATTTCAGCAACAAAAGGTTGTGGTGAGGTATGAATTGTACACACTCCCGTGGCGCTTTAAAACCAAAACCAGACAAGCATGCTAAGTGTGACATAATTTATGTACTGGACACACATTACTGAACGAAACCCTAATATGCCAGATGGAACTGCAGTATGTACTTCTCATGAACGCCCTGTACTAACAGTATTATGTAACGTTCGCCTTACACTTTTCAGTGAACACACTGCTGTTTCCGCTCCTCGGGGAGCCGTGCTTCCAAAAACAACTGTTGAGATATGATCGTAATCCACTACTACAACAGCCCATCACCTCTCGTTCTGTTGCTTCAACCAGAAAGAACCGTGTGAATTAATCCCTCGTATTAGGTGGGGGTACGTGTACCGTTCAACCCTTCCGGGCACTCCACCAACTTGATATTCCTTTTTATGCAAATGTAACTTTTTTCCCCTCTTTCATTTACAACTGAACCGCATATAGTTATTTTTAAATTGCTGTCTATCGTAAACCATATAGGTCACAGTAGGAAGCGTGAGCGTCCTTAAACCCGTCCCTCAAGCACACCTTCCACATTAAGCACATTTTATTATGGCGATGCCGATGCATTCTGAAGTTGTTCTGCTACTTGTAGTAGGGGTTTATTTTTTGAGCCCGCGGGCACTGACGCCTGCATACGAGGCGCGCTCCCACGGGGCACCCTTGTTTTAGCACAGTTAAACTTTGCGTAAGAGAAAATAAGTCATCCTACCTCCAAACCCCGTGCAGAAAGTTGTTTGATGATCCACCCTGGCGGATTATTTGACACTTATCAAAGCTCTCTTCTTTTCCTGGCCAGTTGCTGATCCCGACCCAAATCTCGGAGAGGGACTACTCCAAATTGCCTGATATGTGAGCCGCTGCTGAACCAGTGGAGGGGCTCTCTCCCTACCGGGAGCCACAAGTCTGATGGAGTCAATAATGCAGTCTGTAAACCCTCAACTGAAGGGGCTGTGCTATGTCCTGACGACTCGCGATAGGTTGTTATTGGGGGGCGGGGGCTCAGCCGCTGAAAACTTAGCACAGGCTTTAAAAGAAAGCAGTGGGCTAGGGTTACCACCTTTTAAGAAGCCAAAGTGGGACATTTCTTACTGAAACATGATTTTTCGCAGGACAGTAGGTAACCTCGACCAATGCAACAGACTGGTTTTCTGTATATAATCAGAATTAAGGCAAAGTATTGTAGTTTCTTGGTTACTTCTATTGTTTGTAATAATTTTAATGTATTTTAGTTTCGGTATTATAGCTTTCTGCAACATTTAGTGGAAAATTAGAAAATATTTTTTGAAATAAAAAGTCAGGACATGTAGTATTTTTCATGTTTTTTCGCAGGCCACAGCTGCCCAAATCAGGACTGTCCTGTGAAAATCAGGACAGGTGGTAACCCTAAACACTGCCCTACCACCATATTTCGCAACCTTAGCATTGAAATGGGGAACATCGTAGACTCTTAATTATGAGGAGCAGGTCCTCAAAAATGAAGATACAAGCTCAAAGCACTGTGGAAAGCAATGCGTTTCTAACGGGTCGCCCTGGATGATTTGGTTACTAACCCTACATTGCGGACTAAAACAAGTTTGAGGGGCCTTGGTTCTGATTTCCGGGGGTGGCTGAATCCAGATCTTTTAAGTTTTGCAGGACACTTTCACCCAAGTTTATGTGGGCCTGGAGCCAGAGCACTAAACCATCTTGCAATGCAGTACCTATCACCTCGCAGTGCAGAGGAGTAATGGGGGGAACACCTCACTGTCAACCAACCTCGGATCGTGAGGGCTGTGCTACCCACCAAAAAGTAAATCATCTATGGGAAAATACCATTATTTCTATCAATATACTTTTGAAAGCTAATACATACAGGGACAGCGCTGAAGACACTGCAGGAGACCATAAGCTGACTGGCACAGCCCACCTCTCACTTCCTCGCTGGCCACCAAATGGAAAGACATGGAGCGTGCATCCAATGTACAGTACAGGTTGCATGTCCTTCCCCTGTATTGTGCAGGGATGGATGACTGTGTACTGTACAGGGTGCGTGGTCCTTCCCCCTGTATTATGCAGGGATGGTGGACTGTGTACTGTACAGGGTGCGTGGTCCTTCCCCCTGTATTGTGCAGGGATGGTGGACTGTGTACTGTACAGGTTGCATGTCCTTCCCCTGTATTGTACAGGGATGGTGGACTATGTACTGTACAGGTTGCATGTCCTTCCCCTGTATTGTGCAGGGATGGTGGACTGTGTACTGTACAGGGTGCGTGGTCTCTGTACAGTACACCGGCCACACGCTGTCTATACAATATATGGTCTGCACTCCCTGTACAATACAGGAGATGCATGAATGCCATGTAATGTACATTGAACGTGTGCTCCATGTGTTTTCATTCAGTGGCCAACCGAGGTGGTGAGAGGTGGGCAGTGCTGGTCACCATATGGTCTCCCGCCACATCCGCCCTTTAGGTAAGGGTGGGTGGTCGCCAATTCAACCCATGTTTTAAACTCCCCTAGTACTGTCACTGGCTGGTTGCTCCTCCTTATTGTGTTTAAAGCAGCAGTTACTGCTGCTTTAAACATATTCAGGAAGGAGAAACAACTACACCTACAATGGGCAGTTTTTTTTTTTGTTTGTAAACAACGAAATACAGCCACCTTTCAAGCCCTCCAACAGTATCCACACCACTTCATCCACAGTCCATGCACTTGCAGCGTTTGATTTTTTTTATTACTTTAACTCCTGTAACTTAATAGAAAAAAACACTGGAGTTGCATGTTAGGCTAACCATATAACTGCCGGCCCCCTCCCCCACACCCAGCCAGCACAGCACAGCAGCCCCTACCAAACTAGGCATAATCAGGCTCAGTCAGTCAGGTGGTACACAGGAGAGATGCTAGGCAGCACATTATTGACTGACTACAGACAGTAGACAGGACCAACACAGCACAACAGAGAAGAACACCAATAAACATAATGACCCAGAACAAAGGAGATGCACCCGGTGCAACTGAGTTGTGCTGGCGCATCTCGTAAATGCACCCCTTGGCCATATTCAAAAGGAGGTGATGCTCCACGCAATTCTGGATGTGCTGTAGTGCAAAGACAATGTATGCGGTGCATCTGGAGGGGGTGTGTCCATGCACATGTGGCACATCTCAATATTCAGCCGAGATGTGCGGCGCAGCTGCCCGCATATCTCGGAGATGTGCTGCACAAAGTTAGGCATGGAAGAAACATGCCTAAGTCCTAGCCACCCAAAGGCGGGCTGCCGTACTGCACAGTGCAACACAGCAGCCGCCAGCACTGGGTGGCTTGCCCCCCCAATCCCCAATCAAGGTAGAAAACATATTGAAACCCATATTCCCTGGTAGTCTAGTGGCCCCCCCTTCCCCAAACACCATCTGATCATGAATTAATGTCCGAAATTCCCTGGTTGTCCACTGGTGCCCCCCTTCCTTCCCTTAACCCCACTGGATTAATAAATACATTCGAATTTAGTGGTACTGTGGTGGCCCCTCCCAGCCCCGATCATAAATTGATAACCTGTCCCCAGACATTTCTGGTGGTCTAGTGGAACCCACCCCCCACCCACTAAGGACTCACACCCCACCCCACTCCCGTCCCAGTATGGCCATGAAGTCAGTGGGCAGCACAGTCACCATATGCCTCCACGGCTCCTGCTGACTGCGCTGTCAGTGAAGAAAGCATACTGTACACCTGTGCACTCATTGGTAGACACTGTCTACCAATGGGTTTGCAGTGTGTACTGTATGCTTTCATTCACAACTTTGTGAATTACACAAAGTTGTGAATGAAAGCGTACATTACAAACTGCAGGACCATTGGTCGACAGTGTCGACCAATGGGTGTACTGTACGCTGTCTTTCACTGATAGCACAGTAGGCGGGCAGCCGTGAAGGCGTGCGGGTGGGTTGTGCTGCCCTCCGACTTCATGGCCATACTGGAAGAGGGGGAGCGGGGTGGGTTATGGGTTCCTCAGTAGGTGGCGGGTCCACTTGACCACCAGAGAAGTCTGGGGATATGTTTTCAATATAAGATCGGGGCTGGGAAGGGGGCCACTAGACTACCAGGGAATTTTGGGCATTAATTCATGATCGGACGGGGTTCGGGAAAGGGAGGAGGCCCAGGGAATTTTGTATATTATTTCATGTTGGATAGGGCTCGGGGAAGGGAGGGAACCACTAGATTATCAGGAAGATAGTGTGCTGTTTCAGCGCATTCTGCCGGGTGCATCCCTGCCCGAGACATGCAAATGGGGCCATAATGACATGCAAATGGCTCCATTTGTGTCCTGTATGCATAACAGCCCAATTTGCATGTTTGGATCTGAATATCTGGAATTTGTGCATAACACTTCTCCAAGATGTGCTGCGCAGTCCCAGTCCAGGTATTCAGACCTGACAGGTGGATGCGCTGGCACATGGTCAGCGGACCCCATTTGCGCCACACACATTTTTTGACATATTTAGATGGGGTGCAAGATTGCTAATCTCATTTGAATATATCAGTTTTGTGCTGCAGCACAACTCAGTTGCACAGAGCAACCACTTACGGCCTTTCTGTGCGCAGTTTGAATATCCTGACCTATAATAATTAAAACTAAACACTACCTACCCTTGCGTTCTTGCACACTAGAGCTATGTTAGCTCAAGTTGAGAAGCTAATTGTGCTGTTTTGCTGTGCTGGTGATCACTGGTAGAGTTACTGGCCCACTCCAATCCAGGCACACTACACTACAGGAAGAGAGAATGCCTCGCAGATTGTTGCAGACTTCTTTTCCCAGGCACTCCCTGACCCTGACAGGCTCCAAATAAAATGGCCAATAATGTGTGTGGCCCCTGCCAGCTCAGAATCACAATGACTGTGCAGACTGGAATTCCCTCCACCACCTCCTCTGATTATTGCAGCAGTTTTGTGCACAGCTTCCCCCGTGACATGAGTATTGCTGTTGCTGCCTCCCCCAATCACTACTCACCCATGATCCACCACTGCAGCACCACCAGTAACCAGACTCAGTCCTACCAGTTAATTGTTGCTTGCAGCCAGTGCCTCTAATTAGTGCGCTGTCCTCTTTTCTCTGTTCCAAACTTTTCCAGCCTCCAAGTTCAGGCAGATAGTTCCACAGGCTCACTCAGTGCAACCCAATGCTCCGACCGACTGATCCAGCTTCAGTCACTCAAAGCAGGCAGGGCCCACCCCGGCCCGCCACACCACTAAATCCGATAAGGACTTCCTCCCAAGCTAACTGACTTCTGAGTCCCACATGAAGCAGGCAACTTGAGGCATTGGGCAAGCAAAGTGGCAGCAGGCAGCTCCTGGATGAGGTGGGCAGATGTGGCAGCATTCAGAAAGGCAGACAGGAGGGAAGGGATGCACCAAATATGACAGCACCATAGTCTCGATGCCAGCAGTGATTTTTTCGCCTGCTCGTTCTGACTTCTCACTCGCTACTGGCGGCAGTGCGTGTTTACGCTACTTCTGGGTAAGGTAACTGTGATCCGTCACTTCCTCCCTTCCTGCCACCACTCAGTCCTGCTCCTCCCAGTTCCAGTCAGGCCAGTTTGTGAAACTATGTCTCCCCTTCCCGCCACTATGTATGTCACTGTCTCATGATTGTCACCAGTGAAAACCAATGCACCCCCCCGGCACAGCAGGCTCACGAGTTCCTCCTAGCCTGCAGCAGCAAGGTAAGGGGCTGAATGTTGGGGGTGACAAATGTGATTACCCAAATTGGTGGGGATGACTTGTGCCCCCGTACCCCCTATAATTACACCCCTGCCACAGTGCCCCCTACATGTACAAAATCACAGTGCAACCTTAAATTCAAAAATGCAATTAGTGACTTAATGCTAATAATACAGAAACATAGAAGTTGACAGCAGATAAGGACCACAAGGCCTATCCAGTCTGCCCATTTTTTCTACCTTATGAAAGTGCCATAGGCCTTTACTCTGTCAATGGCCTATCTATTCATACTCATCTGTATTGCTCCCTTATGCCTAGCCCATGCCTGTTTGAAGCCCTGCACTGTATTCACATCCATCACTTCCTGAGGTAGGCCATTCCATGCATCCACCACCCTTTCTGTGAAAAATAACTTCCTCACATTACCCCTTAATCTGCCTCCCTCTAATCTCATACTGTGTCCTCTTGTCCTGCTATTTTTCTTATATTGAAATATGTTAGACTCTTTCACTGTGCTAATGCCCTTAAGATGTTTGATTGTTTTGATCATATCACCTCTCTCCCTCCTTTGCTCTAGGGTATACATATTGAGCTCTGTTAATCTGTCCTCATATGTTTTCTGATGCAGTCCCTGCACAATTTTGGCTGCCCTTCTCTGAACTGCCTCCATTTTGTTAATGTCCTTGTGCAGGTGTGGCCTCCAGTACTGCTTGCAGTACTCCAGATGAGGCCTAACCAGTGTCTTGTAAAGCGGGATTATTACCTCCCTCTTACGACTTGTGATACAGTGGCGTGAAAAAGTATTTGCCCCCTTCCTGATTTTCTCTATTATTGCATATTTGTCACACTGGATGTTTTCCGGTCTTTAGAGAAAATATAATATTAGATAAAGGGAACCTGAGTGAACAAATAACACTTGTTTTTTTTTTTAATTTCACTTATTTAATGAAAAAAAGTTAACCAACACCAACTGGCACTGTGTGAAAAAGTAATTGCCCCCTTACACTTAATAACTGGTTATGCCACATTTAGCTGCAATGACTGCAACCAAACACTTCCTATAATTCAATATCAGTCTTTCACATCGCTGTGGAGGAATTTTAACCCACTCTTCCTCGCAGAACTGCTTTAATTCAGTAACATTTGGTAGGTTTTCGCATGAACTGCTCGTTTCGGTCCTGCCACAGCATCTCTATTGGGTTTAAGTCTGGACTTTGACTAGGCCACCCAAAACTTTAATTTTACTTCTTTTAGCCATTCTGATGTGGACTTGCTTTTGTGTTTTGGATCATTGTCTTGCTGCATGACCCAACTACGCTTCAGCTTCAGCTGACGGAAGAATGACTGGACATTCTCCTTAAGAATTTTCTGGTACAGAGCAGAATTCATGGTTCCTTTAATTATGGCAAGTCATCCAGGTCCTTAGGCAGCAAGCATCCCCACACCATCACACTACCACCACCATGTTTGACTGTTGGTATGGTGTTCTTACTGTGGAATGCTGTGTTTGCTTTACGTAGACATTATGGGATCCATGTTGTCCAAAAGTTCCACTTTGGACTCATCTGTCCATAGAACATTTTCCCAAAGGCTTGTGGATCATCCAGGTGCTTCTTGGCAAATGAGAGACGAGCATTTATGTTCTTCTTGGTTAGCAGTGGTTTCCGCTTGCTACTCTCACATGAAGCCCATTTTGCCCAGTCTCTTTCTGATTGTGGAGTCATGAACACTGACCTTAGCTGAGGCAAGAGTAGCCTGCAGTTCTTTAGATGTTGTTTTAGGATCCTTTGAGACTTCTTGGATGATTTTACACTGCGCCTTGGAGTAATTTTGGCAGGCGCCCACTCCTGGGAAGGTTCACTACTGTTCCAAGTGTTCTCCATTTGAGATTATGGCTCTCACTGTGGTTCGATGGAGTCCCAGAGCCTTAGAAATAGCTTTGTAACCCTTTCCAGACTGATAGAGGGCAACACATTTTTTCTGATCTTTTCAGGAACTTCCTTGATCATGGCATAATGTGCTTGTTGAATCTTTGTGCTGGCAACGTGACTCTGATGGTAAGGGCCAAAATAAGTGAGGTTTATATTGAGCAGGGCTGGCTGTAATCAAGCCTGGCTGTGTTCAATCAGCTGACTCTAATTATCCCTTTAATTGGGTTGATTTAACTAGGGGGCAATTACTTTTTCACACAGTGCCAGTTGGTGTTGGTTAACTTTTTTCATTAAATAAATGAAATAAGTAAAAAAAAAAGTGTTATTTGTTCACTCAGGTTCCCTTTATCTAATATTATATTTTGTCTAAAGACCTGAAAACATCCAGTGTGACAAATATGCAATAATAGAGAAAATCAGGAAGGGGGCAAATACTTTTTCACGCCACTGTACCTCTACTAATACACCCCAACATCCCATTAACCTTACCTACTGCTTTAGTGGTCTGTTTGGATGATTTCAGGTCATCTGTGATGAAGATGCCCAAGTCTCTTTCTTCCCTTGTGACTGCCAGCAACTCCCCTCCTAACCTATAGGTAGCTTCAGGGTTTTTCTTCCCTATGTGCATGATCTTGCACTTCTTTGCATTAAACCCCAGTTACCACTCTTCCAACCATTTTGCCAGTTTATCCAGACGTCTTCTCATTCTGTCCACCCCATCTGTATCATCTACTGTGCTGCAGATCTTGGTGTTCTCTGCAAACAGACAAACCTTACCCTCCAGTCCATCTGCAATGTCACTGATGAAGATATTGAAGAGGACTGGCCCCAGGACTGATCCCTGAGGTACCCCGCTTCTGACTTGCATCTCTTCTGACTGTATACTGGTTACCACCACTCTCTGTTCTCTGCCCGCCAGCCAGTTTGCCACCTAGTTGACCAACCTCTGACCCACCCCGAGCCTACCCAGCTTAGTAATCAATCTTCTATGTGGAACAGTATCGAAAGTTTTGCTGAAGTCAAGGTAGGCGACATGAACTGCACCCCCTTGGTCCACCACTCTGGTTACCCAGTCAAAGAAATCTATGAGGTTAGTTTGACAGGACCTTCCTGTTGTAAACCCATGCTGTCTTGGATCCTGTGCTCCTATGGATTCCAGGTGTTGCACTGTCCTTTCCTTAAGGAGTGCCTCCATAATCTTGCCCACTACTGAGGTAAGACTCAGTGGGCTGCAGTTCCGTGCCTCCTCACTGCTGCCACTCCTGTGGAGTGGGATCACATGAGCCCTTCTCCAGTCTTCTGGGACCTCTGCTGTGCTCAGAGATTCACTAAACAGTTCTGCTAATGGCTCTGCTAGTTCCACCTTTAGCTCCTTTAATACCTCGGGATGTATGCTATCAGGTCCTATTGCCTTGTCCACCCTGAGCTTAGCAAGCTCTTGTAGGACCCTTTCTTTTGTGAAGGGACTTGTGCACACCTCCCTCCCTCCTTTGTCCATGGTGCTGAGCTGTGGGCCCTGCCCTGCATTCTCCTCAGTAAATATTGAACAGAAGTATCTATTTAGGATAGATGTATATCCTTGGCCCTCCTCCACACATGCCCCCTTATCCCCTTTGATCTTAGCAAAACCACCTCTGGGATTTCTCCTTTCACTAATGTATCTTTAGAAAGTCTTGTCCCCTTCTTTTACTGTTCGTGCTAGTGTTTCCTTGGTTTGGGAATTTGCCTGCCTTACTGCCTTCCCTGCATCCCTTAGGGAAGTTTGGTATGCCTCTCTATCTTTGTCCCACTGCATTCCCTTATATTTCCTGAAGGCCAACCTTTTGGCTCTGATCTTTTCTGCTACTGTTTTTGAGAACCAAAGTGGTTTCCTCCTTCTTTTGCTCTTGCTTTTCTCCCTAACACAGTGGGATGTTGTTTCAAGTATTGCATCCTTAATGCTTGCCCACTTTGCCTGTACTCCCTCACCTGTATTTCTCTTGCCAGGGCTAGCTTAACTCTGTTGGCTATCTTATCAAAGTCAGCTCCTCTGAAGTCCCATATTTTTGCCTCTGAATGGGATGATTTAGTTCTAGTGGCCAAATTGAACAATACCATGTGATGGTCACTGGCCTCCAGGTGACTTTCTACATGGAGATCTGTGATCCTTTCCCCGTTAGTCAGTACTAGCTCCAGGATAGCCCTGTCTCTTGTGGGTTGTTGTACTAGTTGTTTGAGGCCCTCCCACTGCAGAGAATCAACTATGTGTCTAGTTCTGGCAGATGTTCCTGCTGGTATTGACCAATCTGTATCTGGCATGTTGAAGTCTCCCATTATCAGAACCTCCCCTTTAGCTGTCAAGCTTTGTATATCTTCTAACAGTAATGTGTCTATGTCCTCCCCCTGGTCTGGAGGCCTGTAGACAACCCCAGTTCGTATGGCTGTCCCATTTCCTGTTTCCAGGGTGATCCACAGTTCTTCTGGCTCCTTATATGTATTCTGAATTTCTGTAGCTTTGATATTTTCATTGACATAAAGTGCCACCCCCCCCCTGCACCTTGGTCTCTTCTGAACAGTACATAGCCAGATACTGAAGTCTCCCAAGTGTGGTTACTGGTGAACCATGTCTCGCTAATGGCTACTATGTCTAGTTTAGCCTTTGTCATTGTTGCCTCCAGGTCTGGGATCTTGTTTCTCAGACTGGGTATTTGTGTACATGATTTTCCATTGGTCAGATTTGAAAAGGTTGTTAGCAAGGTCTGTGCCGCTTCCATGCACCGGGATGAGCTGGACCTTTACCTTACTTATGATGCAAATGAACTACAAACATGCTGAACTCCTGTTGTATCACTAGCTGAGGGGGGAGGGGGGGTCTTCCCGTTCGATGTATCGGATGCTGCACCCCTTTCCCTATTGTTAGTTAAAATATTCTGCAAAAGCATTAAACTTCTGTCTCAGTGCACTGACTACTTCCTTAGTCAGATGCAGTCTATCAAAGTTAAAGAACTTTCGTTCCCAAAACTGTTGCTGGTTACCTACAAATTTGTGTCCTTTTTCCTTGCACCAGCCTTAGAGCCACATGTTTAGCTCCCCTATCTCCCCTTCTCAGACCTTCTGTCCATCTGCCCCCCTCTCCCAGACTGGCAGGATCTCAGAGAAGGAGATGCCAGATGAAATAGATGGCAGTTTGTCTCCCAGCCTGATCAGGTGTTCCTTGGTCTCCACAACTGACCATCTGGTGAGATCGTTAGTCCCTATGTATACCAGGACATCGATGTTTTCTCCTGCTTCCTGCACGATTTTAACAATGCAGTCAGTGTCTCTCCATGCTGATGTACCTGGGAAACATCTGACCATTATCCCCAGCCAGAGGTAGGTATTAACTCCCCGAAACATAGAGTCTCCTTTGATCAGAAGTGTTTTGGATTTCCTTTTTGCTTTTTTTGTTTTGGTCCCTGTTTTGGGCAAGTTTTGTAGCGCTAGGTCCTGTGCTGCAGTGTCCTGCTCTGCAGTGTCCTCTGTCCCTTTGTTTGATTTCGGAGATAGAAGCAGATACCTGTTTGTAGTTTTTATATGGTTTGTGGAGGTGATAGACTGGTGAGCACTGAGTGATGGGGCACTCAATTTGCCCCTCCTGACCACCTGCCAACCTCCTGGACCAACTACCCTCTGCAGTCGAGGTGCTTCAGTTGGATGTTGGGGAAATGGCGGGTGATTCTTATAATATATTTGCTCCCGAATATGCGATTTGAGGTGTGCAGTCTCTGCCCATGCTGCCCGGAGCTGTGCCCTTAGATCTCTGATGGTCCAGCATATAGGACAGCATCCTAAATCCTGTATAACTGCCCTTTTGGAAAGTGTCCTGCAGTTCCTGCTGTTAATAATATACATTCCAGTTGAATTGCCAAGTTTATAACCTGGTCCAAGTAATTAGAAGGAAAATGAAAGCAAAGGATTTTTTATATATATATTTTTTGTTTGTTTTGTTTGTTTGTTTTTGTATAACTTTTTATAACAAGTTAAATTAATTGTGCCCCTGTAAGTGAGGTCACTGTGTGGATACCCCTCTGATCCTTCCCTTCCTGCTTTGCTACAGGAAATGTCATGACTGTGCTACTCTATAAAAGGAGTGTAGCATGGGGTGGTTGGGGATGGGGGTGGGTGGTTGGGTCCTTGCCCTGCCAAAAAGAAGAACCACGGATGAAAGAAACAAGGAACTAAGAGCAGAAACAATCAACCAATAACAAATGCAGTAGCCCTGAAAGCTTATCCTAATGATAGATAAAACTGTAAAACCTGTCAGCACCACCTGTAACAATTTCACAGAAGATATACCCTACAAAAAACACTTTGCTACAGAGAAAAATAAAGCAGTTACAGAAGATATACCTTGGAAAAAACAATCTGAATCAGAGAAGATTACAGCAGTAATCTGTGAGCACAAAACAGTAACAAACCTGTAGGTACACCCTGTAATAATGCAGCAGAAAGTATATCCTGCAACAGCTGTTTGAATCAGAGAACAGTAAAGCAGTAAAATGTAAGCAAAAAAATAACAAAAACCTGTGAGCACAAAAGAAAATAGTAACACACAGTAAATCTGCCTAGCCAAAAGGAGCCTTAATCTTTTTCCTCGCTCTGATAATGTTATTCCTTTCTCTATCCTTACAAGCAAACCTAGAAGAAAAGAGCTCAGGTGAAGCTAAGTGCCTTTGCCAGCAAACCTAGTCTTCCACTTCAAAAACACCAACTAACCTGACCTTTCAACTCGTCCCTCTGTTGGAAGTTACTAAGACATTGTCAGCTCCACCCCCAGTTACACTCCTAATCCCCTTGAAGAGCTGTGGGAGGAAAGCAGTTAGCTCCTCCAATGTGAGAAGGAGACTGCAACAACTTTGAAACCAAAACAAAAAAAACTTTCAGCAAAAAATAAAATCAAATAGTAGCAAACAGTAATTTTGCTTAGCCTAATGACAGATAAAAAAGTCACAAAACCTGTAAACACCACCTGTAACAATTTCACAGAAGATATACCCTGCAAAAAAAACAATTTGAATCAGAGAAGATTACAGCAGTAATCTGTAATCACAAAACAGTAACAGCCCAGTAGGCACACCCTGTAATAATGCAGCAGAAAGTATACCCTGCAACAGCAATTTGAATCAGAGAACAATAAAGCAGTAAAATGTAAGCAAAAAAACAGTAACAAAACCTGTGAGCACAAAAGAAAATAGTAACACACAGTAAATCTGCCTAGCCAAAAGAAGCCTTAATCTTTTTCCTCACTCTGATTATGTTGTTCCTTGTTCTGTCCTTACAAGCAAACCTAGAAGAAAAGAGCTCAGGTGAAGTTAGGTGACTTTGCTAGCAAACCTAGTCTTCCAATATGCTCAGGAGACAAAGCATAAAATATCTACAAAACATTTATTGGGGGATATTTACAAAGGATGGAGGAATGTGAAGCAAAACTAATATGAAACAGTCTTATGACCTCTTGTGGAAGGGCTAAAATTAAGTGCATGACTTGGCTTAGCCACATGCACTAACAGTGCCCAGCCCCCACCAGACAAAACAATGCAGCACCAGATAAGACTGTAAAACCTGTTGCTTTACCAGACCACCTGTACTGAGGAAACTACCCACTGGTACCAGTTTTAACCCCTTAAGCCTTAAAAGGGAGCTCACTGTGCTTTACTGGGTACCCAGCCATAGGAACAGTGCAGGCCCGATGACATTGCAACTGGTTGGCTGATGGTAGTGCACTTTAAAGCAAGCAGAATAAACACTTTCCAAACCCAGACTCCACAGGCCATGCAATTGCTTAAATGGCAAAACCTCCAAATGAGATATTTGTTAACTCCTGGCCCTTTGGCTAAACCCGTAGATTTGAGGCAAAACTGTGTTCAACTTTGTACAAACTTTCCCAGTTGCAGGGCAAGCTGTGAGAGTATTCACAGTTCTGGTGTGCCAGCTTCCCTATCATCTCGGTCTCCTTCTCCTCCTTTCTGCAGGTGTAGGTCATCTCAGGCCAATGGTTCAGTCAGTGAAGTTGGAGGAGGGCAGCTCGAAGATGCTTCAGGTTTCAGGTGCCTCTGGATGGAAATCAGGTTCTCTGCATCTGCAGTCGTCTGAATTTCTCTAGCTGTTCCTCCTCTGGAGTGCAGACCAGTCTGAAGAGCAGGGGCAACACACCTCACACCCACATATAGGCTTCAGAACCCTAGTGTGGAACATTAGCTAGTATCTGGCAATAGTACTAACCAGCCTTCTCCCACACCGTCTGCAGGATCGATGCAGGCTTTCTCTCACAGTTGTATTTAAGCAGTCTTTCTTTCTGGTGCCCACAAGCCGGCAGCTGTTGCATTCATTTACATGCTCTTCTAGGCAGGCTTCAGTGTCCTTCACAGGAAAATGTCATCCTGACAACAGTAGACACTCATAGTTCGGTCTCTGTATACACAGGTTGTAGAAACCTCGGAAGGCACTCCCTGATTAGTTGGCTGTGGAAGTCCAAGTAGGCTTCCCTGGATGGCTCTGGTGAGCAGCCTAGCCCTCCACTCTCTCTCTCTCTCTCTCTCTCTCTCTCTGAGAACTCGGCTAACTCCCGATTCATGACTTCTGGAACTGCCCTCAACATTTTCTGGATCAAAGGCAGCTTCTGATTGCTACACAGGGCTGTCAAGCTGCAGAATTAGTCTTGAGGATGTTCACATGATGCCCCATTGGTTGGTAGAAAGAGCACAAAGCACACAGCACAGTCACTGTCCGGAAGGCTGTTAGGCTAATGTGATGAGATTCCTGACCTCTGACTGTCTGCTGCAAGGCCAGGCGTCAGCAAGATGGTTGCTGTCTTACAGAAGAAACAGTTCCTTTAAGTTTAATAATCTTCTGCATGGGCTACTGTTCAGCTTTTAGTCCTTTTAGCCTGACAGCACACACTGTGCTTTGTTATCTGGTGGTGGCTTTGTGTTTCCTTGCCCCATTGGCAGCTCCATTATTGTACTCCCCCCATGCTGAGCAGTTCCTCTTGAGCATGCAGCTGTGAGCTGCACTGTATCTTAAAGATACAGCATGCCAAACACAAGTTTATCCCTTTCCTCTGCCTCTCAGTGCTTCTGTGCCCCCCCAAAATGGCCGACTGCACCCGTGGGGCCAGATCACACCAGTGAGGATCCTGCAACATTGGCCATGGGTTGCAGGTGCGAAATTTGTGACAAGCAGGTCAGGTGCACTCAGCGCTAACAACTTGGCTGTGGCCACTGTCAGCTCACATGTTCAAGCAGCCTACCACTCGAATGTGTGCACATTCCATGCTTATCAATCTCGCTCATTTGGTCCCCAACCAGGTTGCAGTCCCAGGGGGCCAGAGCAAGCAGAAGGCACTGGCAGGCAATCTTTGGGTTGCAAAGAGTCTAGGTAAACCCCTACCTTTGAGCAGGTTACATGTTTAGCTTTACAACATTTATTTTGCATTCAGTGCCTTGCAACATAATGTATTTCTACTTTGAAATCCGAATTTACAGTGCATTCTCTATGGGGGGAGTGCCTTTTCAATGAGGAACAGATTAGGGAGACAGCAATCTTTTTTTTTTTTTTTATACACATTATTCCTTCTCCCCCTTGCCTGAGGAACTCTCTCCAGCAACTGCCTAACCCGCTCTTCTACCTCCCGCTGTGGCGACCGCAACTACTGCCTCACTCCGACCAGGCAGCACCCCCGGATCTAAGCCCCCATGGGGAAGGGCTGCCCTATCCTCCCAGGGCACTCTATCTATAGTATAGCGCTCCTGTCGGAGTGGAGGGCCAGGGAGAGTGAGGAGCCCAGCATTGGGAGTGTGGAGCTGGCAGCAGTGCCTTCTGTTATCCTCTGGAGGTTTTTTTTTTTTCCTGTTTTTCTCTGTTTCTCCCGATGCTCGGTCGTGCAATGGTGTCAATGGCACTAGTGCCACCGCCCGCTGCAGCACCACCCCCCGCAATGCATGGCAATGAAAACTCGGCTCCCCCTGGTCTCCACCAGAGGTTACTCTTGTGCAACGCATACCCTAGAACCCTCCTCGGGAAGACAGAGCAGTCCTCCGGATGCTTAATCTCTTCCTTCCCCTGCCAACCCCCGATGACCCAAGCTCGCTCCCGAACCCGGGTCGCTGGCATAGCGCGAGGTGTGGCGTCCAGCGCCTTAACCCTCAGTGCCACCGGGCCGGCTAGGGACCCAGCAATCTTGATGGTAAAATTAGAGATGTGACCCTAATCAGGGACATTTGAGAGGTATGCTCATCGCGCAGGGCCACGGAACAAGACATATACCAAAGGATCAATTGGACCAATATCAGAATCAATCAATCCCACATTTCATTTAAGCAATAATCCATGACAAGGTGTGGTTTGTGGTGAGATTTACCCATGCCTGGTGTCGTTCAGCCATGAGGTCACAGGCCAAGAGACTTAACCACACCGTAATCCCACCATAACCCACATTCTGGAGTAGATTATTGCGATTATAC
This sequence comes from Neoceratodus forsteri, assembly GCA_016271365.2. NCBI lineage: Eukaryota > Metazoa > Chordata > Ceratodontiformes > Ceratodontidae > Neoceratodus > Neoceratodus forsteri. The sequence goes on along the minus strand of CM057450.1, from coordinate 1,100,899,324 downwards.
AGTTTGTAGTACAAAAGTTTAAATATATATATTAAAAAGGTTTGCTTAAAAAAGTTTGTTTGTAGTGTAATGTCCTTTCTCTGTGTATTAAATAGTCCTTTGTTGCTAGGTAGAAAAACAGTTGATAGAGACACCTCCACCCTCAATGAAACACACTAATACAGTACATGGATGCTTTTCTTAATTATTTTTTAAGACAAAGAGAGAGGGGGTGATGCGAATTGTAGGGCCAAGGGGCTGCAGTCTGTTGCAAGTGGCTTGCATTTTTCTTTTATAGGCACCTTGATTTGATTGTTGCAAGTTTCTTGCATCAGAAGCATAATGGAGCACTGAGCAGCTGAAATTTGTTGCTGCCGAAGGAGACACAAGGTTTTTTTTATTGTTTTTTGAGTGGATCAGCTTTGATTTCAGCAGAATCTGTGGTCGGGAGCAACAGTTGTTTCAGGGGGCATAGCAGTTGCATGAGTGGTGAACCAGGAGTAGTTATTTACTTTGACTTTTATTTTGTAAAGTGACTGACTGGCACCTTTATGCAGTGGTTATGCTAAGATTTACCACAGTTCAAAGATAGGGGTATAATCAGGGTATCTTTCCCCAGAAGCTCTGCCCTCTCCCCATGACACACTGTATCGCTGACTGCGCACTGACTCTGGCCTGCTGGGTGGAGCAGGTGTCATATGTTCACCTACAATGCCCAGGCTCCCCCCAACCTCTGGAGGCACTGGAGAGCAGATGGCCCATGTATGCTGCCCTCTGTAGAATGTCCAGATCCCCACTGGCCCGAAGCAAAGGAGGATCCTGTGTCTCTCTATGAGTCAGTAGGATTCTTTTCTAACGTATAATTTGTTGCGTTTAAGAAAAGTTCATATATAGTTCAGTTTTTCTGTTAATTTTTTTAACATTTCCACATAATGTATAACCAGACAGACAGGTATTACACAATAAAAGACACTCATAAAAATGTGTTTAAAAATTACACAATACAAAGAGTCATATGTGCAAATGAGGCCACTGCAAAAACTACCTTTGTACTAGAGGAAAACAGGAGCTATTTCAAAATGTTAATGTTTTCAATTGACAAGGTTTCAGTAATAGGTTTCCTAGTTTCATTGAGAATAGGTTTTATCCATTTAGGTCTCAAATTGTCAAATCTGTGACATTCTAACAGTACATGACCAACCACTGCTGACTTTACCTTCTCACAAGAGCAAATGCCATTCAGGTTATACCGGGCAATGCTTTGAAAATCCAAACTGGGTTTAATTTATTAAATTCATTGTAAATAAACAGTATGCTTTCCTATGATGGGCTTTTTCTCATATTTGAAGGTAGGACTCAGTTCCCCATGTGGTTTTCAGATGATTATAAGTTCTCAAAGATTCAAAGGAGGCTTGCTTAGTAAAGTCGTCTTGTATCATAACATCCGCAACCCTCTGCATAGCAATCTCGGCATAATTCTTGGGGCACGTTAATGCTTCAACTGAGTGTGAGTCTGTTAGACCTTTTTTTGTTCTCATATAAATGAAGTCCTGAGAACCAGTTTCTTTCCCTGTCCTGTAAATACAGTACTCCAGTATGCATATCTTTGGGAATTATTTTTCATTTATTACCATGCTTTTTAGCCAGTAGGATATCATCTGTTTAATTATCAGGTATTTGATCCTCCACGTACCACTTTGTACCCTAACAATTGCTCCTGATGTTTCTTTTAAGAATCCTAATATGTGCCTAAAAAAATTATTTTGGACACATTCCAGTTGTTTTATACCATTATGAGCACTCCATATCTATGCTCCATATAACAGCAACCCATGGGCTTTTACCTCAGAGCAGTTTGTCACTGCCTTATAGGAATGACCAGCATAGTTGTAAGCAAATTGTGTGATGTCTTTAGCCATGGCTAGAGCTGAGAATTTTACCTATCTATTATGTTCACTCCAGCTTGACTTTCTGTGTACTGTAACTCTCAAATACTAAAATGTTCTGTCTCTTCAATAAAATTATTCCCAACTAACCACTTTTGGCATACTCTTTTCTTTTTATTGAAGACCATTACCTTAGATTTTAAATCATTAATTTCTAAGCCTAAATTAACACTCTTCTTAGGCAAGAGAGGGGTACGACAATAAAACCAAATTAACTGCAAATAGCAAAATTTGTACTGGTTGACCAAGTAAAATTGGGGCAAATGTATAAATTGTGTTAAGTTCTTTAACCACAGTGTCTATGTACAAGTTAAATAGGCTTGGGGCTAAAAGGCAGCCCTGCCTCACTCCACTTTCAGTTTCAACAGGGGAAGATAGTGTACCATTTCTAGTGATTGTAACCCTAGTATTAGAATCCTTAGGTATCATTTTTAATATTTCTAAGAGCCTGTTGCCTATACCCAGTTTCTCCAATATTTTTCAAAGTACTTCTCTGTTCAAACAGTCAAAGGCAGACTTTAAAGAACACCCGTTTTAGTGCTTTAATTAAGCCCCCATATTAAACTTTACCTACTCTGGACTGCAGCAGTCCACTTTGCAGAGTTTTTAGTTTCCAAAATACTTTAGGGGAAGGGATCATAAATTCTTCTCTGCCATCCAATCCCTTCCCCTTCTAGGTGCAGATCGTAGTGAGCTCCTCTCCCATGCCACCCCTCACATTCTCATGTTATATGAGGTAGGAGTTTGTAGAGCATGGGGGCATGCTGCATTGATTAGACTGGTAGCAGAGTTTACAATACATTATTTAATGTTTTAGAGGGCCACTGGGGTCAAATTAAAGCCTCAGCTCAACTAATGAGACTCTTGTTAGTTGATCTGAGGCTTTCATTTGACCCGGGCAGCCCTCTAAAATGTTAAACAATATATTGTAAACTCCAGTCCCATTCTTACTAATGTAGTGCACCTCCATGCTCTACAAACTCCTACATCATAAAACATGGAAGCGCTGGCAGCACAGTGGCAGAGCTGGCTATGTTCTGCATCAGGAAGAAAAAGAGACTGGATGACTGAGGACAATTTACAGTCCCTCCCCCTAAAGTATTTTGGAAATTAAAATTCTGCAGAGTGGACTGTTTCAGTCCAAAGTAGGTAAGGTTTAAAATGGGGGCTTATGGGGTTGTTGAGTAACAAGCACGAGTGTTGTTCTTTAAGTCCAGGAGGGCAGTATACAGTACCTTATGATTTTGAATAGTGTACTTCTTGACCAGAAATTATAATCTAGAATGTGGTCAGCAGTCCCATAACCTTTCCAAAACCCTCCCTGATTTAAGGACAGCATATCTTGTTCCTCTATCCAGGGCTCTAGTTTCTCTAAAATTAATCTTGTATTCATTTTAAGCAGTACACACAGCAGGGTAATGGGCCTATAACAATTGCATTATACCTGGTCCCCTTTTTAAACAGATGTACTATTATACCATTCTTCCAACATTCTGGAACTTTTAAGTTCTTATTTAGTTCTGTATTTAATTTGGCCAGAATTTCTGCCCACCACTCCACATCAGATTGGAAGACTTCAGACAGATGCCCATCTAAACCTGCTGCCTTATTGATTTTTGGGGCTGATATTCCAGTTTTAACTCCTTGGACAGTCACTTCTAGCCATTGCGCTAATTCATTAGATTGGTTTGATGATTTGGTAAATAGCTGGGATGTAACTGTCTGTTTATAAAGGTTCTTAAAGTGTTGTACCCATTTATATTCTGGCATAACCGATGTGTCTATCTCACTTCTATCATTTCCCAATCTAGTCACTGCCATGTTCCAGAATAGCTTCATACTTTTTTCTTTTATAGCCTCTTGAAAAATTACTTCATACATGTGACTTGTGTTCGTGTTTTTTTATGTTGTATTAATTTTTATACTCTGTTTTGACATTAATGTAAGCCTTTTTAGCTTCCCATTGTTTATTTTTTTCTGCTCTTCTTCCAAGCTTATATGTTGTTGTTTCTTTTTCTGAGAATCTATAAAAAAGGAAGAATAGATCTATTCCTTTTAATTGGCATGTTAAAATATTTTCTTTTAAATATACCATCTCAGCATCTTGTAGAATAGCCCCATTTATTTACTGGCAAAGTCTGACCATTTTACTTTTTCTTTTTGCATTATATGAAAGCATGTTATCATCCATGACATGAGACTGAATTGTAGACTCAGTAATATGTTTCTCCCTGGTGGAATTGTGCAGCGTTATTTAAAAAGGGAGATGGTCACACTCCCATCTTTCCAGAACTCTTTCATCATTCTTGAAAGAATACACATCTGTCAAAACAGATATCAATAACACATCCACTTGAAATAGTTGGAAAAGTCATTTCTCCACATTTATCTCCTTTATCTCTCCCATTAAGCAATCTAAGAGTATGATATCTTCCAAGCTTTAGTAACCATTGCCTTTATCATTGCATTTATTATCTTTTGAGGTTCCAGTAGGGATTCCTAATGAGTTATCCACCGTCAAATTTTGTGTTATAAGTTCTTGAAAGGTGCCCGTTATAGCATTCAGGTATGCAACCAAAATAATGGGGGTACCTATACCATTGATGATTTAATGCTTTCACCTTTATGTGGAGAAGCAATACATGTGTTTATTACAATTCCAACTGGTACAGTTTCACAAGTAAGTAACACACATAAACAGTAAAGACATCCTATTGCTAATTGTTTAACCTCAAGACTGAACCTGGATGAGAGGAATGTAGATATACCCCCACCCAGAAGGCCTCCCAAATTGAGCTTTTTTTTGTGGCAGAAATGTCCCAATACTTATAACCTTCCAGTTGGACTTATATAATGTATGGTAGAACATTATTATTAACTAAACTTGATCGATTCACAGGGTTGTTGTACTATCAATGTGACGTCACAATGTTGTTGTACCATTGTGAGTACCTCACATCGATGGTATAACAACATGGAACACATTCACACATGCGCTTTACGCGAACCTCCGGTCTTCCTGAACTGGCTGTGATGGTAAGAGCTGGACCTGGAAGACAGCGGTGGTGACAAAACAAAATGGAAAAGTAAGGATACAGCCTCTTTATTTCACATATAATGGACTCGTTTTTGCTGTTTGTGTGGACCATACACTATAAAAGACAATGTATGATCCACTATCGGCAACAAAGCATGTGTTGCCATCTTGCGGTAACCATGTTGATCAATTCTTCTTGAGCGTCCCTCTCGAGGTTTAACCAGTCGCCATGACAACCTCTTGATGGCTACACACGCTTGTTACTGATACTAGACAATACATTATTCTCTAAATCATAGCCCTCAGTGCTGTTAACCCAGTCTTTATCATCCCTTTTAGAAACCAGTCCAGCAACATTCTAGAACAGAATCTTAATAACTTTAGGTTCAAGCTTATCATGTCAGTCTGACAGTTCCTTTACAGGCATATCAGGTGTGTCTGATGTGGAGTTTAAATCTATTAGAGCTACTGTAGAGTCTTCAGAATCATTTTCTTCCTCACTATCGATATCATCTTAAAATTGTACTAGCATTGATTCTTAACCCTGTTCTTGCTCATCCTCTAATTATGGTAGTTTCTAGTGCCTCTTCAGAGCTACCAAAAGAATGTTCAGTTTCTATTGGTTTTAGAAAGTATGTTATCCTCTGTTGGGATTAATTTTCATTAACCATTTTTTCCCCTCTTATTTGAGTATTACAGATTTTTTTGTGATTTTGTACTGCCTCCTGATTTCCAGCATACTCCTTTTTTATTCTGCCACTGATTGTAGATTTATTACCAAGTCCTTGAATTTTAGTTTTAAACCTAACAGTTTCATTCTGATAGCAGGTGATGCTAATGTCATACAAATCCACCCTTTATCTCAAAAACAAAACAAATGTCAAAAACAGTGGGTGAATTCAAGAATGCATGGGACAGACATAAGGCAATTCTGGTTGGGGGTGGGAAGAAGTAGGCTGCTGGTTAACTAGGATCTGCAACTTATCCAATAGGTAGGGTATTGGGCAGACTAGGAAGGCCAAGTGATTCTCATCTGCTGTCAAAGTCTATGGTCCTGATTCTAGAAGCACCCCTATGCATGTCGCTAGTTGCAACATGTGAGGGATGCAGTTGCACCAAGGACCCTGCACCTGATTCTGTAAGGGGCAGGGTCTCCGCGGCTAAGTCCTTCAACTTGCGCCAACTGCACAGGTACGCCAAACAGAGGGCACACCTCAACGGTTGGCCACATGCCTGTGGCATGTACACAGGAATGGCGTAAGTGCTAGCCAGTCCTCAAGCTTGAAAACACCTCAGGACTATGTGACCCCCTGCCCTGATCCCCCAATAATGATTAAAAAAAAACCTCGGGGCTATAAGACCCCCTCTCTGAGTCTCCCAATACGGTGTAAAGAAAAGCCCCTCAGGGCTGTAGGACTCTCCTCCCCGAGTCCTCAATACTATGTTAAAAAAGCTCCTCAGGGCTATTGGACCCCCCGAGTCCTGACCCCCAAAATGTATTAGTAATAGCCCCACAGGGCTGATTGCAACCCCAAGCCCTGCCCCAATCCCGAACCCAGAATCCTTGCGGTAGTATTATATGAAAAGTCCATTATCCCTGGTAGTCTAGTGGCCCCATCCCTCACCCAGTAGTGCCAGACCACCTGCTCACCCCGACCCATCCCCAGCCAGTGACTGGCACAGCCACCTCTCACCACCATGGCCCAGCCACCACTGAGCTCTGTATGAGCGCATACTACTGTACATAGTACGCACTCAATGAATATTCATTGAGCGTGTTCTATGTACAGTAGTACCTGTTCATACAGAGCTCAGTCGGTGGCTGGTCATGGTGGTGAGAGGTGGGCTGTGCCAGTCGCCAGCTGGGTATGGGTTGGGGGGAGCGGGGTGGTCTGGCACTGCTGGGTGGGGGGGCACTAGACTACCAGGGATAATGGGACTTTTCATGTAATAAGACCGCAGGACTTGGGTTCGGGGATCAGAGGTCAGGGCTTGGGGGGGCACAATCAGCCCTGCAGTGCTATTACTAATACATTATGGGGATCGGGACTCGGGGGAGGGTCTGATAGCCCTGAGGGGCTTTTTGTTTAACACAGTATTGTGGGACTTGAGGAGGGGGGTCTGATAGCCCTGAGGGGCCTTTTTAATTATTATTGGGGATCGGGCAAGAGTCACATAGCCCTGAGGGACTATTATGATCATTTGGGGAACTGGGAGCAGGGGATTCAAAAGCCTGCAGGGCTTATTCTACTGACTGGGGATGGGGATGAGGGGTTGCATATACTGGGGATCGGGGCTGGTATAGTGGACCAACCTCTGGGGATGGGGGTACACCCACACCAGCTATTAGCTGTGTAACTGTACTTTGACGGATGTCTCCGGGGGTTGTTTTAGAATAGCAATATCGGGGACTTGGAGGCTGCCCTTGCAGAATAGGGTGTAACTGTTGCTGTAAACCCCCTGGCACCATGTTGCAGGGGGTCTATGGCATAACTGGTGGCGTAAGTCCACTTTGGCGCAAACAGCCTGCGACATGTTGCAGGCTGCTTTGCAGAAAACCAAATGTTGCATCTCCTGGCGTAAACTGCTACTTGCACCATTTTTTGGGGTGCAAGTCAGTTTACACCAGGCATAACCCTTTGAGAATTGGGCCCAATATTTCTATGTTTATCTGGCTGGGCCTTAAATCTATAGACAGACTTGATCTCTGTTTAGTTAATTTGTTACCTAAGACTCCCTTACAAATATTGTAAACCATTACTTTAAGCAATATTCAGTTTTCAGTCTTTGTTTTAGGGAGACCATACATAAATACAGTTAGAAGTATTTTGCATTACCACATAAACGTCTCTTTCTTCGGGTCAGATTTTGTATTTGATATTTTACCTTTCACTATATCCTCATTTCCCACCTGTTTCACCTTCTGTTTCTAGGGTAATGGATCTTTTTTTCCCTTTCTGTTGCACTCCACACCCAATGTTAGAGCCTCTGTCCTGTCTGTTGGCTGTAACCATTTCTTCTGTTTCAGCTTGTGCTTCCATATCTGTCCCATTACGTCTTCTACTATTTGTGTGAGGTTTGTGTTCATTAGGTACCTGCTCTAAGTTATCTTGTTTATGTTTCATTGATCTCTGTCTTTCTGGGTTTCTTTTTTTCATTCTTTCATTCATACCATAACGTCTATTTAGCCATTGCAATAATTTCTTTATTTCCAGCCATTCTTTTTCTGCAACTTCTTCTGCTATTTGTTTAATGGCTTTCTTTTCTCCCTGATTTGCCTCATATTTTCCTTCCATGTTTACTGTTCTCTTAACAAATCAATCATCTCTTTAGCAGCAAATTATTCTAAGTTATTACATTTTTAATTTCCAATAACAGGGTGTCTCCACTAAGAAATGCTTCTTTACCCTTTTTAAGTTATAAGTGCTGGAACGCTTTTGGATTTTTCCTCATCATGTTTTTTTTTTGTATACAGTTTTAGCTTTATCCTCATCACCCTACCATGAACCTGGGATATCAGGGGGAAAGTCGGTCAGAGGTTTCAAACTCATTCATCTTATATATGGAGAAATGAAATTCTCAAAGTCAGATAGCTATGATCTTTTAGAAGGGCTACTACTATTTGACTCGTGATTTAAAGTGTGCTTTGGGGCTAAATCAATCCTTCATTGTAAATCCTTTATGATGAATTCAGAGTTTGTTTCACTATGACACAAATGCTCCCTTGTTCTGTGTGATTCTTGCCCACCATTACTTCAGATAGATTAGGTGCTTTTTTCTTAATAACCTCTTTGATATTCTGCTCTACCACAAAGTTTTCCACCACTTTTTTAACTGCTTGTATTCACTGCATGAATGTTATTTATATTTTCCTATGTTTCTAGTTACTTTATTTCTTCCATAAAGGGATGCTCGTCTTTATCTTGTATCACAACTTTAATAGGGGAGTATGAGCACTGACCTACAAATTCTGACCACACCTTCATTATCTAGTAATACTAAATGTGCGCCAGGTGTTGTAAAGTAATTAGTAATTTTCACACTCTCTTTATCTTCAGTATTGATCATTGAAGTGTTTTTTTATGTTTTTTTTATTCATAGCAAATTTTTTTGCTTGTAATGTGTTTGCAATTGTAGCACTCTTTCTTCCCTGCCATTTTCTTGCATAGTTAATACAGTGACTATTAAATTGAGTCCAGTAGACACCATATGGTGTCGGAACCTCCATTACAGAACCTGACCCAAAATGGCCACCAGTACTCAATGAGTTAACTGAGCCTGTTAGCTGTGATATGAAAACAAGATGCACAGTGACTCACACTGAAATAGCATATAAAGATTATACAAGAAAGGATACCAAACCTTCTGCTTTACAACCAGTTAAAAAAAATGTCCATTTAGATCAAACTCAGAGAGTCCTCCTTTAGAGATTTCTTTTTTAATGATATAAAAATTATTTTCAGTTCTCTTTTTCTATAGTTCCAAATGAAGAGATATGAATGTCCAAGTATAATGTAAACACTCTCACTAGACTTCACAGATGCAGTATATTGTCAGTGCTGGCAATACTAGTGGTTCTAATAGATCTCATGGTGCTTCTAGCCAAGGTTGCAGTCCTCATGATGGATCAGTACAAGTCTTGCTTTTCTTCTTTCTTTGTTTATCTCCCCTCTGGATTTCTGTATCTAGTATGTTCAAATAAGTTCAGTATAGCAGGTCACACCACCGCAAGCACTAAGAACATAAAGCAGTACAGAAATGTAACATACTATCAACCTAACAACACTTCAATTACCATAACATTATAAAACATGATATTTTACAGTCAGAGAGTCTGTTTAAAAAAAAAATTATCACCATAGATAAGCTTATGAATTACTTACTTTTCAGCAACAAAAGTCACTTTTCTGTGATTTTTTTAATGCTTTGCCATTGTATTAGGGTACCAGATACAAGATACAGGAAGTTTGCTTAAGCTCTATTTTCTTTGTCTCATTGAATGCTACTCAGTTACAGCAAGGTTGGTTAACTTAAGCTGAAGAACCTGTAAAAGCAAACAGGATTTCTCTGTCCTCTTCCTGCTGCTGTTGATTTGCAGCTTAAAACTCAGCCCTATGTATAAAAGTAATTTATGCTGCTCTGTTATAAAAAAAAAAATAGCAAAATTCAAAAGTTTGGTTTATGGCCTGTAGTAACGATCATAATTCCTCAGACCTCTTATTCTGACTACAAGCGGAGCCTGAGAGCTGTGTTTTAAAACGGCAGCACATGCGTCACCTATGCATCAGCTGTATCATCTGTTTCACCTGATGTGATAAGGAATAAAAAAGATGTAGAACTTCAAAATGTTCAAACAGAGCATCAAAACACTTTTCAATACTTTTTCCTTTCCCCCGCTTTAAAAAAATGCCTATAAAAAATAAAATAAGTGTTTTAAACTCTCTGACACCTCTATATCACTCAGTATCACAGGATCAGAGTATTACAGTACCACTCAGTATTATACCATGATAATCTAACATACAACAGGATAGCAGGATTTCTTATAGAAATAAAATTTCACTGCACATCAAACCATAGATGCTTTGTAACCAGCTCTTTTGTTCACCCTTGCATCCAAGACAGGTTCAAAACAGATTGGCTCACAGACACAGCTGCACATCATATATAGATACATTTCTAAATATAGCTCCAATGTGATTCCAAAAACCTGAAAAAATCAATGGTCCAATTTCAAGTTACCTATAATAAAATAGAGAATAAAGTATGGGTTGGGGTGTGTAACAAGAAGTTTACACACACCTGAGGGGTTAGATGCTACATAAACCTTGAGAGTGAAGCTAGAGGGGTTTATTAAAAGCATCTAACCAGTGTAGTGAAACTCAGTTACGACCGACCACTCTTCTATATAATTGCTGGGTTCCCTTTTTGCCACAGCAAATATATAAAATAAAAAAAGCTGTTGCTCTGCGACCGTGGTCCGGTTTTAGTGCGCGGTCTGTGGTTGCCGTCAGGACTGACAAATCTCTTTTACGTTTTTATTTGGTAGGGCAGGTATATGTTTGTTTAAATGTAATTTTTGCAAATTTATGTTGTAAAAAATACTTACCACCGAGTCCGAGTGGGTGGTTCGCGATTTGGTGAAAAGGAAAGCGGACAGCGTCGGAATGGCAGGAACTCAGGTGGACGCATGCGCAGAGTGAGGGAAACTGTGCGCGTGTTTGCCATTATAAACCCTCCTTTATAACTGCAAATTACGCCACGGTTTCCCTATGGAAAAGAGGGAAAGCCAGTTATTATACCATTTTTTCTTCCCTCTGAGTTCACAGCTTGACTCATATACTTTCCCAGATGTTTTGTTTTCACCTGTTACTGCTAATCTCCTCTGCCCTCACTTCTGTTGTTCAGAAACACTCCATTTCATCTGTAACTCTCCTTTAGTCTGATGCAACTCTAAAGAAATAAAGAACAGACTTTTATAAAATCTCACATATATATTACCTAAAACACCAAAAGCTTAACGGTTTAAATACATACCAGAGTTCTGGTAACAGACCACATAAGTTATTAGCTAGTCAAGCTGCTCCTTTATATCTGTTGCATTAGGAGTTCATTGTTTTTACTCCCATCATACTCCCACTCACTCTTATGTCAGTCTCCTTCTCTTCCACTCGATTATGGACTCGGCTCTGAGAATAAAGTAAAAAAAAGCCTCCAAGTGTGGATTTTTATAATAAATAATAAAACACTTAGGAACATATACCACCAAAAGCACAGCTACGTTCCCTCTTGGTGGACCATTCCATATGTGCCTGTCCTTAACCAGTTATCCTTGTCCTTACCCTCCCCGTCTTTTCTTTTGCTACCTCATTTATACTGCGCCTCCTCCTCCTCCTCCAGTTTTGTACTTATTGTCTTCCCTTACACTGATACCTACGGGTCTACTATTGTTTCTTGAACATTTTATAATCAATTTCTTTTGCCAGTCATGTGTCACAATAGCCATCTGCCTGTTGTTAATTGTATCATATTTTGCTATAAATATAAGTTTCTTTGAATTTCTGCTTATGAAACATGGCAGTCAGCTCAAGGCATCCTGGGACATTAGATTTTTGAAAATGTACTGTTCTCTCTGAGTGGAAGGAAACCGCTAACTTCAAAAGAAACTATCACATGCCTGGCAAAACCTGTGTGGAAATCGTAAAAGTCATGTTCTCAGAGAGTTGGTGCTTTGAAGTGAAAATATTGCCTTTTTATGAGGTAACAGGAGGTAGAATGCTTCCTAGTCAGACTATGTCAAAAATCTCATGATGCTGAGAGGTGGTTCTCAGACTGTTATCCTGAGAGATTGAAGGGATATTGTGACCTGTCATAAAGCATGCTCTGTGGCTCACTAATTAGGAAGTATATATATTTTTTTAATTGGAATGTTTAGCAGTGTGCAGGGGCATGTGACTGATCAGTTAATTACAGGACTAAGAGTGACCTCATGCCAACAGCCAGAGTGGTGACATCACGAGGAGGGTGGGACTTTATCTCTGATATTGGTGAAGCTTGGTTGGAAGAGCTGACACTTTTTGTTCTGGATTTCTAAGGAACACTTTGTTTCCTGGACTCAAGAGAGACCACTTCTGCCAAAACTGGTAATTCAAGTGTGAACCTTTGCCAACTGAAACTGAGTTAGAACTAGTTAATTCAGATACAAGGTGTTTTGTTTTGTCTATTTCTTTTCTGACTGTAATCTTAATGAATATATGTTCTGTAGTTATTTACAGTTTTTTTTTATTTTAGTAAACATGTTTTTCCTAAAACCTGCTTGAGACATTTTCTCATTTTGAGTGTGAATGGTAGAACAGTCTTAATATTCTAACACAGCTATTAAATGCTTATTGTGTCACCTTATGCAGCCATTCTAACAAGGATCTGTGTAAAGTTCCAGCAAGGTAAGAAAAATACCAGCGTCTCAATTGAGTCAGAAGGGGGTTGTGAACTAGGTTGGTTGTATACCTGCTGGGTCAAGTATATTGCGTTGCTTTCCCTGAAGAGAGTGTAATATTTGGACCTGTTACCTGGGTGTGCTAGCTAAAAAGGGTTCATAATTGACTCCAGGACTCAAGACTGGTAGTTGCTTGGACCCAAAACAAACAGAAGGGTATCCCTGTTTGTCCCCTGTTAATGAATCACACTTAAAAGTTAGGCACTGTGGTAGCAGAGGGCCTGACCCCAGGAGTAGGTTTGTGACAATATGTATAATCATTCTTTTTTCTAATTAGTGCCTCATTGCTTGTATCGTACTGCCTTACATTACCATTGTAAGGTAGTGTGTCTTTTTATTTGTCCTATTTTCATTGTAATGTGCTTTCTGTACGTGATATGTTGTATTTCACCTGGGTCGTGTCTGAAAATAGACATATGTTTGCCTAGCATACCTCACCCCATAAACAAAAGCTACACAAATAAATAAATAAAAGTGGACTGCCTGACATAAATGGGTTATCCATAATTGGTAACTACATGGCAATTTCTAAGGAGGTATTCAGAGTAGGGCGATACTTGTCAATTAAAATTATGACCACACAATGGGATAACTACTGATAACTTGCTTTAAAGAGGAGACATCATAGCAATGAAAGTCAATTGCAGCTCTATGAGCTAAGACTAATGATGTAGTTCTTATAGAAGTCCAGTAATGTAGTCAGCTATAGGGTTATAGTCAAGAGTCAGAGAACAGTGTCCATTTGGATTTAATGAGCTGTGCAACATAATACAGTCAGATCTGGCTAATCTATAAACACTTGTTTATACCCCTTTTGTTATGTAATAAAAATATATGGCACGTACTAACCAGACTGTGACTAGAATATTTTTTATTTACTTTATTAGAAAATGTGGAATTATAGTGCTGAGCAATTAAAACATTTCAATTTCCTTTCTTAACCATTTATTAATGTTTAATTTAATTTGAAATCAATAATTTTTTGCTTAGAAGCTTCTTCTCCTTTTGCATATATAGTATTTTTATGTCAAGAATATAGTCCACAAGTTTCTGTGTTACCTTTGAGGGAGTGTACTCCATATAGGAGCAGATAACAATTTTTTATTTCACAGCCAGACAATGAATTTCTCATAGCAGCGGCTAGCAACAGATCATTCAGCCAAGGTTCGCATCTGATGTGGGGCTGAGTTGATGCTGAAGTGGGGGGGGAACACTTTGAGAACAGGAGCAGGAATGAAAGGAGACATCACTTTGACAGCTGGCAGAGCTGGTAAAGCAGCCAAAGTTGAGTTATTCCTGGAGTGTCTGGTATGGCAGGAGGAATCGTTCTTTGTTAAAGGTTATATGACTATTTGCCTTTGTAACTACTCTGAATTCCTTTCTCGTCAGCAGTTGCTGTTCTCTCTGGTGTCAGTGATGTCATGAAATTTCATAGAAATATAAAAAGAATGAGCAGCAGCTGATGAGGAGAGTGGAACTCCAGGTAGATTTGAGTGCACTCCAAAGTTAAATAATTCATCTATTGGAAATTAGTCAAAGCATATCAGACTATGTATCTGGCATAGAAAATAGGAAGATAGTTAACTATCTAAAATGTATTTTCTACCACCTTTAACATGCCAGTGGAGATTAAGAGGAATTAAGAAAATTGCTAGTAACACCTTCCTTAACACCTGCCTTGGATTATCTGGGTCAAAATGAATGGGGATAATAGTTCAGAACTCTGAATACAGTATTCAGATTCAGAAACAGAGGTTTCCATATTAAAGAGGCAATTAACATAGCAAACAATCCGTTTCAGAGGTTCCCTGATCAGATAATAAGGTATCTATAATTACAATGCACAAGTCAACCAGGTCCGACTGTCATGACAACTAAGCAACTAGAGTTTTAACTGTAATACATTAAACAGTTCTTTACATGTTTTCTTTATTAACTTATCTGGATTATTAAGTTAAACAATACTGCAACTATGCCAGTCCCAATATTTATTGTAGCTGACCCACTGATTAGTCAGATACTACAGGCTCTCTGGCACAGCAAAGATGTCATTCCAGGGTTCTGACAGTCAATTACTTGTGAACCACTCACATAATACAGCCTGCAACTGGGCTTGTCTCCTAGAGGTCTCCATCTGGATAAAACTCCTCCTCAGGTTTTGATGGCAAAATCTTGAAAAAAGAATAGGGAATCAGCACTGACCGAGTGCACTAACAAGCTGATGAGTGCACTTGTCAGAAGAGATACTTGTTTTTAGGAAACGGCTAACAATCAGATTAAACAGATACAAAATCAACTGCTGCCATTTAAAGGTAAGCCTGATTTTAAAATTCTTAATGGAGAAGTGAGAAAAAGAACACTTACTTGAGGAAGTGAAGTTAAATAAGGATGCAGTGGGTTTCTATATGTTAATTTGTCATGTAATTTCTTTTGTTTTATACCTCATTTCAAAATATTTTAATTTGTTTTATGATTAACCACTGTTTTGGGTCACCATCTCAAACCTCAGATGTACCAGACTGAATGCATGGCATTGATACCTTACTACCTCTGTGACAGCCTCCCCCAAGCAGCCAGCCATGTGTTATATGTCTTGTACACTTGGTTGCACAGTATGTAAGTTAATTTATTATGATTGTCATTGTTCTAAGATGTGCCGCCACAATCATTTTATTGTAAAAACTGAATATTTCTGTATTAGAAAAATTATTTATGATAGTTACTTTTTATTTTTCATTTGATATTAATGTTTCAGTGCCACTTTTCCTGCCTAGTGAACCTTGCTGAAACAGGGACACAAGGAGCTGCTGATCCTGATAATCAGATTGTACTGTGTCTAATAAAGGTGTTTTTTGTTTTACAAATTGCTTTTTTTTTATTTTGCGTATTATATTACATAAGTAAGATGTACACATATGAATAACTACTAATGTTTGGCTGAAGTTAACAGAACTATTTCAGCCTGTTTTGTCCATTGTTTGACAGGGTGTAATGAAAAAACCCAATGACACAAGCACTGTCATTTTCCATTTGTAATAACATTTGTTTGTATATTTCATTTTCATTAATTAGTGTTCCTAATGTGTTCAGCTATAAATAGTAATTACCACCAGTACCCGAAGCAGTATGCAGGCATTTGATATTTTTGTTATGCATCGTATGCAGCATGCATACATGGCTGAAATGGGCAGATACACTATGAGCCCACATGCAGACACTCACACTGTTTAAAGTTTTAGTGAATTCTGACAAAAAAAATCATTTATCTTATGTGACAGTTATATACAATAAACTACAACATGATTTTTCACTGTGGAAAGGTTACAAAAAATTGGAGAAGTAAGTTTTATGACTTTTACAGTTAATCTGGCAGAGTCAATTTGGCATGTATTTATATGAGTATTAAAAAATGGCATTACATGGCTGTGTTACAGGACTGTATCTGTCTTCAAATGAATATACCAACTTAGATCACACACAGTCACACTACAGCTGTTTCAGACTACTGATTAATCAGTAATATATATATAGTCACTAAAAATGTAAATGTACCAGCTGTGCTAAAAAAACAGATTAAACTTTTACGACGTACTTTGGAGCCCTGAATGAGAAAGAGATAAAAGAATGCCGCACTGTACAGCATGAAACATTCATACCAAACAATAAGTTTCTATCAGTAATGGTGTTTCTTTTATTGTTACCTCTATAGAACACACAGTATTCGTCAAGCAAATCTCTTAAAAATTCAAAGCACATCAAATAAACTTTAGAAAAAAAGACACATTTTTCTAAAGCCAGCAATCAGCATTCGAGACTTGACTCACTGTGTCTCTGATGAGAAGAGCTGTTGAGCTACACAAGCTGATCTAAACCACACCTTGTCACATGAAAAAATATACAGAGAGTGGGTCCAAGACATACAAAATTGTTAGCATAGAAACATGCAGCATTAGTTTCTTATTAATCTGTTGGAACAGTCTCAGCTGAAATGAAAATGGAGTAGGAGGGCTACGAGCTGTCACATTACCAGCATAACTATGTTCTTCTACCAGACTATCAGCTCCTGTCAGAAATGGGGTTTCTCAGAAATCATGTGCACTACTGCAGATCTCATAAACATTCAAACTGAACTAAATAGCCATTACAAAAAAAAAAAATTCTGTAGCCAAAAAAAAAAATCACCATTCGAAACCTGTCTCACGGTGTCAGTGAAGGACAGAGCTGTCAAACTACACAAGTTGTCAGTATCTGTGATGATAAGCACTGCCAAGGAAAAACTTTTCTAAATCACACCTTGTCAAATATTGAATACAGTTAAAAATTACAGAGACAGGTCCTACGCAGACACAAGTGTTAGAATATAAACACACTACATGAGGTACTGGTCTCTATAGAAATGATCGTGAAGCGGGAAAGGTACAAGCTTTCACACTATTCGCATCTTCCTACTGACAGCACTTTGCCATGTATAGGGGTAGTGACATATAATGTATATGATCACATGATCACTGCTCTGCTCACCGCTCAGCAATCTCCAGCTGAAATCATGATCTCATCGGTAAGACACTGTACAGTACACCTACTTTCTTTAGTAGCACATCAAAATAGTGACCCATTAAGAGGGCGACCGAAGCACAGCACTGACACTTTAGGTTAATCGGCATTTCTCCCCATCCCTGAGGTTTGCCCCCCCCCCGGAGTTTAGTATATTACACGGAGTTAGTATGTTAAATAGAGGGGGGTGTGAGGGGCAAAGTTCCAAGTCATCACGTTGCAGGATTTGCACCGTCTTCATAGGTCGTCATGCCACAGTCGCCATTATGAACATGGAACCCTTTCTTTCAGTTATAATGATATCTTTAAAACTATAAAAACAAGACAGACCTGTATTAAATCCACACACCCTATAAAAAAGTTTTAGCCACAAAAAACGTGTTCCATTTCACCTTTAACAAAGCATACATCAAAAATATAGCAAAATACAAAAAAGATCTCATTACTAGAAAATAGGAATATATTAGCTAGAGACACTGCTGATCATGAAGAGAAAAAAATTTTTTACTTGAGAAAGAAGAGACAGGCCCTGTAGTAGGGGAGAATCTCAATCAAGATCAAGAGGTCAGCAGCATGACCACAATAAGAGAAGACAGAACAATTCTAAAACAGTTAATATCCAGGAAGCTGCTAATGAGATTGTACCCATAGAATCTGACTGTTCTGATTGCCCCTCAACTTCAGCCTCAGTTTCAGCAATTTTTCTTTGTTAGAAAGCAGAGAAGTGAGCAAGAAAAAGAAGGACAAACAAAAGCCAAACCCTGTACTAACAAGAAGAGAAGAGGCAGAAGGGGAAAACACTGGAACAAATCAAACCCCCAGAGTGCCAAGGAATAAAGTATTACAACAACAAAGAGTACTTACAAAGGGTTTTTCATTCGTCCCCACACCAAAACTGGATGAATTTAAATTGAAAATGAACACATTTAAGCTCATATGCAAACTTGAAATCAGACGTAATTTTCCCAAGACAAATTCCACTGCACCAAACTCACCAACTACGGGATCACCAGGAGAACTAGATGAGAGCAGTAGGAATGCAATTAATACCACACAAGCAGGGATGACACTGGACGTTTTAACAAATGAACAGGAATGCAATAACTTGTCAGAAATCTGGGACACTAATACAGGCTCAGGCATTCCTTCTGATGTGAACATAATTGATCAGATGGACTTATCTGAACTTGTGTTACAAACTGATGATTTATTTTCAGATGAGAGGTTTTGGTACTGCCACACAAGGGAGTAAGTATAAACCGAAATCGCTTTTTTATCCCCAGGTTTATAGCCCTGCTATGTCTACTTTTGAGAAATTATTGTCAAATGAGCTCAATAAATTTTTCACTAATTCGGCTGTGAATTAAAAAATATATATTCACATTGAGAAGTGAGAAGAGCAGGGCATCGCGAGAATTGGAGGAACTCAAAGGAGTGTTTTTTTAAGAATTCAGACGGGGGGGCAACATCGTATTAATGTGAAAGACTGATTACCATAGAAAAAGTCATGAATCTGTTATCAGTTAGAGAGAGCTAAACAAGATTATGAAGTGACCCAACTAACAGGCTCTAAGGGGAATTGTTTCAATGTATTGATCTCTCTGAGAGGTATAGCTTGATTACAGAGGAGAAGCAGGTTTTATTAAGGTCATTCACCCTGTGGTCACAACTTTTTACATTTTCCCAAAGACTCATAAGAACTTGAGGGATCCACTGTGTCGTTTTGGGGGTGGGGTCACTAAGCCAAACCCTGTCCACCGTTGGTGATAGTTTTCTACAACCAGCAGTGTGCAAACTAAAACTGCACATCAGGGATGGTATATACTTTTTGGAAAAAGTTAAGGGCTTTGTTTGGAATGTAGAATATATAGCTAGATAACAATAGATGTTTCCAGTTATTACACCTCAGTTCACCATGGTCAAGGCTTAGAAGCAGTGGATTTTATTTCTATCATGCAGTGCAGAAATTCCCCAAATTCTTCTCCTTAGAGCCCTTGAATGCAGTCTTGCATGGAACTTCTTGATGTTTGACTAGGAATATTATCTTGAAGAATGTGGTACAGCTATGAGGGCAGTGTTTGCCCCTTAATACACTAATTTGTTCACAGGCTACTGGGAGGCGAAATTCATCTTTAAGGGTACCAACAATAAATTACTGGACCATATTACACTATGGTTCAAGTTTATCGATACCATTGTTGTTTGGTTAAGGCTGGTAGATGCCATAACTGAACTTATGGAACACATTAGTTGTAATGGATATAATTTGCATTTTATGTTTGACACCAGCCAGGATACAGTCACATTTCTAGGCCTTAAATTGTCAGGCATTCCTGGTCATGTTGTAAAAACAGAGGGCTACAGAAAGCACACTGCCACCAACTTTGTTCTTCATGCAGAGTGCTCACCCTAAGTGATTAATTTCCTCAGTACCTTATGGGTAAATGTTATGTCTAACATGTAATTGCTCAGACCTGAATACATTCTGTGAGCAAGCTGGGGAAGTGATGAACAGATTCATCCAGTGAGGGTATAGCAGACCCACTCTGGAACAAGCATTCCAAAAAGTCGTAGGGCTTAACAGAGGCACAAGGAATCTGAAAGCAAAGTACTGGGTGGGTGATGTCAGGCTTATTAGGACCTCCGAGGAAAGAGGCCATGAGGTTATCATAAGTGATACAAAGGTACAAAGATTTTTTATTTGTTCGACAAAGTCATTACAAATTTTAAAAAGCTAAAACATACATATGGAAATATCAATTTCCCTGATCCATCATATAAATACATTCAAATACCATTACAATTTATTGTTATTACACCTTCACAAAGGTTTTGAAAGCAATCAAAACAATAATTGCACATACAATTAAGTATTTATAAGTGAGTAGACTGTAAAAAACCAACTACTTTCTGTAATATATGTAAATATTCATTACTCATTAAGTATTCCACCATTTTATCAGGGGGAAGGTCGAGGTTTGTCATGATGTCACCAAGCCATGTCAAATGGGGCCCCTTGTATAATGGGCATAAAAGTAATATATGCTTTAGGTCATCCTCTGATGACTTATCTCATTTGCCGAATGGGGTGGGGATTTTTTCCCTTTTTTGCTTATGAAATACATAATTAGCGTTATATATTTCAAATCTGAACTTAGTTATTATTCTCCTCTCCTTTGGATTTATTAATTTGACCAGATAAGGCTCCAAGCCATATGTTGTTTTTATCTGTTTGTACCATCTGTATAGCTTAAACTGTTTTAATTTTATCTGTGAATTTGTTATCTCCTGATCCCTTAACCTGTTCTTCACATTTTCAGCTATTATTTGCCATGGATGTGCAAACATGCTCCATAAAACATGTCCAAGTCCATTTGGAAAGAGAAATTGCCTAAAGATTTCCAAAGTAGGGAAAATCTTCCCTATCAAGGTATATTTGATTTCTTCCTCCAAACATTGTCTAGGTAATCTGTTTTCTTCAAGGAAGAATAGCTTTAATGATGATAAAATCAGTCTTTCTTTCATTAGTATTGAAATAGAATATTGTCCCAATTCTGAATTTACTATTCCTGCTGGTATTGATTACAGCACCATTAGGATATATCTTTTCAAGACTTCCAGTGACATCATCGAATGAGCGACTGATCTCCCTGATCGCTCTGTGGGACACCGCAGCTTAAAACAACTCCTGCCAGTACTAAACTACCCAAAACAGAGTAAAAAACTGAAGTTAATCGCACTGCAACACTATGGCTGCAAAATCCAAAGTGAGAAATTCACAGGCAACTAAGATTCGGCTACTGATGGATGCTAATCGACCACAGGCCTCTCAGAGTGACTCACACCCGCCATCACTGGTCGCCAGCATCGCTGACTCAGAAGATGGTATTGAGCCCCTCAATCCCAGTGCTGTAATGGTGAAATTAGATAGAATTATAAAAACTTTGCACCATGTGGAATCCTCTGTGGCAGATGTCAGAGCTGATATAAAACAAATAGACCAGCAAACCTCAGCAGTGGAACAAGCAGTGGGGGACCTCTCTGATTCATCAAACCAACATGATCATACCATATTATATTTACTTACTAGAGAAAAGGAATTGCAGCTCAAGATTGATGACCTAGAGAACCGTTCACGCAGGAACAATTTCCAAATATATGGAGTTCCGGAGGGCATGGAAGAATCACATTCTTCAATGGAAGATTTCATACTCCATGTTATCAGTTCAGTGCTTAAAGTACCAGAAGAGCACAATATGACAGGTGAGAGGGCCCACCACTCCTTAATACCCCACCCAAAAGAACAGAATGCTAGGCCATGCTCCATCATTGTAAAAATGCTGAATTATAATAACAGGCAGCTCATTTTGAAAGCAGCGTGGCAACAGACAGAGGTTAGGCTCGATGGACAGAGGCTTTCCTTTGACCAAGATTTTTCTGATTATCTAAATACCCAGAGAAAACAAGTCAGAGACATTATTAAACAAGCAAGGGAAAAAAAAACTTAAAGGTACAAATGATTTATCTAGCATGCCTTAAAATGCAGACAGAGAGAGGCCCAGTAATCTTTGATTCTCTTTACGATGCAGCACCCACCCTATACAAGAAAGGCCTCAGAGTCCCAGATTTCCCAGCAGTAACACTCGAGCACAACATAGCGAAGGGGGCGTGGAGAAAAGTTGGTAGGCCCTGCAAAGGACAGACGACCTCGGTGGCCTGGGCCTCGCATCTCAGTGCAGACATTCAGGACCTGCTAGCCAGAGAGAGTAAATCGGGAATGAAAACAGACCACACTTCCCAGGCCTCTTCAGCAAATCCCCAGACCTGAGAAACCGGACCAGATTTGGGTCATGATTATTACAGATTTAAGAATTTTGCCGAGGTGTGAGGGGATTCAGCAGCAAAATCCTTTTTTACAGCCCTGGATGGTGGCGAACTGAGACATTTCGGCTACAGTTGAAATGTAAATTGGTGGAGACTTATTCATATATTGGGAGTTACAGAGACAGTGACATTATGATTGCATAAACATTTGGAAAGCTGGCGGGAGGGAAGGGTGATGGGGGGGTATTTTTCTTTTCTTCCCCTCCAGCAAATTTAACAGATAAGAGGGGCAGTGGCCCCTGGAAGCTCTTTTTTTTTACTACTTTATTTCCTGTATTACCCACGCACACATGTGGAGGTAGTGGGAACAGCTTGTGACTGAACAAGCTATAGCAGCTTTCGCTGCACTCTAAGTTAAACCTTGGAAGCAGTTTAATGTTAAACAGTTAATTGTTGCTGGTTTATCTGCAGTTACAAATGGTTTACCCGGTGCCTGCTCAGTTAAAAGCACAGGGCACACAGGCCCTGTGGCGCTGAGGGTTGAGGCGCTGGATGTCACGCCAGCGACCTGGGTTCGGGAACGGACGCAGGCAGCCGGGGGTTGGTGGGGGGGAAGAGATTGAGTGTCTAGAGGACTTCTCTCTCTTCCCCAGGGAGGGCTAGGGAAAGTGACTGCTCAATGAGCGACCTCTGGTGGAGGCTGGGGGGTAGCTGAAAGCAGCGTTGTGGCATATATGCCAGGGGGTGGAGCCATGGCAGTGCATTGCCTTGGCAGCCGGGCTCCACAGGTGCATAACAGCATGCAAGAACCACCCCCTTACCGCCAGTAGGTGAAGGCACCTCTCTCCATAGACCACACTCCCAGATATGGACTCGACTCCCTAGGCTGTTCCCCCCTCTCCGGCTCAGTGTCTCAACACTATAAGAAAGAGCACCCAGGGTGGGGGCGGCCCTTCCCTGGAGGGTAGACCCAGGGGATGCCCGGAGCCAGACAGGAGCAAGTGGGGTAAGCCGAGCCATGTTGGGAAGTAGAGACTGTGGTTCCAGGATGTCGCTGGAGAGAGTTCGGAGGTAGGGTGACAAAAATAGAATTAGAAAAAAAAAGGCACAGGTCGCAATGGTTTTATCTTGCACCTGTTGTGCACAAATTAAGTGGAATTTGGCTGGCATAGATAGAATTATGATTGATTTTAACACAGGCCACAATCGAATGGTACCCAGACAAAGGGAGACTCCAGATAATAGAGGGTATTATAAGAATGATATGAAGGGCAGGGCTGAGAGACAGGTGTTAGGTCTAGTATAAATGGGTTCCCTTAAGATTGCATCCCTGAATGTTCAGGGCCTAAACTCTCCAGTAAAAAGGAGAAAGATCCTGCATTACCTGCAAAAATCACATATTGATATTGGCTTTATACAAGAAACAAGGCTTACTCCCCTGGAACATTAAGAACTTAGAAGATCATGGGTGGGACATGCGGTGAGCTCCTCGCATCCTAAAGGGAAACAGGCAGGGACAGCAATTCTTATTAAGAGGGGCCTTTCCTTGGAGATCACTTCAGAAATATCATGGGGTGA
The DNA here is from genome assembly GCA_016271365.2 of Neoceratodus forsteri. Lineage (NCBI taxonomy): Eukaryota > Metazoa > Chordata > Ceratodontiformes > Ceratodontidae > Neoceratodus > Neoceratodus forsteri. The sequence goes on along the minus strand of CM057450.1, from coordinate 1,100,875,410 downwards.
AGGTAGAGGAGTAATTGTGTCAGGGAAACTGTTTTCCCAGAAAATACGTCTTATAAACCTGTATGCACCCAATAAGGACTAGCCTTCATTTTATAAACATCTCTTTGGAAAGGTGGCAGAGTTAGGGAAGGGTATGATCTTGATAAGAGGGGACTTCAACTGTGTTCTTAATCTGGTTTTAGACCATTCTTCTCAGAATATGGCCACTAATAAGAACATGAGAAGAATAATTAAAGAAGGAATCCAAGAGTTAGCACTGGTGGATGTCTGGCGGGACTTGAACCCCCACACCAGGGACTTTACTTTCTATTCAAACCCAAACCAGACGTACTCCAGAAAAGATTTATTTCTTTGTAACCAAGTGGACAGACATGAGAAACAAGACTGTACTATACAGCTGAGGTGGTATCAGACTGTGCAGCGGTTTTCTTGTGGCTTCAGATAGGGGACTGGGAAAGGGACACTACATGGAAACTTAATGCCTCCTTATTGGAAAGGAAAGATTTCAGGGACAAAATTTACTCAATTATAAAGAATTATAAATATCATAATAAACCAGAAGAGACAGGATGGAAGTGGTTTTGCAATGGCCTGAAAGTTACATTAAGAGGGGAGATAATAGCCTACTCATCTCACCTGAAGAGGCAAATTTAAAAAAAACAGACCACCTTAGAGGAATATCTGGCTCAGTTAGAACAAGAACATAAGAGGAAAGGTAAAAGAAAGGAAAACAAAGAGCTACAACAAGTTAAAAAAACTTACAAGAAATATTGGATAGACAAGTAGAGGGAAAATTACATTTTGCAAGTCAACAATATTATGGACAGGGGAATAAAGCGGGACAGTCGTTGGCCTTCCGTTTGTGGAAGTTGCAAGCTGAGAGATACATTAAGAAACTTAAAATAGTAGATGGCACCAAACAATTAGAGGTTTATACCCTAAAAGAAATAGCAGAAGGTTTTCAGGGGTACTATGCTGCTCTGTACTCTGATGAGACTAATACAACAAAAATTAATGAAACTATGGACCAGTTCTTAAAAGAAATAACCTTGCCCACACTTTCAGACGAGGACAGGGCAGTAATAGACGCCCCATTCACAACAGCAGAAGTAGCAATAGTAATAAAAGAAATGAAAAAAGGCAAATCTTCTGGGCCAGATGGCTTTCTAATTGAATTCTACCAAAAGTTTGCAGACCAATTAGTCCCCTTATTGATGGCAATGTTTAACTCCTGTGAAAACTCAGATGACCTCCCCAATACTTGGAAACAACCCCTGATCTCTGTAATCCCAAAAGAGGGAAAACCTCCAGAATTTAGCACCTCCTATAGGCTGATATCATTATTAAACATAGATTCAAAGATTTTTACAAAGGTTGTGGCCATTAGATTGAATAAAATATTACCAGCTTTGGTCCATCCAGACCAAGCAGACTTCATCCCCCAAAGACACCTTCAAGATAATATCAGAAGATACCTCAATGTACCGCACTTAGGGAAACAAGCAAAGGTCCAACAAGTTGCAATAATGATAGACACTGAAAAGGCATTTGACCACCTGAGGTGGGGTTACCTTAAAGAGACACTGTGCAGGTTTGGATTCAGGGAGAAGTTCTTGATTTGGGTAGCTGCTATATATAAAACACCAACAGCACAGGTCAAGGCAAGCAGAACCATCTCAGAAGCACTGAATATACAAAGGGGTACAATACAGGGATGTCCCCTATCTCACTTGTTGTTTGCATTAAGTATGGAACCTTTGGCAGAACACATTAGGAGAGACCAGGGGGTAGAAGGGATACAAATAGCTGGAGAGGAACATTGTGTCTTGCTATATGCTGATGACACCATATAAACACTACAAACAGGTATCTGTCTCTATCTCTGAAATCAAACAAAGAGGAAGAAGACACTGCCAAGCAGGACACTGCAGCACAGGAGCTAGCACAACAAAACTCACCCAAATCAGGAACCAAAACAAAAAAAGCAAAAAGGAAATCCAAAAAACTTCTGATCATAGGAGACTCCATGATTTGGAGAGTTGATACCCATCTCCAGCCAGGGGTAATGGTCAGATGTCTCCCAGGTACATCAGCATGGAGAGACACTGACCACATTGCTAAAATTGTTCATAAAGCAGGAGAAAACATTGATGTCCTAGTACACATAGACACTAATGATCTTGCCAGCCGGTCAGTTGTGGAGACCAAGGAACACCTGACCAGGCTGGGTGACAAACTATCATCTATTTCGTCCGGCATCTCCTTCTCTGAGATCCTGCCAGTCTGGGAGAGGGGAGCAGATGGACGGAAGGTCAGAGAAGGGGAGATAGGGGAGCTAAACATGTGGCTCAAGAGCTGGTTCCAGGAAAAGGACACAGATTTGTAGGGAACTGGCAACAGTTCTGGGAACGAAAGTTCTTTAAATTTGATGGACTGCATCTGACTAAGGAGGGAGTCAGTGCATTGGGGCAGAAGTTTGATGTCTTTGCAGAATATTTAAACTAGCAAATGGGGAGAGGGGTGCAGCACCACATACGTTGAATGGAAAGAACACCCCTCCCCCCTCAGCTAGTGGTCAAACAGGGATTCAGCATGTTTGCAGTTCATTTGCATCACCAGGTAAGAAAATAGGTTTGTCTCCCCATACGACACACAGGAGTAATGCCAAACCTCACCCAACAACTAACACACCAAAATCTGGCCAATGGAAAATCATGTACACAAATGCTCACAGCCTGGGAAATAAGATCCCAGACCTGCAGGCAATAATGTCAGAGGCTAAACTGGACATAGTAGCAATTAGTGAGACGTGGTTTACCAATAACCACACTTGGGAGACTTCAGTACCTGGCTATGTATTGTTCAGAAGAGACCGAGGTGCAAAAAGGGGGGGAGAAGTGGCCCTGTATGTCAATGAAAATATCAAAGCTACAGAAATTCAGAATACACATAAGGAGCCAGAAGAACTGTTGGTCACCCTGGAAACAGGAAATGGGACAGCCATATGAACTGGGGTTGTGTACAGGCCTCCAGACCAGGGGGAGGACATAGACACATTACTGTTAGAAGATATACAAAACATGACAGCTAAAGGGAAGGTTCTGATAATGGGAGACTTCAACATGCCAGATACAGACTGGTCAATACCAGCAGGAACATCTGCCAGAATTAGACACATGGTGGATTCCCTGCAGGGGGAGGGCCTCAAACAACTGGTACAATAACCCACAAGACACAGGGCTATCCTAGATCTAGTACTGACTAACAAGGAAGGGATCACAGATCTCCAGGTAGAAGGTCACCTGGGGGGCCAGTGACCATCACATGGTATGGTTCAATTTGGCTACTACATCTAAATCATCCCATTCCAAGGCAAAAATATGGGGCTTCAGAGGAGCTGACTTTGATAAGATGGCCAACAGAGTTAAGCTAGCCCTGGCAAAAGAAACACAGGTGAGGGGTACAGGCAAAGTGGGCAAGCATTAAGGATGCAATACTTGAAGCAACATCCCATTGTGTTAGACAGAAAAGGAAGTGCAAAAGAAGAAGGAAACCACTTTGGTTCTCAAATACAGTAGCAGAAAAGGTCAGAGCCAAAAGGCTGGCCTTCAGAAATATAAGGGAGCACAACGGGATGAAGATAGGAGGCATACCAAACTGCCCTAAGGGAAGCAGGGAAGGCAGTAAGGCAGGCAAAGTCCCAAACTGAGGAAAAACTAGCACAACAGTAAAGAAGGTGGCAAGACTTTCTATAGATACATTAGTGAAAGGAGAAAGTCCAGAGGGGTATTGCTAAGCTTAATGGAGAAAAGGAGCATGTGAGGAGGAGGACCCTGTAAAGGCATCTATCCTAAATAGATACTTTTGCTCAGTATTTACTGAAGAGAAGGTAGGGCAGGGTCCACAGCTCAGCATCATGGACACAGGGGAGGTAGGTGAGCACTACTCCTTCACAAAAGAAAGGGTCCTACAAGAGCTTGCTAAGCTCAGGTGGATAAGACAATGGGACCTGATGGCATACATCCCAGGGTACTTAAGGAGCTAAAGGTGGAACTAGCAGAGCCATTAGCAGAACTGTTTAGTGAGTCTCTGAGCACAGGAGAGGTCCCAGAAGACTGGAGAAGGGCTCATGTGATCCCGCTTCACAAGAGTGGTAGCAGGGAGGAGGCGGGAACTACAGACTAGTCAGTCTTACCTCAGTAGTGGGCAAGATTATGGAGGCACTCCTTAAGGAAAGGATAGTGCAACACCTGGAATCCATAGGGGCACAGGATCCAAGACAGCATGGGTTTACAAAAGGAAGGTCCTGTCAAACTAATCTCATAGATTTCTTTGACTGGGTAACCAGAGTGGTGGACCAAGGGGGAGCAGTTGATGTCGCCTACCTTGACTTCAGCAAAGCTTTTGACACTGTTCCACATAGAAGATTGATAAATAAGCTGGGTAGACTCGGGGTGGGTCAGAAGTTGGTCAACTGGGTGGCAAACTGGTTGACGGGCAGAAAACAGAGAGTGGTGGTAAATGGTATACAGTCAGAAGAGATGCAAGTCACAAGTTGGGTACTCTAGGATCAGTCCTGGGCCAGTCCTCTTCAACATCTTCATTAGTGACCTTCCAGATGGACTAGAGGGTAAGGCTTGTCTGTTTGCAGATGACACCAAGATCTACAACAGAGTAGATGATCCAGATGGGGTGGAAGAATGAGAAGAGATCTGGATAAACTAGCAAAATGGTCAGAAGAGTGGCAACTGGGATTTAATGCAAAGAAGTGCAAGATCATGCACATAGGGAAGAGAAACTGAAGCCACCTATAGGCTGGGAGGAGTTGCTAGCAGTCACAAAGGAAGAAGAGACTTGGGCATCATCATCGCTGATGACCTGAAATCATCCAAACAGACCTCTAAAGCAGTAGGTAAGGCTAGGGGGGTGTTAGGGTGTATTAGTAGGGGCATCACAAGTTGTAAGAGGGAGGTAATAATCCCTCTTTACAAGACACTGGTTAGGCCCCATCTGGAGTACTGCATGCTGTATTGGAGGCCACACCTTCACAAGGACATTAACCAAACTGAGGCAGTCTAGAGAAGGGCAACCAAAATCATGCAGGGACTGCATCAGAAGACATATGAGGACAGATTAACAGAGCTCAATGTGTATACCCTTGAGCAAAGGAGGGAGAGAGGTGATATGATCGAGGCATTCAAACACCTTAAGGGCATTAACAAGGTGAAAGAGTCTAACATGTTTAAATATAAGAAAATAGCAGGACAAGAGGACACAGCATGAGATTAGAGGGGCCATTAAGGGAGAATGTGAGAAATTCTTTTTCACAGAAAGGGTGGTGGATGCATGGAATGGCTTACCACAAGAAGTGGTGGCTATGGATACAGTGCAGGGCTTCAAACAGGCATGGGATAGGCATAAGGGAGCAATACAAATGACTATGAATAGATAGGCCACTGACAGAGCAAAGGCCGATGGCACATTTATAAGGTAGAAAAAAGAAATGGGCAGACTGGATGGGCCTTGCGGTCCTTATCTGCCATCAACTTCTATGTTTCTATGTTTCTATGGACCCAGTAAAAACCTACCATAAACTAGCCACTATTCTGGATAGGTACAGTGAGAGCTCAGGCTTTAAAATCAATTTGGATAAGACTGAAGTAATACTAGTTAGTGGACCTCGTATGCAGGAATTGACACAAACACTAACCTTCAGGTGGGTAACAACCAAGGCGAGGTATCTGGGTGTTCAGGTCCTACTGAATCTGACAAAGTTATATCAGGTTAACTATGATAAATTGATTAGAGAGGTCTGTGAAGACTTACGTAGATGAAACCTTCTGCCATTGTCCCTGATGGGGAGAACAGAGTCCATTAGGATGAATATCCTGCCAAGGTTTTTGTTTTTATTTAGCTCTCTGCCCCTACATATACCCAAGATGGACTGGATAAAATTGGATAAAGCTCTGAGGGGGTTTGTTTGGAACCAGGGGAAACCCAGGGTAGCTTGGAAAGTTCTCCAGAGACCAAAGTCACAAGGGGGTGTGGGACTACCGAATTTAAAATTGTATTATGAGATGGCATAGGTTACATCATGGGTGGCATACCTCCAAAAGGAGCCAGGTAATGTTTGGATACATATGGAAGATAGCACTACCACAGTGGGAGGGTCCCGAGTGGATTTCACCACCCCGCCAAATACCTTGCTGAAGGTGAAGTTGTTAAACCCATGGCAGGAGCACTCATACAGGGTTTGGGGAAAAGTTAAAAAGGAGTTTAACACACAACAATCCCTCTCAAACCAAACAAAAATTGCTGAATATCATGGCTTTGAGCCTCCCAGTCAGGACCATACATTTTACACTTGGCATAGATCTGGGTTGCTCCTTTTTTCCCAATTTCTGAATCAGGGTCAGGTTAAAACCTTCGCTCAGGTTCAGGGAGAATTTGGGATACCTAAAATTCACTTTTTCAGATATCTTCAGGTGGCGACTTTTTTGCACCTGGATAATAATGAACAAAAAGTGCAACAAGACCCGCACCTTATAGAACTGTTAATTAACAGAGCTGTAACCAACCCAGAGGAGAGACATTTGGTTTCTAATCTAGTAAAGGTATATGTGAGCAGCAAGAAAGAGGAATCCCTGAAGTGTCAAGGAGGCTGGGAGAGAGACACAGGTAGGGAACTGGGAGGCCAACAATTGGAAAATATATGGGAGGGTGTATTTTGCACCTCAGCATCCCAAAACTGGAAAGAGTTCTGATGGAAAATCATAAGCAGATTTTTTAATACTCCCTCGAGAACCAAACATTTTAAACATATGGGGTCGGAGCTTTGCTGGAGAGGGTGCAGACTAACTGGTTCTCACTATCACATATTTTGGGACTGCCCAATAATCAGGCCTTATTGGGAAGAAGTAAAAAAGTTACATGGTGGTTAATGGGAATGGATATTGTGTCTTCTTTTGACCATCTGATACTGGGGATCCCACCTAAGAAGAAAAGTACTAACAGTCAAAAATCATTTCAAGGTATCCTGCTGGCCGCGGCTTGCAAGGCACTCACTAGGAAATGATTAACTCCAGAACCACTGACTGTTCAGGAATGGATAGACATTATTAAAAATATACAAACAGAAGAAAAGCTCACAGCAAGGCTTCGGCTCCAGACAGACAAATTTAATGGAACATGGCTCCCATTCATGAACCTCATAGAGGAAAGAGAAGGCATCACAGTTTTATCCCAGCAGGCCTCCCTCTGAATCTATAAGGTGGGGATCACTATCATTGTGGAGATAGATGGTAGAACTGGAGACTGTTGTTCTATATCTAGAAGTAGACAGAGAAATTGCAGACTGAATGAAATGCCAGCCAAACCATCCAAATTGAGAATTGGTTTTATTATATTTTTTAAATCTTTATTTAAGATATAAGTTATCTTATTGCTGTGTTTAAGCAATGGTCATGATGACGTTACAGAAATAATTGAAAGGCACAAGATCAGTTGGAATGAATACTTGTGGTACACTCAGGTTAATAGGGGAACTTGGGACCAGATGGACTAAGACATCACAACCTATAACAAAAAGAAAAGAAAATGAATATGACATGACAAATAGTAAACCCCTTTTTTCTTTTTATGTATAAAATATCTGTTTTTCTTTTTTAACATTGGTCATATTTACCTGGATGAATTTGAGAAACCGATGTCCTGATATGTGTACCTATATTGAATGTGCTATGGCATAATAAACTTTATAGTTCAAAAATAAAAAGATATATCTTTTCATTTTATTACACAATGCTTCTAATTTATTTAAATCTGCTGTACCCCATATTTCTGCTGCATAGAGTATGCTCGAATTTATTTTAGCCTCCAAAACCCTCAGAACTCCTTTAACCTATGTTCGGCCCATCTTTGTGTCAAATATTTTGAACGCATTAAATGCTTTCTTTATTTTCACTACAATCTGATCTTTCCATTTTAGCGTCTGGCTAAATCTAACACATAAATAGTCATATTATTTGACTATTTCTATTTTTTCTGTGTTTATCCACAGTGGTTTAAGGTGTTTTTTGGTACTCCCAAATATCAGTATCTTAGTTTTGGACATATTTATCTTTAATTTATGATTGTCACATAATTTTGAGAAATAAGTGAGTTTCCTTTGTAGTCCTAAAGCAGATGTTGCTAGCAACACTAAATCACTGGCATACGCCAGACAATCTACTCTGGTATTACCTATTTTTGGCACACAAAAAATTGGGTTTTCTGGCTCTTTCAAAACATCATTAATATACTGTATATATTAAACAAAAAAGGGGCAAATAAGCATCCTTGCCTGACCCCACGTGTCATTTGAAATTACCTGGAAATGTTCCCATATTGGTCATATTGCACTACTCCCCATGTATCTGAGTGCAGTCTTATTAGAATATTGAGGAGTTCTATGTACAACCCTAATTTCTTCAACTTATTCCACAATATTACCCTACTGATGCTATCAAATGCGGACGTAAAGTCCACAAAACAGCAGAAAAGTGTAGTCTTTTTAATTTTTATGTATTTCCAAACCAGAAGTTTAAGTGTATAACAATGTTGAATTGTAGGCCTGTTTCTCCAAAATCCATTTTGTGTTTCGTGTAAAATATTATTATGGTCTGCCCATTTTTCTAATCTCTCTAGAATAATTCTGGTAAATATTTTTTTGTGAGATATCTAGTAGGTTTGTTGGGTAATACATTTTGGGGTCATTTGAATCATCTTTCTTAAAGATCAGAAATATAATGCTCCCCTTCCAGCTCGTAGGACACTCCTGTCATTGTACAAAGTATTATATAATTTCTCCATTACTGAGGCCCACCAATCTGTATAATATTTATACATTTCTCCTATTATTTTATCCAGTCCTGGGGCCTTATTGGTTTTTAGCCACTTAATTGCTGATTTTATTTCTTCTGAAGTTATTATCTTGGGTACTGGGTATGTCATTTTTGAGTCTTTTAAATTTTCTATTTCCCTTAATAATAATTCTTCTTGATGAGAATAGTAAAGTTCTGTGAAAAAAAGAACCCATGTATTTGAATGAATATATGCTTCTATTGTCTTAGCATATTTATTGTAACCTTGACTAACCATTATCCTGAATTTTCTTCCATCTTTTTCTTTCACTGTCTTCCTTAATTTTTTCCATAGGATGTTAGTATAATTGAATTTTTGTGCCTCTAATATTTGTTTATATTTTTTCCTTTCCTTATTTATATCTATTCTGTCTTTACTATTTTTTAAATTGTTTATTCTTTTTATATTTTCTGATGATTTTGCTCAGTTCTTTTTTTTGCTTTTCTACATTTTCCATTCAACCAGGCCTTACCTTGTCTAATCTTTATTTTCCCCCCATCCTTATTGCTCATACAGTAAGGTCTAACCAGGCTATTCAAGTCAGCCCAGTATTTTACTACTATATTATAATTTGTATTCTCAACTATCATAGATCTTATATCATTTATTGAACCTTTAAATAGACTATCAAATTGTTTCATTGTATTCGAGTTCCATTTAATCCTCTTTTGATTATTTCCAAGCTTTCAGTTGTTCTTCATTTATCTTTGCCTCTCTCCATATTTATATTCTGTTTAATCTCAATTGTTAACCCTATTGGGTTATGTGTAGATTCCATCCTATCAATTACTTTCATGTCTTTAATCATTTGCACTCCCTCTAGGTTACTCCATACATGATCTATAATTGAGGAACCTTTGGGTCCAATATATGTCAATTCTCCCTCTTGATCCCGCAGTGTTCTCCCGTTTATTAAAAGCATGTTTTTGACAATTAAATATGAGTTAATGAGTCCCCCTCTCACGTTATTCCTACTATCTTTTGAGTCTCTATTCCATGTTATTTTGGGGTTCAATTCGGTTATTATATCCATATACCCTGGGTCTTCTGAATCTCTTCCAATCCTTGCATTAAGATCTATTACATAGATTAGGATGTTCAACTCCTCATCCATCAACTGATCAAATATTGTTTTTACTCTGGTTAATGTTTTATCTATGTTTTTATCCATTGGTGTTAGATATATGTTCACTAATATAAATTTAATTTTTCGTTTTATATCTTCTGTTTTCACCATCAACATATTTTCTGGAGTAGAGTATTGTCTAGTAATTTTATAGTTATTTTTAGTTGTTAAATATATTGCAATTCCCCACTTTCATGAGCGATACACTCAAGATTATGGTCCAGGAAAACAAAGCATATGGGAAGGCCAACAGGATGTTGATGCATGGCAGATTTTCTCCCGCAGGGAAAAAAGAGGTGATCTTGCTTCTCCATAGATTCCTGGTAAAGCTACATCTAGAGTACTGTGTGCAGTTTTGGAAACTTCATGTGAAAAAGGATAAAGAACACACAGAATCAGTACAAAGGAGCGTGATCAAAATGATATGTGGTCAGCAGGGAAAATGTTATAAGAGAGGTTGAATGGCCTAAACATGTGCACCCTGGAAGCCAGATGAAAAGTAGGGAGATAACTGAGACATTTAAATTTCTAAAGGGAATTGACAGAGTAGATTGTCAGCAGTTGTTCTGGCATTGTGAGGAGACAATGAAAATGATGCACAGTGATAAACTGGTGGTGGGGCGGATGGAGGGAGTTCAAGAGGGATGTGAGGAAGTGTTGCTTCATGGAGAGGGAAGTGGATAAGTGGAATTGTTTGCCCAAGGCAGTGATTAATGCTAAAACTGTATCTGGATATAAGAGGAGTGGGACAGACATAAAAGGTTGGTAAAAACATCTGTAGGGGTGGCAGGCGGAGGGAGATACAGATGCAACTGGGTTACCATGGGTGCTGGCAATAACTACTCCTGCCTTGTGGGCTCAACCAAGGTTGAGGGGCCATGGTTGTAGCCAAGATTTAAATAATTGAACAGTGCCTCCACCCAGGGAAAGTTAAAATGGCCTGGTATAAGTATGGTACAATCCCCTGGGATGCAGTACCTACCCACATCCCCACAGGATCACACCCCTATGGACCAGTGTCATATAACAAGAATTCCCCACAAATTTTCAATTTCTGTCACTCTACTAATAATATGCTCAAAGGCTATAAATCTAAACAAATAATAAGAGCTTTATTAAGGGGTAGCTTGATTACATTCTGGGAAATAAAAAAAGGTTAGGTAATGAGGTAGAGGTATAGTTGTTCACTGGTGTGGCTGGTCTTCCACAGCCCTGCCAGGCACCACCAAATAATAAATGTAACACATCCTACTGCCTATACTTCCAGTGCCCTTCTGAGCACAGATAGTACAGTATATACAGTAGAATACAGTACACAGGCTCCTATCTGAATTTTAAGTAGCCCACCCCACAACAGACATACACACACATCCATGCACCTGACTGCACTTTCCAGGCTTCACTGCCCTCACTGGATTCAGCATTATGCAAACCCACTGTTCTAGGGAACATCCTATATATAAAACTTACTAAGTACCCAGTCACTGCATTGATGCAGACCCATAATCTGTTGTCACCCGTGATCTTGTGTCGGTGCACTTAAAGACTTAAACACTTTATATAATTGCAGCAAAACCCAACTCTCTAGCCCCAACTCGGTATTTCTATTCCTGGCTGGATGGCCTGGTCCACTAAATGATTTCTCAAATGAACTAATGCAACAATTAGGTGTGCTGAAGAGACAAGGCACTGAACTTCTCATGGTTCCCTGTCCAGTAGGGTCTCTCACTGTGCACAGGGTGTAGTGTTGCAGCTGCAGTGGGCCTCTCCTTGGCTGGTTCAGCTCATCTCTCGCTGCCATCTGCCTTGGTACCCGACGCATGTTCTACACTGCTGTTGACCAGAATTCACATGTTGCTACTCTGCATCATTGCAGGGCCCTGTTTGTACACTTCCTGCATTTTGACTGTGTTTCCAGCATAATGAGGAGAGGGTGACTGCAAGGAGTGATGCACATCCTGATGTCTGGGAACATCACTTCCTCTGCTCCTGCAGCCTCTGCAGGAAGTGCGAAATTTAAAGGGCTAATTGCCTTTATTGTTTAGTGGCACAGTTCATATCAACATCATTTACTCAGCTTGTTGACGAACAAAACAGCATGATCAGGTCAAATTCTTTGCAGCTTTATTAAACTAATCAAATAAAGTGGAGTTTCATTCAGCACTTTTTCCCAGACTTGAAACTATTTTTTCCATCTTGCTTTTCTCTGCTACACAGCACATTACATCAAGGATATTACAGCCTGTATCCCCTGCCTGGTCAATTGACTCTTTTCTCAGTTACATCTACTAGTACTACAGGTATGAACCATCTGAAACATGAACTGCATGTAGTTTTATTTTCATTTCATTTATTTTATACTGAAAAAATCTGTGAGCAAAAATGCCCATTTTCACAGATGTCCAGTGACAACAACAATATAAAAAACAAAATTACATAAATACATCAAACATTTTGTTGCAAATACATTAGAAACAATTGCAAAGAGCCTCTGACATAAACTTTTGCTCAAGCAAACATTTAAAACCTGACACAGTACAACAAACAATTACATTAGTTAACTGATTATATTGAATCAACAGTTCAAAATGAATCATGTAGTTTTATGTTATTTTGGGGAGTACTATACATTTATTTGCCTGTTTGTGTCCGCAATGTGGTTTTCATGGCAGTCCTTTTATGCCTTACAGTTTTTTGGCCTTATCTGTGAGGCTTCTCTACCCATCAACCAGGCACAGGCCCTGTAAACATAGAATTTGATGGCAGATCAGGACAGCTTGGCCCACCTAGTCTGCCCATTTCCCTACTTAATGGATAAGCTGCAGATACTAGTTAACCAACAACCTACTTCCTCCTTCCCCCTACTAGAATTGCTTTATGTCTGTCCCATGCATTCTTGAATTCCTGCACTGTTTTGACTCTATGACCTCCTCAGGAAGGCTGTTCCATGCATCTACAACCCTCTCTGTGAAGAAATACTTCCTCACATTACCTCTAAGCCATCCTCCCTCTATCTTCAAATTGTGCCCCCTTGTTCTTGCACATCTCTTTTTTTGAAAGATGCTACCCTCTTGGACTTTGTTGATGCCCTTGAGGTATTTGAAAGTTTTTATCATATCCCCCCTCTCCCTCCTTTCCCTGAGGCTATACATATTAAGCTCCTTTAGTCTTTCTTCATATGTCTTCTGGTGCAGACCCTGCACCATTTTGGTTGCCCTCCTCTGGACAGCATCCACCCTGTCTATGTCTTTATGGAGATGGGGTCTCCAGAACTGTACACAGTACTCCAGATGTGGTCTTACCAACTGTCTGTACAGAGGGCCAACAACATCTTGTTTTCTACTGGTAATGCCTCTCCCTATGCATCCCAGTATCCCCCCAGCCCTCCTTACTGCCTTCTCACATTGCTGGCCCACCTTTAGGTCATCTGATATGACTACCTCCAGGTCTCTTTCCATTTTTGTTGTTGTCAGTATCTCACCCCCATTGTGTACTCTTGCTCTGGGTTTTTGTTTCCCAGGTGCATTACTTTGCACTTCTTTGTGTTGAATCTAAGCTGCCATACATTTGACCATTCCTCCAACCTTGCCAAGTCCCTTTTCATCCTTTCCACCCCACCTTGTGTATCAACCCTGTTGCAGATCTTTGTGTCATCTGCAAAGAGACATACCTTTCCCTCCAGTCCCTCCACAATGTCACTTATAAAGACATTAAAAAGGACCGGCCCCAATACTGAACCCTGCTGTACCCCACTAGTAACCTTCCTTTCTTCACTGTGGACTCCATTTATTATTACCTGCTGTGTCCTGTTGTCCAGCCAGTGTTTTACCCAGGCTACCACCCTGGGACCCACTCCCAGGCTGGCTAATTTGTTTATTAATATTTTGTGCGGGACTGTGTCAAATGCCTTGCTAAAGTCTAGGTAGGCCATGTCCACAGCCCCTCCCTGGTCTACTACTTTGGTCACCCAGTCAAAGAAATCAATTAGATTTGACTGACATTACCTTCCTGCTGTGAATCCATGCCGCCTTGGGTCCTGTGCCTCACTGGCCTCTAGGTACTCAACAGTTCTTTCCTTCAGAAGTGATTCCATCATTTTCCCTACCACTGAGGTCAAACTGACAGGTCTATAGTTTCCTGCCTCTGCCTTGCTCCCACTTTTGTGAAGGGGAATCACATCCGCCCTCCTCTAGTCCTGAGGTACCACACCATCCTCACATGATTTATTAAAAAGGGTAGTCAGTGGTGTTACTAGTTCTTCCCTTAGTTCTTTTAGAATTCTTGAGTGAATCCCATCAGGCCCCATTGCTTCATCCACCTTCAGTTTTAAGAGTTCTTTCAGAACCCTTTCTTCTGTGAAAGGACTAATATCAGTCCCCTTATCCAGAGTGCTTCTATTGACTGGATTAGATCTCTCCCCTTGCTTTTCCATTGTGAATACTGAGCAGAAATATTCATTCAGTATCCCCGGTTTTTCACTGTCGCTCTCTGCCCAACCACCTTCCTCTTTATTCAGCCTCAGTATCCCTGCCTTCATCTTTCTTTGCTCCCTAATGTACCTATAAAAGGTTTTATCCCCCTTCTTAACTGAGTTGGCTATCTTTTCCTCAGTTTGGGCCTTTGCTATTCTGACTGCCTTCCCCGCTTCCTTCTGCTTTAACTGGTACAGTTCTCTGTCCTGCTCCTTCTGTGTTTCCTTATACTTCCTGAATGCTATCTTTTTCTCCCTTACCTTCCCCGCCACTTCTTTTGAGAACCATAGTGTTTTTTTCTTTCATTTTGATTTGTTTATTTGCTTCACACCAAGGCTTGTTGCCTCTGTGATGGCAGTTTTGATGTTTCCCCATTGTTGCTTCACCCCGTTTTCTTGCCTGTTTGCTAGTGCTTTTCTGAGGCACTCTCCCATTTTGACAAAATCAGCCCTCCTGAAGTCCAGTACCTTCACTTTTGTGTGGCTTGACTCTACAGCTAAGTTTATCGTGAACCACACTGTTTTTTGGTCGCTTGTTCCCAGATGGCTACCCACTTCAAGATCAGAGATCCTCTCTCCGTCCCCATTTGAGAGTACCAGGTCTAAGATTGCTCCCTCCCAAGTGTTTTCCGAAACTAGCTGTCTGAGGCATGCCCCCTGTAGGGCATAGAGAATGGCCCTGCTCTTGGATGTGGCTGCAGCAAAGGTGCTCCAATTAACATCTGGCATATTCAGGTCCCCCATAAGCAATATCTCCCCTTTCTCTGCCATCGCAAGGATGCCTTCTATCATTTCCTTGTCCATTTCCTCCCCCTGAGATGGGGGTCTGTATACAACCTCTGAGGTAGTGGCGGTGGCCTGTAGATGCTTTGATGCTGTGCATTATTGGATGAGGTACCCTCTGTGCCCCCTGCTGTGCTTCACAGGCTAGGATCCCCCCTACCCCTACTGCTTCCCCAACCCCCCAACTGCACCCCTTGCTACAATGCAGTGGCTAGGCTCCCCTGACTGCTCCCCAACCCAGACTGCCCACCTTGCCACCATGCAGTTATGTTGTTACAAGTGAATGACTGTTTACTGACTGCTTATATATTTTGAATTACATTTTTATATTTGTTATATGTTTGTATGTCTCCAGGTCACCCTTGAAAATGGGTATTTATGCCCTTGGATTCATACCCAGGTAACCAATTTTAAATAAAATAAAATAAATAAATGCAGTGGCTCCCTATAACCACACCGGGGGCAGAAATGCTGTGGTCAGATATGTGCCTCATTGCTGTGCTTCCCAGCCTAGCCCCCCCCAACTTCCTCCACAATTCAAGACTGACCCCCTTGCCACCATACAGTGGCTCCCTACTACCACACCTGGGGCATAAATCCTGTGGTCAGGTATGTGCCTCTCTGTCAGGCTTTCCAGCCTAAGCCCCCCCCCCGACTGCTTCCCCAACCTCAGACTGCCTCCTTGTCACCATGGTCCCTTCAACCTGCAGCATGCACAAGCAACACAAATATTGTGTTCTGGTACATTTCACTGTGTCCATCACAGCATTCACCCCTCAAACACACACACAGATACCAGGGCACTTATCCTTGTGTGTGGTGGTTTTAGTATCTGTGAACTGGCCATTTGGTCTTCTGTTCAGACCACATGAGTCTGGCTTGGACAGGATGGCCTTGGCATATGCCCACCGGTAGGGACCCAGCTGGGGGAGTTTACCTTGTCGCTGTTGCAGGGCTTAACCCAAAGGTTGAGCAGCAACCTCTGGGGACAAAAATCTACTGACTAGTTATTGGGGGAAAAGTGTTGTGGTGATGGCTAGTAAGAGGGGGTTATCAAGGACTGCATGTTGCCACTCATGGTTTGCTTGGCTCATCTGGCAGGGTGGGACAAAACTGGTAGCAGGGTGGCTCATGTTCACTAATGAAATTGGTTAGGCAAGCAGATTTTGAAAGTGACTCACCAAATGGCTACCAGCACCAAGAGTGATGCTTGAGGCCTTAAAAATGATGGTCACTACAAACATTGGTTTGCTAGTAGATTTTGAAAGTTATTAAGTTACTGGCCAACTGGCAACCATTTGCCCAACCAGTGATTTTCAAAGTGTTACAAGCGATCGCCGCAAATGACATTGGTTTGCCAAGCACTAAAATATGGATTTGGCTAGCAGAATTTGCACATTTGTGTGCAACCTCACTACAGGCTCATAAACTGATTAGTCCCACACTCTAATTAGGTGCTTGGCTGTGTGTGCACCGTTTTGTGAACCTGGTCCTTTTGGCATCAGAAGGGGGGTCGGGAGACTGGTTTCAGTGGGGACTAGGCTGATGGGGAAGTAGTTATGGTGGTCCCATTGTAAGATGGTAAAGTATTGGTGTGGATGGTGGTAGTGGACGTGGTAATGGTGGAGTTCACGGGCATGTCTACCAAGGCCAAGGGAGCTGACATGTGTTGTATCTGACAGCAATTCACAGTCTATGAGCACACCTGGAATCATTGCATGGAAACTACTCATGGGATTCTTGTAATATGATGTCAGATTGCCTGATCTGTTATTAACATGCCTGTGTTCTTCTAGTTTTTCTAGACATGGAGACAGAAATGAGAAACTGCAATTGGAGTGATGAAGAGACAAAAGCCTTGATTGCAATATGGGGTGACCAGCATGTGCAGTCTGCTCTGAATGGGCAATGCAAACATATATACATCTACTATGACATTTTGCAGAAGCTACATGAGATGGGGTACGAGCATACAGAGACCCAGTGTCATACACGAATTAAGGAGGCAGTATAGCACTGTGGTTTAGGGAACTGAGTTAAAAACCTGGAGACCTGGATTTGAATCTCACAGCCCCCACTTGCATACTGTGTGACCCTGAACAAGTCACTTAACTTCCTTGTGCTCCTAGGTCACACCTGGAAACAAGTTTCGGCTTAGTGTGCCTTTCCTGGTTAAACAATTTTTTCTTCCCTTTCCTATGCATAAATTAAGGGTTCCAAACATCATTACATTCACTGCTGGGACAATAATAACAGGAGTGAATTGGGTCGAGTGCAATTTTTTTTTCAGAACTCGATGCCATCTTGAGAACAAGGGCCGCAATTGAACCAGTGATGGAGCCTTACAGTGGCAGTGGTACAGTTGAGACCCCAGACCCCAAAGATTATGATGTGGACAAGGAAGAAGCATCAGATGTGAATGGGCAAGTTGAAGGAGCAATGCCATCATCTAGTGATGGTTCTGCATCACAAACCCCCACTGCAAAATTACCCATCACATCAACTGCTTCACAGCCTTTCACCACAATGCCTGTCTTTCAGCATGGTCATAAATACATTCAGTTGCGGCCATTGCAGCTGTCGTGAAACAGTTCATTAACTATATGGCCATCAGGGCTGAAATATTTATTGAGGCTGAAGAGTGCCGCATCGAGTACGACAAGAAAGCTGAACGTCACAGGATGGAGTACTATGAGCAGATGGAGGTAAAGTACATGGAGCACAAACAGCAGATGCTTCAGCTTCTACTCAGCCATGAACATCATGCTGCTCCACCAACCAGCATGCAGCATCCATTTCCACGAACACCTCGTATTTAGTGTGTGTCGCTCCCCCCCCACACACACACACTTTATCACACATGAACAAAGCCAATATGCAGAAAAGGATTCAGAGCAGCAGTATTTCCAATCATTTTACAATTTGTGACTTAATTTGATTATAGAGGTGGTCCTCACCCATGTGTGTGCACAGAATGGTGACGGGTGTGTGGTGCTCTCTGCTTGTAATAAGTTTATTCACTGTGGTCATTAAGGTGATAGTGGGGTGAGATGCAATTCACGTTGGTGCCTTTCAGTAGTGGAGTGTGCGACTCTCTGGCATTAAACTGCATGGCTTTACATGTGGGGTAGTGCAAAATGGTCAGTTATGTTTTATTCACTTGTTCATCCTGATGTGCAATGCAGTGTACTAAACATTTATCTTTTTTTTATTTGTGTCTGCGTATTTTCACTGGGATGCAATGTATCATTGAAGTGACCTTTAGTAACAGGAATAATAAAAAGTAACAAACTACCTTTCTTTGCTCACTAATAACTGATTTCTGGCTTAGTTTATTTTATGTTTTTAACATTCTGACCAAGAATGGGATGGGTGCTTGGTTGGGGGGGGGTGTTGGCTGTGGGCAGTGGCATACAAGGCAAAGCTCTTCCTATGACAGAAAAATGCTGCAGCATCATTCTGCCTCTGCCAGGTGGCTGCAATGCATGAGGTTGTGTTGCACCTGCCCGACATGAAGGTGCAGAACTATCTGTGAATACCCTTTCATCTACCAACTGCTAGCGCCGCCAGTCTACCCAAGTACATTCAGCAAATTGGGTCGCTGGTGTGGTAGAGGGCATCAATGCCTGACATGCAATGGTAATGCCACACTAAGCAACAACATTATAGCAATATAGAATCTGGAAATATACCAGACACTATCTATGTAGAAAAGCTATACGTTTATGAAAATAAATATGGTTTGGTTTCTTGCTGGCCAAAGCCATTGCATTATGTACTTAGATACTGCACAAGAGACTGTCGGATTCTTCTGCCATAGTCCCCCAATGGACCATGTTCTGTTGCTTCTGCTGCAGTCAACCTGGGCTGTGGTAAACCCTTCATGCCAACCTCCAACATTCATTCTGAATTAAACAGGTCTCCTTGGCACTCACAGAGGTTGTACAAAATGCAGCACATGAACACTTCACTGGGAACAAAGCCTATGTCTATATCAAATATTTTAAGAAGGCATCTCCCGCTGCCCTTTGGTCTTCTAAATGTATTCTCCAGTACCATTCATGTACTCGACAGATGGTGATTAAAGATTTTTTTGCTCCATTGTTAGTCTCCCTGTGTCTAGAAGAGGTATCATTAGCCACAGTCATAATGGGTAGGTGGGGTTCCCAAGTAAATGAATGGGCACATTCACATTCCCAATATTCCTGGTTGCATTTAGGTATAAATGGTTACCCATGGCATTCGAATATAGTGAGTTGTTTGCTGGAATGCGCACATCATGTACTTTTCCTGGGCATCCGATATTTATAGCTCAGAAGCAGTACTGCTGGTCCACCATAGCCTGTATCACGATGGAGTGCCAACCTTTCCAATTGTAGTAAGCAGCAGCATCTTGTGAAGGTGCCTGAACTGGGATGTGTGTCTCATTGAAGGTCCTGGCTATTTGTGGAAAGCCAACTTCTCTTTAAACCCATCAATGATTGCTTGCAGCCAACTGCCAGTTGGTATTCTGATACACTGTTTAAAGGTTGTAATTATGGCTCAACTGGCTTCATGCACAACTGTGCAGAGAACAGACCTGGAAATAGTTGCCCAGTATTCATTGCTGGTTGCAAGTCTCCAAAGTGCAATGACCAGTCTAATATCGGTGGGAATAGCTAATTGCATCTCAACATTCTGATATCTTATTAGTGGGTCCATTTTTTTACATGACAAAATAAAATGTTGCACAACTCATGCAGAAATTTGCAATTACTAGTATTTACTGAAGGTGGTTGTCACAACATTCCAAAACACAGATGTCCCTACTCGGGTACATACTGTCCTACATCTGGAGTGATTGCTTGCAGAGATCAAAAACAGGAAAAAGGCCACCATTGCTCATCTGCATGGCAAGTAGCACAGGATACAGTTCTGCGACTCCTCCACAATTTCCATGTGCCATTCTATTTGCCTATGCTGGATAACAATGAGTCCACAGTTGCAGAACCATGGCCTTCACTGTTAATAAAATATGAAGCGAGAATGTTATTGTGTGGGATAGAAAATACATGAAACCATGAAAATCAGCATGCAAAAGTCAGCCCAACAGTTACTGGAGGTCTTAACCCTCTCCCCCTCCCCCCAAAAAAAACATGAGTGGCTGAGTACTTAAACAGATGTTGTGATGGACTTCCCATAATGGTGGTGGCCCTCTGTGCTTGCATTTTTCGTGGTGGTCTGCCATTGCATACTAGAAGTGATGGGGCATGCTACGACAAACCCATCACCTGCCATTCTCTGGACTCCTCTCTTACCAAAATGACTGGCATTGCATGCACTGCCCAGCCCCCCAAAAACCTGATGGGGGGTTTTGGTGCCCAGCAATTGAAATGCAATCACTGGGCTAAGCCCAGCAACTGTGACAAGGTAAACTCCAAGAACTGGGCCCTTAACTGAGGCTGCAGGGCCATGACTGTCTATCCCCCCCAAAAAAAATGATGGAAGTTTTTGGTCCCCAGTGATGGAAGTGCAGTCACAGGGTTAAGCCAAGCAGCAGCAGTAAGGTTAACTCCCAGAGCTGGGTCCTTGCAAATCAGACTCATGCAAGTACAAGCATGAATGCTTGGTTTGTGGGCACCTGCACTGATTTAACCAATGCAAAAGGGGTCAACCTCCTTTCGCCCTTTTTGAAAGTGGCAAAAACAAGCCTCTGAATGCCTATAAGGGTGGATCATATAGGACTGTCAAACCTAATGCCCACCACCTCCCATGAGCAAACGAGTTTATACATAACATCTTGCTTCATATACAGTACAGTACAGCTGATTCTGCTGGCAACATGTTGCAAATCATATTTTTTCACCTCCAAAGATTATATGGCTATAAGTCAATGGTTTAGAGCTGCACCTTGTGCTTCAGACAGAAGGCTAGCAGCTGGGGTGGTGGGCATTTGAGCTGACATCCCCAAGGAACACCACACCACTGATTCCCCAAGACTCTTGCGGATAGAAATCCTAATGTTTTAAATTGTTTTACTTTGTATGCTTTGCATTCTTCAACCCTAACGTCTGCATTAACATAATTTTATGCAATAAATTATACTGTCGTGGTAGCACCTGTATATTAGGGTTGAGTAAGCACTTTAATGTTAAACTCTGATTTACATGAAATCTGAAATCCACAGAGGGGAAACCAAGTTGCCTGGATCCTGAACATTTTATGGCAATTGATTCACGGGGGGAAGTTACAGAGGGGCAACCCCCCCAATCACCAAAATTCTCTTTTTGCTCAACTACAGCATAAGCCACTCAGTTGGTACGCAGATAATCAGGATGTCCGCTTTATTGGGATGACCCACCAGGCTCCGATTAAGTGACTGTGTTATTCAATCGGGGCTCTAACTGCTTAATTGGGATGGGTCTGCTGCCTAACTGGGAAGATTTTGTTCTGAGCATGCCCATACTTGTCCCTCTAATGCGTTAATCTTTTGTAAGGCTTTGCAAGCCTCTGTAACACCTTCTCTTACTCCTGAATATGTGTGAACTGCACTGCCCACAAGCCCTTTGTAATTCCTTCTCTAACACCTGATTAGGTGGGAACAGCCATTCCCAGCCCTCCTCTGTGGTTCTCTCCCTCCCCCTGCCTCCTGTATCATCCTTAGCCTTTCAATTGTCAGTTCATAACTTTGTTTCAACATTTTAGTGACTTCAATTGCTCAGTTGTTCCCTACCCAGTTTCTCTGGTGATCCCCGACTTCCTCTCCATGTCAGCATGTCTGCATTTGGTGTCAGAGATTTGTGCATGGGGATTGTGGTCTCACAACTAACTGTGTTTACACATGAAAACAAAAGTTAAATGTGTTTTTACTTGTTTTTCTCTCCCTGATTATCAGACCGGTTCTTGCATAGTGTCAGTGTGCTGGCGTCACAGATGATGCAAGCAAGCAGACTTGGACACAGTATCAATTCGACACTAAAAGTAAAATACCACTATATATT
The DNA here is from genome assembly GCA_016271365.2 of Neoceratodus forsteri. Lineage (NCBI taxonomy): Eukaryota > Metazoa > Chordata > Ceratodontiformes > Ceratodontidae > Neoceratodus > Neoceratodus forsteri. Next base: position 1,100,853,149 of record CM057450.1, on the reverse strand, counting down.
TTTAGTTACATATGTATCTTTAGTAAAAACATCTCTACTCCTGCTAGAAAATAAAAAGAGAAGCTGTATTGTACTGCCATGAGTGCTCGTTGGGCTATCAGGTATGTTACTGTGAAGGTAGGACAAAGGAAGTGGGCAAAAAATATGACCTTCACTTTATCAGGACAGCCACTAAATCTGGACAAAAATACATCCATGGAAGTGTCCCAATTAACTGGCTTCTACTGTATAACTAAAAAACTAGGACAATTTGAACCTGAAACTTACTCTTTTGGTAGAGTTTGGCCCAAGGTATATGCTTCTTTTTTTATCCCCTACAGTTATGCAGTTTTAAAAAATGTTCAATTTGTGAGAATGCGCAGTTTAAAAAACAGCATTCTAAAGATAACTGAATTTTTGCAATCACACAAAGTCATATGGTCACAGATGCTCTCATTTATCAGCTAGCAGGTCTGACTCCAGCCTGCTGTCTGTGTATACCTTGCTGCTGTTTTCATTCAGCAGGGATGGGGCTTCTTGTCAGAGCATAGCCATGCCCCTGCTAAGCATGCTGTGCGTGTGTGTCTACCATTAGCCGCATAAGTGGCTTCATTTATTTTAAATGGATACTGGAGTGCCCAATCCCCCATGCCAGTTTCATTATATAAAAGTATAGTCTGACGCCAGGGTGCCCAATCCCCCCTGCCAGTTTATTTAACAGTATAGTGTGACACCTGGTTATCCAATCCCTGATGCCAGTTTAATTAACAGTGTAGTCTGGCACCAGGGTGACCACCCCTGGTGCTGGTTTGCTTCCCCCTCCCTTTCATAAGGCCTCTCCCCACAGACCCAGTAATCTGAAGTTGCTGATACCAAGGTGCCTAATCCCCGGTGTTGGCATATGCAACCTCCCTCCCCCTGACCCAGCAACAGCCACATAAGTGGCTCTATTTATTTCAGTTCAATGTCGGGTACCCAATCCCTGGTGCCAATTTAATTATTTAACAGTGTAGCCTGGCTCTGGGGTGCCCACCTTTGGTGCTGGTTAATTCCCCCATCCCCTCTGTAAGGTCCCCCACTGCTAATCCTGTAATTTGAAGTTACTCACACTGAGGTGCCCAATCCCTGGTGTTGGCATACACAACCTCCCTCCCCTTGACCCAGCAGTCTGGGACACTACTGTGCCCACCTCGGTGCCCCAAGTATCAAGCTGACACTGGGGTGCTCAATCCCCAGTGTCGGAAGTACTGTTCCCAAAATAAAGAAAACCATCCTACAATGTCTTTGTCTTTTGTTTAAATCCTGAAATAAAGAAAATGGTCCTTCGTTGTCTGCCACTGTCCCTACCCCTCATCCAACTCCCTAACTCAGAACCCACCCACCCTACTATCCAGCTAAGGTCCAATGCCATTATCTTCTCTGGACTGAAGGTACATCTTCACTCTTCAATGCCAGACTGGGGACTGAGGAAAGTAGATAAGCTCCATATAATGCATTTGAGTGTGTTTTGAACTTTTTTTCATAACTTGGTCATTTTTACATATTATTTGCCCAGATTTTCAACATGGACTTTTTGGGGACCCCACCTCATGAACACGGGTGGTGAAATTATGCTAATCTGGCCAAGAAGCTGATTTCACAGTTACTGTGTAAAATCACATTTTGAGCCAGATTTACATAATTTCACCACCAGTGTTCATGGTAGGGTCCTGAAAGGTCTTGTTGAAAATGTGGCAAGAATATGTAAAATGACCGTTATGAGCCGCATACTGAAATTTTGATTCTCGTATAACTTTCAGATTTTCAATATTTTTGACTCCCTTTTTTAAATCTTACTAGTTATTTTGTCTGTATTTTTTTTTGTGGGATGTATGGGGAGAATTTAAAGTTGTCTCAACACCTACTTGCCACAAATACCTGTGTCTGCCCTTGCTAGCTCCCATCAATGACTTGACCTACAACTTCCGGAGTCAGTAATTACAACTGGTGAAGGCAGCAATCCCCACTAGCACTTATTTCACCCCGTCGATTGTTACCCCAGAGTAGCACGGACTCAGCACTTCCCCTGCACTCCCTGCCTTTCCTATATGGCACTACCACACCCCACTCCTAATCTACTACTCCACCCTCTTACCTCCCACCTTTCCCCTCCTGCTACTGTAATTCTAGCCCTCTCCACTCTTTTCTTCCCCTCTACTCATTCCAGTTGCTGTTGTATTCCCAGGATGCAGGCATACATTTTACTATGCCTTAGTAGTGTCTACCCTTGTATAATAAGCGTAATGTGTACCTCCACTTTATATGTATATGTACTTCTGTCCTTGTATTTTGTACCAGTTTGTAATTCAACTGATGTGGAACCAATTAACAAGCATCTGCTCAATAGTGTTATCCAAGAATTCAATAAATAAATTTAAAAAAAATAGTGCAGTCCTATGCCTTTTGTGTGAGCATTCCTGAGTTCTCACAGAGATTGGGTGGCAAATGCAACAGTTCCTGTCCTGTGAAAGGCTTTTGTTTTGGTTAAACATCAAAGAGCTAAGTCCCTTTCATAAAAAATACGTGTTTTGAATGTAAACAGGGCCAAGGCAGAGTGAAACAGTTTTCTGCTGGGTGGCCAGCCAAGATAACAAAAGGACCAGGCTCCAATCCAGAAAACCATTCTGGACCCATTCTGGAAAAAGGCAATCCCCAGAGATCAAAAGGGAAGTTCCGGGATGTGATGCCAGAGAGGCATGGTTGATAATGCAGGTGTAGTGGGCCAGCCAGCTGAAAGTATTTATGTTGTATGTTTACAATGAGAGTTTTAGTTATGTTTGAGATTTTGAACTAGCAAAAACACAGATCCAGGTCTGCCATAACTGATTAGTTCCCAGTTGGGATAAAGCTTCTTCTACTCTACTTAGACTCTAGTAGCTTTGAGTTAGTGCATTCTCCTTAGTCATTAGTGTGTATTATCTTGTGTCATATGTAAATATCAGAGTATTAAATTCTATTTTATATATTCCATGCTTTCTGTGATTGAGTCATTTCAGGTACAGATAACCAGGGGTAAATTAGCAAGTCTGTAATCCATTTCAGAGAGAGAGAGAGAGAGAGAGAGAGAGAGAGAGAGAGAGAGAGAGAGATAGACTATTACCATATTTAAAGTACTGTGTTATCAGCTGTGACAAAAGAGGTGGGTCATAATTTGCCCTTTGGTAAAAGCACTGTATTGGTTGAGCAGAGGCTCTAGTGGGATTTGACCCTGAGATACCACAAATGGGAGTCACACTGAGTGGTGGCAGCATATTGAGATGACTGTTTCAGGCATCTGAAGGGTTGGGAAAACTGGTAGCAGTGCAGATTGAATTCTTGGAGAGAACCAGTCTGTGACAGCCCTCTCCTGGCTTCTTATTTTAAGTCTCTAACCCTGTGCTGTACAAGCAAGTGATTGCCTCCACTTATCTTGTACAGGAATTCTACTTGCCTCTGGCAGAAGCAAGGTCTGTCTCCTTGGTCTTACTTCAGCTCTCCAGTCTGTCTTCAACAGCAGTCACACATAAACTGAAAAGCTCAGAACAACTTCTGCTGTTCACTGGGATGAGCCAGCACTCAGTTGGTTCCTGATGCTGTCAGTCACAATCAGCAAGGCAGGAGGTTCATTACTTGAAAACTAATTGGCGACTTCAGTCACTAATAACACTACTGCCCCACCCTTCCTTCTTAATCATGCACCTGCTTGCTCCTTCAGATAGAACTATATTAAAGCAGCATACGGAGTGGGCTGGGCAAGGGATGCAGCTGGAGGGGGGCTGACTGAGTAGCTGAGAAAAAGAGTGCCACTGCCTCCCCCCAAAGCAAGCTAAAAGGTCAAGGGGCAGACTAAAATATAAATTTAACGTTTGCAAGAATAGGGGAGTCAGGCTAGGGTGGGGGGAGTGCAGTTGAGAGCCAACATTTTAAAGGCTTCACCAGTTTCACACTCTGGAGCAATATGAAAGGGAGAGGTAGGTGGGAAAAAAAGTTTAGTTTTAAAAACTTTGAGCCGAATACCAAATGCCAGGAATACTGGACTATTCAAGAATTGTTCCCAAACATTTGGGAAGCCCATTATTCTCTGTATTCAAGAAATACTGTTCAGTCCATGTACAGCTCTACTGGGCCTTATTTGATTGATGGGTAGCAGGTGATTCCAATGAATGGTTCCGAGTCCACCCTGTCCTTTCTCAGGTTGTAGCTTGTATCCTGCACTTAACTTTCAGGACCTCCTTGTGAATGAGCTTGCTCAATGGAGTTTTCCTGCAATAAACTTGAACTTAATCTACAATGATATAAAGAGTGTTTCCCCATCAGTCAGTGATTTTATGTTTTGCCGGGCAAACCCACATTTCCACCAGAGCACTCTGTCTCAGGTAGCAACACTTGAGCATTGACCTTCTTGTCAGACCAGTCCTTAAGAGCTTTATTCTGTATGGCAGCTGCATTTGAAGCCAACTTATAAGCTGCATCCAAGTGATCCTTAAGCCGTTGTTTATAATGTACAGTAGATATGTCCCAGGCAGGGCTCCATTTGCAAAAACACGAAAGTGAAGGTCCACTGGAAAACCAGCTTCATTGCTGAATGTCAGAAAATAGGGTGAGTAGACTGCAGCATCCCTTTTTATACAGTTGCATGTGTGTACCAGTAAGTTTACCTGTTGGCTCTGCTTGCCTTTTCCTTATGGTTCAATGTTCCTAGCATGTTTAGCAATGTTTTGTTCAACCGTTTGGGTTGGGGTTACCTTTAGGGTGATACAGGGTCATTCTGGACTTTTGTATCCCCCAAAGGGACAGCAGTTCTTTGATAAGCTGACTTTTGAAAGTTCATCCCTGATCCAAATGGACCCATTTCTGTTCTCCATAATGAACAATGAATTTCTCAATCAGTATTCTAGAAATGGTGGTAGTATTCTGGTCCTTAATTAGAAATGCTTCTATGTACTTTGAAAAATGGTCGGTCACAACAAGTGTGTTAACAACATTCTGCTTCCAGACTGAGGAATCTATACAAAGAGGAAGCACTTTGGTGCAAAACTGTTGGGGTTTCTTCTGTGCACTGGGGCATCTGTGCTGTTTTTGTTAGTGGTTCTATACCACAAATGTTTATTTACTCTCTCTGTCATTTAAACTCATGAAACAAAATAGTTCAGCAGGACCTGATGGTATCCATCCAAAGTTACTTAAAGAATTATCTGTGGAACCGAAGGGACCTACAGTATTACCCTCTTATTGAATGCTTCCATAAGAGAAGGGAATGCACTAACAGAATGGAAAAAAGCCACAGTTACTCTGATACATAAAAGCGGATGTAAAAAAGATGTTCAGAATTATAGACCCATAAGTCTGACATCTGTCCTGGGTAAATTATTAGAAAGATTACTTCAAGAGGTATAACATCTCACATACAACAAATGGGCTTGACTGATATAATACAACATGACTTTAACCCAGGGAGGTCATGTTTGACAAATCTGGTACAATTCTTTGAGCCTGTTAGTGCAGCCTTGGATGAGGGAATACCTGTGGACATTGTTTTATTGGATTATTCCAAGGCGTTTGACACAGTGTCGCACAAAATATTAACACATCAATTAATCAAATTACAATTCCACCACAGTATAGTAGCCTGGATTACCTCTTGGCTGAGTAATAGAAAACAATGAGTTGGAATAAAGGTAATATGTCACCTTGGGGGATAGTCACAAGTGGAGTCCCACAGGGCTCAGTCCTGGGGCCCACTTTGTTTAATATTCTTGTATCCACAATGCAGACAGAAAGCAGTTCATATGCAGTATTCCGAAGTTGGAGGGGGGATCACAAGGAAATAGGGAACCTTTCCCCAATGTGAAGATTTTTCTTTTTTTTTCTCTCTTCCTTTCTTTCTTGCTAGCCACCCCACCTGCAGGCCCACCAACCCCTCCCAGTCCCTTTGTCTGTTTTCTCACCATCTGGTGCAGGGAAATGGGGTCGGGGCAGGAGACCCTCCCTGTGAGGCTTTCAGTGCCCCATCCCCTGGCCGATTGCCAAGACCTCCCCTGCCCTACAGAAGGGCTGGGAAGTGGTCAAGAGGGGAGTCGGTGGCTAGAAATGGAGGGTGGAGGACATGGGGAGCCAAGACAAGAAAAAGAAGGTACCAGTATAGTGTCCATAGCTCCCTCGGCGTCGCTCCCCTCCAGCTCCGGTCTGGGGTGGCAGCAGCAGCAGGGTCCATCAGGTGGGAGCCCAACTCCTTGACATGCTTTGCTTCTCTTCCCTCGAGCCCCGAATGGCATGGGGGGAAGCCTTGGGTGGCTGGACCAAGCGGTGCTGCACAAAAATAGGTCTGGGTGGAAAACGCACCCTGGACCTTTAGTTTCGCCAACCAGCAGCTGGAGTAAAGAAAAGGAAGCTGGGTGGGAGCGCAGCTCCCCGTTATTTCTGCTGACCCTCCAGCAATGGAGGCATCCTGGGCTGTGGTGGTGAGTGGGCTGAGTGACTTATGCTGGTTTTTGCTCGTGCCACAGGTGCCGGGAAGGGGGTGAGGAAGTGTAGGAAAATTAAAGGGCCAGATCCCAGAATTGTAAGGGAGGCATAGTAAGCTTCCAGGGAGGGTGGACAGCCCTAAGGAGAGCAGGAGAACCTGAGCAGTGGACCAAAGGCTCAGAGGGGAAAAAGAAAGAGGCCCCAGGATGGGCCATGGCCCACCAAGATATTTTTTTTGTAATTTTTTTTTCTTTCTTTCCTGTTTTGTTTGAGGGGGCCCATATAAAGACAATCTGAGCTGAATAGCAGCTCACCCCAAGAAAGAGTACAGGGTGCCACGACTTAAATGTCCCCGAGAGGTTGTGGAAAGAAGCAGACATGGGGCACATTGGGGTGAGGCCTTGGGGTCTGTGTGAGTACCATTTTGCACCAAGGGGCTAGCTGTGAGGGTCCAGCAACCAGGCCCAGGAGATCCAGAGACCCAGGCATAGGGGTGATTTGTAACAGTTCAGTTTTTGCACAGAATACAGTCTCTACAGGGTGCTAGGCAGGCAGCAGTGCAGTTCGGTTTGAGTGCTGGGCCCCTTAGACCATAGGACCATTTCCCCTCCCCAAGCTGGTGCTGCACCTTTAAGGACAGTTTTGCTCTGGCTGTCTCTGCAGCCACACTCCTGTACCATTGGTGTTACAAACCACCCCTATGCCTGGGTCTCTGGAACTCCTGGGCCTGGTTGCTGGACCATCACAGCTAGCTTCTTGGCGCAGAATGGCACTCACACAGACCCCAAGGCCTCACCCCACTGTGCCTCTGGTCTGCTTCTTTCCGTAACCTCTCAGGGCATTTAAGTCACAGTGCCCCTTCCCCTTTTCTTGGGGTGAGCTGCTATTCAGCTCAGATTGTCTTTTATGGGGCCCCTCAAACAAAACAGGAAAGTAAGAAAAAAAATATTTACAAAAAAACTAACTTGGTGAGCCATGGTCCATCCTGGGGCCTCTTTCTTTTTCCCTTCTGGGTCTTTGGTCCACAGCTTAGGTTCCCCTGCTCTCCTTGGGGCTGTCCACCTTCCCTGGAAGCTTACTACGCCTCCCTTACAATTCTGGGCTCTGGCCCTTTAATTTCCCTACCCCATCTCACCCCCCCCGGCGCCTGTGGTGCGAGCAAAAACCAACATCGGGCACTTGGCCCACTCACCACCATGGCCCAGAATGCCTCCATTGCTGGAGAGGGTTGGCAGAAATACCAGGGAGTTGCACTCCCACATGGCTTCCTTTTCTTTACTGTGGCTGCTGGGCGGCAGAACTACACGTTTTCCACCCGGACCTATTTTTGTGCAGCACCACTTGGTTCAGCCACCCGAGGCCTTCCCCCATGCCACTCCGGGTGTGGGGGAAGAGAAATAAAGCATGTCAGGGAGCTGGGCTCCCACCCAATGGACCTTCCAGCTGCCGCTGCTGCCACCCTGGACCGGAGCTGGAAGGGAGTGATGCCAAGGGAGTCATGGACACCATACAGGTACCTTCTTTTTCTTGTCCTGGCTCCCCACATCCTCCACCCTTCACTTCTAGCCACCAATTCCCCTCTTGACCCCCTCCCTGGCCCTTTTGTAGGGCAGGGGAAGTCTTGGCATTTGGCCAGGGGATTGGGTGCTGAAAGCCCCACAGGGAGGGTCTCCTGCCCCCAACCCCCCTTTCCTTGCACCAGATGGTGACAACAAACAAAGGAACTGGAAGGGGTCAGTGGGACCGCAGGTGGGGGGGCTAGTGAGGAGGAAAGGAAGAGAGAAAAAAAAAGGAAAATCTCCACATTGGGGAAAGGTTCCCCATTTCCTCATGGTGCCTCCCCAACTTCGGGGTACTACACATGGATATGTAAATATAGGGATGACTGCAAAATTGGTAGAATAGTTAATAACCATCAGTCAGGACAAAAATTTCAAGAAAGTACAACCAACCTAGAGAACTGGGCAAAAAAAAAAATGTAATTTAATGAGAAAAAAATGCAAAGTTATGCACCTCGGACACAATAACCCAAGAAGGACTTATATGTTTAACAACACTGCTCTACAGGTAACTGTGAACGAGAAAAATCTTGGTGTAATCATCTCTGATAACTTATCTTTTGACTTACATACAAAAACTACGGTCAAAAAAGGTCAAAGGAAATTAGGGTGTATATTCAGGGCACTGGGTCTAAACAGTGCTGACAACAATTGCGCCGCCTACAATAGCGTGGTAAAAACAGTGCCGATTTCTTTTTTCCAGGGGGATCTGCCCCTGCACTCCCCAACATGGGGGGCTCTGCCCCTGCACCCCCCCGTCTTTAGAATTCTCACTCCGAGGGGGATTGGATCCTGGGGAAAGTTAATTTTCACAAAGCCATTATGGCACCATGTAAAAAAAAAAAATAAGTCCTGAGGTGTCCCAAAAGGTCAGAGACCAGGATTAGAACATTAGAACCCTGGTCTCCACTGGTGCTGGTCGAGCTGCTCAATGTCCCAGCCCTCCACACCACGGGAGCAGCTCAGCCAGTCTCCTGGTGCTCTTGTTCTGATTACAGAACCATGGACAGTGACCAGGGAAGCACTTACAGCAAGCGCTGTAAATCCCCAGTCACTGTCTGAGCATTTACCAGACAAGCGCCGTATAGTGTGGCGCTATTCTAGTAGCGCTGAGTTGACGGGGTACCTATATTCAGGAACATCAAAAGTAGGGAACCAGAGGTAATCATCCCCCTATATACCAGTCTAGGAAGACCCCACCTGGAGAACTGCTCCCTCTTTTGTGCACCGCAAACAATAGGAGGGAAGAAAATGATGGAAAAAGTGCAGAGAAGGGCAACAAAAAGGGTTAAAAATATGCAAAATCTAAAGCATGATGAAAGACTGAGTAAATTGGAGCCATATTCATTAGAGTACAGAAGAACCAGGGGAGATCTTTGCTTAGCATATAATGCAGTACAAAATAACCCTACTATGGAAACTATAGGATTAGTCAGTCAAAACTGTATAAAAAACACAAGATCACATGAATATAAACTAAAAGGAGAAATCAAATGGTCAAAAGAAGTAACTGGTATACACAAAGAATAATTAATATTTGGAATATGCTTCCTGAAACTGTAGTTAATAGTACAGCAATGGCTACATTTAAAAATAGACTAGATGATTACATGGGTAATGCAAAGCAAATGTTCCACCACTAAAGGTGGCGAGTTTAACGAAAGGACAACAACCTCTCAAAACTCGAACAAATCTACGACCCTATGAACCTATAAATTAAAAAAAAACATACAGTGGAGCCAACCATGATACAATGCAATAACTTGCAGTCAATGATATGTCACAAAATACTGCAATATAAAAGGGCTTGATTGACACTGAATTACACTGCTCCCTGCAGCATAGTACTGCAGTATTTTGTTGATATGCTGCAGCATTACTACATTGCATCATGGGTGGCACTGCTGTCTTTCTATTGCCAGTGCCAGTTTCATTTGTTTGCTAAAGTTTATACATGCCAGTTCCTTGGGGGCACTGACTAAAATATTCACAAGGGGGCATCCCTCTTTGGCGGTGATATCATTTGTAAACACGTACTGCACTGTATTCAGTAATGCTGCATGTCATTTCCATTCATGGTCAATAGAAGAAGACTTGATCAGTTCTAGTGCCCTTTCATTGCCCAAATGTCCCATGTCATCGTGCAAGGTGTGCATGAAAATCTTTCTGAAATTATAGCAGCCACTGTCTGGAGAATGGCTGAGATCCCTAAGCCTCTCAATAGAGGTTGTATTGAGCTTCAGTTTAGGTTCTCCATTAATTGCAACAGCATGTCAGCATGACTTGATACCACTTGGCTAGCATCCCATCCCTTCTGCAAGCCAGTGAAGATACCATTAAAACTGGGATCCAAGTTCTGTTCTCTCTGCAAGCCCTGGTGACTAAAGTACAGCAGTTATAGTTATATCCTGTCAAGTGCAGTGAAGCTGCAAGAGGCTTTTTGGAGGCTGTCACAACATGTCCGTACCCAGAACTCAATCTGCAAAAGGTTGCCAAGTTTCTCAACCCTCAACAACTGTAAGGGTACCTCTATAGCTGCCACCATTCAGAAGTGATTCTCTTACCTGGGGACTTTCTTGGTTCAAATCTCACCAGAGCCACTGCCCACATAGTACAGTGTTTATTTGGCTAAGGGTAAAATACCTTCCCCTGTCACTAACTACTGAGAAACACTTTACTTCTTAGACTACGATAACCATAACCTTTTTTTCCTCTCTTGGAGATGGATCGTGGGTTTGTCAATACCCAAGGTTATCTATTCCCCCAAAATATTCAGACACAGAGGCCTGAAATATACAAAATAATATTTACTGCTTCACATTATTTACACAATCTACAGGATATCACACACACACAAGACTATGGGGATTATAGGGTTACTTCAGAAATTAAAAAGAAATTGTTTGCACAGAGCCGAAGAAACATAGAAAAACCTTCACACAGCTTCTTAAATCCAACAGTGTAGATTCTTACCATACAGGGTACCTTATTGAGCTCTGGCAGATTCCAACTCTTAGATGGTGTAAGTATGAAGTCCCAACACTGACTGAGTTGCTAGGGTCTAACACAGACCTCAAAAACCTTCAGCTGTCTACCTCCCCCATGCTGCATCATCAAATATGTTACTCTGACATCATGGATTTGACATTTTCTTTGCCTCCTGGGAGTACCACCCCTCTGGGAAATTGACCTAAACTGGAACCTTGGATGTTGTGGAATCACAGACTTCTACATTTGTTCCAAGTCATGTCTGCCTCTGCAGATGGTGGCTGCACGGCCAGGACAGTTTCTTGACATGAAAGACCTTGGGCTCTTTGAAGCTTCCTCCTTAACTGATTGGGAAGGATAGTTTCCTGACATGAAATATCTTGAGCTCTTTGAAGCTCCCTTGTGAACTGACCAGAGAGTCCCATCATCACAGGACAAAGGGATTGTAATTACCTTCCAGGGACAGCTTTTCTGCCTCTGGCAACAATTTTAATCTTATTTACCCAGCCCATCTCTGTCCCCTCAGCTGATTACAGCCTACTGTTATCAGTGCAGACAGAGTCAAATAAAAAGGTACAAAATGAAACAGCAAGTTGTTACATCTCCCTTCCCCAAGAAATGAAAAACACATTTCTTTAGCACCCCTAAAGGATGTTTGTTTTTTCATAAGATCCAGCTGTCTCTACTTGGTATGCACTTGGGTCATTCTCCCTGTGAACCCCACACTAGTTTCTCATACCACCTCCCCCCAGTTTTGTTTTCTTTTTGGTCCTTGCTATTGTCTAGGCAACCCATCAGTGTTTCTGTGCTGTGACTCACTGCAGCACCTAATGTTCAGATTATAAGACTGCAGCATCAGGCTGCACCTTAGCCATTTTTGATTCTGCCCATTGGTCCTATGCAGCCATTTAAGGGTATGTGGTCAGTGAACAGGGTAAACTCCCTCCCATACAGACAAGATTGCAGCTTCTGCAAAGCCCAGACAATACCTTAGCACTCCTTTTCAACTGTGGTATAGACCTCCTCTCCAGGCAGCAGCTTCCTTCTCAGGTACATGACTGGGTGTTCCTCTCCCAACTGTGTTACCTGACTCAGAACCATGCCTAGCCCATGATCAGATGCATCTTCATACACAGTGAACCTTAGAGAATAATCCAGGCTGGTGAGCACAGGTGCCTGACACAATGTCTCCTTCAGCTGGTGGAATATGGTATCACAGGTTTCTGTTCACTGAATCTTATCTGGCATTTTCTTCCTGATGAGATCGATAGAGGTTTGGCCATGCTGCTGAAATTTGGCAACAAATTATGGTAGTACCCTACTATCCCTAGGAAGGTCCATACTTTTCCCTCAGTTGATGGTGTGGTCCACCCCTGTATGGCTTCAATTTTTACTGGCTCAGGCCAGATGTACCCACTCCCCACCCTGTGCACAAGGTATGACACCTATGTCATTCTTATCTAGCACTTCTCTGCCTTGACCCCATCTTTTGTTTTGAGTCATGTCTGCCTCTGCAGGGGGTGGCAGCATGGCTAGTACAGTTTCCTGACATGAAAGACCTTGGGCTTTTTGAAGCGCCCCCCTTAACTGATTGAGGAGGATGGTTTCCTGACATGAAAAACCATGAGCTCTTTGAGGCTCCCTTGTTAACTGACCAGGGGGTTCCATTGTCACAGGACAAAAGGATTAAAATGACCTTTCAGGGACAGCTGCTCTTCCTTTGGCAAGAATTTTAATCTAATTTCCCCGGCCTATCTGTCCCCTCCGCTGATTATACTCTACTGTTTACAATGCAGATAGTTATAAAACAAAAACTGTACAAACGTAAATAGCAAGTTGTGATTTAGGCCAGGCCTGCACTCCACACTATAGTCTTGGACACATAGATATTGACTGTAGAAAAAGGCCCAATGGCTCATCAAGTCTGCCTGGTATCTGCCTACATGCGCATCCTGCTTAATGCTGGACTGAAGCTAACCTATTGATGGCCTGAATGTATTTTGACATCACCCTCTGTAGTCCACTCATCCCATTCCTTTGACAGCCCACCCTCCCTCCTTGATTTGGAGTATTCTTCTGTGCCTATCCCACCTGTGGTTGAGGCCAGTGACAGACTCTATGTTGATAATTTCTTCTGGCAATACAGTCCAGTTCTCCACAACTCTTTCTGTAAAGAAGAACTCCCCTACATCCCTTGTAAAGCTATCTCCCACCAACATCCATCCATGACCTCTTGTTACCTAGCCCTCGCTTCTTGTGAGCAGGGCACTGCTTTCCACTTTATTAATACTATTAATACCCCTTAGGTACTTAAAGGTCTTTATCATGTTCTGCTCCCTCCTGGACTCCAGTGATGTACATTTTAAGACTCTCAAGCCTCTTCTCTCATGTCGTTCCCTGCTGTCCCTGAATCATCTTTGTGGCCCTCCTATGAACAGCTTTCAAGAGGTCTCTATCCTTCAGTTGTGGTCTTTACAACCTCACACAGTACTCCAGGTGAGGTCTGACCAAGTAACTGTATCCATCTGAGACTCTAGGGACCTGATTCTCAAAGGTTAATGCAGGGCTTTTGCAAGCCCTGTGTCAAACCCTGTGTTGCCCCAAACACATTGCTGCACCATGTGCCCGATTCACAAAGGTTGCGTGCATTCATGACACTTTACCCCACTTATAGCGGCTTGCACCAAATACGTGGTGCAAACTGTCACAAGCCCACTCCTGTGGAGCCAGAATTCCCTGGGCTACAGTGAATCTCCTTGTGATCAGGGCCAGGGATACCCCATCTCTGTCTATTTAGTACACTCACTGTCTCACAACTAAATGTATGCCAGAGTATCTCGGGGTGCCCTCTCTCCATGCGAGGGGGTACAAATACAGTTTTGAGTCTGTGTTCCTGGGAGAAAACCCTCTCAGCCACTGCACAACAAACCAGAAAGCCACAGGCATGTATAGGCTTTCGGGGGGCCCTATACACCCTGTTATGTGTCTTTCCCCAGAAATGCAGAGACTGGTTCAACCCGCCCCCAACAGACTCCTCCTGAGACCTTTCGTATTTCCTCCCCTCCTTTCATCCACAGAGTTCCTTAAAGTACTTTACTTTGCTAGTGGGTTTTTTTTGTACATAGTATTCATCCTCCTTTGCGGACCACTGCTCATGTTAACCAGCTTTGCCAGACTCCGAGGTTGTTCGGGATCTTATAGCACTTTTTGTGCATCCTGGTGAATCCCTGGAGCTGACCCAGATGTGTCATCCTGCCATGATCCCGCTTTGTCCTGATTTTTGCCCCTTTATCCCAAGGCCCCAGAAGCAGTAGTGCATGCACGTGAAGGTGCGAAAGTGCACTGCAGCTCTGGTCTACTGCCTCTTCTGCCCTCCCCCAGCCTAGCGCCAAGGCTTCTCATGTGTGACACTGCCACACAGCCTCCACCAGGAGGCAGAAAAACTCCAAGGAGCCCCTCAGAATCCTCCCGAGGATGAGAGCTGCCAGCTAGAAGCTCAATCAGCTCCTCACCCCCGCAGCCAACCCTCGGTGCCCTGAGCTCGAACTCGAATCTGGCTTGCTGGCATGGAGAAAGGTGAGTTGTCCAGTGCCTCAACCCTCGGCGCCACCAGGATGGCACTTTGGTAGTGTTTGGCCCTTAAAACAATCACACAGGCGATGTATAGTTTGAACAATCCTTTCCCAAAACAACACTCACAAAAGACAGTGGCAGAATTATCTTAAAATAAGCCAAAGGCTTTACTAATTAATTAATAAATGCAGCAAATAACTTAAAGATAGATCATTTTTGACATTGGTTACATGATACGGAAAAAAAAGGAAATATACAAAAAAAATGAAACTTTGAAAATTCTAGTTTGAAAGTTCTACCTCAAGACCTTAGTTGCTGAATTTGAAGTGCAAAGTGTTCTTAAAAGTGGTAGCTTATGTCTCAGCTCTTGTGGTCCAAAAGAATGTCTTGAAGAAGAAATTGTCTCTGCTCTCCAAGCAGACAGGGTCCCAAAATGCAGTCTTTCACACAAAAGCCAAAGAGGCAAAAGCAAAAGCACCAATCAAGTCTTGCACTCCTGTTTTTTTCTATTATGTTTTTATCTGGTGTTTTTCCCTGTTTTGTCATCTTCCCCCTTCCTTCGGCATGCATGCATGTGGAGGCAAACACATGCCATGTTCTGAGGCACCCTCCCAACTTGCCACCCCTCCCACCTGCATTGCCACCAGATCTCCACCTGGTGGCAGCAGAACAATGGGGGGGGGCGACAACCACCACAGGAGAGTAGACATGTTGTTAGGCTGCTCAATCCTGCTCAGTCCCCCCCCAATGCCATCACCCCGATGACCCAAGGTCATTCCTGAACCCAGGCTGCCAGCATGGCACGAGGTGTGACATCCATAGTTTCAACCCTCAGCACCACCGGGTCAGCTCTTGCACGCATGTTTTATGGGGGTTCTCAAAGGGCAGGTCCAGTGGACAGTGGCTAGCCCTGTGATTGGCTAGCATTCCATCTCCATGGCTATGCAACTAATCAGCTTTTAATATTTTTGTTAAAAAAAACAAATGTTCATTTCTGCAGTCCCCCCATGGCTGCAATTAAGCTAAACTGAGCACAGCAATTTCTCCAAATGTTAGTCTATTTAGCTGTAATTAGATTACCTATTTAGATTACCTCAGAGAAGTCCTCTCAAGACAAAGGTAACCAGACATACCAGCTCCTCAAAATGCTGTGGGCTATTCAGACACAAATGGATGTGCCTACTTCCAGATCTGCTTAATTATTCTTTTGTCTCCTTTAAAATGATTTAATCAAAATCCAGTCTCTGGCTAAGCAGCTAACAGTTTCTCTGCCTAGTAACAAGAAATTACATCATTTTTGAGCCCATGGCTTTCTTTGTACCCATGATCCCTTGCAAGTTACACTGATCCACCAGGGCATCTCTAATACATTTCTCACATAAAATATCATGAAATATGATTAGAACAATAAGGTATATGACCTTATCTTGCCACACAAACCTTGTAGAAAGGTCCCCAAAGTTAGACCACCAAAAGCTGGTCTAACTTGCGGCATGTGGTACAGGGGATTGAGAATTCTGAATGTCGGCCCAGGAATGCCGCATGCCCCATGCACTGTGTGTTCAGCACACCCGGGACTTGCAGCATTCTACAGCATTTGAGAATTGAGCCCTAGGCGTCTATTAATTGAAGATTAATGTAACGCTGATATAGTCTTTACAACCAATCATAATTCTTGATTCCCAAACCATTATGTTATAATGATTATAAGAGTATCAGTAATGTTTAGAAATAAACAATTGTGACTGGCTAAAAATTACGTCATGATTTATCATTAACATTATATTTGAGTTGCTGTAGTTTGGACTACTTTTCCTGTTCGTCCAGGTCTGTCTGTATTCCCTATATTCTCTTTACTGTAGTCACCATGCCTCCAATCTCTGATTTTGATATAATCTGCAAAAGAGGTTGATTTTACCCTGTTCACCCTTCCCTGTATCACAGATGAATACACTTAAAAAGACAAGCCCCTGTGGTACTCTACTTGTGACTTCTGTCACAAACGCACTCTGGGGGTCAGACCCTTTGCTCCCACAGTGTCCAACCTCAAAGTGCAATATGTGAACAGGAGACAAACAGGGACACCCTCCTGTCTGTTTTGGGTCAGAACAACTACCAGTCTTGAGTCCTGGGGTCAAATATAAACCTTTTTTTGCTAGTTCGCGCCCAGGTAACAGGTCCAAAATATCACACCCTCTTCAGGGAAAGCAGTGCAATACTTAACCCAGCGGGCACACAACCTGGTTCACAATCCCACTTCTGACTCAGTTGAGACCTAGGTATTTCCTTACCTTGCTGCATATGGTGATACACTATAAGCACTTTAACAGTTATGTCAGAATTATCAACACTGTCCCAGCATTCACACTCAAAATGAGAAAATGTCTCAGGCAGGAGTTTAAGAAAAACAAAGTTTACTAAATAAAATACAAAACAAAGAACATATAACATTAATAGTACAGTCAGCAAAATAAATTGACAAGTATAAACAAAACGCCTTGTACTGAATATCTAATCCTACCCCTGTTTCAGTTGGCAAATTGTGGTGCCGAAATTACCTAATTTTGGCAGAAGTGCTTCTTAAGTCCAGAACACAAGTGTGTTAAGTCTTGCAAAGTTGGAGCAAGAGTGTGTTCTTTCAGGAATCCAAAGTGGAAGATGATTCTGTCCTTTTAGCCAGCTTTATAATAGAGGCCACAATGTCCCTACAATCCTGTGATGTCACAACTCTGGGCTGTTGGCATTAGGTCACTCTTAGTTCTTTAATTAATTGACCAGTCACATGCCCCTGCACACTGCTAAACATTCCAATTAATTAATATATATATATATATTCTTCCTAATTAGTGATGCTTTATGACAGGTCAGTTACCCCCTTTGATGTTTCAGGAAAACATCCTGATGAGCTATTTCACAACATCATGAGATTTTTAACATAGACTGTCTAGGAAGCATTCTCCCTCCTGTCACCTCGTAAAAAGGCAATATTTTTACTTCAAAGCACCAACTCTCTGAGAACATGACTGTTTCTTTCCACTCAGAGACAGAACAGTATGTTTTTGAAAATCCATGATTCCATGATGCCTTGTGCTGACTGCCATATTTCACAAGCAGAAAATTCAAAGAAAAATATATTTCTAGCAAAATATGATACAAATAATAACAGGCAGATGGCTATTCTGTCACACCCCTTCCTTCTATACTGAATTTGGGGGAATCTATTCCTAGGCATGGGATGAGGTCCCCAAATTTAGTTCACTGTTCTAACTGTCAGGATAACCCGTCTGCATTCACATTTGCTGCCCCTGCCCTGTGACAGTCATGTTGTAACCCTACAAGGCAAGGCTCCATCTTAAAAGCCTACCGTTTATTTTACCCATTTGTGCCAGCCAAACCAGGGGACTATGATCTGTTTGTACCTCAAAGTGCCACCCATATAGGTATGGCTCTAATTTCTTTAGTGCCTACACCATTGCAAGACATTCTTTCTCCACTGTAGAATAAGCATGCTTCCTGGGAAGTAATTTCTTACTGAGGTACACTATTGGGTGATCTTTCCCTTGGTTAGAAGTCTGGCTAAGTACTGCCCCAATACCCACATCGGAGGCATCTGTCTGTCGGGAACAACAAGCTGCCTGCCCATCACCCCTTGCTCTGTCCTTACATCCTGCGTATATAGCAGTCCATTGTCCCAATACACACTATGTTTTCCATCACCTCCCTGTGTCCCGTCAGATTCTGCCCAAGCCCTCAGCCTCTCTAAACTAGGGTCATTTTTCTGAACAGTTGCAAAATCTTTACACATTCCCAAGGCATGGAACAGGTCCCCTTCAGTTTCTAAACTAGGGTCCTTAGCTCTCTGACAATTGGCTATCCCTCCCTCCTCAGAGTAACCTTCTGTAGCTGTTCTGTTAACTGCTACCTGGGGAATGTCTACCCCCCTTTCACTATTCTCCACGTTAGGGGATACAGGCTGGGGAACCAGTCTACCAGTGTTTTCCACAGGGGCTTCTATGGGGTCCAGAGAACCTCAATTTGTCTTTGCCATCTGGCTGTGGGTAACCACACATACCACCCCCACTTGTAGATTGTTACCAGTAATCACATCCAGGGCAAAATTCTCTGCCACTGCAACATTTTGTACAGTCTCTCCTGTCTCACCCCAGTCCAGGAGAACACTAGCAAGGGGCAGAGTTTTCTCCTCCCCAGTGAATCCCCGTACTATAACAAACTGATTAAGTATAAGCTGTTCAGGCTCAACCAAATCCCCTTTTACCAAAGTAAGGGATGCCCCCATGTCCCTTAACCCATGGTTTTGCACCCCATTCGCAGTAACTGGGTGTATATGCTCCCTCATGTTTACTGGCATGCTTTCTGGGATACACAAAAAAAACACCTCTTTCCCAGCACCACTTTGTGCACCCTGTGCCTTTTTAGGACACTGTCTTGCAATATGCCTAGGTTGTTTGCAAAACCAACAATCATTTCTTTTATCAGGCAAATCCTTTCTTTGTAACCTGGGGCTGCCCACCTTCTGAGGAGGCAATGAGGGTTTTATCTACCCTGAAGGTGTGCTCTTCCCTTTCTGTGCTGTCCACCTGCCCCCCTCCCTTTCAGAGCAGGCCTGCTCTTGGCATGGCGGTCCGAGAGCTTGGCAGCCTCATGCACTGTTTTTGGATCTCGGTCCTCTAGCCAGGTTTTCAGCTCTGCTGGGCAAGCCCAAAAGAACTGCTCCAAAAGTAAAACATCCTCAATTTTCTGTACAGAGTCTGCTTTTATCCCCTACCACCAACATTTCAAAAACTGACATTGTTTTGTGGCTAGCTCCTCATAGCTCATGTTGTGGTTTCTCCTGAGCTTATGGAACTTAACTCTGTATACTTCATGGGTGGGATATACAAAGTGGTTGCGCAAGGCGGAAGTGAGATGCACCAGCACAACAGTGGACATGCACCAAAAAGCGATATTCAGCGAGTGACAATGCACAGCGCAAATCGCAGTGTGCCAATGCGCAACCCTAATGAATGCAAGCACAAGTGCAGAGGGCGTAGCCATGAATACACAGCACAGTGCGATATTCAACAGCAGGCCGATGGCACAAGCATGGAGCAAGAGGGACATGCGCGGAGCAAAGTTGAGCCTATAAAAGGATGGAGCAAGCAGAGGATGGCGGCTTGCATCCAGGGGAGCAGGGATGAGAGAAGGAGAGAGTGAGAGAGAAACAGAGTGAGGGACAGAGACAGTGACAGGGTGAGGGCCATTGGCCAGGTAGGACAGCAGCAGGGGTGCAGGACAGTCACAGAGGCAGGAGGTGCAACGGGCAGTGGGACAGTGTGTGTGACCCTGACCGTGCCTGTGGGTAGGCCAGACCATGCGTGTGGGTTCCCAACACAGAAGTGCGCCTAGTGCAGGGGCCCAGGCAGCAGCAGAAAGCTGAGGTATCCCAGGGAGACAGCCGCAGGGGGGCCGGACAGGTTGGGCCATGGCCAGTGCAATATTCCAGATGGAAGCGGTAATGAGGGGTGTGAGGAGGCAGGAGGCTGAGTGGCATGGCTGTGGAAGGGCCCGGCGGCGGTTTGCCCGGAACAGGTGGTACCATGCCTGCACCACCTTCCAACAGTACATCGACACTGAGATCGTGGGCCGGTAGCGCCTGAACCAGGCGATTCTGAGGCAGCTCTGTGAGCTGTGCAGTGACGAGGTGCAGGCACCCACAAGACACAGCCATGCCAAGGTAACAGCCGTAATGGCCTGCTCACCACAGGCACCTTCCAGAGACCAACAGGGGACACCACAGGCATAACCCATTTGGCCGCATCATGGCTCCTCACACAATTCTTTAACGCACTGCTGCCACATGCTGCAGAATACATTCACTTCCCCAGCACACAGACGGAGCATACAGCAAACATGCAGGAGTTCCACAGGGTTACACGTATGTCTGGCATGCTGGGGCCATTGACTGCACCCACATAGGCATCTGCACAGCACCGGGGCCAGAGGGGGTGGCCTACATTAACAGGAAGGGCTACCCCAATGTCAACTGCCAGGCGGTGTGCGATGCCAAGGGGCGCATAATCAATGTCTGTGCCACACACCCTGGAGAGCACATGATGCCTTCATCTGGCACCAGTCTGCACTGTGCCACAGGCTTGAAAGTGGGGACATCCTAACCAGCCATCTAGTAAGTGTGT
This sequence comes from Neoceratodus forsteri, assembly GCA_016271365.2. Classification (NCBI taxonomy): domain Eukaryota; kingdom Metazoa; phylum Chordata; order Ceratodontiformes; family Ceratodontidae; genus Neoceratodus; species Neoceratodus forsteri. The sequence continues at coordinate 1,100,832,373 of CM057450.1, read as the reverse complement.
ATGCAGCAGGAATGGGCAGCCCTGAGCAACAGGGCAGGGTGTGGGGGGGAGATGCTATGCATGCGGCGTAGAGGGTTTGGCTGTGTAGGTGGGGGGCAGCCACACTGACCAACATGCTAACCTAACATGTTCCCCCACAAGTGACAGTGGATACCCACTCAGGGCTGCTCACCCCATACCGGTGCCCATCGACCCCAATGCAGGAGAGATACAATGAGGCACACGCCAGCACATGGAACATCATCAAGCATGTGTTTGGACTGCTGAAGGCATGGTTCCATTGCCTGCACAGGTCTGGCAGTACCCTACAGCACAGCCCCTCGAAGGTCTGTGGCCTATTCCTGGCCTGCTGTGTGCTACACAACATGGCCACTGACTGTGGGATAGCTGTCGAGGTGGAAGAGGGGAACAGCAGTGGGGACGATGCGGACACCAGGCCCAAAGGTGGTGGTCAGCCCCTCCCAGACAATGGGAACCCTGGCTGTGCAGGATGGCCCAGTGGCACAGGGACACCATTGCAGGGGAGCGCTGTGGTGCATGCAGGTATGTGAACAGGTCCACACACATATCCCAGGTACCAGGGCACATTATACAGGCATGACTGGCAGGGCCCCTCAACAGACACGGCTGGAGGAGGGCATCGACGGACATGGGAAAGGACACCATGGAAGCACCCCTGACTGAACAGTAGACCCCACCCACACAGCCCCACACACCCCCACACACACAGGCACGGTCACACGGGCACACACACGCACACCCCACGGCCACCAATGGGTGTGTGTCAGACGCTGAACACCGGTGCACTGTGGCAGCCGGTGCTGTGATGGCATCATCATGCACATGCCACAGTGGCCAGTGGCTGGGAGGGTGTGCACATGGCTGGCATGACGTGCGGCCTCGGATATCATGGCCTAGGCACGCACACCACACCACCATGCATACAGGGCTGCGGCAGGTAGCGGACAGGGAGGGCGGCGGATCATGACCGCTGTGCAGGTGCACGGCTGCCACGGACATGTGGACGGCCCCGCCTAGACCACCCAGCAGACGCAGGCTGTGCGGCAGCCACAGGGGGTGTCACAGATGTTCCCCCGGTGTGTTGCTGTGGGAATGCGACCGGTTCCTCGCAGGCGTCTGCAGGCCCCCGAACAGGCCCGCTCCGGGCGTGCCAGGACCAAGGGGTGGAGAATGCACTCTGTGGTGACTGCTGTGGATGGCCCTGCACCAGGGTGGCCAGTGGTGCCAGGCCAGCCGTGACTGCAGTGGTGAGTCGATCCAGGCCTACGGTAGTGTCCTCCCGCATTTGTGTGGCCTTGGCCAGGAACTGCTCAAAGTCCTGGTCACACTTCCCTGCAGACTGGTGCAGCTCAGTGCAGAATGCATGCATCCCTGCCACGATCTGCATCTGTTGCTCCATGGATGCCCTGAGGAGATGGGTGTTCTTGGCCAGCAGGTCGGCGCCCTGGGGGGCTTGGGCATTGTGCCGACCCGCAGGGGTTGTGTGGTGGCACGGCCCCCCCAACACAGGTAGGGGCTGCACAGCGGGGCCCTCTTAGGTCTGTACTGTCTGCGGTGCACTGGCAGCGGACACTGCACCCAGTCCACCCACTGCACCATCCTGCTGCTGCTGCTGCCCCTCCAGCCGCTGCACACGTGATGTTGCCAGGGAGGCTGCACCCCCACTGCCAGATGGGCTGGACTACAGCACAGGTACGGTAGCCACTGCAACACCAGGCATTGTGGCTGGCAGGTCAGCCAGTGCCACCTGTGCACCATCAGCACCGCCATGTCCGGTGTATGGTACGGGTGTCTCCCTCTGTTCGGCATTACCACTGTCCTGGGTAGCGGTCAAGTCATCATCAGACGCAGACCCCACCCTGATCACTGTCTCAGTATACTGGACGCCATGGCTGGCATCCTGCTGAAACACTGCCTGGGCCTCATCCGCACCCACACCACAGGCATCCATGCAGACAGTGTGGAGGGTCCGGCAGCGGTCTGGTCCCCGGACCCCGGTGGAGGTGGATGGGCACTCCTCCAGGTCCCCAACATCACCCAGGGTGGGCACCGCCACCCCTGCATCTGCCCGCAGGCCCTCGGGATCTGTAAGGGAACATATACACGTTAGACCCACCACCACGCACCACTGCCCGAATGCATGCCTCACCCTCATGCCCATGCGCCGCTGTACCTACCATGCAGTGATGGGCTACCCCCTGTCTGGAATCCACCGCTGGAAACACCCTCAATGGCACTGCGCTGCATAGTCGCCACAACAAGCTCCTCCAGCGGTGTCAGCTGTGGCACCTTAGGCTGTCCACCGCCCATTGTGGCATGTGCAGCCCGGATGGCTGCCACCTTCTCCTTGATCCACCTGCAGTCCGTGCCCACCTTCGTCTTGCATTCCTGCACTGACCTCTGATGGACACCCTGCAGGTTCATGGCCCTGGCCACACCTGCCCATGCTTCCGCCCTGGCCTGCTGGGTTGCTGTGGAGCCACTAGGAGGGGCTCCTGGTCCAGGTAGGCATCATAAAGGGCATCGCACTCCGCCCTTGTGAAATTGGGCCTGCGCTTCAGTGCAGGCTCCTGCTCCTCAACTTCCTCTTTCTCTGACATGCTGTTCTTGTGGGTTGGGACATGTGGTTAGTGCTGGTTGCCACACACAAGGCCCCCCCACACCACAGTCCCGACATGCCAGTGGCTGGTGTCCTACCTGTGAGGGATGCAATACCGGGTCTAGTGCCTTTGCTGCCACATGGTGCCTTTACAATGCATCACATGCAAATGAGAGAATGCACAACTGTAATGAGATGCAAATGCCTCCGATGCACTGCGGATATGCTGATTAGCTCATCTGCATATGCCTGCTGAATATTGTGGAATTGTGCATTGTGCAGTGAAGTTGCTCATGCGCATGTCATGGCGCATCTGTGTGATGTGCGCAGTCTGCATGGTACAGCGCATGCGCGCACTGACATCACGTACGGCGGTGGCACTTCCTACGCACAGTGTGCTACAGGTAGCACGGCACTCTGCCACTATTGGGCATGTGATGCACATGAGCTGTACACCCACTGGCGCCTGTGCACTATTGGCACATGTCCCATGGGGCACACTGGACCCTATAGCACTATCCATGCCCTATCGCGCTGTCGTGCACGGTGCGCGTGCCACCCTTTGACCCCTATGTGTGCCCCATAACCCCCGGGTGCCTGCGGCACATGCCAGCATTGCCCCAGCTGTATTGTGCATACCCCGCCGATGCGCGATCGGGGATAGCAGCGCATCGCCAGGTGTGTCGTGCTTCCTTCGCACGTGCGTCTTGTGCACTCACCAGTGTCATTTTGCTTCTGTGATATTGAATACAGCCATGCCTCATAGGAGCATGTTTAGAGTGCCCAATTGGACCCAGGTGGAATTAGTCAACCTGGTGGCATGGGTGGAGCCACATGTTGGTGCCCTCTATGGGCAGGTGCCACTGGACCAGCCATGCACTGAGGTGTGGCAGGGGGTGGCTGAGGAGCTCAAGGAGGCCACAGGGTCACGCTGTAGTGGGAAGCAGTGCCGCCACAGGTACGGGGACCTGTGAAGGAGGGATCCGGACCGTCTCAGGACACTGCAGGCATGTGTCTGGAGGGGCGTTGTGCCACGGCCAGGTGAGTGCACATATCCCCGTCCATGCCATGTCAGTGTTGTGTGGGTTGCCAGCGGGTGTCACGCCATGCTGCTGTGGGTGGAGGGCAGTGGCTGGGATGCCGACGGCCATGGCAGGGCACCATAGGTGTGCTGTGCCATGGCAATGCCGCTGCGACGGGTCATGGGGTATACTGTGCTGGGGGGCCCGTGTGTTGCTGCCCGGTGCTGATGTCTGTCTCTCACTGTCTCCCTACTAGGCCCTGAAGATTGGTGCAGAGCCCAGATGGTGGGTGCCACTGCCGGATGGCAGCAGGCCAGCAGTGGCGCACAGTGGAGGGATGCTGGCCAGGTGGGAGGTGCAGGTGGTCGGGTGCCAGTCGGGCCGCAGCTTGCAGGTAGGCACTTTGGCGGTGTATGTTGTTGTGTGGGGTAGGGGTGGGCTACAGCCCCCTATGCACATGGCCAGTACAAGCTGTGCTTCGCCGGCATGGTCCATTGCACCATGCTGCACTCTGGGCACGTGTGTGTGGCCACTGCGGGTGGGCTGTGGGTGCATCTGGGTCCCAGCCAGGCCACTGACAGCCCCATGCAATGGCCACTCGCTTGGCTGCCATGGCTGTGGCATGCTGTGTATGGCTGGTGGTGGTGTGCAGTACTGTGCATGGCTGTGAATGGTCGGGATGGCAGCTCGTGTGGGCACGCATGCTGTGGTTGACTGTGTGCCCCCTACAGGACCCATGTCACTGCTATCCGCTCTGCACAGTGGGTGGGCTACGGTCGTGTGGGCATGCACTCATCCATGTCCGCTCCTTTGTCCTAGGTGCCCATCTGGTGGATGTCCATACCAGGCTACTGGAAAGGATCCTGAGGGTTGCCACGGCCACCCTTGCGGTGGTCCGCATCATTCAGCAGGCCCTGTTCTGGCCGCAGAAGAGAAGACGGGTGAGGCGTCGGAAGGTGTGGACCTTCTGAGAGGCCCGATGGCCTGCTTCACCCTCCCTTCCATTGACACCCCTCCCATTCCTCCATTGTACCCAGTCTACCATGTCCCCTGTCTTCCCACCCCCCATCCTTAGCTTACATTCCTGATTGTGGCCTCCCCGTTCCCTTCCCCATCCCTGTTCACCTGTATATAGTCTGTTGTTGTTGGTTGTTGCTTTTAATACAGTTCTATTTTGGTAGCCATCCGTGTCCGTGTCTGCTTTGCAGCTGGAAGTGGTGTGCATGGTGGCTGTGTGGTACGTTTGTGGTTGCCTGGGGTTTGTGTCAGGTGGTCTGTGCACAGTGGCTTGTGTGTACATGCCCTGTGGCATGCGTGTGTTCACTGCTGGGCTGTGTGGCCGGTGTGTTGTGTGCTGTCAGCTTGTGTGTTGTCTGCTTTGGTCCCGGTGCCATGTCCCATGCCATCCTGTGGGTGATGCCCGTGGCTGCCTACCAGTGGCCATGGGTGTCATGCCACCTCAATGCACTACAGTGGATTGCATGGTCAGGGCATGCAGCCGTGTGCCTGCCTTGCCCCACTCCGGTCATCCCCTGCACTATGGTGGCAGTGTGTCCTGCTCTTGTGGCCTGCTCCACACTGTGCCGGGTGCTCTGTGCTATGGCCCATGGCCTCTGTCCCTTGCCCTGCCCATGCTGTGCTCCTGCACGTCCTGCCTTGCTACATTGCACAGCCCATTGTTGCACAATGGTGCCTGCTGACATGCTCCCTGGCACAGCCATTGTTGCGCTATGGCGAATCCCTGCGATATTCAGCTGTCTTACGCTGTCACTTGCTATGGTACTCAGCCTTTGAATATCGCGTTGGATGTGCACCAGCGCAGTGTACATGCGCTGCACCACTCTTGCACCTGCTTCTGGTGCATTTCTGAATATCCTACCCTAGCTGTCATGTCATACTTTTTTAACAATGCAGCTTTAAGTTTGGCATAACCATTACTGTCCTGATTTTCATTTGACCCAATGCATCATGAACTTTATCGGTAAGCAGCAGGGATAGCTGGAAGCTCAGGGACTGTCTGGTAATTTTTGCCTGAATGCATACTTTTTCAAATGAATTTAAAAATGCATCCATATCTTCCCCCTTTTTAAATTCATCTCTCAATTTAGAATTTAATTTTTAACCTAGTCTTGGAGGTCCAGGTTCACCCATGCCACTTACCTGCTCTGGTGCTGGTCTTTGTTGTAGCTTCTCCAGTTCAAATTTCCTCCGATGCTTTCTCTCCTCTCACACGGCCTCTCACCTCTCTCTCTCTCTCTCTCTCTCCATCTCCATCTACAACTTCTGTTCGAATTCCAGCTCCATTCTCCTAAATTCTATCTGCAGCCTGATCCCTTCTGGCTCCAGTGTTGTGGTGACCTTCCCCTGCTGATGTGGCTCTCAGTTCACATTGGTCCCGCTATCCTCCTCCCTGGGACTGGACACTGTGGTGGACCCTGGCCCCTCCACACCCGATGTCTGGCCCCTTTCAGTCACCGACTGTGACTCGAGGTCTTGGGCAGTCGCTTGGGCATACACTGCCACAAGAGCCTCCACGAGCTGCTGTTTGTTTCTCCCCTCGTAATGGACTCCTGTTTCCTGGCACAACTGCCTCAGATATTCTGCAGTGTACTCGCTGCACGTGGAAGCTGTCTTCTTCCTTAATCTACAGCTACATTAGCTTGCACCCGAAAAAGAATAAAACAGGTAGGGAACTTTGACTGTAACCAAAATTATATATTTCTTTTGTTTTTTAATCACTACCTTGTTTTGTGTATGAACTGTTACAGTTTATCAATCCAACACACTGGACTGTTAATGCTCATGTCACCAAATAATTTCACAGTATGCAAACAAATCTTTTTGATCGCAACACTACAGACCAAATCTTTTAGATCTCACCACTGCCAACCAGATCTGTCACAAATGCACTCCGGGGGTCAGACCCTCTGCTCCCACAGTGCCCAACCTTGAAGTGCAATATATGAACACGGGACCAATGGGGACAATCACCAGTCTGTTTTGGGTCTGAGCAACTACCAGTCTCAAGTCCTGGGGTCAAATATGAACCTTTTTTTGCTAGTACACCCAGGTAAATAGGCCCCAAATATCACACCCTCTTTGGGGAAAGCAGTGCAATACTTAACCCAGCAGGCACACCACCTGGTTCACAATCCCACTTCTGACTCAATTGAGACCTAGATATTTCCTTACCTTGCTGCATATGGTGACACACTATAAGCACTTTAACAGTTATGTCAGAATTATCAACACTGTCCCAGCATTCACACTCAAAATGAGAAAATGTCTCAGGCAGGAGTTTAAGGAAAACAACGTTTACTAAAATTAAAAATAGTAAATCAAATACAAAACAAAGAACATATAACATTAATGGTACAGTCATAAAATAAATGGACAAGTATAAACAAGCCACCTTTTTACTGAGTAACTGATCCTACCCCAGTTTCAGTTGGCAAATAGTGGTGCTGAGATTATCTAATTTTGGCAGAAGTGCTTCTTAAGTCCAGAACACAAGTGTGTTAAGTCTTGCAAAGTTGGAACAAGAGTGTGTTCTTTCAGTAACCCTCTACACTGGTGTTCCTCCAATTCTGATCCATGTCTCCTCTACCCCTTGGCTAGACTCCCACACTCTGGGAGTGGTCCTGCCTCTTCCTTTGTGAAGACTGAGCATATTCATTAAGAATATTTGCCTTCTACTTACCATCTGCCTCACTTTTCCCTTCTTGTGCAATCTGATCATACCCCCCACCTGGCCTCAATCCCCTACACTTCCCTCCCCCCCAACAAGTTTCTTCTGAATTAACTGCCCCTCCCCTCCAAAATCTGCGCTTCTGAGATCCAGGATCATTGCTCTTGAATTTGAGCATTGGGTATCCAACATAACGCTAAACCACACTAAGCTGTGGTCACTGGTCCGAAAGGGCTTGTCTACTCTGACCTCTCCCATGCTGTCCCCACTGGAGAGTACTAAGCCCAGTGTAGATCCTTCCCTAGTAGGCTCTCTAACCCACTGAGTTAGTAGGCACTCCTGTATTACTTCCACCAGTGCCTGGCTCTATGCACTTTTGGTCAGTGGGATTTCCCAGTCTTTATCTGGTAGGTTGAAGACCCCATTAGTATAAGCTCCCCATTGCCACTGCCCTCCTTTTTAATTCCCTCAGGTCTCTATCCATTTCTTCTGTCTATTTCTGTGGACTGTACACTACTCCCAGCATATTGGCCCTACACAAATATTTCACTAACTGTACCTATACCGATTCCACCCCACTCTACCCCTTTAGGGTGCAGTCTTCTGGGGCATTTATGCTGTCTTTTATGTAGAGGGCCACCCCCCTCATTTCTGTCTTGAAAAAGAGCGTACTCATGAATAGTTAGATCCCAGTCCTGCTACTGTGTGTCTTGTGTTTCTGTTATTATCATAAAATCTAATTTTGCCTCTGCTGCTGCTGCCTGGAACTCCCCCATTTCATTTCCCAGGCTCCTTGCATTCATACAGGATGCCTTCTAAGGTTCTACTTTCCACCCTCTCCCTGCCCTCCTGCTGTCCAGACCCTTGTCCCTCTTGTTTTACTGACTTGTTCATTTCCCTTTGATCCCTCTGTTCTGAACACCTTTTCTAGTCCCCTTACTATTCCTGTTCTCTGTGGCCCCTTTTCCTTGCTCATACTCCCTTGGATTTAGCACATGCCCTCTTCCCAGTGCTGTTGTTTTTATCCTGCCCTGTTCTTCCTCATTCACTATGTGGTGGGGAGTGAGCTTAAGGCTTTCTATGTGTGGGTTGGGGCTGTGTAGCCCAGCACAGCCCTCCCCTTCCTAGTTTAAATTCTTGCTGATTCCTTTGTTGAATTTCTGCCCTGATGCACTTGTGCCATCCCTGCTCAGGTGCCAGCCCTCCCTGGCAAACAACCAGTGCTCCTCCCAAAAGACTTCACAATCTACCAAAAGATAAAACCCTCTTCCCATCAGCAGGCCTTTACCATGTGTTAAACTCCTCTAGTTTATCCTGTCTGTCCCCATTCTCACATGACACCAGTAGGACCTCAGACAGGGTTACCATCTCTGCAGCTATACTTTCAGCTTCTTGCCTAGTTCTCTAAAGCTTTTCTTGACTCTCTTTACACTGCACCCCACCAGATCTTTGGTTCCTGATGTCTGCTGGGGCCAGGGTCCCTCTGCCTTCATCTGACTTCTAATCTCTGGTTCAGTGGTGGGAGATGCCATTGATCCTCAAGTGTCAACTTGATCTTTTGTCTAAGACTCTGATCATCTACTATGTAGTAGATCCTCCTTCCCAACCTGCCAGTTGCCGACCAGCTTGCAGCAACAGTCACTTCACCCCTCTCATACTGCTTTGTTCTATGGCTATAGGCTACTACTAGCCCCTGAGGAGTTCCCCTTCCTATGCCACTGCTGCCACTGACCAGCATTGATCTATTATTATGGTCCAGGTCATCCCATTACCATTCGGGAAAGTCCAGCAGGAATATTAGGCTAGCAAGGGCACAATGTGCATGCTTGACAGATCCAAAGGCTGGTCCAGTCAATACAGTTCTCCAGTGCAATCTGCTGGGAAAATTGGAGCTGGCCTGCATACACCGAACCCTGAATAGCCCAACTGACAACTTGCTCCCAGTCCAGCACTTCTATCTAAAAAAACAGGGTTTGGACGCTGGCAGCCAACTTCTAACGTCAGTTTTCCCAGCAGACTCAGAAGAGGACAGTGATGGCTAGGCCAGCCTTTGGTTCTGTCATGTTGAGTACTACTATGTTGCTTGCTTGGTTGAGCATGGACAGCTTGTTGCTGGACTATAGAATACTAGTGGGAGGATCAGTACCAGGGTGAATGGATCATTCTGGGTCAGTTGTGGCCACATTGGGAGGACTCTGGGATAGTGGTATAGCAGCTCTGCAGCCTAGCCAATATGCCAGGCAGGCAATGCAGAGGCCACTAGGGACTACAATGCAAGCTGGGCAGTGGACTGGCAAGCTGCTGGGGTTGGGGAGAGGGTCTGACGCCCTCTCTCCCTATTTTGGTGGTGACTGGTGAGTCAGCGATCAGACTGGATGCCCTAGTCAATGGTGGCAGGGTGGAACTGCATGGGGGTGGATTAAGGACCTTCTAGAGCAGACCTACAGGAGAACTTTAGGTAAGGGGGAGAAACAAGGGTGGAGGAAGAAGAGAGTGCTTATTTGATAGGGTGACTTAGAGTCCCTGTGTTTCACCAGGTAGGTGAGGTTTTACTTGTGTTTACTGTAGTCAGCTATATGGTATTGGAATCAGATTCTGATTCAGCATCTGATCCTGTTTATTGGAATTCAGATTTTTGGCCTTTAAAACAGAAATTCATAATTCTGAAAAAAAAGACTTAAGCATCTGATACCATCGAACAGATTTCTAGTACCACTAGTCCTCCCTCTACCTATTTTCACAGCTGGGTTGAGCAAAGCACTGGGAGGGTAAGGACTCAATCCAGAAATGTGTATCCCCACTGAGCCATCACTATTTATGTTTTATTTATTTATTTATTTAACAAATCGGAAAGACCTTTGAGCCAAGGGCTCTTTTACAGAGGTTTCACGTCAAGTCACAAGAATAGCAAATTACAATGGTTTCAGTAAGTAGTACAACATGAGGAAAGTAATTACATAAATTAAAGAACAATATGGCAAGATAAATATTGTGTCACGTGCAGCCAGTGGCCTTGTCTGAAGAGGGGTAAAAGGGCTTACAAGGAGAGAAAGTACAGGGGGGTGAACTGGGGGGTGGAAGGAGCTAAAAAAGAGCAAGAAGGGAAATTTCACGATGAAGCTTGAGCTGGAAAGACCCACAGGGCAGGGGGCAGAGGGAGAGAACAAGGTGAGGAAACAGAGGAGAGAGGGGGGAAGTGGGAGAGGAGGGGTAAGGGAAGGAGGGAAGAGGTAGGATGAAAAGATGGCAGGAATGGGAAAGGGATAAGGGAGGAAATGCTGTGAGTGGAAAAGCGCAGCAGCAGCATAGGGCTATACAGAGGCAAATGGTAAAAGAGGGAGATCTCGGTGCATTTAGCTGTCAGCAGAGATTAGGTATAGCAGTCACAAGATGCTCTTGAAACTAGGAATTGATGCAGCTTCTGCTTAAATGGTCTCAAGGTTGCAGTCATCGCAATCTCAGGAGGAAGGGAATTAAATAATTTAGCAGCTCTAACTGCAATGGATCGCAGTCAGAGCGAGGTTCGACAGTGAGGGACAGTAAAAGTTCGGCTCACAGAACTTTGTGTGCTTCGAGTGCCCCAGAAGGGACTGAAAAGCTGAAGGGAATCTGGTGGTAAGAGACCAAGATCTGTCTTCTTAGCCAGAAGGCAGGCTTGGTATTCAGTGCAAGCCTGGAGTTGAAGCCAGTTTGCTTGTTTGTAAAGGTCACAAGTGTGAGTACGATACGCTGCACCAGTTAGTAGATGGCATGCATTATTCAGAGCTGTGGTGAGCCGACATAGGATTGTGTCTGTGGCAGAACCATAAATGACCAAACCATAGTCAATAATAGACACAATTGAACTTTGGATAGCCAATCTGAGGGCTTCAGTAGTAAGGCAGTGTTTATGCCTGTGTAGAAGACCTAGGCAAATGTTAACTACCTTAGCAACATTCTCAACATGGTTGGAGTAGGAGAGCGTACTATCCAGAGTAACTCCTAGGTATTTAAAAGATTGAGTCTGATCAAGGATAACACCCACACTGTTTTTAATCACCAATTGTTTGTCTTTGTGATTGCTGTGGGTACCATGAAAGAGCATGACCTTAGTTTTTTTGCAGTTAAGCACCAACTTATGGGAGATGAACCAAGACTCAGCTTCAGTAAAACTTTCCTGAAGTTGGGCCTGAAGGAGGGTCAGCAGTCTTTGAGAAAATGACCGCATCGTCTGCATAGAGGAGTACTGGTTTGGAACAGGATGATGGAAGATTACTGAGGAACCCCAGGGCTGTGTGGGGATGAGTGCAATCCTCAGTGCCAGGCCCTGCAGGAGCAGATCCCAACACAGGAGCTGTGGGAGGCACCAGAGACACTGCAGCAAAGATTGCAGGCATCAGTTTGGATGCCCATGTTAGCTGTGCAGTGGATCCCTTGCTTCATGGGGTGTGGAGGTCAAAAGAATATGGCAAACTGTGTCTGTCCTTCATGGACTGCCATATCTTCATCAAGCACATTGACAAATACCGGTCAGTGCCTGTGCCACCCCAGCCCTGTACCTTTGCTTCTTGGGCTCATGGCTTGTGGTGAGTGGGCTGTTCTGGCCCTCAGTGTCCCTGGATGGCAATGCAGAGAGGTGTGCATATATGCTATGGCAGCCCTAGGGCCCCATAGCATATGCCATCTAAACTGGCCGCACATGCTGCTCCAGCATCACTATGGATGGGCCGATGTCCACCCTCGACCCCTATCTCACGCCTGACCCAGCTCCATGTGCAGTTGTCAGCGTGGCTGGAGATTGGACATGGGAAGGCATGTAGCCAGGCTGTGGATGCTGTGGGATGCTCTGAGGGTGCACAGCTTACACTCAGCAGGCACTCTACAGCTTTCCTCGGCCCTCAGCATGTGAAAAGCAGTTGTGCGCCCACTGTGGATCGAACCCTAAGTGCCTTGCCTAAAGTCACACAGCGAGTATCTGGTTCTACTGAGGTTTGAACCTGTGATCCCCCAGTTCCCAAACCAGTACACTAACTACTAAACCACAGCGTTTCCTATTTAAGTGGCATCAAACATCTTGTGTATGTAAAAAACCTTGTAAGGTACACCCCTCCCCATGCATTTTTCTGTATTTTATTTAGTACTTGGAAACTTTGACACTTAGAACTCATGGTTATTATAGTTCTAAATTAGAACTTGAACCTCAAAGTTCTAAAAGAGTTCTAGTCTTGGGCCGGTCCATTGGCACAGCAATAGAGCTACCATTCATGATGCCAGTGACTCGGGGTTGCTGGGGAGGGAGAGAGAAGGGCCGAGTGACCCAGAGGATACTGTTCTCCTACGGGGCAGGAGGGCAGCACACACCACCACAGCACTGCCACCTAGATGACCATAAGTGGTTGTGCAGGCAGGAACAGTTAAGAGGCAAGGGATGCTCCCCAATGAAAGATGTCAGCACGCTCTATGTACCTGTCTTACACTGTCACTCTCCATGGAGACCAGGAGAGAAACTAAGAAAAAAGATACTAGGCCATTGCAAGTTGATACTGTGCCCCAGCACAGACCTCACAATGCCTACTGGGCACAGGTCCTGTCTGACCAACCATGGCATCTGGGGGGGACTTGGGGTATCCCCAGTGGCCCTGCCACTGGGTGGTAAGCTATGGAAGAATAGTTAGGCCAGGGATAATTCCCAGAGACAGCAGGTGATGGGCTGGAGAGACTAATGGCAGATAGGGGCAAGCCTGGTTTGGAAAGGGCAAAAAAGTAGACTAAGTTAAAAAACGGGGGGGTTAATCTTTTGAGAACTATTTCTGACAGCCCTAATATTAAGCGAGGCTTTCAGTGAACCATTACTGTTCCCCTGCACTGAACTCGATATAGAATTACATTGCAGCAGTTTATACTCGCTTCTGCATTCTGTCATGAAGCAAGGGTTATAATAAGTCTAATCCTAGGAGGTTTCTCAAACACAGCCAGTATTGTACAGCTATAACTCAATAAAGCTGCAATTTAGGCTTGCCCCTAGTCCATCGTTGGGAGGGGGGAGGATAAGATAAATTGAAACCTTCCTTGTCTAAATACCTCCTTATTTGTCATGCTGTTTCCCTGTTCAAGGTTCAGTGAGTTGATGGAATCCTTAGAGACAAACAAAGGCCTTCAATGGGTTGGCAAGGTTAAAAGCACAGTTCTTCCATATTGAGAACTAAGGCCTCTTGTGACTCCTCCTACTACTACTGTATGCCTTTGGCAGCACATAGCCAAGTGCTTCCAATTAATAAGTTTGATGTTTATTTTATTAGTGCTGCATGGGATCTGGCTGCCCGTCTGCATAAGCTGGACTCCATGGCAAACCTATTGCCCCCACCCTGTGGATTTAGTAATGCTAATTGGAGGTTTTTGAATTTCAAACAGAATTCCACTTAGGCCACATAGAGTGCAGAAACTAAGAGCAACAGCTCTGACAGTAGAAATCAATACCGTTCAAAATGGCCCAGATGATAAGTGAACAACAGAGAAGAATAGCATGGTATGTTAAAAAAAGGTTTAAAACAGGTTCCTTTTGGAGTTTCAATACTGTAGGCAGAAAACACAACTTCCACTGACCTAAACTGTGCCATGAAAACTATGAATATTTAATTTATTTAGTTTTTGCTGACTGGGAAAGGAGTCCTCGTCCTGAGGGGAGAGGATACAGATGCAAACAGACTGTTATTGAACAAAGTTTTTTTTTTTTTAATATTATCTTTATTGATTTTACAATAAATATGCCATATAGCAATACAGCTCATGAGAGGTAACAGGCACTATGAAATAATATGCAGGACATTTTAGCTAGCAAGCAGGATTTAAGACCCCTCAATCTGGAATGCACAGCTATGGGGTAAATGGATTAGTTAATACATTAAGTGTTCAGTTAAGCCCTGCCAAGCAGTTACTGTCAGATAATGCAAAGAACTGATCAGGCATGGGTGGCAGTGCAGCTGAGCACTGCTTACTCCCAGATTAGTATTAACTTCAAGGATGTTATAGCCCTTCAGATTCTATCCCCCAGCAGACAAATTTAAAGTACCAAAGTAATATTAATGTTTCCAGCCCTTTTTTGAACAAGTCAATTTTCTCCCACAGGTAAAGTATTTCAAAGCCGCATCTTTCCAGAAATTTGTATGATAACCTACATAAAACAGAAAGTGGTAAACAAGTATGTAATAAGCCATAGCAAGATGTGCATTAAAGGATTTTAAGCCGGCCCGGTGACGCTGAGGGTTGAGGCGCTGGACGCCACACCTCGAACCACGCGGCGACCTGGGTTCGGGAGCAAGCTCTGGTCATTGGGGGTTGGCCTGGGGAGACAGGCTGGAACGTCCGGGGACAGCTTGCCTTCTCCGGGGGGGAAGGGGGACTTCCAACTCGGCAAGCAGCGACCCCTGGTGGAGGCTGGGGGAAGCGACGGCAAGCTGGAGTCTCAGGGGCATGACTGGTTGCAGGTGTAGGCCAGCAGCCAATCAGCCTTGGGGGCTGCTCCTTCACTGAAGGGGGGAATGCTGTGGATGCTGGCAGACACCTTGACACATGGCATGTAGCGTCCCATGAGAAACATGGGAAAAAAACCCTCAGAGCCAGGATGACGGAACGCTGAGCCAGGTCCTGATGTGCCAGCGCCTGCCTGTGACCCAGGACTGTGACAAGACTTCAAGGTCTGGGGTTGCCCGACCCCGACCCCGCCTGTGGGGTTTCCATGGCTAGATGGAGGGACCGGAGGTTGCAGGTAGGTGCTCGCAAGGGCAGGCTTAATGGGCAATTTCTGATGGATGTGGCTCTGTGGGGCAGTGAGAGAAAAAACAGAAATTTCAAAAAAAAAAAAAAAGGATTTTAATTGTGTCTAGCGGTGTAGTAAGGTATTTAGGTCAGCGTCGAGTGTCCTCGTGTTTCGTCGTGCATTAAAATCCTTTAATGCACATCCTGTCATGGCTTATTACAAAATGGATCACCATCCTTACATCACGTGGTATAAAAAATGTTGCAAGATGCTTTATTTTATTTTAAAACACTGAAATTATTTTAAATGTAAAATAAAATTACATAAAAAAATAGACACAAAAGTAGGTCCTTATATTAGTGTAGGTTAATTGTATGCATTAGTAAAGGGTTTTAAAGTGGGAGTCCAGCCAAAATTGCTGGCATTAATAAATTCAGAATTTGGATCAGCATATCCCCAATCAGCTTCATGCCAAAAATGAGATCTTCAAGTTACTTTGTTTAAAAGTTACAAGTAATTTTTTAACCCTAAAGTCACTGCCTGATCAAAAAAGCCAGTTTCATTGAGGAGCTACTGATGATGTCATAACCAGAACTCGCAGCCTAGCTCTCCATGGAAGCTACCTCACAGAATTTATTTCTCCCATATTACATAAAACTACAGTTGTAGTAGACATCTGAAAAAGGAAAGCTGACACTCGGTGGGTCAGTGCATGCATTTTCATAATGTGCAGATGCAAGGTACAGTATTTCAGAATGTGATGGGGGAGTGGAATGCAGTGGTAAATGTGGCTTTAGAATTACAAACTTGTGTGCAATTTTTAGAATTCTGCAGGTATGAGATTTCAAAATGCTACAATGTTGCAATTGTGGAATGCAGCAATGACACAATCTCAGAAAGCAGCTGTGATACACATGTTTGGAATGTGGCAGGGACACTAAAATTCATAATGTGGTGGTGTCATATATTTTTAGAATGTGGCACATATACATTTTCAAATGTGGGAGACACACAGTTGTGGAAGGTGGCAGGGATATGTAATTTCATAATATGTCAAGGATGCATACATTTGGCATGTGGTGGTGATGCACAATTTCAAAATGTAGTTGGGATGCTTGATTTCAGATTGTGGTGACAACATTAAATTGCATAATATGACATGGACATGGAATCTTAGAATGTGGCAGTGGCACAGTTTCAGAATGTGGTACTCATATACGATTTCAGAATGAAGCAGGGATGCGTAATTTTAGAATGTGCCTTGGACGTGCAATTTCAGAATGTGGCAGTGACACTCATTTTCAGAAAGTGGTTGGGACGTGCAATTTTGGAATATGATGGGGATGCACATTTTCAGAGTGTGACAATGACAGGCAGTTCTGGAATGTGGAAGATTACACACAATTTTGGAATGTGGCAGGAAGTACACTTTTAGAATGTGAGGGAGATATACAATTTCAGACTGTGGCGATGATGCACAATTTCGGAATTGGAAAGACTTTGCCTGGAGTTCAATGGCCAAGCAGCCAGCCACTCTCACTTCCTGAGCTATATAAGCAGTTCCTCTCAGCCTCATTGTGAAGCACTTTTTCTTTGCAGCTGAAGGCTCTGTCTGTCTGTTCTCTGAGCTGGTTGCCCCCCCCCCACCCCCACCGTGCTGCTCCTGCTTGTCTTTGCTGGATTTCTGTGTTTATTTTCCTGCTTCTGGTTTGTATTTTGCCTTAGTCTGTGTGTGTGCTTCTTTCTGTTTTTGTTCCCTGTTTTCTGTGTTTGTGTGTCTTTGGTTTTGTGTTTTTTATGGGACTTTGTTTCTAAACTCCTGGCATATTGTACCAGAGCTTCTACTGCTTGCTTTCAGTTACTCACAACTCTCAAACTACTGCAATGCAACTGCAATCATTATTTGTGTGTTTCAGCTCAACCATAGCTGCTCCATGTTGCATATTCACTTGTTTTCACCTGACTCGAGCTTACACTGAACCTAGCTATGCAGCTCAATCGTGCTGTCTCATTCTACTTACCTCATTGTAGCAGCTTCATTGCACTGCCTGGCTACACCTCCTTTCAGTGCATTGTGTCTTCTTATCTATGTTTATTGCAGCTACAACTCAGTGTACTCCATACAGATGTTGCTTTTATGTTTATTCACCCTGTTCTACTCTGAGGTCAGCTAAAAAGCCCCTGCTGAGGCTGTTAGACTAGCTTTAATATCTGCATGTGGTTCTTGGCCCTTCCATCACTTTCTTGTTTGTCCTATGGTGGGGACTGGGAAGTGTTTGGGGAGTCGTGGCCCCACGTGGCTAATTATTTCTGTTCTAAATCCTGCCTTCGCTGCCGAAAATCTTCAGAGTATTTGTCACCTTGATTTGGCATTTAAATGTCTGGCTGTCTTGCCCCACTATTCAGTGCTTTTTCATTGCTACTACACTATGCAGACCTACGTGCAGGCCCACTTATTATTACTTTGTTTACTGACCTACGTACAGGTCCACGCTTGCTTACGCAATCGATTGCTCATGCCTACTGCATCATCTCGAGTTCAGTCTCTGGGATGTTTACTGCACTCAATCTGCTTTCGACCTTGCAAGGTCTCAGCACTCACTGCTCATTACGATCACCACACAAGTGCTCAATCAACTTGTCAGCTTCTCTGCTCTCAATCTAATTCTGGGCATGCCAGCCATTCTATTCTGGTGCAGGGTTCCTGCAGCCAATGGTCTCGCTCTGCATTTAGTCCGCATCTTGAGCATGTCCAACTTGGGGTGGGATACTTCTTGCCTGGCCCATAGCTGGGAATGTCCTCACCCCGGGCTTGGCTTTAGTTACCTGCTACACGACAGCAGTTCCTGATGTAGAATTTAAGACTAGCGGTGAAGGGTGGTTACGACAATCTCCTTTGGCTCTAGTGTTCCACAATAATGGTTGTCCATTGGCTTTAGTGGTTTCCCTAGCAAGGCACCTTCAACGCATTCTCCCTATGACTGCCTCTGGTTCACCTGGTTTGAGTTTAGGGTGGGTAGGCCAGGTGAGTGCCTCAGTAGTTGTTGCTCTCCTCCTTCACCTTGGTTGCACGTATTGTTGCAGAGTTTTCTTGCAACCTTCCAAGGCATTCCCGCTAGAGGGTTTGAGTGAGAGCCTTCCTCCAAATTGGAATATTTTCCACCTCCCTTTAATTGGGCTTTCCAAATTGAAGCTGCAGAGCCGTCACTAAATAAACTATCCCATGCCTGGAGGGAAGGCGACCTAGGCCTTAGATCCCCAGAGATTTCCTCCTCATAGGGTTTTTTTTCTCTCCTCCGTTGCCTCAGGTCATAACTGTTAGTTAGCATAGTAGTGTCCCCTAGTTTCTTTAGGTAGGTTCTGCTGTTGGATGGAGGTGGAGGATGTCCTGCCATTCCCTCTCTCCTTAGAGGATCCCCTCATTCGCAATGCAAACCATCAGTATCATGCTATGCAAACCTGGGCATTTCATTACATTATCAAACTTAGTATCTCATTATGTTATCAAACTGTCTATGCTTCTCTACTACTATGTTAAAGTTACTGCTCTTATGTCACAGTTATTGCTTGCTCATAAGCTCCATGTCACCTATTTCTTTGGGATATGATTGTACTACATTTTTGGGGGGGTTCCTAAGATACCTTTAGCCACGGGAATCATCCCGTGGCACCTCTAGGGGTGGAACCCTCACTGAGGGTTCCTTGCCTTTCGTACCTCTACAGGGTGGTAATTCCTCTGGACTAGAGAGTGCGAATGGCCAAAACCAAACTAACACAGTTGCACAAGCATAACACTATACTGGCTGCACAGGACATTGAATTGGAAAGGCTTTGCCTGGAGTTCAATGGCCAAGCAGCCAGCCACTCCCACTTCCTGAGCTATATAAGCAGTTCCTCTCAGCCTCATTGTGAAGCACTTTTTCTTTGCCACACCATCCTCCCCTCCTCCTCCAGCAGCAGTACTTCTCTCCTTAGGGGGATTCCTAAGGTACCTTTAGCCACAGGAATAATCCCATGGCACCTCTAGGGGTGGAACCCTCTATGAGGGTTCCTTGCCTTTCGTACCCCTACAGGGTGGTAATTCCTCTGGAATAGAGAGTGCGAACGGTGAAAACCAAACTAATACAGTTGCACAAGAATAACACTATACTGGCTGTGCAGGACATTGAATGTGGCATTGAAACACAAGTTTGGAATATGGCTGGGATAAATAATTTTAGAATGTGTCCAGAACCCACAATGTTTTAATGTGGTGGGGATATGATGCACAATTTTGAAATGTGGTTGGTGCATACAATTCTGGAATGTGGCAGGGACAAGCAATTTCAGAATAAAATGATGTGTCCTATCACATTCCGACTGCGTGCATCCCCAATATATTCCTTAATTGCCAGTCACCGCCAAATTCCTTGATGTGTGTTCCTATCACGTTCCGTGACTGAGTGTCCCACCACATTTTGTGATGGTGCATCTCTGCTACATTCTGAGATTGCATGTCCGCCCCCACCCCAAATTATAAAAATTGAGTAGCACTTTAACATTATATACCTTGGTTCAGTGCTGCATTCCAAAATGACCCCCTGAAATCTTCTAAAGTACAGTACCATGCACCTGAACATTCTGGAAACACCAGCACTGCAGCCAACCCTGTCAGTTTTTTTCTAATGATTACTTCAACTACAATTTCTTAAACCTTGGAGAAATAGGTCCCATAAGGTTGCTGACAGTCTGTGAGTTCTGGTTGTGACATCATCAGTAGCTCTTCATTGAAACTGGCTTTTTTTGAACAGGGAGTGAAATTATGGAGTGGTCCCAGGGGACTGGAGAAGGGCAAATGTTGTCCATCTGCACAAGAGCAGGAGTAAAGAAGATGCACGGAACTACAGACCAGTTAGTTTAACCTCTTTAGTAGGAAAGATAATGGAGACACTCCTCAAGGAAAGAACTGTGGAGTACCTAGAAGTCATGGGGATGTTGGATCCCAGGCAACATGGGTTCACCGCTGGATGGTCCTGTCAAACTAATCTAATAGATTTATTTTACTGGGTGACAAAGGCAGTAGACCAAGGGGGGAGGGGCTGTAGACATTGCCTACCTAGATTTCAGCAATGCCTTTGATACCATCCCACATACCAGACTGGTCAACAAGCTAGGAAGCCTGGGGATGGGACCCAAGGTGGTAAACTGGATTGAAAATTGGTTAAAGGACCAAAAACAGAGGGTAGTGGTAAATGGAACACAATCAGAGGAAAGGGAGGTGACCAGTGGGGTACCTCATGGGTCAGTTCTGGGGCCAGTCCTCTTCAATATCATCAGTGACATTACAGATGGGCTGGAGGAAAAGGTTTGCCTGTTTGTGGATGACACCAAGATCTGCAACAAGGCGGGTACCCCAGAGGGGGTGGAAAGGATGAGAAAGGACCTGAAATGGTTGGAGAGATGGTCAAACATGTGGCAACTAAGGTTTAACACATAGAAATTCAAAATCATGTATGTGGGGAGCAGGAACCCTGGAGCAAGGTACAGGTTGGGGGGAGAGCTGTTGGCAGAAAATGAGGAACAGAGGGACTTAGGGGTCATAATCACAGACAAACTGAAGGCCACAAGACAGATGGCCAAGACAGTGGGAAAGGCCACTGGGATGTTGGGGTGCATTGGAAAGGGAATCACAAGCCAAAGAAGGGAGGTTCAAGTTCAAGTAGATTTTATTGTTCAGCTGATTAAGCCATTACAATAGTTATACAACTAATACAAATATAGATTTTGTGTGACTTTGTATTTCTTTGAAACTTGGCTTCTCAGCCAAATGCTCTTTGGGGTAACCACTGCCTCACTGCTTGCACACAGAGGTTCTTTGTCTTTTAAACTGTTTTTTGTTTTAATTGGGTTCACCACAACATAACCCAGATCGACAATCTTAGGGTAGCTGGTTCATTCCACTGGGGTGTCAAACAGACGAGGCATACTGATGAGCCCTGGTAGGATGAAACACGTGTCTATGTCTTCTGTTGGCACCCTTTGTAAACTGTGTGAGAAGCCTTTCAGCACCATGTATTTCTTCTTAAAGTTGAACCAGCATAATATTCTGTGGTGATTTGCATATGCAGCCCATGATGCTTTGCGTTGTGGGGGCATGTGTGACTTTGTATTTCTTTGAAACTTGGCTTCCCAGCCAAATCCCTTTGGGGTAACCATTGCCTCAGTGCTTGCACAAAGAGGTTCTTTGTCTTTTAAAATGTTTTTTTTTTAATTGGGTTCACCACAACATAACCCAGATCGACCATCTTAGGGTAGCTGGTTCATTCCACTGGGGTGTCAAACAGACGAGGCATACTGATGAGTCCTGGTAGGATGAAACACATTTCTATGTCTTCTGTTGGCACCCTTTGTAAACTGTGTGAGAGGCCTTTCAGCACCATGCATTTCTGCTTAAAGTTTAAGCAGCATAATATTCTGTGGTGATTTGCATATGCAGCCCATGATGCTTTGTGTTGTGGCGGCATGTGTGACTTTGTATTTCTTTGAAACTTGGCTTCCCACCCAAATGCCCTTTGGGGTAACCATTGTCTCAGTGCTTGCACACAGAGGTTCTTTGTGTTTTAAACTGTTTTTTGTTTTAATTGGGTTCACCACAACATAACCCAGATCAACCATCTTAGGATAGCTGGTTCATTCCACTGGGGTGTCAAACAGATGAGGCATACTGATGAGCCCTGGTAGGATGAAACACGTGTCTATGTCTTCTGTTGGCACCCTTTGCAAACTGTGTGAGAGGCCTTTCAGCACCATGCATTTCTGCTTAAAGTTGAACCAGCATAATATTCTGTGGTGATTTGCATATGCAGCCCATGATGCTTTACATTGTGGGTGCATGTGTGACTTTGTATTTCTTTGAAACTTGGCTTCCCAGCCAAATGCCCTTTGGGGTAACCATTGCCTCAGTGCTTGCACACAGAGGTTCTTTGTCTAATACAAATATGCACATACACATCATAAGACAGAATTACAATTAAAAACACTGTATTTAAAAATGATGTTCATTTTCAGGCTAACTCAGAATTTGCATAGTTGCAACATAATATAATAAACTCATGTTATACACTTTGCTATATAATCACCTAAAAAGACATCTACACCTTCAAAATAGTATAAAGTCTGACAGCCCTGTGTGATGAATCAAAACAAAAACTAAAAGAGGCCACATTTTACCCAAATCTCACTATTTTGTTCTAAAGTGACCATTTCAGGCTACACAAGTTGGAAAATTAACCATATCCCAGACCTTATATTAACAGATTGCCACATCACATAAGAAGACTTGGAGAATGCACAATCATTACTACACCACACCATGGAGCTAGTACTTTTCTGTGTCTTTACTGTGTCCAAGAACACTTAGTGTAGTACCCTGGCTCCCTTGATTGGGAACTCAGAATAAGCTTAAGGGGCTACCACTCAGGTGCATTAGGATCTACAGTTAGGGTAAACCAAATTGCCCCCCCCCCCCAAATAGTCCCTCCTGGGCAGACTTCCCGGAGAGGCCTCAAATGGGTCCACTGGT
Organism: Neoceratodus forsteri; assembly: GCA_016271365.2. Classification (NCBI taxonomy): domain Eukaryota; kingdom Metazoa; phylum Chordata; order Ceratodontiformes; family Ceratodontidae; genus Neoceratodus; species Neoceratodus forsteri. The sequence continues at coordinate 1,100,809,747 of CM057450.1, read as the reverse complement.
CCTTAACCCACAACTTATGGGGAGACCTACACCAAATAACCCCAGCAACATGGGAGTGGGGCAACTAAATGTCCCATCCCTGCCTGCACAATTCATTCTTGTAACAATAGTTGGACCCAGAATTTCCAGTTCCACAAGTTAAGGGCAGCAAATTTTGTCATACATGCAAATCATTCCATCCAATCACAACCAAACTGCAAGATGGCCTAGGAATATTCAGGTTTAATCCCTTGAGAACAGCCTTAATGATAATTACCAATCAACAATTATCAAAACAATCCAAAGCAATGAAACATTCTTATAAAAAGAAAATTCTACACTTTCTTATTTTAAAACATCTATAAACACCTATAAGGGCATATAAACTAACGGCCACATACAAAATGATTTGCTCTTTCCATTCTTAGTAACCTAACAGAGTCCTACTCACAATTTTAATCTCTCTAACATAGTGTCATGACTATAAAATATCTCATAACATGTAAAATGTAGAAGACGTCAGAGTAGCTAAAACGCTTTTACAAAGGTTCAGAAAAAGGTTCAGGAGATTTACTCCAGCAATACATGAATGAGTCATTTAAGCTACAAAGGTATTTAAATAATTCCATATTGGAGACTTGAAACAGGCAAACATACAAACAAATAAGGTTTTGCCCCACAGCTGTCTTCTGCCAGTCACTAGAGCAACACCATGCTTTGCACACAAAAACTGTTCTGGTCGCTGTTCACAGTTCACATGTGGTAGTTTATATTGGGGTCATTTATCATCAATAAATGCTCCATCCCTTTTCCAAAAGAACATATTTCACTCTGACCCTATAGAGTTTGTGGTACACTTCAGTTCTCCTTTGGTAATCCTGATACCGGCCGTAGGCTATAGGCAGAGGCTTTAAACTATTTTCTTAAAACATTTTTCTCACAGCAATTATTTTTCACCAAATAAGTGTTTTCAAACTGCTGATAGTAAGGATAAATGTACTTAGCTCCTGCCTCTGAACATCTGTAGGCTCCTCCACACATCTCCAACAATCAGTAAGCACTGGGTATTTTTTCTGCTTTCCAATCTCCCATACTAGAGTTCATTTAGCTTAGCGGACAATCTCCAGCATTTCTGTTAGCTCCAAACAGACTTGGGCCACTACACAGCAGCTCCTCCATCTGCACTCCATGGGACCATCTGCACTCCATCTTCTCCACTGTTAAACTGAAAAATAAAAGAAAGAGAACACTCCCCTGAGCGTAATAACTTCGGTACAATAAGTCAGCAACAGTAGATCCTCGGCCCGTAGGCAACGTTAGCATACCTTTTAATAATGCAAACAAGTATGTCGCACAATACGTGCTACCAGGGTTCCCAAGGTTTTCAGTACTTGGCTCCTCTTCTCTCCAAATCCTTGGGGAAGAGCATAGACGGCCCAGAAACAACTCCCAAAAAAGGCTCAGCAGTCCGTCAATGCAACTACTACCACTCTGGCACACGCAGTACCAAAACGTCTTTAGTCAATCAACAAGTGAAACTCGGGACCAAATGAGATACAAAACTGAGCAGTCTCTAGGTCAACCTTTACTTCTTGTTCGACACTTTTCCGACACTCGGTTAAAATACCACAATAGAAAATGTATACCGAGAGGTAAAATAACAGAAGTTTCATTTAACCAGGCTAACAAAGGAGAGCGTTCTTTTTACCAAAACTAATAAAAAAATGCTGAACTGCAGGGAGCAGAGCAGGTTATAGTTCTGCTGTACAGGACCCTGGTGAGGCCTCACCTTGAGTACTGTGTCCAGTTCTGGAGGCCACACCTTCCTAAGGACATTGACAAAATAGAGACGGTGCAGAGGAGGGTGACCAAAATGGTGAAGGGTCTGCATCACAAGCCTTATGAGGAAAGAGCCAGAGACCTCAATTTGTACCTGTTGGAGCAAAAGCGGGCGGGAGAGAGGTGACATGTTAGAAACATTCAAATGCCTCAAGGGCATGAACAAGGTGGAAGGGGACAACATATTCCAGTTTAAAAGTAGTGCCAGAACAAGAGGGCATGATATGAGACTAATGGGTGGGTGCATAAGGGGTAATGTCAGGTAGTTATTTTTTACAGAGTGGGTGGTGGATGTATGGAATAGCCTGCCCCAGTAAGTGGTGGCTGCCCGTATGGTGGCAGGCTTCAAACATGCATGGACAGAAATAAATGAATATTAGAGATGGGACGAAAAAACTAAAGCCAGTGACCAGATAGGGTCACTGGCTGCTTCGTCAGGTAGCATAAGTGAGTAGACTGGATGGGCCTGTCGGCCCTTATCTGCCAACAGTATCTACGTAAAATTGCTCATAACTTTAAGTAGCATAGAAAACTAATTTTTGATATGAGATTTATTGGGGAAATGCTGATTCTAATTCTGCAATGTAACACTTTTGGCTAGACTCCCTCTTTAAAACCAGAATTTTTATAACATTGAATAAACTAAGCTTACTTACTGCAAACTGCAACTTTATGTTTATTTCAAATCTTTCAACATGTTTTGTATAGCACCAAATTTTTATGATATTTGCTTTTTTGAACATTTTAAACATGTAAAACAGAACTTTTAATATATTTGTTTACACTTCATAGCAACTAGATTTGGGCGGGAGTAAGAAGAGATTGGAGGTTAGTGAGTGGTTGGGATTTAACTGATGTAATGAAAATGGTGTTGCAGGTTCAGTTCTCAGAGTGGTGTCTTGTGGGGCAGAAGTCAGGAGAGACATGGAGTTTTCTTTCGTATTTCCTTTTTGTTGATCCAGCCTGTAAGAAGAGAAGAAAAAGGAAATGGATTTAACAGTTTGGAAGTATGTGACAAGCTGGTCTATGGTATATGGAAAGGCAACCTGTGTTTCAGGTTCACAGAACAAAATGCACTTTTATTGCTTCAAATGTGAGTTGTTACTCCAGAAAATCATAATATGTCAGTTCAACTTCCTCAGCCTGGTCAGGTAACATAAAGGTTAACATAAAACAGTTCTTTCAGGCTGACTTGACAAAGGAATCTTTGCACCACCTATATGGGCCAGCAGTTTGTTTGAGACACAGTCTTAAATGAAGCACAAACAGTTTCACCTTCAGCCTTCTCTTCAGGCAGTTCTCAGCAGTATTTTCTACTCACTGTTATTGGCCCAGCTGGCTAAACTAGTCCATTCCCTCAGGAACCTGTGCTCCAGGCATGGTCTGGTTCTCAGTAGCAGGCTTCAGCTGTTTTCCCCCAAAGACTCTCTCTCTCTCTCTCTTTATGACTTAAACATTCTCTTTGGTGTTCAGCTCTGGTTCCTCTCTCACGGGGCAGCAGTTTCCAGCTTCTCTCTCCCTCCTTGCTAGATTCCTCTGACTTTTAGCAAACTCTCTCTAATTGGCCACACCTGTGGAGGCACCCCCCCTTTACCTGTTGCAGTCTCTACATTTCTATAGTCTTATTCAAGGGGTTAACCCCTTGTTCCCTGGTGTTGTTTACCCTGTCACAAGGTACAATATTCTAAGTTTTTTTTACCAGTTGTCAGAATTGGAGGGTGGATTTAGGTAATGGGTGCAAGTTTGTTTTGCTGTATGTTCGATCACGAGGTATGGGAGGGATGGGACAAGGCAAGGAGGGAGAGCTCGTTTACTGTGTTGTGCAGCTTTTTTTGTCTGAGATGGGCTCTTTTTTGATTAACAAAGGTCTACACTGATATTTTATATGTTTGGGGAATGCTTTCGTTAGCAGTCTTTTTTTTTTTTTGGGTGATGACTTGTGACTGGCAGGGGGCTGAAATACATCTTGCAGGAAAAAACTACACGACAAACAGCATTAAGAGAACTAAACCAGTTGCAGCACACTACAAAGTACTTTATTTCACTTTGTTGCTAGTAAATGACCTGCATTTCAGATGGGATTGCGTTAGGAATTCAAGGAGTTTATTCACGTTTATTCCCTCAGTCCTTCTCTGCCTCTATGGGCGAAATACATTTGAACGTCTAGCCAGACCTTCCTCACTAATCCGATGGTAGTTTCACTGCAGATGGCACTAGAGTGATGCAGAGAGGCTAAATCTGCATTCGGCCACAGTGACATGCCTTATCTTTTCCAGATTTCCTGTACCATTTAAAAACAGTGACTAACACATTATTTGCCGATTTAATTGTGCTCCTGTTACTTCATTTATGTTCTGCTGTATTTATGTGGTATTTAGATAATAGTTTAGTCCAGCTCTTAAGGACAGTTATGTAGAAACATTGTATTCAGCACCTAAGGAGCTCCTCACAGTAGTTCAAAATTTGGGTGCACATAACTCTGTCGATAATATTACAGTGACCGATTACTTACAGTGACAAAGCGACAGGTCACTGTCAGTCACTGTACTGGTTGAGCGGTCCCCCGGCTCAGCTTCTCCAAGTCTTGCATCCCCTTCCTGAAACACTTCCACTGTGGAGGTAACTATAGTAAAGTCTTGAGGTGTGTGAGATGTGAAGCCATCCACATCGGGGTGCTGGGTGCACAGCCACCTGCAGAAAACACACTTGTTGTCCTGACCGCACAATGCAGACTGTGATCATAGCCAACTTCTGTGCACATCGCTGTAAAGCCAGTCAGCAGATTTTCTGTTACACCACCTTGGTGGAACCATAACATTCTCAAGATACTGTTGAGGTCCTCTGGTGAAATAGTTTTAAAGTAAATTTCAAGTTTTTTTGCTTTGCCCAATCCTTAATTATGTTCCCTGCTCAGACTGCTGTTTTCTTTTGTGTTCTGTTCGTCCTTGTCTGATTCAGTTTTGTTAAGTTCTGGCTCAGTAATTTCTAGATCTCTGCTTATTGTGTTTGTCTCTAAATGTTTTTCTTTTCTGGTTTTCTTTTTGGGTAGAGTCATGCAGCTCTAACTGGGAAGATGGTAAATTGTCCATTCCGTGGTAATTTTATGCTGTCCAGTGAAGCACAACACCAAGGTGATGACAGTTTGTTTCTGTTTTTTTTTAAGCAGCATAGTAATTTCTTGTGCCAGGTAAAGAGGTGAAGCTGGCACAAGAAAGCAGATCTGGTTAAAAGGTGTGTGGTTCAAGAGGTTTAATATATAGTCAAGTGATCTGTTTTAACCAATTACATTAATTAATTTTCAATGCCCATTTTAAGGCTGAATAAATAAGCAGGGAATGAGGCAGCAGGAAAAATGTGCAAATTAGCTACCTTACCATTGTATTACAGCACCATGCAGTTGGCACTACAACAGCTGAACTAGGCATATTAACAGTACACTGAGGAGTCCTGTTAACCACACATTACCAGATCACATTTATTCTCTGTACACCTCCTACAGACCCTGCCCCCATGCCAAAACCACAACCTGCTTTCCCAAATGGTATGGGTCCACACTCACAGTTCAAGTGTTCGATGCCTCTTCATGGCCTGGTCAGAACACAGCAGCAGTCTTAGCAGTCAAATGACTAGCATCTCTTACATCATTAAACTGATATTGTTTCCCCTCCATACACAATATGAAGTTGAGCTGGAGCTGGGAGTGAGCGTATCATACTGAGATCCTGAAGCTGGTTTCTCACCACATCAAACTGTTTCCACTTCATCCTTGTGGCACATGGTCAGTGCGGTTACATCCTGACATTCTAATCTTCTATAGTGGTTTTTACTTTTTGTTTCAGATGCTTGAAGGATATGATCTATCATCTCTACTCCAGTCATCACCAAGAGCACTGTTTGACAGGTAGTAGCATATGTGGATGCCTTCTTTAAGTTCACTTGGTAGGCTCATCTTATGTCCTGGGGGTTCCCAATCCTTACCATAGACCAGTAAAAGCAGAGCAAATCACCCCTCTCAGAGCCTTCTGGCAGCCCTACAGTTCAAATATTAGATGCTTTTGATGCCTTTTCCCAGGCTTCAAGCCTGCCTCTTTGGAGAGCGTTTTCCTGCATTAGTTTTGGAGTCTGCTGTCAGTGCCTTCTGAGTGTGATTGGCAACTTCCTTAGCCACTGTAACCGCAGAATTAGTTTTAGACTCCTGGCTCCCCATTCTCTGGAGTATTCTTTCAGTTTTCTGGTTCACTGATCATGCTGGCTGCAATACTGTGTCAGATGGAGGAGCTGAACTTGCTGTCTTGGGCTTGCTGGCTCTGGCACTCCTAGCCTCTCCTGCGGGGCCTGTTGTTACATCATGGCTGTGTCAGCTGCAGATTTGTTCATTTGTGCCATCTCAATGAAACTTGTACAAAAATATTCCTTATGACCTGTAGGAGTCAAATCTTTTGATCAAAGTTGTAAAGGTCCACTTTTAAAGGTTGAAATTACTAGATAACATCTATTATTACAAAATGAACCAAATTAGACTGCTGGTGTTTTTTTTCAGTTAATGGGGAAATGTAACCAGGACATCAGGCAAAGTCCCCTATTCTTGGAAGGGGGCACTGTTGGCTCACTTCCAAGATGGAGGGCCCTGAGAAGGATGGAGAGTGCAACCTGCAGCAGGCTGGGAGCAGGTCCTCCTACTCAGGAGGATAAAGAACTGTTGTTTTCTACAGTTTCTGCTGTAGTGTCTGAAGAGTCAGAATACAGTTCTGCTGAAGGTTTACAGGAAGATATGGCTTTAGCTACTGAGGATATATTTACCAGGATGATGGAGGATGATATTGAGACAGCTGCGGCTCAGCTGAAGAAGGAATTACAAGAATGACAGAGCATGCTTTTCCAGATGTTAACAGAAGATGAGGACTGATATATGAGGAGGAAGGAAGGAAGCGTTGCAAAGACAGCCAGTGGGATATGCTGCATCTGCTACTCAAGTACAACCCGGGACTAGTAAACTGTCTTCTTCTGTACCAGAGCCCTTGAAGAGTACAACTCCAAGTTCTCTGAACGAACAACAGATGCCGGAACCGCTGACTGTCCAACATCAAATCGGACAACTTTTTGTACTTCTGCTGAGGTACTCCACAAGTAATTCTGGTCACCTGATAGAGCTTTGAGGGAGGCCAGCTGGTTGAAGACACTGGATGGCAAATGGATCCCTGATTCCGAATGGGAGAATTTCACCAGCACTCTAATATTGGCCCATCTCAATCTCTCCCATAATGGCGAGTGACACTACCCGACTCAAAGGTAACCCTGCATACTGTTGTTATTCACCGTGTCAACTGTGATGAAAAAAATAAAATGGGGTCAGTACTAAATGAGTCATCAGTGTCACAAATGCACTCAGCAGGTCAGGACCCTCTGCTCCCACAGTGCCAACCTCTGAGCGCAATAGTGTGAACAGGTAAAAGACAGGGTAACCTTCCTGTCTGCTTTTGGGTCCGGATTACCTTTAGTCTCAAGTTCTGGGGGGATTCAAACTGTGAATCATATGCTAGTTTACCTAATGTACAGGCTCAGATATGTACCCTCTTTGGGGATTGCAGTACAATATTTTGCCTGGGGCACCAAGCCAGGCTTCCAAAATGAACCCTTAAAACTCTATAAGAGACCTTAGGTATATTCTTACCTTTTTACTCAAACTCAGTAACACCATCAAGCCCTTTAGATCAGCTGTCGGACTTAAAAATACAGGCACTCCACATGCAAAAAATGATGGAGGAGACCTAGGCAAAATCTTAAAGAATATGTTTACTAAAAATGGATAAAATACAGAACAAATATCAAAGAGCATCACAATCACATAAAAGAAAAAAAAACAAGGAAAGCTACAGAACAAACTCCTACCAAAATACATTTAGATCTTTTCTATCTAATGTATTATCTCTATAAGTGCAGCTAAATTAGACAACTGTGTCTCTCTAGAGTCCCAAAAATGATATGTCATATTCCTCAGTTACAAGGATACATTTCAACACCACCTCCCCACCCCTTTGATGAGTTGTCTAGCTCCTCCTTTTAGAATAAAAAAAATACAAACATGATGTCCTATCAGGAGGTATATTAAATAATGTGACATCAGCAAAAACTCATTTCCCAAATTACGAGTCTTTGATCAGCCAGTTCCTTTGAGGATTTACAACCCTGCAGTCCATCACCTAGGTGTGATATGGAGCCAACAGGAATCAACTAAATGACATCCTGTCCTGTAATAAAATGTATATTTAGTTTCCAACTTAAAAGCATGAGGTCATAAAAGGCCATAAAATGCAATTTCTCAAGGAAGTTAATTATATTACAGAGATCTCCTGGTCAGTTTACATATCCTGTAACTTCACTGAAACATGGGGGTGGCACCCATGGAAGCATAGGCTCACATACTATATTTTTATATTACAAATATCATACAACAATCATAACTAGCTGGCCAAGCATCCCAATTGGTACCAGAGACTAGCCAGCAAGGGGACATGGTTTCAGACTGGGACCCTTGGAACTGCAGGCTGACTTTGTGCCTGTAGAAAATTTGCCAGCTCAGTTGGACTCTCAGCTTACTACAACTGGGGCTGCTACAACAGCTAGCCCTCCTATATCACCAACTGTGCAGCACGAGTCAGAGTCTGAAATGCTAATTGGTCACATTAATACTGTAACTATCAATGAACAGAATGTTTCACCTGGTGACACTGTATTGCCACGTTTCACATAGCCTGTTGACTGTGAACCACAGATTGCCTCTGAACATTCAAATCTCCCTTCCCCCCTCCCTAACAGGACCTCGATATGCTGATCTTTTTCCAAAACTGAGCCTGCACCTCGAAGGAATGTGGTCCGACTATGATATAAAGGTGGATTAGACTCCAGACTGGACCACAGATACATTGGGTGTTTATTATTGATAGATTCAATGAAGTTTATAGCATTGGAAATGTATGCTCTAATTCACATTTCTGGGGAGGATAATTTTGATGTTACTTTCTGATCTCCACATTCCCTGTACCGGTTTTGGTCCAAATATAATCAGCTAAAATGTTCCTCTCTCTGGACTCCATTCATTGCTGTTCCTCTGACCAAACCCACAGTTAAATACATTACTGTCATGTTTTGAAATGAAAGCATTTATGTGAGTGATATTGTGCACTGGCTCCAGCAAAGTTGTGAAGTTCTCAGTGCTCTGGAAGCCATTATTGATTCTGAATTTTTATGGACTTGGGGTTAGAAATATAAAATCAAACTGAGGCACTCTGATGATGGGATATACATCTTCTAAACAGTTTTTCTTGGGCTGAGACGGGAGTGTGCTTTTATTCCGGACAGCCAAAGGTTTGCTACAAATGTGGTGCCTGAACACATTTGTCCAACGTGTGTGATAAACTCAGGTGTGGTATCTATGGAGAGTTTGGTCATATCAGTTTGCAATGCATCAACCATGCTAGATGCAATCTTTCTGATGAACACGGACATATTTTTCAAAACTGTCCATGAGCTGCACACAAATCCTGTACCCTAAACCTGGACAATTTAATGAAATGAGCACAACAGAAAGAAGGGATTCCAGCCATGGACACTACTACAGGAATGCTGTATCTGGCACCTCCAGAGGTCTCTGCATACCAGCAGACTCCTATCTTGACTGACATTATCTCACAAATTACTGTCGAAGTTTCTACAGGGGCTACCCTCACATCCCTTCCAATCCCTATCATTTCACCAGAAACAAACGTCAAAGAAGCTTCAAACCAGATGCACCCTCCCCCTCCAAGAATGGAAAACAACACACAAGATGAAGTAGCCTTCGACAACCTTAACCAGTTAAACCTGCCCTTGACACAGAAAATCAGTATAGTGCCCTGGCCAATCCAAATTGGGGTGACATGGAGTCTCAAGATGTTGATTCTGATGCCTCATCAACCCGTTCTGCTCCTCAGGAGAGGGAGGTTCAACACCCGAATGGCAAGAAAAGGAAGAAAAAGAAAAAGAAATGATTCACTTTCCTAACTCTGAATAGCTCAATTTTCAGTTACTACCTTAAATGCATGTAGTTTATTGAATAGGAAAAAGATGGATGCTATTTTTTCTCTATTACGTGATTTGGCCTTAGAAATTATTTTTTTTTGCAAGAATCATGGTTTAATTCAATGGTTTCTGTACTACAAGCACAAAGATCCTGGGTCTGGGGGTCATCATATTTGTCTTTTGGGACTGATACAGTGGATGGGGTAGGCATTCTATTCTCAGGGTCAAATTTCAGATTACAAAAGCTTATAGATATACAACCAGGTTGAGTACTTCTTGTTGATTGTATATGGCGTAACCATCCGAGTTCCTTGTTGTGATATATGCCCCACAACAAAAAGCCAACAGAGTCTAGTTATTGAAAATTATACAACCTTTCCCAGCCATGGCTAAAAATGTTTATTATGGGAGGGATTTTAACTGCACTTTAGAGACAGCAGCCAGCAAAGCACATGGAAAAAATATATTGTAATTTGTTTGCTTTACAAAACTGCATTGAGACAGCTGAATTGATAGATTGTAGTGCACAGGCATCCCCAAGTATTTCATACACTTATGTTCATAGTACCCTCACAGCAAAGACTGATTATCTTTTTGTGTCACAAAGATTAAAGGTAATGCATACTGGTATTATACCTATGGAGTTTTCAGACCATGGGTAGGATTCACAAAGCTTGGCCCCAGCGCAAACCTAGTTTACCAGGAAAACCAGGCTTTGTGAATAACTGTGTATTCACAAAGCCAGTTTGCCCCCACAAACTGGATTTGCACCTTCGCAAAGTGGGGGGGTGTGCAATGCAAATGAGGGTGAGGGGGGACCTGGAAATCCCCGCAATTCCATTCACAAAGGATTTGCTCCATGCCAGAAAAACCTGGTGGTAATCTGCACAACCCTAGTGGTTGGTGGAGGTACTGTGGCCACCCCACCCTCCTCTCTGGTCCCCAATAGCCCACCCCATTTAGTACAATAGTTTTCCATAGTGTAGGTCCCTCCCTGGTCCCCAATCTCCTGATCACCCACCTGTTAATAATAAAAATAATTTTCCATAGTATAAAGTCCCCCCCGAGCCCCCATCCGTTCAAAAGAAAAATAGTTTCCATAGTATAGGGTCCCACTCTGGTGCCCAATCTCACACCCGATATGAAAAGTAACATCTTTCCATGGTGTAGTGGTCCCCCAACCCCCCACCCACTCCAGGAATCACATACCACCCCACTCCCTTGCCCCAGCATGGCTGCTGATCTGTGAGCAACACAGCCCTCCTCACACCTCCACGGCTGCCCACCGACTGAACTGTCAATGACAGCATACAGTCTACTCTACAAGCCCATTGGTTTTCAAGGATCAGAAAAATGTATCCAAATTTACCTGTTTAAAGGATGACCAGTGGAATACTGCTACCAGTACTGATGGAATTAGAAAGAACACAATTTTGAAAGTTTTTCCAAGGCCGCATAACTTGACCCCTATGAGACAGACTAAATATTTGGCCGACGTATGGATAGATAGCCTCAGTGATGACAGGTCTTTGACTCAACCCTTCCTGTCACGGAACAAGAAATTCTGGATGTTATCAAATCTTTAAAATGAGGTATAACAATGGGTGCTGATGCCATACTGAATGAATTTTATAAAGCCTTTGCTGATATACTGGCTACATTTTTGGCCAGAATATTTTGTTTCTTTTTTACTCAGGATCACCTCTCCCCAAATGTTACCCATGGTTTAATTATACTGTACTTTTATACAAGTCCAGTGATAGCTCCCTTATAACAAACTTGAGGCCCATTTGCCTCCTCAATTCTGATTTTAAGATTCTTACCTATGTTTTACAAAAAGGATTACGGAATGTAGTTCAGGACCTGATACATCCAGTACAAACTTGTACCTTACCTGGTAGAAACATTCAGACCAATCTTTGTATTATAAGGGATGTGTATAGTTATTGTATTATGCATGATATTTTGGGATATCTCATATCTCTCAATCAGTGCAAGGTCTTTGATAGGGTTAGCCATGATTTTTTATTCAAGGTTTTAAGTAAATATGGGATACCATCAATGTTCCATCTAATTTTTAGTCTCTGTGGGTGGGCGACTGATATGTGTGTGTGGCACTTTGTGCAAAAAAAATAGAATCATGTACGCAAATTGGGTGGCCCAAATAAGTGATATATTTTATTGCCAGTAAACAGTAGAAAATATAACCAAACACTCAAATACTCAATGCAAAGTATAAATATACATTCTGACACAGTCCGAAGCTTGGATTTGCATTGTGAGCCATAACAGTACGAACTGGAAACATATGTAAACTATGTACATTTTAAAGAGTCTTGCATGCATCTAAAAGGGGTGCTGCTGCTGATGCATTGCTAAGAAATCAACATTTGCTGTTTTTCTCTCCTGTCTTTCCCATTCTTCCAGTGGACTTATATTTTATTAAGATCCATTTTTCCACCAGATGTTAAAAACAGTTTTGTTCACATCAGCATATCTAAATGGCTTTCTTCTAAGTGGTTTCTTTATTTGCTGTTAATGCAGTTCATGAGGCTGAAGCCTTTTTCACAGTCAGCACTAGAAGCTTGGAATGTAGTAGTAGTAGTACAATTTATTATTCAGCATAAAGCAGTTACAATATACTAAAATCAAGACAAAATACATAGTAAATATAAATAGACAAAAAATAAATCATCAAGGAACTTAAATATCTTTACAGTGCAATTCAATTTAACAGTGTCCCTTGAGTACCTTTTCACATAAAAAACCTCCACAGGACTTGAAGTCCCCCTAATAAACTTTACAAATGAGTTGAGATTAAAAATCTTGCAAAGATCTCTTCCATGTTCTTCTCTTTCATAGTAAACAAATATTCCAAAAGATCTTCCAGGGGGAGGCCGAGATCCCCCCAGCAGTTTTTTCCTAGTTGATTCATACCTAGGACACAAGAGTACCACACGTTTGAGATCATCTATAGACCCCACTCCACATTTACAATATGGAAAAAGTACCTTCCCTCTTTTGTCTGAAATGAATGCACTGAGCATTATAGTTTTCAGTTCCGAATCTTGTATAGCTTCTTCTTTGTTTAGGACAGGTTAAAAAAGATAGACATGGCTCATATCCCCATTAAATCTTTACTTTTTTATAAAATCCATATAGCTTAAGCTTGGAGAGTTGAACATAGAAAGAATTTATGTCATAAGTCAATAAGCCTCAATTTGACATCCTGCTAAATCTCCTCAAATGATCTTGTGTAAATTTTATATAGGAGGTGACCCACTCCGGCAGGTATTATTGTTTCCTTAATAAGTTGAATAAAGGGATGTACATATCCCATGCTGGCCAATTTGATGGCTTCCACTACACACATTCTGGGATATCTTTGTTGGGGACAGAAAGAGAATGTGTTCACAGATGAGAGAATTCAAAGAATGTTGTCCTACCTCCAAGGCAAGAATACAGCCTGGAGTTCCATTTAAAAATAGTAAGATGTATCTATAGAGTTTATTCAGAATTATTTCTAATTCTCTAACCTTAGTATAACCCCAGATTTCAGAGGCATATAACATGCTTGTTCTTATTTTGGCATTAACAACTCTTAATACCCTGATCACCGATGACTTACCCATCTTGTTAAATATTTTTAGGGCATTTACAGAAGATCCCATTTTAAATTGAATAGCCTCCAAATATTTGGTCCAAGATAGGCTATAGGCAAAATGGGCACCTAAATAGTCATAACACTTAACAGTGTCTATATGGTTACCGTTTAGCCTAAAGCCTACGGTATTCTTGGTTTGAGAGCCAAAAACTACAATTTTGGTCCTGCTGAGATTAACTTTTAGTTTCCTTTGAGAACAGAGAGATTCAAAGTGAGACAATTTTCTTTTAAGACCGAGGACTGAAGTAGAGAGCAAGACTAAATTGTCTGCATATGCTAAACATTCACTCCTTTGATCATTAATTTTTGGAGCATGAAAATCTGGGTTACCTAGCTGATTCAAGACTGTATTAATGTAGATGTTAAATAGAGTGGGGGCCAAAATACAGTACATCTGTCTGCCCCCCACATTTGTCTCAGATCTATTAGATGACCATATTGATTATACTGGACCCTTGCCCACATATTTTCATAGAGTTTATTAATAACATCAAGAAGTGAGGCCTCCAACTTCAGATCCCTTAATGTAGCCCAAAGGATTTTTCTACTAATGCATTTGAAGGCCAAGGAGAAGTCCACAAAACAGCAATATAATCTTTTTTATTCTCACTTTAGTATGCTTCCAGATCAGGTGCTGAAGCACATAATAGTGCTGTACTGTAAAATAGTCCTTCTGGAAACCGTTCGGTGCCTCATTCGATATTGAGTTCTCCTTGACCCATGACAGCAATCTGCCCAAAATTATCCTAGAGAAAATCTTCTGTGAAACATCTATCAAACTAATAGGCCTATATATCCTTGGGTCATTTGAATCCTCTTTTTTAAAAATTGTGAAGATAACACTACCTGCCCAACTGGCAAGGTAAGAGTGCCCCTGAACCAGGCCATTAAACACCAAAAGAAGAAAAGGAATCCGTCAGTTGGTAAAAATCTTATAGAGAGCACCTAGTACCCCATCCGGCCCTGGTGCTTTATTTGCCTTAAGGCCAATCAGTGCCATCCGGATTTCATCCTCTGTGATCAAGATAGGTCTTGGAAAAATGTAATCCTCCTGTATTTTGAAAGCATCAGGTGTCTTCCGCTCTTCATGAGAATAATAGGGCTTGGAGAAATGAGATGCCCAAACTTCAGGTGTAATATAGGCTTCAGTCCTATTGACATATCTATTATATCCCTGGGCAACAGTATTCCAAAATCGCCTTCCATCCCTATCCAAAACAGCCTGCTTCAGTTTTTCCCAGAGTCCCTGAGTATGTTTATGTCTCTCCCGTTCAAGAATTTTCCTATATTTTTCTCTTTCAGTCTTTAGCAATTTAAAATCTCCTGCAGACTTATTTCTTTTCTTCTTATGCTGTCTTAGTTTTCCTCCAAACTCTTTCTTTGCCTGTAGACATACCGAATTAAACTAACACTTTTTATAAAGGGACCTAGGATGGTACGTTGTTTTACATCTAGGTCCAAGTAAAGAATGAATAGTTTTCCAATTCTCCAAAATATTAAAGGCCTTACTTTTGTCCAGGACTGACTTGTGAGTATCACCTAAGACTCCTGTACTAAGAATTTCTTTGAAACTAGCTTAATGAATTGGCTCCCATTGAATCCTTCTCTTGTTTATGACTTCCAGACTCTCTTCCTGTTGTGCCTCACTCCCTAAAGTTCCAAAAGGGCATTTGATGTTAATTACAATAGCACAGTGTGCTGATTCTAATCTATCCATGACCTCTAACTTTTTGGATCAGCTTACTGCTTCCAAATTGGTCCAAACTCTGATCAGGGGTTGAAAAGCCAGTAGGTCCTCTACACTTAAGGATCCGACTAGATTGACCTGAGTTCTACCATTTAAAATACAGAAATTTCTACTGGCCAAGCCCGCTAGCAATTCCCTACCTCTGAGGTTAGAATTTAGATCCTGAGCAGTCCTAGTATATGAGATATTTGGATTAATTATAGATATTGTATGGATCATATCTGAATATACATAATCCAAGAAATGAGAAGGAATTCTGGCATTACAGTCTCCCAAAATAATTATAGGACAAGGTATACTCTTATCTGACAAATCGTCAAGTACTATTTTCAGATCCTGTATGAAAAGGTCAGTGGGATCAGTAGCTCTATTGCGAGAGGGGAAGTATATATTGCAGAGAATGATCTTCTCTTTTCCCTTGCTAATCATTAGAGCCAAAATACCCTCTGATTTAGTAGAAATGTTAGTGATCTGAAAATTTAGTAAAGTTTTGATAAAAAAGGAAATACCCCCTTTAACCGTCTAAACTTTTTATCTTTAGTTGCTGGCAGAGTAAAGACAGAATATCCAGCAAATTTTGGAGTTACATTTTCTGTACACCATGTTTCTTGCAGTCCAACAATATCAAAATTATCCAGAAATCTCACTACTTCATGGTCAATTATTTTAAGATGGATGCCCTTAATATTCCATGAAAGTATAGAAAGGGCATCCACATCTCGATCCCCTCGATCTCCAGCTCCCTTATCCAAATCCAACTGGCATTCAAAGTTAATTTGTTTGATATTATCTACAGGCTGCATTTGTCAGGCTTAATCAATAACTGTCAACAGCGAGTAGGTATTAGGGTCAATTAGGGTTCCAAAGTCAATCAGGGGTTATCTGCCTCTAAGATTGATTCAGGACTATCCTTAGTCTGTTTAACCCATGAAAAGACTTCACCCAAGTCTAACGTGTTAACTAAATGTATTCCCAAACAATCCAGCTTGCTGGCCAGAGAAAGCAAGCTGCTAGCTGTGTGAGGATTTTTAAATGTAATATCAATCTGTGTTGTGGGCTCAGGTTCTCCATAGAACTTTATGGACTCCACCATGTTTCTGGAGAAATAAAATCCTAATGCTCTTTCCAAGAGCAGGAACAAATCTTCCCTAACTTTCCTATGAGAATCCTTTAGTGAAACCTTCCACCCAAAGATAGTTATGGTCCTACTCAGCCATACTTCTCTCTGCTTCAATACGGGATCCTCTGTCACTCCCAAGAGTTTTCCCTGTGCTATTGTAGCCTTCTCGCTCTGCACCTCCCTATGCAGAATCTCTTCTTGGGAAGGATAAGACTGTGTAGGAATCTCTATACATGATAGCTTTATGTTTAGCCTGGAAGGTAGCACATGCATCAATAAGTTTAGCCACCATGCTGTACTGCACTTTAGTCAAAGCAAAGTGGATCATGTCAGTAAAGGATTTTAATGATCCTCCTTTATTTTTTCAGCTACTATAAATCTGAAGTCATTGTACTGGCTAACAATTTCTGCCTGGTCCACCGATGAAAACAAATAGTCCTGATATTTGCTGTACAGTCTCTCAATATTTGGTAAGCCAAACTCAAAGCTGCAGTGCTGTAAAATCAAAGGCAGATCAGTCAGAAAGTTCACCTGCAGAAAATTGGCTGTCCAGATGGTCACACAACAGGCCAATGAATTGCAAAATTGCTGTTGTGTTGTGCTTACTTCAGCTGTGCAATTAGCCAAAAATAGTTTTACTGGTTGGCTCCAGTAGATAGTTTCACCCAGGTACTGGCTTCTTATATTTTTTCATTTTTGCCCTAGCAATCTGTACAGCTTCAACTGTTGTTAGACCACTTACTGAAACATCTTAGACAACCCTGCCAACTCCAAAAGTGCATCATTTAATACTGTTATGGCAATGTGGTATTCAGGGTTGGACAGCTTCTTAAAGCAGTACTTAGCAATGGGATCTTTGATGGATGCATGCATAATTGTATGTGATGTCATTTACCCTAGGTATGGTTTACAATTACTATACTGGGTATTGTCAAGCTCAGTGGGGGTTTTAAAATGTATTTTTGCAATGTAGTGAGTGAGTCAGTGTGATGTGAGAGAGGTGATGCATTTAGGAGACTGTATTTCTCTTCTATTCTGGATCCATACTAAGCACTGTCTGAATTTATGAAATTAAATGAAAAGGACATTTTTTGTGCTGTTATTTCTTGTTGTCCATTTTAGAATTACTATCCCCATGTAGCCAACATGGGCAACATTTTACAAAATCTGATTCATTGAATCTTAAATGTGTATATGATATGAGACCCTGTTTTAAAGAGAAGCGCAATCTCATCTCTCTAGACATAAGTACAGTTAGTGTCTCAGTCTGCTAATTGAGAAGGTTATACCCATCCTGGCCCTCCAACAAATACATAAAAAATGACACAAACAAACAGTAGGTTGCTTTTATGCTTTTATTGTAAACAAAAACTATAGTTTCCCCATTTTCTTGTACTGAAAAAAAAATGAACACGCTTTCAACGGTGAGGCTTTAAATCCATTATAAACACATTTTGTATGTGAGACGCTGCTTGGGGAAGACACAGATTACACTGAAGCTGTGCAACTTTAAAACTGAAATAATATAATATACACCCTATGTCAGAGAATCTCTCGCATTGCTTTGTTGGGGAGAATCTACCAAACAAATAAAACATGCCATTTCTGTGAACAGCAGGGGAATGCTGTTCATTATCAAGTACCGTCTTATTGAAAAGAGGTGTCAAGCTGAAAACATTGCTGTAACTCTAAAGCAGATTGGTTGTAATTTTGACGATTGGTTCCATTGTTCAATAAGTGGAGCAAGAGTGAGATGTCTGGCTTGTTAAAGTTAATGGGTTGTGGCCTCAGGGGTGGGCATACAATGTTTTACTTTCCCATTCACTTTCATGTCCTGCTGTCTGAGTCTAAAATCTGAGTGACTATAGTCACTACTTCATGAACATGAGGATCCCTGTCAGCTCCTTTGTGCGCTACTACTGAAGCCGTGTGCGGGTTATTTCTGACTGCTGTGTGGGCGCACGTGCACACACCTTAGGGGGAACATAGGATACCATCTCCTTTCATTGATTGGTTACGGTTGCTCTATAACAGTGCAGTAATTACCCCACTAGTGGCTGGACATGGAGAAAATAAAATAAAAATTTGAATAGGTGTTAGATGGGTACCCCTTAAGCCCTGATTATATGTATTTGTTATTGATCTCTTTATAAGGAGACGTATTTCTAATCCTGCAATTCACTGTATTTCAGGAAATCAGATAGGTGATACTATTAAAATAGTAGCATATGCGGATGACTTATGTGTTTTCCAGAAAGATAATTCTAGTGTACATAACATGATGCAGGAACTTGATTACTATGCTCAGGTATCAAGGTTTAGTTTGAACTTGCATAAAAGTAGGGGTCTGCAGCTGGGGTTGGGTGACTCCCCCTTTAATTAATATATGTGGAATTCAACTGTCAGATGAACAAACTAAAATTCTTGGTGTGAAAGTTGGTCCAAGCAACATGACACAACAAAATTGGGAAGATTCACTGAAATCTGGGGAATTTAACGAAGCTAAATGGAAAGGGTGGTGGATGTCCAAACTGAAACAAGTATATATCATTAAACAGTTTCTGATCCCTTGATTTCTGTATGTCGGAATGGTATTCCCCCTACCAGCAAATCTAGAGATCAGACTTTTAAGTATGTTTTTCAACTTTTCTGGGGTAGCAGGTTGAACCCTATCAAGAGGGAACTGACATATTTACCTAGACAAAAAGGGAGTGTGGCTATGGTAAACCCTATCTCATTTTTTCATACTTTGTTTTGGTCGAAGAACATTAAACCTGTCTTTCAACTACAGACTTCTTTAACTCACGTATGGCTCCATCATACTTTCCAAAATGTCTTTTCCAAGTGGGATGACTTCCCACCCAAGCTCACCCAGAGCCTTCAATTACCTGGATATCTGAAAATCACATTTCAGACACTGTTTGAGTGGCAGATAACAAAGCAGCAACTCATTCAAGAGTCCAGGAAACAACTTTACCACCGAGTTCTATTTTCTATAGGCTCGACGAAGCCTGATTTTAAACACTGTACCCCCCACCAATAACTACCTTGTATTCAAGCAGCTTACACATCTCAGACTTCCTAAATGAATGTGAGATGTACAGTGGCTTTATGCTAACAGGAGACTCGGTGTTAGAGGAAATCATAAACACAAGGCTGTTGAAGACTGGAACTGCCTGTATCCAGATTGTGTTGCTCAAGTAGAAACTCAAGAACCTTTTCTTTTGGATTGTACATTTTCATCTTCCTTATAGACCTACCTAACTGGATATTGGAAGATACCATAGTTTCAACATGTAAATTACGAGATGCTGTTTTTTTTTTTAACTTTCTTTATGCTCCCCTCTCCGGCCCCTTACTAGTAGCAGTAGTAGTAGTAAAAATGTTCATTTTTTATACAGGATAGCAAACTTTAGGTTGTAAGACCTATTTTCAAAGTTGTCCTGTGTCAAGAACAAAGTTGCAATCAATATAACATACAAAGATTCAAACTACATAAAACAACTAATAAATAATTTTTGACATTATACAAGACAAAAATCTTCAATCACACCAACAACTAACACATTTTTCCACATTTTAAAAACAAGTACATTCATCACAAAATACAGTGCTCAATCCTAATTTAAACTGGGATAGTTTAGTTGCTTTCCTTAATTCAGGGGGAATATTATTCCAAATATTTGCAGTCTGAGCCTCAAGTGTCATAGTACCATATCTTGTATTAGTTTTTGGAAAAGTGTAACCTCTATGTTTTACATCCCTTAAAAGATATGAATAATATTTACTAACAGAAGGCAATTCCATGTTTCCATCAATCATCCCATTTATTATTTTATAGATAAATACTGAATATTGTTTTTTAAATCGTACTGATAAACTGTCTCAGTTTAGGTCTTTATACAAAATGCAATGATGAGTATTATAGCAACAGTTCAGGACAAATCTTGCCAATTGATTATATGATATAACTAATTTATTTAAATGTGTTTGACCTGCAAAATTATACACCATATTTCCATATTCTAATACAGGCATTATTAATTGATTTGCAATTAACCTCCGGGTTTGTAGATTTAATATCCTTGATGACCTATGTAGTGCCCCTATCTTATTATTAATTTTCTTTATTGTACTATTAATACGAGCTGAGAAAGATAAAGTATCATCAATCTCTACACCTAAATATTTATAATTGTTCTGTGATTGTCAATTTTTTCCCATTCCTCACTAGTATTTCCATATCTCTGATCTGTTTTTTATTAACCTTTGTTTTTTTATTAAAAAACATAACCTGAGTTTTTTTTTTATCACTTATCACTAATTTAGAACTGGAAAACCAATCCTGTAGAACATCAAAATCCATCTGTAATTTAACCATAATTTCATTTTGAGATTTGGCTGATGCTAAAAGTACTGTATCATCTGCATACAACCTGATTTGTGTATTATTTATTTTGGTAGGTAATTCATTAATATATAACAAAAACAATAATGGCCCCAAAATTGAACCTTGAGGGACACCTCTTAGTATACTACCTACTTCAGAAAATTGACCATTTATTACTACTTGCTGTTTTCTTTGTCTCAAATATGATTTAAACCATAATAATGACCTTGGGGCTATACCAATCCTCTCCATCCTCTCATACAATAAATGGTGGTCAACCAAATCAAAGGCTTTGGACAGGTCAACAAACACTGCACCCATGGACTCTCCCTTATCCAAGGCCACTGCCACTTTATCATCAAAGTCCACGAGTGCAGTGCAAGTTGAATAACCTGCCCTAAAGCCATGTTGGTATTTGGTCAATTTTGAATATTTTTCTAAATAACTATACAACTGGCCGAACACCATTCATTCCATTAACTTAGAGAGGATGGAGATGATTGCTATTGGTCTATAATTTGAGGGGTCATTTGAACCCCCCCCCTTAAATATAGGTACTATTTTGGCTATTTTCCAGATACAGGGAAAAACATTGTCCATCAAACTCTGATTAAATAAATCAGTCAGTATTGGTGATAAGACTTCAACTGCATCTTTAATAAATTTCCCTTCAATATTGTCCATACCATATGATTTATTTTTATTTAATTTTAAGATCTCCTGCCTAACGTCCGAGATGTTTATTTTTTTTAAAATAAAAGAGGACAATTTTCATTATTAGTTTCTTTATTTACTAAATCTGTACTTGTGAACCAGCTGGGATGGTAATATCAGGTAATGTTAAGAAATATTTATTCAATAACTGGGCTGTTTTCTTTGAGTCAAGGAGCTCACCCTTATTATTAGACATTTTTATGCAAGACTTAGCTGTCAAAGGGTTTTCTAATTCTTTTATCATATTCCAGTATTGTTTAGGATCATGAGTTATCTCAATTTTAATGTTGTAAATTTTTTTCTTGCAGATCTAATTAACCTTTTGCATTCATTTTGCTTAATTTTGAAATTAACCCAGTCTTCCTCCCTTTTTGTTTTATTTGCTGTTTTCCAGATTCTAGCTCTGATATGAATTTTCTTTTTCAAATATTCGTTTATCCATGGAAGATGTTTTTTCTTTGTTTTAGTTTTTTTTAAATGGTGCATGCTTATTACAGGCCTCTAAATAAGTTTTTGAAAATTCTTCAACCACCAGATTTACATCTGGAATTAAATTTAATCTTCCCCACTCTATACAATTTAAACCATAAACATAATTTTTTGGGTGCTAGTTCTTAAAGTTTCTTTTTAGGGTAATCTTTTCTTCCTCAATTATTTGATTTAAATCTTTTACAACACAATATACTGGATTATGATCCCCCAAATTTGGAGGTAAAATAAAACATTTTTCTACATGAAAACTCATAGAGAGAAAAATTAAGTCCAAAATACTCCCCTGACTTTTAACTCCACTTTTCCTAGTACTTTGATTTATTATTTGATTAACATTTAGTATCTCAAAACTTTGTTCCAATTGTAATCCCCTTGGCTTGCCCCAAGAAGCATTGAAATCACCAATTAGTATTAAATCTTTACCATCTGACATTAATGCTAATTTAGATGCCAATAATTCAAACTTGGTAGCATTTACTTTTGGAGGGGAATACTCTATACTAATTAAGAGCTGCAATCTTTCAAATTTAACACAAAGACATTCAATTCCCTCTAAATTACCCTGAAAAACAACTTCTCCCAAACTCAGTTTCTCTGTAATATTTAAAAGAACCCCACCACCCCTCCTTCCCCTATCTAATCTAAAACGATTATAACCATCCATTAATATTTCCTTATCCTGTATGTTTTGAGATAACTATGTTTCAGTTAATCCTATCATGCCTGGTTCATAACTTTTAGTCCATATTTGAAATTCATGCATCTTGTTTATAACACTTCTTGAGCTTTCAAGTGACATTTTTAAATTTTGTTTATTGACTCCTTTGGGGCCGGGATTTATCTCCACATCACCTGCAAGCAGTATTACTATACTACAAACAAATGGTGTAGTTAATTTTAAGTGGGATTTTCTAGGTGAAAAACATTGGATTCTAACCTGATTAAGTAATCTGCACTGCCTAGACAATCCATTTCTTCTGGTTCTATGAATAAGTTCCGAACCCGACGACATAAATAAATGCCACAACTTATTTTTTTCTTGCTGCCTTGCAGGTGATGGAGTGACCCCCCCAATCCCAACAGTCAATCTTCTTCCATTGATTAATAAGTGTCACAAGTAAGACACAGTACATTACATATTTATACATGGTTAATAATTAAAACAATCGAAATTCAGTATAACGCTCACCATGCTTGGACTTTTAAATCAGAGTTTGAAT
Source organism: Neoceratodus forsteri (assembly GCA_016271365.2). Taxonomy (NCBI): domain Eukaryota; kingdom Metazoa; phylum Chordata; order Ceratodontiformes; family Ceratodontidae; genus Neoceratodus; species Neoceratodus forsteri. The sequence goes on along the minus strand of CM057450.1, from coordinate 1,100,786,524 downwards.
ATTTAATTAGTACAAATAGTTCTCAATCTATAAATCCAAACTTCAAGCTAAAGAACTCAGCCCTTCACTAAACCTACAAACAAGTTTTTGATGCCGAATGGCACTCGCGCCACTCACGCTCACGTTACCACACTTGCATGGTAGCTGTGAGCACCCTTTTATGCTGATTGACCCTCCTCCACTGCACTTAGAACTCTCTCTGGTGTGGAAACATGGACCGGGCAACTCCAGGGATCTCTCCTCACCCTACTACTGACCCCCAACCCCCCCAGCTCTGAGCCCCTCATGGTGGGACCAGCTGGTCCTCTAGAGCGCTATCTAGAATCTAGTAGGGTGGCTGGAGTGGGGAGGAGATTCAGAGGCTGTCTGGGGTAGACCCAGTGTTGATTGTGGGAGCTGTCCACTGGACTCACCTTTGCCTTCCTGGATGCCAGAGACATTTTCCTTGGTTCTAGTCTCCCCCGAGATGAAGATATGCAATGCTGTCCAGTGAACAATGGGCATGCTTCTGCACCCACCCGCAGGATGACTGCGGATGTCTTTCCCATCTCACATTCCTGACTTCAGTGCACTCAGTCTCCACTGGGTGCCACTAGCACCATGGAACCAGGTCCCCCCTCCCTTTCAGGAGAGGAGAGCAGTCCATCGGAGGCTCAATCCTCTCCTCCCCATCCACCCCCAGCTCTCTGAGCTTGCTCCTGAACCCAGGTCACCGGCGTGGCGTGAGGTAAGGCTGATGCCTCAACCCTCAGTGCCACTGGGCCGGCCCTACAAGATGCTGGTTTGGGGGAATTTTCCTCACTTACTGTATACATATGACTATGGTACTCTGACTGTATTTTTGTGTATCAAAAATTTTATTTATTGCAAAGCAGATATCAATTTATTTTGCAACAACAGCTTATGTCCTACATTATCTTCAGTAAATTATGTGAGAATGCTTTACAAGATATTTACATGAATGATTTGATACTGCACCCTAGATCTCAAGTTGCAGTTTGGTGGAGGGGAGCTTCTTTCTTTAAAAAATATGCATAGGGTGAGCGGGATGGGATTTTCTTTTACACACTGTCATTTGATGCTGATGTATTAGTTGTTGATCTTTTTGTTTATGTTTCCAGATTGTATAGTTTAATCTTTCAATAAAACTTCCCTATTATTTTCAAGAAGTACCATGGGATTCATATAGTCAGGGAATAATATTAATTTTACAATGGTAAATCCCCCTCCCACGAGTGGTATAGCAAACTCCCAAATGATGTACTTGAAAAACAGTGCAACTCTTGTTCACTAGGATCACATCTGAGGCCATCCTGATATTGCTGCTGCAACTGGGCTAGGGAAAATCAGCAAGACTTAATGAATTGAACAGTAAACTGCTAAAACATACAATCTGTACTATCTGTCACCCCTTAGCTGTATTCTTCAACCTTTCATTATCCACTGGAGAGCACCTACTGAAATAGAAAACAGCCAAGGTTACTCCAATCTATAAAGATGGTAAAATACTGCAATTTCCAGTTACAAACCCAATGCAATGGCTTACAAATGGTAGTATACTAAAGCTTAGATGCAGACTTAGTGTACAGTACATCAATCTTTCTAAGGCCTTTGACACTGTGGTCCATGGGATAGGGCTACTGATACAGAAACTTGGTCATTTTAGCTTCACCCCCACCTCCCAAAAATGAATGGAACATTACTTAACTGACATGTGACAACAGGTGTCACTGAGGGAGGTACACTCCAGCCTGTTGAATGTGGGGAAGGGTATTCCCCAAGATTCAATGCTGCGACCACTATTCTTTTCCTTATTTGTGAATTGAGTGGAAAGAGGCATACATGGCCACATATGTGCTTGTGTACGAACCCATGTTGCCAGCATCTGCCCTACCACTCTGTCTCATGGAGTAACAAAATTTAAGGCTTTTAGTGCTCATTTTAAAACACAATAGTGTCAGTTCCTTTGGCTATCTAATTTTTGTTGAATAGGAAATAGGGCTAGACAACAGGCCTCATCCGCATCCTGGGGGTAGGTACAAAGGCCTACCAACTAACACTGAACCTGATTCAGTTATTGTTGATATTTTGGTGACTGGGGAAAATCTGGGTCAATTCCACTACTCTTCTCAAAAAGTGCCAAGGGATTTCCTTTTTTTTGAACTTATATTTCTTGCGCTTAACTTCAATTGATAAAAGTCTTTCCAACAGGCGAGTACCTAGGAAGATTGTGATACTTCGTTCTTACAGCAAAGGATGTTAATTAATGGGAAGCCTGAGTGAGCCAAGTGATCCTTATCTGCCATCAAATTCTCTGTTTCATACTCCTTACCATGTTACAACATAGGGGATTTGTTAGAAAACATTTAAAAGACACTGAGGTACAATATAATCAATAGGCTATTGCTGCCAAGAGCAGGGGTGATCAAACATCTGAACTAAAACACATACATAGTGTACCCTTATAATAGGCTATATGGCCCCTATAATTCTATAAAGAAGAATTACAAATGCATTAACTTGAACTTTTTACACTGCTCCACAGATTTTTTGAAATTTGATATAAACCAACCACATTAATACATCGTCTGAGCGTTTCAGGCTTCTGTTAATAGTTATTTTGGTGTCAGCGTGGCTCAGTTGGTAGCACATCTGCCTCTGGACCAGAAGGTCGTGTGTTCTCATCCCACACACTGGGATTGGACTTGCACCTAAAAATCGCTGGCATCTGAGTGCAGTATTGGGGGGTGCTGTACTGCTGGGGTGTGCCGTCCTTCGGATGAGACGTTAAACCGAGGTCCCTTCTGCCCATCCTGGTGTTGTCCTGGTGGGTGTCCTGGTGGAAGTAAAAGAACCCAGGGCACTCTTCGCAAAGAGTAGGGAACATTCCCGGTGTCCTGGCCAACATTCCCCTTCCCATAAACTGGTTCATGCAATTATCCAGGCTGTGTGTGGGTGATGATGTGCGATATGGCCACCACCACACATTCTGTCACTTCACTACCAGTCTAGCATTGCTTGTAAAGCACTTTGGATGTATGAAAAAGCGCTATATAAATGCTGATTCTTCTTCTTATTATTTTTGTGAACAACATTCAGAACAGCCATGGGTCTGAACTATGGCCTTCATTAACTCAGCCCTGAAATTGGGAACTGGTTACTGAGATGAAACATAAGAAAAGAAAAAGAAAATGCTGTGCTCAGTAAAGCTGGAATTCCTGATGAGGCATGAGGCACTTAAAAAAGTGTAAATCCATGCAAAGTCTTATTTTCACCAAAACGTCCCATGCTCCAAGGTAAATTACTGGAAAAGGTCCAAACAGTTGGAAAAGAGCACAAAACTGCTGCTCCACAGTGGAAGCCAGGGAAAGTGAAATTGAACTGTGCCACCGATAACGCCATTACTGAAGTCTCCCTCATTACCAAACCTGCAAAATAAGTTAACGCAGTAAATTAGTTAATAAATTAAAATATTCATGCAACTCCAATGAAGTCAGTGTTCAGAGTGAGGTTTTACTGCCAGTAAAAGAAATTACATTTTATGTCCACAGACTGCTTCCTGCTGCACCCAAAAGTTTATACTTTAGCCATACCTCATGCGGTCTCCTCTGTTGTGTACTGCAATCCCTCTTCACATGTGGAGCAATCCTTTTCAACCTTAACCAACAGTTTCCCCACTTCTATAGGACTGAAAATTGGTAAACCTTACCATCATACATTATCTTGAGGCTGGCAGGCATGAGAAGCACATGATGAACCCCCAAGCTGGTGGAGTCACAATCTGACCCCATCAAATCCTTTTCCATGCTGGTGGGTGGCAAAGCAGAGGTCTAGGAAAGATATGCATGGGTGATTCCTGCCATGTCAGTGGATCTCTTTGTTTTGCCTCTCATAGTACACAGGACCACCAAAATTGTGCTGGCTTGATTCCCTGCAGCTGCTGCTTTAAGAGGCCTTCCTCATGGTGTAAATCAGTATGTCCTAGACCACAATTGGGGGCTCTAGTTGAAGTATCTCCTTTATCAGCCTTCTATAAAGTGATCAGTCGAGTCACCTTCCACGAGTCTTCAGCAACCCTAGGATTTGGATGTGGGACATCCTTGCCCCATTTTTTAAGATTTTCCAGGCATCTTCATGGCAGTGTGTTCTCTCAGTAAATCCTGCTGTTGCTGCTAAAGCCTTGTCTGCCAACTTAACTGCCCCTTTAGCCTCTTTCTCCGCTGCTTGCACTTTTGTGTCCAGCACCAGCATTTTGGAAGCGTAGTCTTCCACCTTTTTCATCTAAAGCCTGAATGACTTTTAACAAGGCAGTATTCGTCAGCAGAGTGAGGTTGACAGTTGTGGGGTCTCCTTCTCTGTTCAGACATGGGCATGATTCTTTCTGCTTGACATCGTCTCCTCCAGCTGCAGTTCGGGTGAGTCATGGCTTTCCCAGATTTGATAAAGTAAGGTATTGTCAACATTAGGTTGTTCAGCTCCATCGAGAGCTAGTATTTCTTTTAGGTTTTGGTGGTATACTTAGCAGAAAAACATTTACAGTAAAGATCTGCAGAGCTGTGAAAATCTGCTGCACACAGCTTGGCTGCTGGCCACACCCCATATCTGGGTCTATGTGATCTTCTTTTGACTCATGCATTACTTATTTAACCCTCATCAGTTTTAGACACTTCCTAAAAGGCCCAATTAGATTGTTTGTGGCTGATGCTAGCCCCAACACTGGCTCCCTGAGTACTCAAATTACTCATACTCACTTCATAAGAGCCCCGCCTTTCTGTTCCTTTCTGGACCAGTGATCTTTTATTTATAAAGGCATTACTTATAAAGGCATTACCTTTTGGAATCATTTATGTACTCATTTAAATTGTATTGATTCCCAGAATACATTTAAAATGGCATTAAAAAATTCTATTTAGTCTTATCTATCTACAGGTGTAATGTCACCTGATTTCTGAATACTTGGATGTAGTGCAGATTTATTCTGTATTGCATGATTCTTCTGTATGGCTGCTGTTGTTTGCATCTCCAGGTCCCCCTTGAAAATGGGCATCTAATGCTCTTGAGGTCGACCTGGTTGACAAATTACAAATAAAAACAAATATCTCTAATGTTCACCTGAGCAACAACCAGAGAAGGCAGATGGGACCTTAGTTTAATGGTTCAACAAAAGGCCAGCATATCGCAACAGTACAGCACCTCCCTAGTACTGCACTTGGTTGCCAGTATTTTTGATATGAGTCCAATCCCTGTGTGAGACTAGAACCGATGACCTTCTGTTCAAGAAGTGGATGTGCCACCCACTGAGCTACTGATTCTTACTAGTTAGGCTACTAGATCCATGGTAGGTACCTACCTGCACACTTTTGGGAAACATGATATTAGCTTTTTTAATGACTGGGGTAGGGGTAGGACAGAATTAGCGGTTCTCCAGTACGGATGAAAGAGATTTCCTAGTTTTCAGTAAGCAATTCACTGTTCCTGTCAACTGAACTCAGTTACTGTACCCACAATTCTTCCAAAATTTTAATTTGAGGACCTTCTTTTTTGTTACTGAACAGTTTTTATTAAATCAGAATTTTTTTCCTTTTGATTTTATCTGTTTGCATTGCTTACAGCTGCCGTGAAGTCATAATTCTCTGCTGCTGATATCAAAACTTGCTCCCTCCCACAGAAATAATTATTTTGTCACAAGCAGTGGATTTAGACTTTAAGGCTGGTAAAGTGGCAGGGACAGATGATGTCTAGGTAAAAAGCTTGGTTTCCTGCACATAGTAATGGAGAATAGAATGTTCTAAAATTCAGATAGATTTTTTGGAATATTATGAGCTTTCAGTCCTGTTAATGCCAGCTTAAATGTTTTTGCAGGAAACTGGAAAATGGCATGATTGTTATCACTTTTCATCTGATTTCACCAGAAATACAGACAATATTTGTTACTTTTACTGTCCCTGAACTCTGGAAGAAATTAGCAATATGCCAACAAAAAGCACTTCTAAAGACTTTTTGTTAAACTTTGTGTTTTTAATGAAAACTTTTCTGGCCATCCATATCTGCAATGGACAATGGTTTACAGACTACAGTGGATCACAGTGTATGCTTAAGAACTATTACATGTGCAGCAGGTCCATGTGATAATATTGGACATTTGTCTTATCATCCAGTTCTACTACAGGGATAAGTGTTCAGTGGGCTAAAGGAGATATTGTGCAGAGGGTTAGGGAATATGTTGCTCCCCCAAGTCAGCCACTGACACCCCCAAGCTGATATATGTCTAATTAAGTTGTGTGGACTGTCCAGTGCCATCATCTACAGTTGGTCTACAGGCTCTCCCTCTCCCACTCTGCCAGAGGAGGCAGTCTGGTTTGGGTCTTATGTAGTTGTTCAGGGAACAATATCTGTAAGCCATCCAGTCCATCTGTCCTGGTGTTTCGGAGTGTATTCTGCAATTAGGCTGTGAGTTTCTTAACTGTATACCTCCGGCACTTTGTCCTCCCACTGGGTCTTGGTGGTGGTGGTGGTGGGGTGGGGTGAGGGGGTTCTGGTTTAAATCAATTATGCATTATGTTTTTTTTGAGTGTAATAAGTAAGATACTCAGGAGGTAGATGTGCGCCTTGCTTTTAACATATGAGGTAAATGTAGTAACAAGACTGCTGCTGGAGCGAGTGTGCCGTGATTTGGGAAAAGGGTATTCAGTTCTCCCTCAGATGCCTTCCAAAAGTGGGATTAATACTGGGCAAGACCAACATATGTGTGTGTGGCCACCTCTGTATGACATTGACACCAGCAGGCCAAGTTTCTGGTATGATGGAATTTGGCCATAATGTGGGGAGTTCAAAAGTAACATACGGCACGTTTCCAGCCAAATTCTCTCTATTGTTCAAAATCCATTATTTTATATTGCCAATACCATATGAATGTCACAGAAACAAAGAAACATAGAAATTGTTGGCAGATAAGGAACACCAGGACCATCTAGTCTGCCCATAAGCCCTACTCTAGTATGTAGCTACTGGCCCTATCTGGTCAATGACCTCTTTCCTCTCCTCCCCACCTCTAAGGTTCCCCATGTTTGTCCCAGGCATGATTAAATCCCTCCACTGTCCTTGCTTCCACCACCTCTTGTGGCAGGCTATTCCATGCATCAACCACCCTCTCAGTGAAGAAGAACATCCTCACATTCCCCCTCAACTTGCCTCCTTTTAGTTTCAGATAATGCCCCCTTGTTCTTGTACTCTCCCTAAATTGGAAGAGATCTCCCCCTTCATCTTGTTTATACCCTTAATGTACTTGAAAGTTTCTATCTTGTTACCTCAGTCCCTCCTCTCCTCAAGTGAGTACATGTTGAGGTCTCTTAGTCTCGCCTCATATGCTTTCTGGTGTAAGCCCTGCACCATCTTAGTTGCCCTTCTCTGAACCTTCTTCACCCTGTTGATGTCTTTATGAAGGTGAGAGCTCCAGAACTGCACACAGTACTCTAGATGTGGCCTTACCAGTGTTTTGCACAATGGCATCATCACCTCCCACCTTCTGCTTGTGACGCCTCTGCCCATGAACCCCAACATTCCACTTGCCTTCCCTGCTGCCTTTGTACTTTGTTCAGATATCTTTAGGTCATCTGAAATAATAACCCCCAAGTCTCTTTCCTCTTTGGAGACAGTCAACAACTCCCCCCCCAACCCATCTTGTAGCTCTTCCCAGGTGCATTATTTTGCACTTCTTTGTATTGAACCTTAGTTGCCACTCCTCTGACCATTTTTCAAGCTTCTCCAGATCGCTTCTCATTATCTCCACCCCGTATAGTGTATCCACCCTGTTGCAGACCTTGGTGTCATCTGCAAATAGGCAAATCTTTCCCTCTAGCACCTCTGCAATGTCACTAATAATGACATTGAATAAGACTGTCCCCAGGACTGATCCCTGAGGTACCCTGCTGGCCACTCCCCTTTCCTCCAATAGGATCCTGTTTACCACCACCCTCTGCCTCCTGTCCAGGAGCCAGTTTCTCACCCAGTTTACCACTGTTTGCCCCATGCCCAGACTTTCCATTTTGTTAATTAGCCTTCAATGTGGGACAGTGTCAAAGGCCTTGCTGAAATTGAGGTAGGCGATTTGAACTGCCCCCCCTTGATTTATATCCTTTGTCACCCAGTCAAAAAAATCTCTCAGATTCATTTAACATGATGTTCCTGCTATAAATCCATGCTGTCATGGATCCAGAGCATCGATGCATTCCAAGTATTCCACTATTCTTTCTTTGAGTAGTGCCTCCATGATCTTACCCACCACTGAGGTGAGGCTAACAGGTTTATAGTTCCCCGCCACCTCCCTGGTACTACCCCTGTGAAGTGGGACTACATGCGCTCTCCTCCAGTCCTCCAGAGCCCTGATATTCTTCGCACTGAGCTGCTTGAGAATGGGCTGCAACGTTTTTCTGTTCTCTTGGACTGTTAAAGTGCAAATGTTGTCAAGATTAATTTGTTGATCTTGACACTGTATTTCTCCTTGCTGCCAAGCCCTTCAGAGCAGCTCCTCCTTAACCGAATGTGAGGTTAGCTTTGCTATTATGGATCGTGGCCTGGCCCCTGCTTCACGAGGTTTTGAGCCCAATGACTGGTGTACCCAGTCCATAGCAAGGTCCATGTTCTCGAGAAGCTTCAGGGTCTCCCTTAGTACTGTCTGTAAGAAGGTAATCATGCTGGTGGCTTTGTTCTTGGCACCCTCGGGTACTCTATAGACTCATATGTTTTGCTGCTGACTGCGGCCCTCCAAATCACCCAGGCGCTGAGTAAGCTCTCAGTCTCGGGTCAGGAGGTATAAGAGAAGGCGGTCTTCCCTGTCCATCTGTTCTGTGACTTCCATGAGGCGCACACGGATCTGTTCCATTTTATACTCCTTTTTATTAAAGTCAGAGCAAAGCACCGTTAAGAGTTTGATCAATTTTAGAAACAGTCTTTGCAGTCTGTATTATCATGGCCACTAAATCTGGTTGATCTTCTCCAATGGTATATGTGGTTGCCATGCGGCTCTGTGTTTCTTCCGTCTCCATCGATGCCTGATTTTTTCCTGCGACAGGAGCTCTTTGAGTTTTTGTGCTGGTGTGTTCATGCTCCTGGGTGGTAAAACCTTCGTCCTTGTATTTGTGGCTGGGGAATTCATGCCCTAGCATTAGATTTCAATGTTTTTTGGATCAAGGGGTGAGTGGAGCCCTGCAATCAAGCAGCCATCAGCTCAATGACATCACTGGAAGTTTGGCTAAACCCCAGTTTATCTTAGGAAGTTGTAATTTTTTGAACGCTATTCTGTGGGCAATGCCCCCCCACCAAGATGTCTTGAAATTAGCTTGTTCCATTTCTGGAAAGCTTTTGGATTTTGCATTAGTGGAAGTGATTGGAAGATGTACAGGAAGCAGGGTAACATGTTCATTAGTATAGAATTTATACTATTTATAAGTGACACTTGTGAAAGACTCCATCATTGCAGGTCATCCCAAATTCCCAATTCCTGGGTTTCATAATTTAAAGTATACAGCTGGGTTAAATCTGACCCTATCTGGACCCTCAGATATTTAAAACAAATTATGTCCCATTTAAAAGGATGTTGGATTCTCAATTAGGAGTTAGGGCTGAAATTGAGCTGGAGAACTTCCATCTTATCTTCATTAAGTTTATAACCTGCCAAGGTTTCGATGGTCCCCTAACACTCCATCAATGGGGGTTGGGATGGGAGAGTGAGACCATGCCAGGTCCATAATATATAAAAGCAGGTCGTTGTCATACTATCACCTTATGATTATAACTATCAACCATGAGACCTGTAATTGTTTCTGTCAACATATAGGGCCAAGGGTTCAGCATACAGGGTGAAAAGATAGAGAGAGATGGGGCACCCATAAGGGGTGCCGCATGAAAGCAGGAACCATGTGGACAAGGAGCCTTTAACTTTAACTGAAGCCTGTGAGGCTGTGTATAATCCCTTCATAAGTTTGAGGAACTGTGGTGGGATGCAAAAGGCAGTGAGAGTCTTGTTAAAAAATCCCAGGAGACCCTATCAAATGCTTTTTGGGCATCAATACTGGGGATAATGGTTGGGATAGTCTGTTGGGTGGCATATTTGATCAAGAGTATGGTGCATTTGATGTTATGTGTTTGTTGGGTTTTTATAAAATCTGATTGCTGTGGGTCTATCAGGAGAGACAGTACAGTATCTAGCCTACAGGCTATAATGCCTGTGAATAATTTGTAGGCCATATTTAGCATGGATATGGGATGGTAAGATGCACATGCCATCTGTTCTTTACATGGTTTATGAATTGCTGAAACGGTAGTGTACCACCATTATGTCTGGGTAGCTAGCTGTCTGGAGGCTTTCTTGGAAAGTTTTAAGCAATGGCCCATGTACATGCCCTGATAGTGCCTTATAGAATTGCACCCCATATTTGCCTGGCTCTGGGCTTCTTCCATTCTTGAGGGCTTGTCCATACTACTAGGGTTCATACTAGTAAGGTAGATTCAAGAGCGAGAAGGCCTAGGCCCATATTGCTCCTATGCTAAGTCAAAGAAAAATAAGAGAAATTGTAACCAGCACTTATTAATGCATCAGGTCGATACTTAAAAATGTTTTTGGTCTCACTAATGACCCCATGAAGTGACAATTTGTTCCAAGGACCAATCACTCTGATAGTATAGAAGTATTTCCTATTAGTATGAATAAATTATTTCCTTATTAACTGCAGGGGGTGACCCTAATATCATGGAGATGATTTTTAAGTTCCAGACCTAGTTCACACATAAGATATGGATCTTGAACAATGTCATACAGACGCTTGAGGTCACCTCTAAGTCGGCGGGTGGAAGGGGGCATAAGTTTTAAGGAGTCTAGCCTGCCTTTGTATGGCACCATTTCAAGCCCAGATATTTTTTTTGTAAATTTCCTTTGGCCTTTTTCTAGCAGGTGACCTTCCGATTTTCCATAAGGGCACCAAAGCTGAGAAGCATATTCCAGGTGGGGCCTGACATATGCTCTAAAGAGAGGTAACAATACTTCTTGGTTTCTAGATCTGATGTTATGAAGAACTGACCACACTACTTTATTTGATGTGTTAATGATATCATGCACATGATTATTATGTGATAAATCATCAGAGATTGTGATGCCCAGGTCCCTTTCATCCGATGTTTGGACAAGCGTGGAACCAGCCAGTGAGTGTTGATAGTGTATATTATTAGTACCCAGATGCATAACTTTACACTTAGAAATGTTATGTTTCATGCCCCATTTATTTACCCATGCTGTAATATCATCTAAATCTTTCTGAATGGTTAATGCTTCTGAGACCGATACACAAAGACTCCCAATTTAGATGTCATCTGTATATTTTGTAGTGATAGATGAACGCTTCTTTGTTAAATCAGCAATAAACAACTGGAAAAGACAAGGCCCCAGAACGGATCCCTGTGGCACACCACTTGATACGGGACAGTGTTTTGATTTGGAACCGTTGATGATAACTTAGTGAGTCCTATTATGTATCCAGTTGGATATCTAGTTTACAAGAAAATGATAGATATTCAGTTTGCAAAGTTTTTAAGTTAAAGCCCAGTGTGGCATGACATCAAAAGCCTCACTAAAGTCAATAAATATGATGTCACAAGGTATTCTCTTATCCAGAAAGGAACTGATGTTCTCGTAGAAGCACATTAGGTTTGTAACACAACTTTGACTGCTTTTGAAGCCGTGTTGCTCAGAATCGTATTGATTAAGAGTAGGTGTAATCATGTCTTTTATAAGACTCAAAGAGTTTGCAAACTGAAGATGTCAGACTTATGGGCCGATAATTTTCCCACATGTTTTTGGGCCCTTTTTTATGAATCAGGATGACATTGGCTTCCTTCCAATCTTGTGGAACATAATCTTCAGCAAGAAAATAATCAAATATTATTTTTAAAGGCTCTACCAGAATATCTGCCAACAAAAATAATAAATGACCTATTATGTTATCAGGACCAGGGCTGTATTTGCCCCTTAGGGTCAATAATTTTTTGTAAATTAAATCTTTAGACAGACAAATAGGTGGATCAGTGCCAGAAATGAGTGGGTTTGAAATAGGGTTGTTATGCTTGTATGCCCATGGGCAGTTCCTGAGATATAATGGGGTGGAATACAGTCTCCTGTTGTGTCTGTGTCAGGGTAGCTAAACAGAGGCTAGAAAAGAAAGATGCTTCAGCTGGTAGGGGATCTTTTGCATATGGGATACTAGTGTTCCCCATTCATTACAAGTGAGAGGCAGGCTGCCGTGCTATCTTAAAGCAGCAGTGCAACAAAAAAGTTATTCCAAAAAGCTAATTTTCTGCTATGGTTATAAAAAATATTGACAGAACTGTTGATTTGGGTTTTCTGGATGCTTGCTACCCTGTGTACTGCACATCTGCATTTTTGTCTGGACTCTAATCCTCCTCAGGTCCTCAGTATTATTTCTATGCAAAAATGAGGCGGCCATCTTTATTTCTTGAGAAATAATTATTTTAAAACATTCATAAAATTTTGAAATGATAATGAAAACAGAAAATTTTACCACCAAAATAAACTGGAAGACATCTGGCATCAATCAGAAAGAAAAAAAGGTGGGGTCAAATTTTAATCCATTTCATTGCACTGCTGCTTTAAATGTCCGCCTCTCATTTTAAAGTCTCACCACTGTTTCTGTGCAGGTAAAAGCTGCCTGCCACTTTAAATCCACTGTCTCTCACTTTAAATCCTCATACTCATACTAGGAGCATGTGTGAGCATGTGAACCCATTTGCACTCCTTGTTATGCATGAGAAAGATGGCAGGAAGTTGCACAACCGTAGTTCGGGTGCTGGCAGTCCAGGATCATGCGACTGACTCTCCGATGGTCACCAGACAGTAGCTTGGGAAGAAAGGTGCCAAATCTGTGCTCCAAGCGCCAGAGGATGCAGGGAATGACAGCTGACTTGCCCTATCAGTTGAGCAGTTTACACTTTGGGTAAGTCCCAGTTAGGTACTGTCTGCTACCGCTTTGGGGCTTTTGACATTCGGCTTATGTCTTGCATCAAGAGTGGATCTCTGACTTTGTGTTCAGAGTGTCAGCATCGGTTGCGTTTATACTGAGCAGTCTGTCAGACTTTATTTGAGGAAATTTTTGAGCCTGATAATAATTACATTTCTGACAGTAGCAGCATTAGTGGAGTGGGGTTGTGAGTGAGGGGGAAGGGAGGGAGAGAGCACGTGGTCTCACAGAGACTAGTACTAGTCTAGGCAGCTCACTTATCAGCTTGGTTTTTTTGCTGCTTTAAAAAAAAATTTGTAAAAAGGAAGATTATTACATTAGTCAAGTGTAGCACTGCAGAGCCAGTAGTGGACTTCAGACTTTATTACATATTTGAATATTTTGAGCCTGATATTTTCACATCTGTGTGGTGTGGGGTTGTGAGTCGGTGAAGGGAGGAGTGGTGGGCAGCTCTTCAAGCCTTGTATCATTTGAGTGCTGCTTAAAAAGAAAATTACTGCAAAAAGGAAAAGGCAGACTGCACTGTGCCACAGATATCTTAAGTGCACAGCAGAGCCAGTAGTGTGTACATCTAACTGTTCACAGACCTGAATTGTATGCCCATATTATTCTTTTGTGCCTGATATACTATATTTCTGCATTACTGTAGAGTGGGGTTGTGAATGAGGGGAGAGAGGTGGGAGAGATTTGCATGCTCTGGAGGACCTTCTAGGCTCTTTTATTATTTTCTCTTCTGAGTGCTGCTTTATAAAAAATGAGAGAATTACTGGCTGCAAAAAGTAAAAAAAAAATAAAGCTGTCAGAAAGCCCTCTGACTGCTGCTTTATAAAGAAAAGGAGAGAATTACTAGCTGCAAAAAGTAAAAAAGAAAATAAAGCTAGCAGAAAGCCCACATATTGTGGTGGTGAGGAGACAGTGTGGTCCTGGACTTTAGCCTGTGATGCCCCCCCTTAAAAAAAAGATCAACAGGATTTTACATGTTGTAGCCACTGCACCAACAGATTTCTAGTCGAACTCATATTTGCCCAGTGTGTTACTGTGTGTGTGAAAAAGTAATCCTGGGGCTCCACATCTGTTTATTCTGACCTGTCCCTCATTCTTTAAACTTGAGCTCCTTCTCCAAAAATCACATGCACCTTTCTGCATTGTTACACTAGGTCCCTGCACCCTAATTGATCCCTCAGAGGTACACCATAGACAGCTAATGCTTAGGCATAGGTTATACTAATACATAGGGCTGAGGGCATCTACCGTATAAGAGTAGATGTCAGGATATGAATGCATGTTGTTGTAATCCACTTTGCTTGCTAATACACACACATTATACCATGTATTTTCTGTCTATTTCTTACTTGTTAGATGCCAAGACACCTGTCCTTGAAGTAATTATAATATGTAAGGCAACATTGCCATCCTTTGGTGATGTGCACCACTACACTTTGTTATGTAAGATTCTGTATAAGAACTTCTTTGTTCTAAAACTGATGACTTTACAGAATTATATAATGTTATCTTGGACCGTGGAGCCACCTCTAATTTAGCCAATAGGGCTTATCTCTGTAACTAGAAATGTTTCTATCTTTTAGTAACCATAGTAATTATCACAGGTATATAATGTTATGCACAGGCTTTTACACCTCGGAGACCCGAGAGATCCCAAGAGACTACAGAGAAACCTCGAGGTGTAGGAAACGCTTAGCACTGGCTCCCAGTTCGCATTGGTAAGAACTGCTTAGGGCAGCTGTGATTTATCCCTTTTGTAGTAATAAACTTGTTTATTACTTGAATGCAACTTGTTTGTGATTATTTGCATTCCCAATATTGTCAAGAATCTGAAAGCGAGAGTTAGACCTCTTACAAATTGGCAATCATGTGCAGGCGATATTTGGTGTTTGTAAGTTTTCACTTGTTGCTGAAACTTTTCCCCTTCCCCACGGGGACTGTAGGTGTACACTCCCGTATCACCTCTCCCATTTTTCCTACCAGTTTGTGGTCACTTGCAAAGTCTGGCTGACTTTTTGGGTGTGGTCGATGCCGTCTCGACCCACTCCATAGCAGCTTTGAATTGCAAGCCTACAACTTATACAGTAGCCCGGCTGTGTTTAAAGTACTCGTGTTGTGGATCGATACGCAACACACTGTCTTTTTAACAGTTTGAATTTTCATTCCTTCCCACACAATGGCCACAGTATCAGATATCTGCGCAGAACTGAGACTCGATGTCTCTAACTTCCTTACCTCCCATGGAGGATGGGCTGACTTCGCGCGGGATGCAAGTCAATCCGACAACCCTGTACTGGGGATTTCAACCCAGTACGCAGAGTAGCGACAATCAGCCAATACGTTGCGCTAAAGGGTTGATAGTGGCTGCTCTCTACGCTGCTTTAGAAGCCCCAAGCGAGGTTTTGCACCCTTGATCTGTAGATCGACCTCTTAAGCAAGAGATGGGTTTACAGAAACTGAATGTGTTAGAATACAGCAGAACTTGGAGTCAGAGCTCCAAACTCTGCAAAATGAAAAGGATTCACTATTGCATCATTCAGCACAGGCTGGTGAACAAGAAATGTGTACTCTGAAACAGGAGTGTGAAAGTTTGAGACAGGATAAGAGTCAGGTTGTGCAAATGAATGATTTGTTGAGTGCTGCGAATGCACAGTTGAGTGATGAAATGGGTGAGCTACAGGACGAGATCAACCAGGTACGTAATGATTTAGAAATAGCCTATAGGGATAATCGCGAATTGAGTGCCACGTACCGTGTTTTGCAGAAACAGAAGCAGGATCAGGTTGATATGGATGTTGCAAGTGTGAATCATGATGAATGTAGAGCTAAGATGGACAAACTGCGCCATCAGTGAGAGGTTTTGACTGGCCATGTTAAGGCAATGGGAGATGTAGCCCCTGCCTTTCACTCGTCATCAGAAGGGGAGTTATCTGATGATGACATCTCACAGTACAATTCCCAGTCACGCCCCTACTATGGCCCAGAATCCCCACCCAGTCATCCACAGTATGGCGGGTCCCCGCCCACAACTCCCCAGGTCACACGTCGACGACATCATGATGCTCATCATGGGAAACGCCAACATGGCGGTGCCCATGATGGGGGGGAGCAGGCCCAAGCCTGGTCCCGACGGTGCCTCCGGTAGCCATTATTAGTGTGGAAGACAGGCAAGAGATTAAAACCATGATTGATAGAGCATTGGGTAATGTTCCTCTTCCTGAAAGGAGCATGAAAGCCATTAAAAGTCAGATTCGACAAATTTTTCAAGAAGCTGGTACTCAGGAAGGTGTTGTCCGCACTGCAGCCGAAGCTGCAGCTCACCCAGCCTTGGATGGTGCGTGAGACGCGTTACCTTTGCCTGATCGACCACCTACTAATCCCCTACAAATGGCCTACTCTGTTCAGCAAATTGCTGACAGTATCGGTCGGATGAGCCCGTCTGACAACCTCAACTGTCACTTGGAAAAGGTGCGCTTTAAATGCGAGATGCTCAGCCTCGCTGCAGAATATCAGGTCCAAATACTACGCCAGACCATTGATCCTGGTCTATGGGCCAAACTCCCTGAAGCAGTTCACCAGGATGGGAACGCTACCTTTTGACGAGGTTGCAGCTGAGCTCATCTCCGCTCATAGCCCAGGTGTAGTAGGAGTGATGCTGGCATACCCCGTAAAGCAGAATGCAAAAGAAAGCCCAACGACCTACCACCAGAGACTCTGGATGGCCTACCGAGCAGGAAAACACCTGGCACAAGAAGCTGCGGATGTAGATCTTATTGAATATAAGACCCTGTTCCTTAGGAACATGATCCCAGCAGTAAGAGAAAAGGTAGAGCCAACCACTTACCCAAATACAGATAGGTTTGCCAATATTCTTCGGAAAACTGAGAGGGTGTATCAACTGTACATCCGTGATTTGGGTTCTGGTTCCAAGAAAGTTGCTGCTGTGGAACCCACCTCGGGACCGCGACACACTATACAGTGGAAGGGCAGGCCCAACAACAGCAAACTAAACATCCGTCGGCCCCTCCAGCTAGTAACCAACAAAACCCCCAACAAGGACAACAACAACAGTGGGGGTGGGAACCAGAATTGGCCCAAAAACAGGAGGCATAAGGGCAGAGGGAAACCATTACAGAGAACGGATCCTTCATATAAGGAGTTAGCTGAAGAAAACCGAAAATTCCGAGAGCTCCTGGAACAAGTACGCTCTGTAGCGGATGCTGTCCCCGCACAGACCCTTGCGGTGGTACAACAGGTGGTCCATGCCACTACTGGCCATGGAGACACCAGAAGTACAAGCCCCCAGGCCCATACAAGCCTGAACCCAGAAGATCCTCCCTATATCGCATCAGTACAGCACTGTGAAGTCATTCATGCAAGTCAGGCCCAACCTCTGCATGCCTCCAGCAATACGGATTGACAATTACAGGCCCCAGTCCGTATTGTAAACAAGCTGGTCTTGGATACAAATGGAAGGCCCTGCACCGAGGCCGAGGTCGGGGACCGCCAACTGAAAGTCTTACTAGATACAGGTGCAGCTGCATCTGTGTTACATGATGAACACCCGGACACGTCCCCTTGGTCTACTGGATGGAAGACCAATATGTCAGGAGTTGATGGTACTAGGCTACCTGCATACCGTTCTCTACCCTTACCGGTAGAACTAGGCCATTTGAAGGCCTCACATGCGTTTCAAATAATGGTACTGCATGATCATCCTAGTATCATAGGCATTGATTTCCTTGCACCACACGGCTGTGTGGTGGATCTAGCTAACATGCTGCTGATACAGATCCAGGGTCAATACCATACCATCTTGATTCCTGATTCACATGCTGTGGCAACAATGTCTATCAATAACAAAGAGTATGACGTCATAGATTTGTTCAAGAATCATGAACTTTTTCCGAAACTCTTACCTATTCTGCAACGACATTTGGAAGCGTTTGCAGTCAACAAGCATGACTGTGGCAGAATGCATACTGTCATTGAGGTGCCAGGCCCGGCACATGAAAGGCAAAGGCAATACACCTTTCTGACTGAGGCCTTGCCCTCCCTCTGAGAAACGATCAAGTCACTCCTTAAACAAGGAGTAATCAGAACTTGTGTTTCCACTGCCAACTCTCCCGTTTGGCCCGTGAAGAAACCTACAGGCACTTGGAGACTTACTATTGACTACAGGAAACTGAATCAGGTCACTCCCAGTTGTTCCCAACTGAGGCATCAGCACCAGATGTGCTTCCTTTCTAACACGGATCAGAAATGGTTCAGTGCCCTGGATATTTCCAATGGTTTTTGGTCATTGCCATTGGCCCTCAAGAGTCAATATAAGTTCACCTTCACCTTTGAAGGACGACAATACACGTGGACTTGTTTGCCACAAGGATTCCATAACAGTCCATCCCTCTTCCATCTCCACATAATGGACGCCCTACAGAGTTTCTCAGCCTCCCCAATGTCTCTTACAATATGTAGATGACCTGTTGTTGGCCACAGCCACGCAGGAACAACATCTGGATCTCTTGGATGAACTACTGACTCTCATTCAGAGAGCAGGCCTGAAGTGTAACCCAGCAAAAGCACAGTTATGTCAGAAGGAAGTACTCTTTCTGGGTCTGTAAATAACTGACCAAGGCCGAAGCCCTACCTGGAAAAAGATACAGGGATTACAAGACTTGCCATTGCCCACCAGTGTGGCAACTCTTCGAAGGTTTCTAGGTATGGTAAATTATTTGAGAGATTTTATTTGTGATTTTGCTCAGAAAGCCACTCCTCTGTATGACCTACTCAAAAAGGATATTTCATGGAATTGGGGTCCTGCTCACACCCTGGCTGTGACGTCACTGAAGCAGGTTCTGGCCTCTGCCCCAGCACTGGGCACTACCATTCCATCTGGAGTGTGCCACCTCTGACATTGCCATGTCAGCAGTGCTGGCCCAGAAGGTGCATGGCACCTTGAGACCCATTGCATATGCATCACAGCTCTTGACCCCAGTAGAACAGAAGTATGGCTTTTGTGAAAGGAACCTTCTGGCCACCTACTGGGCTGTCAAGCATTTCCTGTATATCATTGGGTACTCACCACTGATCCTCAACACTAACCACATGCCTACTACCTTTCTACTCTCAGATAGAGTGAAGGATGAGTCAGTCTCTAATACTAGACTGACACATTGGTCACTTCTCCTCCAGGATAGAGATATCCAGGTCCACCAGACCAAATTTCCGTCTCTACTAGCTCATGGTCTCCTTTTTCAGGGAGAACCCCATGACTGTACACTGCAGTCACCTGACCTCCCAGATCCAGGTCCTTTCCTCCCTGTCACACCACAAGTACTCGAGAGTACCTCTCTGTGCCATATTTTCACTGATGGTTCGGCATCATACTATCAGGGAGAACAGATTGCAGGGATAGGTATCTTGGTAGTCTATCCTTATGGGAACACTGTCAAGATATCGAAACACTGTAGTGTAGCTTCATCGCAATATGCAGAGATGGCAGCGGTGGCCTGTGCCCTTGAGTTCATCCAACATGGAACTCAGGATACCATCATTTTCACAGACTCTAATTGGGTTTGTTGTTCCCTTACAGAATTTCTTCCCTTTTGGCAGAAGAACTCCTTCCTCTCTTCTGATGGTAGCCCAGTGAAATACAAAGAATTGGTAATCTACATACATGCATTGGCACAGAAATACACACACAAACTTTATGTGCACAAGGTCAAAGCCCACTCTCTTCATGATCCCTATCATGCTTTCAGTGACACCGTAGACACCCTTGCTAAGGAAGGGGCCCGAGGGGGATGTCTGGATGATGGACCATCCAGAAGCTAATGCAGCTGTACATGTTGCAGCCCTCAAGAAGAAATCTGAGTCTTTTTCTCCCCTGGACCTCTCAGCAGCCCAACACCTGGACACTGAACTGAGAGAGGGGTTCAGATTCCTTGACAAGGATACTGAAGAAAGACTACCTACACATAATCCATACTGAAGGCATGAAGGTAAGTTACACTTATCCCCTGATGACAAGCTCATTTGGTTTCAACCAGATGACACTACCACCAAACTGTGGGTAGTCCCCAGACACCTAAGATCTGAATTTTTGCACCAAGTACATGATACTCCTACTGGTGGACACAAGGAGCAGAAAACACTCTCCAACGCCTTAAGACCACCACTTGGTGGCCTGGTATTACCAAAGATGTTAAACAATACATAGACAATTGCCTTGTCTGTGCACAAAACAATCCCATATCTACAAAAACGAAATGCCAAACTTTTTACCACAAAGACATTCTGGCCCTTGGCATGCCATCCAAATTGATTTTATTGGCCCTCTGACCAATACCAGTAGAAACAACAAGTATGCTCTTGTGGTAACTGACCTATTCTCTAAGTGGATTGAGGCTTTCCCCACTAAGACATGCACTGCAAAGACAACCGCCAAAATCCTCGTAGAACAGATTTTCTCCAAGTGGGGCCTACCTCTCAAGGCAGACTCCAATAAAGGAACCAGTTTCACAGGTGAGTTGATGAAAGAGTCCCTTGAACTCCTTGGAGTTCAACAAAAGTTCCACATACCTTATCATCCTCAATCCTCAGGTCAAGTAGAAAGAGCCAACAGACGGATTAATAACAATGCTTTCCAAATTCATTGAGGATAATCCCAAAACCTGGGATTCCCTGCGACTTTACTCCTTATGGCAATCAGGGGCACACCTCAGCCACTACCCAGCTGACACCCTTTGAGGTGATGACTGGAAGACAGATGAGATTACCTGAACACTTACTGTTTGACCTCACCCCCACCACAGACCAGTGTCTGTGGACCAGTATGTAAAACTCAGAAAAGACCTCATACTCACACACTTGCTGCAAATTGCATGGGCAAAGCCCAGCAACAGTCCAAAATACAATTTGACAAGCATGCACAAGAAGTGGATTGGCAGGTTGGAGATCAGGTAATGGTACTGATTTGAATCCCACCCACTCCTTCTCCAACAAGTGGAAGGCCCTACCCCATTGTCAATAAGCTCAGTCCGGCAGTCTATCAAGTTAGACTCCTGCACAACAATAAACTGACTGACAAATGGTTACACGCAAACCAGTTGAAATTATACAAAGGAACTTAATTTACTTTTCCTAACCCCATTAGGTGGAATTGTACTAATATACTAATCTTTGATCTTCCTTTTCAGATACACTGACAAGATGGCTATCTTGTTCCTTTACCTCCTCCTTGCAGGAGTGATCCCCTGCGTCCAAGGCATGGTACTGGACCTCCTCCGACAACTGGATCCTCCAGCACCTCCTACAGAGGGAGTTTCCATCAAAATACCAGACACTACGATCACTGTCCAGGAAGGTTCCGATGCTTACCTCACTGCCTCGGTCATTGCTCCTGACAAATCTACCCTTCAAATTGAGTGGCAAACCACATCACAAGGACAAATTCTCCCCATGGCCAAACTCTCCAAGGGAACTTTTCAGGGTTGGCCCAATGCTAAATTATCCCCAAATGGTTCACTGTCCTTGTTACAAACAGCACTGAGACACTCTGGTTTGTACAACATTACTGCTTTAATAGATCCCTCTTACTGTAATTCTCTCCAAAGATTCTGCTCTGAATTTGTGCTGTACACCACATGACCTCTGCTGCCATGTATCTCTCTGTTTTGCACCACTGAAAACAACTTTTGAATGTCAAAACATAACCCTGGTCCCGTAGTGGTCTCACAGCCACTGCCCTCCCAGGTTCTTTGATTAATAATTTACAGTTTATGCATATACTGTTTTGTTTAACCTTACTTACTGGAACATGAAAGAATTTGGTATGTGTCAATAATACTAATACATCTGCATTTTATAGTATGTTATTGCTTGATAGTTTAGCTGCATTTCCAATTTGTACTAAGGATCCCTTTACTGGGGTTTTATTCTACTGAACATAGAGGTAATTTTAGGAGGAAAACCCTCCTGGTACTTTCAATCATAAGCGTAATAAACATGAAGTTGACAGTTCTGATGTTACAGGTGCTACAGGTACTGTCACAGGTCTTTTAATGCTATATGTCAATCTGGAATAAAGACAGATGCTATCAAAAGTCATTCTGCAAAATTTTCCACTGGTTTGGTTAATAATGTTTTACCTCCATTATTGCATGGTGTGGATGGTCTTAATCAGGAAGAAAGATACACTGTATACAATATGCACGACATTGCTAAAGCATTCACTGATTCCAAAGATAAGATTAACGCACTCATACAACAGAACAATAGAGAAGCAGAAAAACAATATATTGGTAGGGAAATACTTTGCTCCACTTATGGCTCATACATTCTCACTACCATCAACAACCTCTTCCGTGATTTAGAAACTGGAAGAATTCCTGACATCGACATTGATAGACGCATTTCCAAATGGTATTGTCCCAAATAAGAAACTATCTGCTTGTGTTTCCATGTGTATGCAACAGACTTTGTCTATTCCTCTCCACAGCGAGAAATTAGGGGTTTGTGACCAGACATGCTAATACTGGTCCTTGTTTCTCTACTAGAAGTGTTCCATAACAGATACCATGTTTGTCTCTTTTACTGTCTCTTTACCACGTTTTGATCCCACTACAGCTTTGTTCGACAAACTTGCACTGACGCACTCCATTGGGCATTTGGATGACAATATCTACAGAGAACACCTGGATCTACCACCTCTACTGGTCTACCATTCTTTCCTGCTTGCCTGGGTGGCACCGCACACGGACTGTTGTGCTAAAAAGCAATACATCTACTTGTGCCGATGTGATGTGTTTGATGTCATACGCCCTGTTTGTGGCTATTCTCTGGACAGCATCGATTGGACTTTTACTATGGATGATGACATCACTGACAATGGCACCAACTCTTTCGACTCAACTTTGTCTCCTGATCAGCTCTACTAGTCCTATCGTGAGGAAGCTCATTGCCTGTCAACATGGATTTCGAAGATGACCTACACATGCCCTGTTCAGTTGCAAAAGTGGAGACTGCCTACTGTACACTCACAGTACAACTCTGATGTAGAATACTGTATAGTTACTAATTACAAGTCTTATACATATGGTCTCTTTAATGCATTAATCAACCCCAACTTCTGTTTTGTTCCCACCAGAAGACTGTTATTGGACATAACGTGAATAACCCCGGCCCCCTTATGGATGCAGACATTATTGATGGACAACCTGATTATTTACTCACATTGTCAGAATACCTACCATACTTTAACGTACACATAGACCCACTTACACTCACACTGAAATCCCTTTTAGATAGAAAGGACACACATCTCATCCACATCAGCAATAATATAACCAAAGCCAATGAAGCTGTTCTTGATTTGATCAACGATGGAGATATGAATAATGCCTTGACTAACACCTGGTTAGAGATTACTTTTAAAGGTTTTGTTATTATACAACATTTTTGATATTCACTTGGATTATTATACTTTGCTGCCTCCCACATAACTCATAACATACCGTGAGCAGCTTGAGTTCCTTTACAACGCGTCGTGCATCGGGATTGTAAACGACCACTGCTCCTGTCCTTTCCTTGGATTTGCCTGTGTTGCCCTTGGAGGAAACAAGGGAGGGGAATTGTTACACGAGGTCCCTGCACCCTAATTGATACCCTCAGAGGTACACCGTAGACAGCTAATGCTTAGGCATAGGTTATACTAATACATAGGGCTGAGGGCATCTACCGTACAAGAGTAGATGTCAGGATATGAATGCATATTGTTGTAATCCACTTTGCTTGCTAATACACACACATTATACCATGTATTTTCTGTCTATTTCTTACTTGTTAGATGCCAAGACACCTGTCCTGAGAATTATAATATGTAAGAAAACATTGCCATCCTTTGGTGATGTTCACCACTACACTTTGTTATGTAAGATTCTGTATAAGAACTTCTTTGTTCAAAACAGATGACTTTACAGAATTATATAATGTTATCTTGGACAGTGAGCCACCTCTAATTTAGCCAATAGGGCTCATCTCTGTAACCAGAAATGTTTCTATCTTTTAGTAAACATAGTAATTATCACGGTATATAATGTTATGCAAGCTTTACACTCGGAGACCCGAGAGATCCCAAGAGACTAACAGAGAAACCTCGAGGTGTAGGGAACACTTAGCACTGGCTCCCGGTTCGCATTGGTAAGAACTGCTTAGGACAACTGTGATTTATCCCTTTTGTAGTAATAAACTTGTGTATTACTCGAATGCAACTTGTTTGTGATTATTTGCATTCCCAATATAGTCAAGAATCTGAAAGCGAGAGTTAGATCTCTTACAGCATCATACAGGGAAATCATTCAGACTTAATTTTTGTTGAAATATTGGAATATTTTGAGCCTGATATTATTCTACTAGTGTGGAATCATTTAGTGAAGGGAGAAGTGGTGTGCAGCTCTTCAAGCTTTGTATTATTTTAAGTGCTGCTTAACAATAAATTAAATTACTGCAAAAAGAAAAAAGGCAGACTGCACTGTGCCACAGATATCTGAAGTGCACAGCAGAGTCAGCAGTTAGGTCCCACCTTAACTGTCCCACCAGTAAGGTTGTGCAGCCTTGCTTTGTCAGTGGTCACTTGATTCTAAACCCTGATTCAGGGAATAAAAAAATATTTTGTGTGAAAAAAACAAATCTGGGGCTCCGTAACTGTGCCACCAGGGGGTCTACAGTCTCTGTCCCACAAGTCAAGTTGAGCAGCCTTACTTCTTCAGTGGTCACTTGTTTCTAAACCCTGATTCAGGCAATAAAAAAATATTCGTGTGAGAAAAAAAAAATTGGGGCTCCTTAATTGTGCCACCGGGGGTCTACAGTCTCTGTCCCACCAGTCAGGTTGTGCAGCCTTGCTTCATCAGTGGTTACTTGTTCTAAACCCTGATTCAGGGAGCAAAAAAATATTTGTGTGAGAAAAAATATTTGGGGCTCAACCAGCATTACCAAACTCCCATTCTGTATTGACAAATAAACACACGACAATACTTAGAAAAAAAGCTTTATTGTACACACAATGCAGAAACTAACTAACTTTGGTTTCAAATTAACTCAAAAACGGAAACATCCTGATCAAGATGACAATCGTTAGTCAATGATTGGGACAATGCCAGTTGGTCCAGTTGATATCACCGTCGATGTCCAAGAGGCACCCTGCACCTCCTCCTGTAATATGGAAAAAACACTTCTAAGCATAGAGCAACAGATTTTTATACTGGCTGGCTTAACAAATACTGTTGGTTATAGTAGAAAGAAAATGATTGCATGTTTTGTGCATTTTGCATAAAACATAAACAGATGCCCAAATCAGGAACAGTTTGGGTAATCAGTGGGTGCAAGACATTCAGAGAAGATGCTATAAAAAAGAATCAGAACAGTTCAGTTCACTTTGTTGCTTCTGAACTGGAAGCTAACTGCAGAATTTCAGCTTCAAAAGGTGGAATAGAGCAGTCAATGCAGCAAGCCCTGACCCTGAAACAAGAAGCTTTTGTGGCATCCCTTCATTGCATGTACTGGCTAATAAAAAATTAGCTGCCTCACACAACGAAATATGGCTCACTGCTGGATCTTGCCAAATCATTGGGATGCAAATACCTAGACAATATACATATTGCTGATGCTGTTAAATATTGTTAAGATCGAACTGTCAGAGAAATGGTTCTTTCTCTGGATGAGGTGGTCAGGAGATCAGTTCTTACAGATTTGAAGGCTGCCAAATTTTTTCCGTATTTGGTGGACAAAACAACAGATATTGCTGTTATGAAGCAGCTCATTTTGTATGCTATGTACTGCAAAGAAGGGAAACCCAGAGTTTCTTTCCTGGGAGTTGAGGAACTAATTGATGGAAAGGCAGACACAATTGTTAAAAAAATGCTGGAGTACTCTGATAACAATCAAATCTCGGCTGATCACCTTGCAGGGTTAGGCAGTGATGGAGCAGCCGTTATGATGGGCAGGCAAAATGGGGTGGCTAAAAAGCTGAAAGAAGCCAGACCAATTCTTGTTGAAAATCACTGTATGGCTCATCGGGAGCCCTTGGCTGTAAAGGCAGCAGCAAATGAAGTGAACGCCATTAAAAAGTTTAATCAAACACTAGATCACTTATACAGATATTATGAAAATTCTCCTGTTCACATGGCTGCTCTGAAAGAAATTCAGCAGGCAATGGAGAACCCTGTTTTAAAGCCTAAACAGGCAAAAGCAGTTAGGTGGTTCTCCCATGATGCTGCATGTGACACACTAAGAAAGATTTTCCCATCCGTTGTTACGTCCTTGCATAGAGAGGCCTGTGAAAGGCATGATACCCAAGCTGTGGGCCTAGTAAAAATGGTGGAAAACTGAGAGTTTTTCCTCTATTTTATGCATGATGTGTGACATACTTCCACACCTTAGCATCTTATCTAAATGCTTTCAAACATCAGCTCTGAATTTTTACTGATATAAAGAGACATTTACATTCCACTTTAGAGATGCTTAGGGCACGCCTACTGGTACCTGGCCAGAACTTCTCCTCCGTTTCGCCTGAACTAGTACTCCTGAATGATAATGGCCTGAACTTACCATTTAGTGAACCACAGTTAAATTATTTCAGAACCTCTGTGCATGACAACTTTATTAGGGCCCTAATTGCTCAAATTGAGGAAAGGTTTCCAAGCACAGAACTTTTGGATGCGTTCAGTATCTTTGACCCCAGCATGATACCGGAAGGTGATATTAAAGAGTTGGAAGGGTATGGTAATGATAGCCTTGACATTATTCTTGGTCACTATGCTACTGTTGTGGATGTAGATGCTTCTGCACTGGAATGGGCTTCTCTGTGTAGTCTCATGTTCATGGAAAAGATGGCCTTTAAGACTATTTCTGATGAGCTGCACGCTCTAACTACTAAATATGTAGACCTGTATCCAAACATATCTACTTTGGCAGAACTGGCAATGATAATACCAATGTCTACTGCAGATTGTGAGAGGGGATATTTTGCACTGAATCAAATAAAAACGCAGGAACGAAATAGATTAGGTGCCAGTGTGCTAAATGCACTTATGCTTATCTTAATTGAGGGCCCCTGATGTTGAAAATTCCCATTATTTGGAAGCTGAGGCTCATTGGGCAGGACTGTGAAACTGAAGATTAGATCTTGGCCTTGCAGGCACTAGCAAAGAGATGTAGTATGACCACACCAAAATGACAAGACTCTCACAAACTCTTGCCTGGCCTGCAAATAGAATGCAGAGGTTTTCTCCAGTATGTCACATTTTACCACACTTTTCTTTTGCTACTGCACACTACCCAAGGCATCCATATCTTCATATTACTCCTATTTCTTGCTTCTTATGCATTTAATGCATCCCGTGACTGACTCCACCCACCAGTAGCTCTGCCCCGTGACCCCGCCCCCTGTGGCTCCTTCCCATTACCACCACTCTATATTTTCATGCAACGTGGAACACTGGTTACTATAATGGGTTTTGAAAACATCTAGGAATTCTGCAGTTTTACAATGCACGATCACCATACTGGAGTCTATAAGTTGAGGAATCATGCAAGCTTTTTGTTTCTGGTGAAGCGTTTGAGCTAGGAGTTTAGCTGCATGGGCCCCACCTTCGTAGAAGGACTGCCTGAGCCAGAGGAGTACTTGTTCTGTTTGGTAATTCAGCAGGTCCTGTATATGGGTTTGCATTACTTTAATTTAGGGAAGTAAGGAGCTGTCCCCCTGCATGTGCACCAGCTGCAGCAAATGTAATTTCTCCTGCATTTGTTGCAAAGGTTTTGCCCTTTGTAACTTTATTCTGGAGGCATAGGCTATTATTTACCTGCATAAGACTGTCTTCATGGTGTCCCATAAGGGGGACCAGGCTACGTCTGGGGTTTCATTCTATCTAATAATACAGGGAATAGCTTGCTCTATCATTTCTTTGAAAGTAGAATCCTGAAGCAGGGAAGGATTAAATCTCCTTTGCATCCTGTAGGGTTTTCTAGGGGCAGCCAAGGTAATACTGAGCAGGGCATGATCGGAAAGCACAATGGTGTCAGTCTGGATATCCTGAAGCCACTTGGCACTCCCAGTGGAGAAAAAAAAATTCAAGTGGGAATATCTGTGTTGTGAATTTGAGTAAAAGGAAATTCATTTCCCATAGGGATGAAGGAAGCACCACACATCTGTGAGTCCTGCTTCCTTTATCAGTCTCCGCAGGTGCTTTTGCCCTGAGGTGGATGCTGGGGGGCAGTATGGAGCCAGTATCAATGGAGGGGCTCATTTGGAAGGTAAAATCTCCACCCAGCAGCACTGCATCCTTGTTTTTTCACTATGATGTCAATTAATCCCTGGACAGTAGAAGCATCACTACACAGTGATTGGGCAATCAGATAGAGTACGCACTGCCAATTCTAGATGACCCTCCTGGTCAGAATATGTGGAGGTAATACAAAATAGAGAATGTCTAGAGAGTAGAATGACTGGTCAATGACGTCTACCATTTCTGCATGAAGATTCCACTATTTTCTCAAACCTAAACCAGAGCAGTTTCTGATGTTCTGCACTGCTCAGGTGGGTCTCCTGTAGAAGGAGTAGTGGAGGTGTCTGTTATTTTTTTAATGTCAAAGGATCTTAGCTTGTCTGACAGGGCTGGACAGTCCACTGACAGTTTGACAGACTATATTAAATGTTAACATTTTACTTAGGTGTTGGTATGCAAGCTGCTCCCTAGAAGGAGCCCCCCCACACACACTTTGGATTGTGGAAGGCCTAGGTAATTAAACTGATGTTTGTCAAGGACTTACACACTGCCAGAAGAGTGTGAGCCACTGTACTACGTGCCTGCATCTCACTATAGAATTGGATGAACAATATAAGAAAATGGTGAACAACCTGGCCACTCAGCCACTAACAAAGGGGTGTGTAACATGATCAACTGGACCGCACATATTGATAGCCAATTCAGGGAGTCCCCATGACATTACCAGTGGGGACCCTCCAGCTGGAATAGTGGAAAGAACTACGTACAAGTGCAGCTTCCAAGGTGGAGGAGGGCAGCAATGCCTCACCTTCCGATAGTGTCCTCTGATCGCCATCTGGGAGTTCGTTGAATGTTCTGTGGCATCAGGCTCCCAAGGGGTGTAATGCGGCCCCAAAATTAGGGAAAGGGTGTAACAAAGAAAAACGGTAGAAATTATAAATCTGTGGGAGGGTGGGTCGAAAGAATACCTCACTTGCAGCGTTTTTGCCATCTCTCAGTGCCCCCATATAACTATGAATTATTCCCAAAGGAATTCTGGAATCATATATCTAAGGTTATCATTAGGGCACTGTAACTGCAATAGGCAATGTTAACCGAGCAGGTACACTACCGGTCAAAAGTTTTAGAACACCCCCATTTTTCCAGCTTTTATTGACATTTACGCAAGTTAATGTCTCAATGTACTCTGAAATTAAAGCATAGAACAAATAAACAATTGGAGATAAAAAAGAAATCATAGAATCATTTTGTTTAACAAAATTTAATCTAAATTTTTGACTCATCAAAGTAGCCACCTTTTGCAGATATACTGTAAACACGAACACACTAGGGCATTCTTCCTACAATGGACATCAAATATTGTTGGGCAGTTCTTCCCAACACTGTTGCAGAAGTTCCCACAAATGTGTTGCACTTGTAGGTTGCTTTGCTTTCACCCTTCTGTCCAGTTCATCCCAAACCAGCTCGATGGGGTTTAAGTCTGGAGACTGTGCTGGCCATTTCATGATTTGAAACCTACCATCTTGTTCTTTCCTCGAGTAGTTCTGACATAGCCTGGAGGTATGTTTTGGGTCATTATCTTGCTGTAGGATGAACCTCCTGACCAACTAAGCATAGACCAGAGGGTATTGCTGGCACAAATGCTGTGGTAGCCTTTTTGGTTCAAGGTGCCAGTCACTCTGTGCTGTTGTCCTGTGAGCGCCTATCACATAAGCTGTTGACTCTCAGAAACTTGTCTTCTGATTCTGTTGTGGCTTTGGGTCTGCCAGACCTCTTCCTGTCAAGTTTCCTCCAGTTTCCAAGTGCCTTTGATGGTGTAGGAAACTGTACTCACTGACACCTTGGCTTTCTTTGCAATTTCTCTACAGCAGTTTTTGCTAACCTAAACTTTTTTTTAACCTCTAGCAGTTTACCACTTACCTTTGTACCATTTCAGGTTATTCACTGGACTTGAATTGCTTAAATTTCAATAAAAACTGGAAAAATGGGGGTGTTCTAAAACTTTTGACCGGTAGTGTATATCCTTCTAATCTAAGCCCTGTGTAGGTTACAACTGAATGAGAGGAGGTGGGAACCATCAAGAAACAATTAAAACACCATGTCCCCAGAACATTCCATAAAGTTGTTCTGCAGTCTCCTGCAGAGTCCCCCTGTTATGAGCCCCAGGCCAGCAAACCTCGAGCAGCCTGGCAAGACCTCCTGTTTGCAGAGAGGATCCCTCTTTTTAAGAACTCGTGAGAAGGAGTAATGGTTCAAGAAAACTTCCCAACCTTCCTTTTCCCAGAAGGAGGATTGATTCTGTAGTTTTGAGTTCCCATGACTCTGCACTATTTTCAATCTCTGAATCTCACCATGGCCACTGGCTACATCTTGCCTAGGTAGTTTTATACGATAGTCAAGTGGTTCTGTCTTTTTAGGAACACAGTCTTTTCAAAACCCTCTGTGTAAAATGTTAAATCACACAATCAGACCCCAGAAAGAGTTGTTAAGAAAGTCATAAACGTTTACTTAACATAAAAGCAATACAGAGAAGTCTACAGTTTGGAAGAACTTTGAAATGCAGACAATAACAAAAGTAAAACTGGATGGTTTACAGAAAACGCTAGATATTATATTCTAATCTATACCTTGTTTTGATGTTAGTGTTCAGACAAGATTTTAAATGTCCTTGTAGAGATGGCAGTTCATCCGGCAGGAGAGTTGTAGCAAGTTTGTGTTCCCATTCTCTGGATGTCCTTTTAAAAGTCTCCAGGTACTTCCTTGGTGCAAAGTCTTGGTTTCCAAAATTCTGACTTAAAATCAGAATTTTCTGTTCAGTATGTGACAAGTCAAACTTTCCACACACTCAGGTCTGGTTTTAGAGATTTTTCTAGACCTACACATATACTTCTGGTCTTCAAGTATATGTCAGCTGGACAGGTGATCTGACTTCCAGCTAAAGTGTTTCTCAACTGCCCTGAGTTCAAAATGTGTGTCCTTTAAATACAGACTGGCCATCTTCACACCACACCCCCTGTGTGATGAGGTGCAACAGTTTACCTTTCCTTGTAGGTGTCACTGTGGTTCCATGCCAGGTTTTTTGTCAACTCCAGTGACATCTGGTCCGTGCATTTGGCTTGACCCCAGACCCCTAGGTCACTACATTACCTTTCCCTGTCATAGAAAGCCACAGTGGGATATTTTATGCCTTCCTGGTCTATATATCTGTCTCCCTTATCTTGAGATGTACCAGATCCACCCTAGCCATTAGAACAATTAAGGCTACTTTTATAATTTCATTCCTAAGGCCTTTTAAAGAGATAGTGTCTTAATTCTAAAGTACATTACATCATATACAATATGAACCCACATAAATGGATATAGGCTTATCATGCCACCCTCCCATGCCAATAAAAATACAGCATCCCTCACCCTGTATCCATACAAGAGCTTGAAGGGGGAAAACACAGACAACTCTTGTGGTACTTCCCTGTAGGCAAACAGCAGGTGGGGCAGGTGTTTCTCCCAGTCCCACCCATGCTGTTCTACAAATACCATAAACATAGCTTTTAGGGTCCCATTAAATCTCTCTATGAGACCATTGGCTTGTGGGTGGTAAGGGGTTGTGCGCCTCTGTATGACACCACACTTCTCCCACAAACACTTCAATAGGTCAGACATGAAGTTACCCCTCGATTAGAGATAACCTTCTGTGGAAACCCAACACAGGAGAAAATCCCCAGCATAGCATCTGCCAACCTGTCCGCCTTAGTGGAGGACAGCGCAATAGCTTCGTGATAGCGGGTAGCATAATCAACAACTGTCAATATATACCTCTTCCCAGAGGAACTTGGGGTATTCAAAGGACCCACAATATCCATTCCAACCTTCTGGAATGGCTCCTCCATAAGTGGTAAGGGAATCAGGGCAGCCTTAGCTTTGCTTCCGGACTTGTCTATTTTCTGACACTGGTGACAGGATTTGCAGTATTCCTTCACCTGCTTGGTAATATTAGGCCAATAGAAATTGTGGGCTAAGCACTGCGTAGCGCAAGCAATGCCCAAAATGTCCAAATGTCCGGACATGGGAATATCACGAGCTACCTTGAGCAATAACCCATGATACTTCTGGGGAACAACAAACTGCCTGCCCATCACCCCTCCCTCTGTCCTGATGTCCTGTGTGTATAACAGTCCATTTTCACAATACACCCTATGCTTTCCATCTCCTCCCTGTGTCCTAGCAGACTCTGCACAGGCCCTCAGCTTCTATAAGCTAGGGTCTGCCCGTTGTGCTGCTAAGTCTTCCAATTTACCCAGAGCATGGGGCATCTCCACATCAGCTCCAAGGTTAAGGTCCATAGCTGTGGCAGTAGGGGACTCAGTATCGCAGTCTTCCCCCTCCCTTGGGTTATGTGTCACCCCTCCCTCCTGAGAGCAAACTTCAGTAGCAGTTGGGTTAACTGCCAGTAGGGGAAGTTTGATCCCCCTGTTACTGTCCTCTTTTACAAGAGCTACAATTTTTGGCTGGTCTGTCTCCTAACCTCTCCAGTCTGAATTTCTGTGGGGTCCTAAAGATCACAGGAGCCTCTATTCTTTTGGCTACTGGTCACAGCACAAACCACTCTCTGTGGAACATCATTTCCCACAGTAACAACCATAATGGGTTTTTCAGCTACAGCCACCTTCCTTACCCCTTCACCTACATCTCCCCAATCCAGGGTAACATTGACTAATGGTAAGTTTTCCTTTGCCCTGTGTAATCCCTCACAGAGACAAACTGATTTGGCAGTATTTGTTCAGCCCCCACCAAATCCCCTTTCACCAGGGTAAGAGATGCTACTGTATCCCTTAGCCCCCTAGTTTGTATCCCATTCACCATGACTGGGTGAATGTGCCCCCTCATATTGTCAAGGAGAGCCTCAGCTATATAGTGGACTGTTGTCTCAGACTGCACAGGCTCTTTCACCTTCTGGGATTTCTTAGGACACTGCCTAGACAAATGGCCTATCTGGTGACAATACCAGCATGCATCATTTTTCTTGTCCCCAAACTCCCTTTTGGGCACCTGGGGGTTCCCTTCTTTTTGCAGAGGCACCATGATTTTTGGTTGCCCAAAACGTCCACTTTTCCCTTTTGCCATGGCATTCCCCTTGGGAGCAGCCCTGCTTCTAGCATAGGGATCCGCCAGCTCTGCAGCCTCTTTGGCAGTCTTAGGATCTCGGTCCTCTAGCCAAAGCTTTAAATCAGGTGAGCAAATCCAATAAAACTGTTCAAGCAATACCACCCCTTCAATATCTTCAACAGAATCTGCTTCTGCTCCCTCCCACCAACGTTTAAAATATTGATGCTGTTTTGTGGCTACCTCCTCAAAGCTCATTTCTGGCCCCTTTTGGAGTTTCCGGAACTTTGCTCTGTATGCATCAGGGTTCGGATCATATTTTTTTAATAAAGCAGTTTTTAACTTGTCACAATCTTTACTTTCAACATTGTCCATCTGCCCCAATGCTTCCCTTCCCTTGCCAGTAAGTAGTGGAGAC
Source organism: Neoceratodus forsteri (assembly GCA_016271365.2). Taxonomy (NCBI): domain Eukaryota; kingdom Metazoa; phylum Chordata; order Ceratodontiformes; family Ceratodontidae; genus Neoceratodus; species Neoceratodus forsteri. The sequence continues at coordinate 1,100,752,697 of CM057450.1, read as the reverse complement.
AGGTAAAAGCTCCACATCTCTTTGGGCAGATTGGCCTGGATACAGACCTTTTCAAATGAATTTAAAACATGTCCATATCTTCTCCTCTTTAAACTCAGCAATTCATTTTGAATTTAGCTTGTACCCCAGTTCTGGAGTTTCAGACCCAATGCCAGCCCATCTAATTTGCTGAGAGGTTGTTGTCAGTTGGAGCTTCAGCTTTTTCAGCTCATGTTCCCTCTGGCGCTGCCACTTGTCAGCGTCTGCCTCTGCCTGGCACTGCCTTTCTTCCACCTCTGCCTGGTGCTGCCATTCTTTGGCCTCTCTCTCTCTGTTGCTGTCATTCCTCCACCTGGCACTGTCATCCTTCGGTCTCTCTCAGTTGCCGTCATTCGTCCACTTGGCGCTGTCGTTCTTTGGCCTCTCTCTGTTGCCATTGGTCCTCTATTTCCATCTTGAACATTTTTTGCTCCATCTCAAACCTTTTTTTCTCATTCTCAAGCTGTTTCTCCTGCATCCGCAGCCTCCTCAGCTTAAGCTCTTAGTCTGTAGATGGCTTCTTCTCCTCTGGGCTCTGGATGTCTGAAGTCACCATGTCTGGCACTAAGTGGGGTGAAGCGTCCTCTGTCTCAGCTGCCAGAAGGGCCTCCATGAGTTGCCTTTTATTTTGGTTTTCACTAGGAATGCCCTTTTCCCCACAGATATTCCTCAGTTGTTCCAGGTTCATCTTGCTGTAATGGACAGACATTCTTCTACAGTATCTACACTTCTCTGATCAAAAAAAAAAACATTCAAACAGGATAGAGTTTATTGTCTGCAACAAAATTTATTTTTCCCCTTTCCAAATTCTGCCCTTGATTGTGTGATGGTTTTGCAAGACCGTTCAAAATACCAGTAGCTGGCAACAAATCTGTCATGAGCTCCTAGCCCCCAAACTTCGAGCAGCCCAGCAGGACCTCCTGTTTGCAGAGAGGATCTCCCTTTTTAAGAACTTGTGAGCAGGAGTAAGGGTTCAGGAAGATTTCCCAACCTTCCTATTTCCAGTGGGGGGGGGGATTCTGTAGTTTCGAGTTCCCTTGACTCTGCATTACTTTCAGTATTTGAATCCCACCATGGCCACTGACTACATCTTGCCTAGGTATTTTTATATGATAGCCGAGCAGTTCTATCTTTTTAGGCACACAATCTTTTCAAAACCCTTCTGTGTAAAATGTTAAATCATACAATCAGACCCCAGGAAGAGTTGATAAGAAAATCATAGAAGTTTACTTAACATAAAAGCAATACAGAAAAGTCTACAGTCTGTAAGAACTTTGAAATGCAGACAATAACAAAAGTAAAACTGGATGGTTTACAGAAAACAATAGATACTGTATTCTCATCTACACCTTGATTTGATGTTAGAGTTCAGACAAGATTTTAAATGTCCTTGTAGAGATGACAGTTTATCCGGCAGTAGAGCTATAGCAAGTTTGTGTTCCAGTTCTCTGGATGTCCTTTTAAAAGTCTCCAGGTACTTCCTTGGTGCAAAGTCTTGGTTTCCAAAATTCTGACTTAAAATCAGAATTTTCTGTTCAGTATGTGATAAGTCAAACTTTCCACACACTCATGTCTGGTGTTAGAGATTTTTCCAGGCCTACACATATACTTCTGGTCTTCAAGTATATGTCAGCTGGACAGGTGATCTGACTTCCAGCTAAAGTGTTTCTCAACTGCCCTGAGTTCCAAATGTGTGTACTTTACATACAGACTGGTCATCTTCACACCACACCCCTGTGTGATGGGGTGCAACAGTTTACTTTTCCTTGTAGGCGTCACTGTGGTTCCTTGTCAGGTTTCTTGTCAACTCCAGTGACATATGGCCCATGCATTTGGCTTGACCCCAGACCCCTAGGTCACTACATTACCTTTCCCTTTCATGGAAAGCCACAGTGGGATATTTTATGCCTTCCTGGGCTATATGCCTGTCTTCCTTATCTTAAGATGTACCAGATTTACCCTAGCCATTAGAACAATTAAGGCTACTTTTATAATTTCATTCCTAAGGCCTTTTAAAGAGACAGTGTCTTAATTCTAAAGTACATTACATCATATACAATATGAGCCCACATGAATGGATATAGGCCTATCATGCCGCCCCCCATGCTAATAAAAATACAGCATCACCTCCCCAAGTTGTGAAAGAAAAAAACAATACCCACCATCAGAGATGGAGAAGGATATCATATAGTTCTGATGCAAACTGTAACAGAAGACCCAAGTAATGTACCGAAAAGAAGTCCTCTCTGAATCTGGAGACTAATATGGGAGTCCTATTAGCAGTTATAGCGTGATGGTGGGTGTAAGTCTTTGCAGTTCTAGGTGGGGGGAACTGATTAGGGAGCCCCATCCGCAAGTAGCACCAGTGCCTGTCAAGTTTTGCCAGATCAAACCACTGCAGCACTGAGACACTCAGTGAAATAACTAATTAGTGCTAGCTGTCTGAGAGGTATGCTGGGGGAGTCCCCGGTTTCCCCATGGTCATAGCCAGTACCTTGAGACTTACAAGATGTTCCTCACCTCTCCCCAGTCCTACTGGAATCAAGTTGTAGTGCCATTTTAGGAACTGACATTGTGGGATAGACAGCAAGACTGTGGTGACCGACCTCACCCCCTAGGCAGCCGTCTGGTCACCAGGGTCCCCCTCCAGAATCTGGTGACCTGTGGTTAACTGAAGTTGCTGCTGGAGAGACAGGGGTGGTAGTGCACATCAAAGGCCCTAGGGGATAGCCCCCTTTGTCAAATTTGCCTTTTTTCCCCTTTTTTCTTCCCCACTTCTCTGGTGTTGGTATGAGCCACTGACCACTCTCCCCCAGACCACAAGGTGCCCACCATTCTCAGATGGTGTAGGACTGCTCTGGCAAATCAAGCTATGCCATCAGTCTCTTTCATGGCCTGGAGTTGTGCTACAATACTTGCTAAGATCCCCTGGGTGTGCTGCCTTTGCTGGACTTCATGTGGCAATTGACATGGCTGTGCATGCGCCTCTCAGGCCCTGGAGTTTTGGGTCCACTTTTTGATTAGAGGAATACCCTTGTCTGCTAGGTCCCTGGCAGCCTCCTCTGCTGCTTGATATATCTTTTGTCCCTCTGAGTACTTGGCCTGCAGCTCTGCTGCATAGAGCATCCAGAATTTGAGTTTGTGACATCTTAAAGTCTGCATAATAGGAATGTATTCTCTGCACTCCCGCATGGTTTCAGGTGCATAATCGTTTGCAAGGAAAATCCTAGTGGTGCAATAAAAGGTGAAATTATTACAGGTGGTGCTTAAATTTTTGTGACTTTTTATCATTAGGCTAAGCAAAATTACTGTTTTATTTTATTTATTTTTTTTGCTGAAAAGGTTTTTTTTCTCAGAGGTGTTGCAGTCTCCTTCTCACATTGATGGAGCTAATTACTTTCCTCCCACAGCTCTTCCAGGGGATTAGGTGTGTATCTGGGGAGTGGAGCTGGCAAACTGTAAGTAACTTCCAACAGAAAGAAGGATTAAAAGGACAGGTTAGTTGATATCTTGGAGGTGGAAGACTAGGTTTGCTGGCCAAGGCACCTAGCTTCACCTGAGCTCTCTCCTTCTAGGTTGCTTGAAAGGACAGAGCAAAGAATCTTACCAGAGCAAGGGAAATGATTAAGATTTCTTTTGGCTAGGCAGATTTACTGTGTGTTGTTATTTTTATTTTGTACTCACAGGGATTGTTACTGTTTGTTGCTAACATTTTATTGCTTTATTTTTCTCTGATTCAAATTGTTGTTGCTGGGTATACCTTCTACTGCATTATTACAAAGTGTGCCTACAGGTGTGTGCTAACAGATTACTGCTGTAATCTTCTGATTCAAATTGTCTTTTGCAAGGTGTATCTTCTGTTACTGCTTTATTTTCCTCTGTAGCAAAGTGTTTCTTACAGGGTATATCTTCTGTGAAATTATTACAGGTGGTACTTTACAGGCTTTACAGTTTTATCTGTTATTAGGGTAAGCTTTCAGGGTTACTGTATTTGTTGCTGACTGATTGTTTCTGTTCTTACCTCCCTGTTCTTTCATCCGTGATTCTTCTTTTTTGGCAGGGGAAGGGCCCAGCCACCCATCCCCATCCCCATCCCCAACCACCCCACACTACACTCCTTTTATAGGGTAGCATAGTCGTGACATTTCCTGTGGCAAAGCAGGAAGGGGCAGATCAGTGCGGTATCCACACAGTGACCTTACTTACAGGGGCACTAGTAATTTAATTTGTTATAACAAGTTATACAAAAACAAACAAACAAAACACAAAATCAAACTTTTGCTTTCATTTTCTTCCTTCTAATTACTCTGACCAGGTTATAAACCCAGCAGCTTATATGGAATGAATATCATTAACTGCAGGTACTGCGGAACACTTTTCAGAAGGGCAGTTTTACAGGATTTAGGACACTGTCCTACATGCTGAGCCATTGGAGATCTTAAGGCTCAGTTCCAGGCAGCATGGGCAGAGATGCGCACTTCAAATTTCGTATTCAAGAGGAAATATAACAACCACCCACCATTTCTACAACATCCAACAGAAGCACGTCGACCGCAGAGGGTAGTTGGTCTGGGAGGTTGGCAGGTGGTTAGGAGGGGCAAATTGGGTGCCCCATCACTCAGTGCTCTCCAACATATTACCTCCACAAACCATATAAAAACTAGAAACAGGCATCTGCCTCTATCTCTGAAATCAAACAAAGGGGCAGGGGAGACTGCAGAGCAGGACACTGCAGCACAGGAGCTAGCACAACAAGACTCACCCAAAACAGGAACCAAAACAAAAAAAGGTAAAAAGGAAATCCAGAAAACTTCGGATCATAGGAGACTCCATGATTCAGGGAGTTGATATCTATCTCCAGTCAGGGGTAATGGTCAGATTTCTCCCAAGTACATCAGTGTGGAGAGACACTGACCACATTGCTAAAATTGTTCAGGAAGCAGGAGAAAACATTGATGTCCTGGTACATATAGGGACTAATGATCTTGCCAGCCGGTCAGTTATGGAGACCAAGGAATACCTGACCAGGCTGTATGACAAACTATCATCCATTTCATCCAGTATCTCCTTCTCTGAAAGCCTGCCAGTCTGGGAGGGGGGGTCAGATGGACAGAAGGTCAGAGAAAGGGAGATAAGGGAGTTAAACATACAGTATGGCTCAAGGGCTGGTGCCAGGAAAAAGGACACAAATTTGTAGGGAACTGGCAACAGTTTTGGAAGCAAAAATTGATGGACTGCATCTGACTAAGGAGGGAGACAGTGCATTGGGGAAGAAGTTTGACGTCTTTGCAGAATATTTAAACTAGCAAAGGGGTGCAGCACCCCATACGTTGAATGGGAAGAACACTCCACCCCCTCAGCTAGTGGTCAAACAGGAGTTCAGCATATTTGTAGTTCATTGCATCACCAGGTAAGGAAAAAGGTCCAGCTCCCCATATGATGAACAAGGGAAATGCCAGACCTCACTCAACAACTAACACACTGAAATCTGGCCAATGGAAAATCACGTACACAAATGCTCGCAGTCTGGGTAACAAGATCCCGGACCTGCAGGCAATAATGACAGAGGCTAAACTGGACATAGTAGCAATTAACAAGATGTGGTTTAGCAGTAACCACACTTGGAAGACTTCAGTACCTGGCTATGTACTGTTCAGAAGAGACTGAGGTGCAAAAAGGGGGAGAGTGGAGTGGCCCTGTATGTCAATGAAAATATCAAAGATACAGAAATTCAGAATACGCATAAGGAGCCAGAAGAACTGTGGGTCACCCTGGAAACAGGAAATGGGACAGCCATAAGAACTGGGGTTGTCTATGGGCCCCCAGACCAGGGGAAGGACACAGACACATTACTGTTAGAAGATATACAAAACATAACAGCTATAGGGGAGGTTCTGATAATGGGAGACTTCAACATGGCAGATACAGATTGGTCAATACCAGCAGGAACATCTGCCAGAACTAGACACATGGTGGATTCCCTGCAGGGGGAAGGCCTCAAAAAACTGGTACAACAACCTACAAGAGACAGGGCTATCCTAGATCTAGTGCTGACTAACAGGGAAAGGATCACAGATCTCCAGCTAGAAGGTCACCTGGGGGCCAGTGACCATCATATGGTATGGTTCAATTTGGCCACGACAACTAAATCATCCCATTCCAAGACAAAAATATGGGACTTCAGAGGAGCTGACTTTGATAAGATGGCCAACAGAGTTAAGCTAGCCCTGGCAAAAAGAAATACAGGTGAGGGGGTACAGGTAAAGTAGGCAAGCATTAAGGATCCAATACCTGAAGCAACATCCCATTATGTTAGAAAAGGAAGTGCAAAAGAAGAAGGAAACCACTTTGGTTCTCAAAAACAGTAGCAGAAAAGATCAGAGCCAAAAGGCTGACCTTCAGGAAATATAAGGGAACACAGCAGGATGAAGACAGGGAGGCATACCAAACTTCCCTAAGGGAAGCAGGGAAGGCAGTAAGGCAGGCAAAGTCCCAAACCAAGGAAACACTAGCACAAACAGTAAAAGAAGGTGACAAGACTTTCTATAGCTACATTAGTGAAAGGAGAAAGTCCAGAGGGGTTATTGCTAAGATCAAAGGGATAAGGGGGCATGTGAGGAGGAGGACCATGTAAAAGCATCTATCCTAAATAGATACTTCTGCTCAGTATTTACTGAAGAGAAGGTAGGGCAGGGCCCACAGCTCAGCACAATGGACACAAGGGGGAGGGAGGGAGGTGAGCACTAGTCCCTTCACAAAAGAAAGGGTCCTACAAGAGCTCGATAAGCTCAGGGTGGACAAGGCAATGGGACCTGATGGCATACATCCCATGGTACTAAAGGAGCTAAGGATGGAACTAGCAGAGCCATTATCAGAACTGTTTAGTGAGTCTCTGAGCATAGAAGAGGTCTCAGAAGACTGGAGAAGGGCTCATGTGATCCCACCCCACAAGAGTGGTAGCAGGGAAGAGGCAGGGAACTACAGACCAGTTAGTCTTACCTCAGTAGAGGGAAAGATTATGGAGGCACTCCTTAAAGTAAGGATAGTGCAACCCCTGGAATTCATAGGAGCGCAGGATCCAAGACAGCATGGGTTTACAAAAGGAAGGTCCTGTCAAATTAATCTCATAGTACAGGAATGCGCAAATAAACCCCATGGAATTTCCAGGATCTATTCCTTCCTACTGGGCATCAAATACCCGAACGCCCTTACCGGCTCTAAGATTTGGGCTTCCCTCTTGCCAGATTCTGTTCTGCCCTGGAATCAGATTTGGGCTGACACGCATAGATATCTCACTCAAGATAGGCACAGGCTAATTCAATTTCATATCCTAAATAATCTGTACTATACACCAGTTACTACTAACTTGGGTACTGGCTCTGCCACCTAAAAAACGTGTGGAGTAGTTGAAGGAACCTGATACACATTTTTTGGCATTGTGACAAGGTGGCGTCATTATGGAATACAATCCAAACCAAGTTAGACCCCCTCCTAGGACTGGGGGAGCTGTTTACCATAGAGATATGTGTACTAGGGATGTTCTCCAGTATTGGAGTCCAGGAGCATAGGTTTCATATGGCTTTAATCTCTATAGCAGTCAAAAGGCTGGTTCTCAAACACTGGATGGATCAGCTAGTCATTTCATATCCTGAATGGCTAAAAGAAATGTCCCTTTGCTTTAACACCAAAAGGTTAATAGCAAGCTCCAGGAATCGCATGGCCTCCTTCAACCAGAAATGGGGTAAACTACATGCTTTATATTTGAATCAAGATCCACGTAATGCTGACCTCTGACCATTCCAGTTTGTTTTATTTCCCTTTGGTTGTTTGTCATTGCAAGAGTACTCCTTGCTCTTTTGTCTCCTTACTATCTACTTTTTGACTTGGCACACTCCAGGGGAGGGTGGTGGGGAAGGTAGTGGGGGGAAGGGGAGTTGATGGGCTTTCCCTTTTTTTTTCGTTGTTATTAGTGTTTAGGCAAATCTTGGCTCAACGATGTTTCGATGTCATTCCATTCTCAAGCTATTTTATTGTCAATGCAGTATGTCCCATTGTTTTGTATACCATATGTCATTTGCTATATTATAAACTAATAAAGATGTTGAATTTCAAAAAAAAAAACAAAAAAAAAACTAATCTCATAGATTTCTTTGACTGGGTAACCAGAGTGGTGGACCAGGGGGGAGCAATTGATGTCACCTACCTTAACTTCAGCAAAGCTTTCGATACTGTTCCACATAGAAGATTGATTAATAAGCTGGGTAGGCTCAGGGTGGGTCAGAAATTCGTCAACTGGGTGGCAAACTGGTTGACAGGAAGAAAACAGAGTGGTGGTAAATGGTATACAGTCAGAAGTGATGCAAGTATACATTGCACATGGACTGGAGGGTAAGGTTCATCTGTTTGCAGAGGACACCAAGACCTGCAACAGAGTAGATGATCCAGATGGGGTGGGCAGAATGAGCAGAGATCTGGATAAACTAGCAAAATGGTCAGAAGAGTGGCAACTGGGGTTTAATGCAAAGAAGTGCAAGATCATACACATAGGGAAGAGAAACCCTGATGCCTCCTCTAGGCTGGGAGGGGAGTTGCTGGCAGCCACAATTAAAGAAAGAGACTTGGGCATCATCATCACCGATGACCTGAAATTATCCAAGCAGACAACTAAAGCAGTACGTAAGGCTAGGGGGATGTTAGGGTGTATTAGTAGGGGATCATAGGTTGGAAGAGGGAGGTAATAATCCCTCTTTACAAGACACTGGTTAGGCCCCATCTGGAGTACTGCATGCAGTACTGGAGGCCACACCTTCACAAGGACATTAACCAAATTGAGGCAGTCCACAGAAGGTCAACCAAAATGGTGCAGGAACTGCATCAGAAAACATATGAGGACAGATTAACGGAGCTCAATATGTATACCCTAGAGCAACGGAGGGAGAGAGGTGATATGATCGAAACATTCAAACACCTTAAGGGCATTAACAAGGTGAAAGAGTCTAACATGTTTCAATACAAGAAAAATAGCAGGACAAGAAGACACAGTATGAGATTAGAGGGAGGCCGATTAAGGGGTAATGTGAGGAAGTTCTTTTTCACAGAAAGGGTGATGGATGCATGGAACGTCCTACCTCAGAAAGTGGTGGATATGAATACAGTGCAGGGCTTCAAACAGGCATGGGCTAGGCATAAGGGAGCAAAACAGATGAGTATTGCATGAATAGATAGGCCATTGACAGAGCAAAGACCAATGGCACATTTATAAGGTAGAAAAAGAAATGGGCAGACTGGATGGGCTTTGCGGTCCTTATCTGCCATCAACGTCTATGCTTCTATGTTTCTATGTAAAAGGTCTCTTTCTGCTGCCATGCTTTTTGTAAAATCATTTCTTTGATGGGAAACCTGCCGAAGTGCATGAGAATGGATGTCGATCTAGCTGAGGGTGAGCACGGATTGGGGCCTAATGCTGTATGCATGCACTCGGTGTCCACTGCACAGCTGGCCTCCAGTGCTGAGCAGTGCAAAGTACAGCATCAATGAAGCCTGGCGTAACTTGCTCTTCCAAAACCCTCTGGGATCCCATACACCTGGATATTCTTCCTGTTTGCTCGATTTTCGGAATCATCTTGGTGATCCATGAGAGCTGTTTGGATTTCAGCAAGGTGAAGCAGGGTGGATTCCACAGCTGCCATGCAGTCTGCCTGGGAAGTAAGATGGTTCCTGTTTTAGTCACTTTGGCGTCCAGGGCATTGATGTCTGTGCAGACTGTTGTGAGGGAGTGATTAAATTCCGCTTGAAATGCCTTGAGCTCCTCCAGTATTCAAGTCAGGCTTTCCCCCCCCCCTATTTCTGCTTAGTGGGAGCTGGCATCATATGGTGCAACAGAGACTCCTGACTGGGCTGAGTTAGAGAGCTCTGCCAGTGATCCTTCAGCATCAGCAGTTAGTACTGCATATTTGTGTCTGGATGGCGTCATCTGGTGCCGTTGAATCTCTGTGACTTACTGTCAGACTTGAACTGAGTGATATTTGCTGTGTTTTAGAGGTTAGTACTGCATCAGCAGGGGAGAGCTCTTGTCTCAGGCAGTCATTCACTTAGTGATGTCGCTGGAAGTCTTCTAAAGACTTTAAAATAAGAACGGTTTTGGAGGTGATGACCATGTGATCTGGAGCGCCCTTCTCTAGCACCAGCACTAGAGAATGCAGAGATTTCCCTATCATCTTAAGACTGCATCGTAAGACTGGATATAGTGTGGCAATTTGGCATAGTGATCAGAGCAGAAGGCTGTGAACCTGGAGACGATTTGATTTCAACCATAGTCACGCATCACCGTGTGGCCCTGAGGAAGTCACTTAGCCTCCGTGTATGTCACCTCTCTGTAATCCATCTATGTGCTCTTTGAATCTCCCTGTATGCTAAGACCTTATTTATTTATTTAATATTAGTAACTGGGAAATGCACACACTGAGCCAAGGGTTGCTTCCAGGTACAACACAGGGGAAGAGTATGGGACAAAAATGCAAACAGCAAAAATGATACCGACAGAAACAGTGCAATTAAAGAGACATTGTCATCCCTTTAGGCCTCAAAGTGTCTCTTGCTTAAAAAAAACACACACAATGATTGGTCCCATTCTGTAGAGATTGCTGATGTAGCTGGCAGTTTATTTCTGGTTATTTATTTCTTTTTAAAGGAAAACTGTCCAAATTAGGGGGCTCCCGTCCCCAAAAGACTTACTCTCCGGTTTAGCTTTACATACTAAAAGTAACGTTTTTCTCATGCCAAAACTGAGTTTATTTTATTTGAGAAATGTCAGCGACCCAGAAATATGGTGGACGTGGGGTGAGGGGCTCCATTAACTGTAATGGTGTGGCACTGTACCGCTCGCTTCAATACATTTGTATTGAAGTGAGTAGGTGTAATGCTGCACCATTACAGTTAATGGAGTCCCCCCCCCAGTGTTTGCCATACTTCTGGGTCATGGACTTTTTCGCAAATAAAATAAACTCAGTTGCGGCATGAGAAAAACATCACTTTTAGTGTGTAAAGCTAAACCGGAGGGTAAGCCTTTCAGGGGGTGGAAGCCCCCTAATTTGAACAGTTTTCCTTTAAAAGTGAAAGACAGACTGCCCAACATACTGGTGTTGCTACACAAAAACATGTTTGTTTACAGTTCTTAATCACTGCATCTTTCTTGGACTTGGGAACACCTCAACACAGTTTAGACACTCAATATGCCATGGGAAGAGGGCAGAATATTACATCATGAGTGACTGCACTGTTTGGGGGTGCTCCTTGTGTTACAGAAGTATGCAGTAAGAGTAGATCAAGGATTTGAAACAAACAAGGTTGGGTATAATTACACCATTAGCATGCATTTCAGTTATACCGAGACAAGCATCATATAAAACAACCAGCAACATCCATAAATTTAAGAGAAGTTAAGCAACCATAAAATGTGGTGTTGTAACTAGAAATAATGACACAAAAAGTGTTGACAATGTTCCTTTAAATACAATATTGTACAAATGAACAGAATGAACTGTTGAGTCCGAAGTAAAAATTAACAAACGAAAAGAAAGTATGATGCTAAAAAGGAAATACAGACTTAGCAGTGGGATAGAAAGGGGATCCAACTAGCTCCAGAACACAGTATCAAATTCTTTTTATTCACACAGAAATATTTTGATTAAAATTACAGTGATCTTCCTTACCATAGTTCCTTGTCCAAATGCCCCTTCCTGAGGAAGGAAGGAAGGAAGGAAGGGAGGTCCAAAGCACAGGGGAGTTTGGACATTACACACCAGTGTCAGTCTATGTTTTGGTAATCTATTTTAGCACTATTTGCACTTCAGACATACCAGCAATTTGCATGGACTACAACTTGTATAGAGCTGTTAAGCCACTTGCACCAGATGGTTTTACTATAGCACTTCAACAGCGCTAGCACCGACATCCCCCACAGTGACAGCTACCAGCTGTCAGCATTGTAGCTTCGAGGATGTCAGTGCTTTCTATCGGGGGGCTGTGCCCTCAACCCCCATGGGGGACTCCGCCCCTCACACCCTCCAGTCTCTAGGATTCTAACACCGAGTCGGAGTTGGACCGGGGGCAGGGTGCTACACTGGGAAATGCACCACCGATGTCTTCTGCGCACCAGCACCATGACTCACTGCAGACAGATGATTTCTGTCACTGTGCTGGTGTTTGCTGTGATGGTGTCGACCTTGTGTCGGCACACTGCACCAGATATGTGCAGTATCGTTTGCACAGTTCTTAGACACTAATTACAACTGAGGAGCCTTCACTATTAATGTTGCACAGCTACTGAACTGTGGCAATGAAGATGGCTGTAATTTTAGTCAAAATATTTTTATGTGAATAAAGAGAATTTGTCACTGCAAGATGTTTATCAACTGGCTGCTTTACTGATTTCTGGTGCATAATAAGTGTAACTACTATTTATTCAGGCACTGAAAGTGCAGGGAAAAATAACTGTTCTGAAGCTTGCTGGATTTCTTCCCGGGCATTAGCCAGCCCTGTTCACCAGCACCGCACAATGTGCTAAAATTAAGGCAGCTCACAGTAATAACAAATGTGAGGCATTGGTTGGATAGACATGGGAGCAAATAATAATCTTTATTTCTATTGCACAATTCAAGAATCAAACACTACAAACTTATCAATAAAAACACATTAAAACAAATAGAATAAAACACTCCAATTTTAGAATACACACCAATATAATTAAGACAAATTACTATATAGTGTTCCTGAAAGCAAGGTGGAACAGGTAGGTCTTTAAGGCTGTCTTGAAGCTCTCCACTGTTTGGCACTCATGAATCTGATGAGGTAGTGAATTCCACAGGCTTGGGGCCACATACATAAAAGCTTAAGACCCAGAAATCTTTAACCATACCCTGGGAACCTCTAATAACCCCATATCAGCTGAACGGAGTGGACAGCTGGGGCAGTAAGGATTTAGGAGCCCTTGCAGGTAGCCTGGACCCAGTCCGTGTAGGGCCTTGTAGGTCAGAAGACCAATCTTGAAGGTGATCCGCCACTGTACAGGCAGTCAGAGCAGTTTGCGCAACACAGGAGAGATGAGGCTTGAACGAGGAGCCCCTGTCAACAACTGTGCTGCTGTTTTCTGCACTAGCTGCAAGTGGTGGTTATCAACCCCTGGAAGCCCTAGATAAAGGGAGCTGCAGTAGTCCAAGCACAAGGTCACAATGGCATGAATCAATGTTGGAAGGTCAGTAGATGGAACAAGATGCATGACCCAGGTGATGTTCCTCAGATGATAAAAAGAGTACTTGACTACTGTCGACACCTGCGCATGCAGTGTCAGCCCATCGTCAAGAATCACCCACAGGTTTTGCACCCGTTCAGAGGAAGGCTGTTTTACAGCAGGTTATACAAGTAATATGACATGATGGGGTGCACACTGTGCTGAGATAGCCACACATCCGAGAGCCTTCAGCTCCTGGAAGTGCAGTTATCTCAGCACAGTGAACATCCTGGAGTGTCTTACTGTGCTTATAAAATGGTCTTTTCTTTTTAAAATAGGTTTATTATTATATTGCACATGCTTTACCATGTAAAAGTTTAAATAAGTGTGTGACTTTTACCTAAAATAGTCATTCCACCTACTGGCAGCAGATTCCATTTCCTTGTTTAATTTATATCTTTTGACCTACTGTGGGTTTGGTAGTTGTAGTTTAGAAGTTCCTTTACCAATATCCCTGCTACACTGCAAGCACTGTATGCTGTAATAATGTTTTTAAAATGGTTTCTATTGCCAGTTTTTTTTTTTTTTGTGTGGTTTCCTCATTTTTTCAATAAAAGCAAGGCTGGTTTATGATTGCGATGCCATTGTGAGAGAGATGGCATTGTTTACCTATTGAAAGCAGCTGCTGTTCTTTTTGATTTCATCATTTTTTAATAAAAAGCAGACTTTTGAGAGGAAGATGGTGCTGCGAGGTACAGTCACAGACATACATCAAAGCTGCTGTGTTTTGGATTCATTCTTTTTTTTTTTTACACTAGGGTGGTTTCTGTATTGTGATCAAGAGGGTGCTGCAAAAGAGAGTGATAGACTGAGACAGCATGATCTTGGAAGTGAAAGCGGCTCTGATCAGTGTGTTCAGGCATTTGTTCAGAGGAAGATGGCGCTGAGATACATTAAATGTGTTTTCGCTTTATTTGTTTTTTTGTGTGTTTAAATAGTAAGGTTTCTGTGTTACAAACCCTGATTGTGAAGGAGAGGGCCATGTGAGACAGAAAGAGAGGATATGTGTATATATATATATATATATGTAAATATATATATATATATATAGAGAGAGAGAGAGAGAGAGAGAGAGATCTTGAAAACGAAAGTGGCTCCTTCCAATCACTGTTCTGCTGTTTGTCATTACAGTTTAGTGACTAGCAGAGTATCAAACAATAAATACATGTGGGGATTCCTGAAAAGTCTTCCTTGAGCTTGCTTAAATACTCACTGCCAGCCTGATGTCCTGCATTTTAGCAGTTTAAATGTATTGCCAGAGAGTGCCTGTATAGTCTCTGTCTACCGTCTCTTTAAGAGCTGCCTGGATTGCAGTCATAATTAATCTGAGGGGGAGCTTTGTTAGAAGATGTACTTGTTTGCTGATCATTTGTTAGAGTACTGATAATACTGCAGTTTGTTCTTTGCCTTCTTTGCAGCATGGACAGTTCTGTTTGTTTCCATCATCTTGGTCCTGGACTGTCAGAATGGGCCAATCAGTACATTTGGAACTCTAAAATGGAGCCTTCCTACAGGGGCTTGGTGGGGCCAAAACTTGTAGGAATTGTAGTTTTGGGCTTCTGGTGCCTAAAATAACCTGGAGGGGGAGCCCTTGTTGTGATTGACAGACAGATCAGCCTACTGAACCTTTTGGATCTTGGGGAAGGTCCCACACTGCTTGCAGTTTCAGTTAGATCTGAGCTGGGACGTGAAGAAGTAACAGCTCGAGATAGTTCAAGCAGTAATCCATAGTGGATTTGCATGGGAGAGCTGTAGAAAGGCTTGAGTTTAGCCT
This sequence comes from Neoceratodus forsteri, assembly GCA_016271365.2. NCBI lineage: Eukaryota > Metazoa > Chordata > Ceratodontiformes > Ceratodontidae > Neoceratodus > Neoceratodus forsteri. The sequence continues at coordinate 1,100,737,617 of CM057450.1, read as the reverse complement.
GCATGCCTGCCTGCTGTCCCTGAGAAGGAACTTGTGTTTTTTTCTAGACTGAATCCGAATTTGGAGAGCGAATTAAGCCACTGAATTGTGACCAGACTTTAACCTGAAGAAGACTGAAGAGTTGCTGAATGCGATCAGCCTGTCAAGACTTCCAGCTACCTCAGAACTCCCGGATTGTGCAGAGACTCTGTAATTGTGACAGGAGAGCCATTTGCCTAGTACAGTGGAATTTCCTTACATGTGAATGTGCTGTGTGCTTATAGTGGGTCGTGATTTGGGTTCCCCACTGTGTGTCTGAACTGTGTTTTGCTTGCTGGAGGCTGTATCCCACTCCATGGACTGAATCCGTATCCATTTCTGTTTGTCTGGGCCCTGCTACACTGGCCTAGTCAGAATACCTGCTACGCAGAGAAAGTCATCGATGAGAGACTGGCCTGGGGATCAGCCCCCTGCTCAACGTCTTGAACAGGAACGACGCCTCGGTGATTCGTGTGTGGGACCTGCTTCTCCGGGCACTCCAGTTCAACAGCCTGCAGTCTTGATTTTGTCCTGCCTGTGTCCAGTATTGGGTATTGTTAGTAAACATCAGGGTAGCTCCCTGCAACAACAGCTAAATCTAAAAGTGTTGTCATCTGATTGTCTTGTTGCCTTTTCTTTCACGAACTGAGTCCTCCAGCTCCGAATTACAAATAGTTTGTGTTGTGCATGTTGCTTTCTTCCATCACAGGGCCCCATCCGCTGCAACATTCCTGGCTAGCCCACTGTTTTCCTACCTGGGTACCCAGAGTGTGTGACTGTCTGATTAATATACAGTGGCGTGAAAAAGTATTTGCCCCCTTCCTGATTTTCTCTATTATTGCATATTTGTCACACTGGATGTTTTCAGGTCTTTAGAGAAAATGTAATATTAGATAAAGGGAACCTGAGTGAACAAATAACACTTGTTTTTTTTTTTAATTTCACTTATTTAATGAAAAAAAGTTAACCAACACCAACTGGCACTGTGTGAAAAAGTAATTGCCCCCTTACACTTAATAACTGGTTATGCCACATTTAGCTGCAATGACTGCAACCAAACACTTCCTATAATTCAATATCAGTCTTTCACATCGCTATGGAGGAATTTTAACCCACTCTTCCTCGCAGAACTGCTTTAATTCAGTAACATTTGGTAGGTTTTCGAGCATGAACTGCTCGTTTCAGGTCCTGCCACAGCATCTCTATTAGGTTTAAGTCTGGACTTTGACTAGGCCACTCCAAAACTTTAATTTTACTTCTTTTAGCCATTCTGATGTGGACTTGCTTTTTGTGTTTTGGATCATTGTCTTGCTGCATGACCCAACTCACGCTTCAGCTTCAGCTGACGGAAGGATGACTGGACATTCTCCTTAAGAATTTCTGGTACAGAGCAGAATTCATGGTTCCTTTAACTATGGCAAGTAATCCAGGTCCTTAGGCACAAGCATCCCACACCATCACACTACCACCACCATGTTTGACTGTTGGTATGGTGTTCTTACTGTGGAATGCTGTGTTTGCTTTACGCAGACATTATGGGATCCATGTTGTCCAAAAGTTCCACTTTGGACTCATCTGTCCATAGAACATTTTCCCAAAAGGCTTGTGGATCATCCAGGTTCTTGGCAAATGAGAGATGAGCATTTATGTTCTTCTTGGTTAGCAGTGGTTTCCGCCTTGCTGCTCTCACATGAAGCCCATTTTGCCCAGTCTCTTTCTGATTGTGAGTCATGAACACTGACCTTAGCTGAGGCAAGAGTAGCCTGCAGTTCTTTGGATGTTGTTTAGGATCCTTGAGACTTCTTGGATGATTTTACACTGTGCCCTTGGAGTAATTTTGGCAGGCCGCCACTCCTGGGAAGGTTCACTACTGTTCCAAGTGTTCTCCATTTGGAGATTATGGCTCTCACTGTGGTTCGATGGAGTCCCAGAGCCTTAGAAATAGCTTTGTAACCCTTTCCAGACTGATAGAGGGCAACAAATTTTTTTCTGATCTTTCGGAACTTCCTTTGATCATGGCATAATGTGCTTGTTGAATCTTTGTGCTGGCAACGTAACTCTGATGGTAAGGGCCAAAATAAGTGAGGTTTATATTGAGCAGGGCTGGCTGTAATCAAGCCTGGCTGTGTTCAATCAGCTGACTCTAATTATCCCTTTAATTGGGTTGATTTAACTAGGGGCAATTACTTTTCACACAGTGCCAGTTGGTGTTGGTTAACTTTTTCATTAAATAAATGAAATAAGTAAAAAAAAAAGTGTTATTTGTTCACTCAGGTTCCCTTTATCTAATATTATATTTTGTCTAAAGACCTGAAAACATCCAGTGTGACAAATATGCAATAATAGAGAAAATCAGGAAGGGGGCAAATACTTTTTCACGCCACTGTAGCTTTTAAGTAAATCAACCTGATTATGCCCCTCCCTTGTTCAAGTCCCTTGAATAAGTCAGATTTAACTTTGTTTGCATTTAACCAGACTGTGGTTCCAGTTTGTGCCAAAAGTATTGTACTGTTGCTATTTGCTGTGCTTAACCTTGTTTTACAGGGGGTCCCCAGAGCCAAGCTAGAGAAACCAGCCCTGGTGGTAAGTACAAACAGTGTGGGTAATCGCCTGGTGAATAAGGATTATTGTGAAAGTAATTACTGTATATTGTTCAGGCCACTAGAAGGGAAAGAGGGGGGTTACAGTGTCCCGGAGGGCTGTGCCCAGGTTAGCTTGACCACTAACAACCCTGACCTCTGGGTGGAGGCACCCATTTCATTACCCAGGCCCCTAAACCTGCTACTAGCCAAGCAGGCAGGGGTAGTAGCCCTTGGGATAGCGCCACCTAAGGGTTACACCTTGGAGGCTCACCACTGGGATTTTGTGTCTTCTAGTGGCTGAAATTACGAATTATTGTCAAACATGAATGGCTACCCAACAGAAGTGGCTGTGCACCAGTTGGTGAGGTGGTGTACGGAGCAAGAGATTGACCCCCATAATGCTGTGCTAATACTGAATATACCAATGGGCACTAGTAAGGACACCATTGGAGGGGCACTTTCTAAAGTTGAATGTTTGAAAAAAGCTGTAGTGGTGGGTCGACAGGCTGATTTAACAGCTCAAACTCTCATGGCCTTGATGGAGAGTAGCGACCCCCAGGACAGTTCAAAGGTGCCCCAGACTATCACTCCAGAAGGGTTCCCAGCCACCTGGAGGGTGATAACCAAAGATAGCAAGGATCCCTTAGAGGATGAGCCCCCACCGTTATCTGAGTCTTTTGAGGAGAAGTTTGCCAAGTTGTTACTGGAAGAGGGCAAAACTGTGGAGGAGTTAAAAAAATGATTCCTGCCACCTGGAAGTGTCACCTTCCCACTGTCCACACCTGCCCCGGCACCTGTTGTTTCACCAACTTCTGTACCTGCCTCTGAGCCAGCAAGTAGTCATGGTCCTTACCGCACACTCAAGGTATTATCTGGCATTCGCCCTACTCCTAATGGGGAAGTCGACCTGGAGACCTGAATAGACTCTGCTGCCCTTGCGGTACAAGGCTGGCAATGCTCAGAGGCTGAAAAAAGGGCCCGCCTGGTGAAAAGCCTCCAGGGGCCCGCCCTACGTGCTTTTCACTCCCTGAGGTCCTCTGACACTGACGCCAAAGCCCAAGAGTACATAGTCACCCTTGAAAATGTGTTTGGGGGCACCACTAGTGTTGAGGCCTTGAAATGGAAACTTAAAGATATTATACAACAGCCGGGGGAATTGTTATGTGCCTACATGGATCGATTAGAGGGAATCCTACAAATCATTTTTCGGAAAGGAGGCTGGGCCTCTAGTGAAGTGGACTGGGTAAGACTGGATCATATGTTCTGCTCTGCCTGGCACTCTAGCTGGATGTTGCTCAAATTGCAACTGCATCAAAGGAAATCTGGTCCCTTGCCCTTCCATGTGTTGATGAAGGAGGTAAGGGAAGTTGAGGAGGAGGAAGACTTTTCGGAGCCCTGCGCAGTTGTAGCTGCTGCAACCGCTGCTCCAGGCACAGGGTCAGTCGCTGATCACTTGGAATCACCGCAGTCACATGAGAGAATCTGTGAACTAAATGTCAGCCCCGGGAGGCCCAGCCAGAGAGGGGCTGCTACGGATGCTCCACCATGGGATGAACTGCTGAGGGAGTTCAGAGAAACCAAAAACAGTCTCTTTATGAAGGCCGCTCCTGCGAGTACAGGCCCCGATCCTTATCCGACTGCATCTGCTATGGGGTGGGGGTGCACACCCATGCATCTCCTGCTGACAGCAACTCAAAAATTTATGACTTGACTGTAGAAGTGAGAGAATTGACGAGATGTCTCCAAATGCTCATCACACCGCAGACAGACGTAGAACCAAGGATTTCTGTTGGTAGTACCCCCGGCTCAGCTCACAATGTGATGTCTCGGCCACACCAGACCCCAGAAAGCATATTTTGCCATAACTGTGGGAAGGATGGGCACATGAAGAGAGAATTCCGGTCCCCAAAAGACCTAGATAAAGTTGTATACAGACTTTAAGGAGAGCTTTGGAAAGCAAAACCAAGGCCTAGGAGCGCAGGAAATGACCGCAGTGCAGGACTGAAAAATCCTAACTCAAATTTCTTTGTGGCTAAATCATCTGTCCAGGCCTCTGCTACTGCCTCTCCAGACTGGTCCAGACTAGTGGGCCCTTCAATGGAGACTTCTGTGACTGTCAATGGTATCCATGCTTGGGCTGTGCTCGATAGCAGGTTGCAAGTGACCATTGTATTCCAGGACTGGTATGACAAACACTTATCTGATGTGCCACTACAATCTCTGGAAGGTTTGCATGTGTGGGGCCTGACTGACAAGTCTTATCCCTACTTAGGATACGTCCAGCTCTGGTTGTCTTTCCCTGCGACTGTAACTGGTGTAGATGAACAAGTAGAGACACTAGCCCTGGTGTGCCCTCCTACAGGATTGTATGATGGGACTCCCTTGCTCATTAGAACCAACACCCACATGTTTGGAAGACTAGTGCAGTTGTGTCACAAAAAACAAGGGAAATGGACTGGGTGGGCACTGAGAATCCCAGCCCTGATAAAAAGAGCCTATGATCTGCAAAAACGAACTACCAAAGTCGACGGAGATGAGCCAGTGGGGATAGTGTGGAAGAAAGATCCTGATTCTCTGGTACTCCCTCCCAATGCTCAGTACACCATTCAGAGAGAGGTTGGCATTAGACAGGAAGTGAAAAATAAAATACTAATGTTGGATGCACCAGGTGATGGAAGGCTGCCAGAGGGATTATTGGTTAAACCAAGCATTTTGCCTGCTCGTGCCCATGCCTATGCATGACGAGTGATAGTCCTAATTCAGAATGTGTCAGATCAGGAGGTCTGGTTGAACAGAGAGTGCACCCTAGCTACAGTACACTGTGCAGACACTGCTGTATTACCCAGTAACCAGTACTCTGGTGAAAAGGAAATAGTGACCCCGGACTTATTCAACTTTGGTGATTCCCTGTTGCCAGCTGAATGGAAGGCTAGAATTAGCAAGAAACTCACCCAGAGAGACCAAGTGTTTTCGTTAAAAGAATGGGACGTGGGGTGTGTCCAGGGTGCAGAGCATCACATACGCCTGCATGATGACTGGCCATTTCTAGAGAGATCCCGACGCCCTGCCCCAGTGGACACAGATGATGTTAGGAGGCACCTGCAGGAAATGCTTGCTGCTGGCATTATATAAGAATCAAGGAGCCCATATGCTTTTCCCATTGTGGTTGTGCATAAGAAGAATGGGTCCATGAGGATGTGTGTTGATTATCGAAACCTGAACTGGCGGATCATCCCAGATCAGTACACCATGCCCCATATACAAGATGCCATGGATTGCTTGAATGGGAGCAAATGGTTCTCTGTATTAGATCTTCGCAGCGGATATTAGCAGATTCCGATGACCCCGGAGGACCATGAGAAAACAGCCTACATCTGTCCTTTGGGGTTCTATGAATTCCTGAGAATGCCACAGGGGATTTTGGGCGCCCCGGCCACCTTTCAGCGACTGATGGAATGTGCGGTGGGAGGTATGAACTTGCTGGAATGTCTAGTGTACCTAGATGATGTCATTGTGTTTGGACGCACATTAGAGGTGCATGAGACCCAACTGTTTAAAGTGCTGGACCGATTGGAATATTTTGGCCTCAAGCTGTCCATCAACAAGTGCCAGTTTTTTCAAACCTCCGTGAAGTATGTGGGGCACATAGTATCTGCAGAAGGAATAGAGACCGATCCCAGTAAGGTTGAGTCACTGACTACTTGGCCTCAGCCCCATAACTTGAAAGAACTACAACGTTTTCTGGGGCTCTGTGACTACTACTGCAGGTTCATAAAAGACTATTCAAAGGTGATTCGACTGCTTCTGAATCTTACCCAGGGTTAACCCCTACCAACCGTAAATACAAGAAAGGGGCCGTCAAAGAACCAAAGAAAATATACTTCCGCACAGGTGAATATTTTGGGCCCCACTGGACACCCGAATGTGAAGCAGCCTTCCACAAAGTCATATAGCAGCTCACCCACGCCCCCATCCTTGTCTGTGCTGACTCTACCAAGCCCTATGTGCTACATACAGGCGCTAGTCTGCAAGGCCTAGGAGCTGTGCTGTATCAAGACCATAAGGATGGTTTGAGACTGGTCGCTTTCACCAGCAGGAGTTTGACCCCATCGGAGCGAAACTATCCTGTGCACAGGCTGGAGTTCCTTGCCCTAAAATAGGCCATCATTGATCAGTTTCATGAGTACCTCTATGGGGCAAAGATATTGGTGAAGACCAACAATAACCCATTGATCTATTTATAGACTTCAACTAAGTTAGACGCCACTGGGCACCGGTGGCTCTCTGCCTTATCAACCTATGATTATGCTGTCGAATACAGACCTGGACTGAACCATATTGATGCTGATGTCCTGTCACAAAGGCCCGCTTCCAAGAGTGATTGGATCAGGCTGTCTGAACCTGACATCCAAGCATTGTGCCAAAAGTTTGACAAAAATGAACAGATGTCTGCGGACACAGTGGACTGTCTAGTAGATTGCTTGGGCCCTCCTAATACCTGCATACTGGCTGCCTAGTGCCATCTCTCTGCTCTAGATATTACTGCACTACCTTAACTTGGCAATGACAGTATTCAGTGGGCTCAATCTCAAGATCCTATGATTCAACCCGCACTTGATGCCCTGCATGTGGGGAAAGAGGTGTCTATGTTGCATTCCCCCTGACTTACGAACTGCCCTATTGTTTAAAGAAGGCCCCAGGTTGAAGTTACTCAATTGGTTGTTATGCAGAGAGACAGTGGATTGTAGTGGTCAAGTAGACAAGAGACAATTGGTCCTGCCCATGGCCTTTAAACACTTGGTACTGAGGTCCCTCCACAATCACATGGGGCACCTCAGTATTGACAAGACTCTTGACCTGGTACAATCTCGATTCTACTGGCCCAAGATGGGGGCCAATGTTGAGCACCATGTAAAGACCTGTAGTCATTGCCTCCAAAGAAAAGCCCTGCCTCAGAGGGCTGCCCCCCCTTGTCAATATCACTACCAGCACCCCCATGGAACTGGTCTGCATAGATTTTTTATGTTTAGAACCTGATCAATGGAACATTGGCAATGTGTTAGTGGTTACGGATCATTTCACACGGTATGCACAAGTTTTTCCAATTAAAGATCAAAAAGCCTCTACTGTGGCCAAGGTGCTAGTGGAAAATTTCTTTGTCCACTATGGTGCCCCCCAGCGGATCCACTCTAACCAAGGCAGAGACTCTGAAAGTAGGCTAATCAAAGAAATGCTGTCTCTGTGGGGGGGGGGGTGCGAAAGTCAAGAACCACCCCTTATCACCTGCAGGGGGACCCTCAACCAGAGCGTTTTAACTGCATCCTTCTGGAAATGCTGGGCACCTTCCATCCAAAAGACAAGCATAAGTAGAGCCAGTAGATTAGCACCTTGGTACATGCATACAATTGCATCAAAAATGATGCTACTGGGTTCTCCCCCTACTGCCTCATGTTTGGGAGGGAGGCCTGCCTGCCAGTTGATGTCTGTTTTGGGGTCTCTCCAGATGGGGTCTGAGCTGAAAACTACCTGTAGTATGTACAGAAACTGAAAGCTCAATTGAACCATGCACATCAACTGGCCCAGACAATGGCCGCTAAAAGAAATCTTGCCAACAAAGAGAGGCACAGCAAGAAAGTAAAGGCTCAAGAGCTATGGCCCGGAGAACATGTGTTGTTACACAATTTGTGACTACATGGCAAGCACAAAATTGCTGATAGGTGGCACCATCTTCCTCATGTAGTAGTTGGAAAGTTGGATGATCTACCAGTGTAGAAGGTACGCCCAGGGAATAACTCCAAAGCTGTCAAGACCATGAACCATAACCACTTGCTGCCTATCGGCCAAGTTATTATTGAAGCTGAGCCAGCAGACATTGCCTCCCCTGGGCTGGTAACTTGTGCTGCTGCAAAAAAGAGACAGAGTCAACCTACCCCAGTAGTTACAGATTTAAGGTTTCCCCCATAGCAGGCCCAGAATGATAGTGACTGTCAGTCCACCTCTGATGAAAGTGACTATGGTAATGCCTATTATCCCTCCTATGAACTGAGTCAGTTGTTTCATGGAAATCCTATGTAGAATTGTGGGAATGAAGCTGGGCCTTCTGGGCTGCCTAACCCCCCAGCTTCATCCTTGGAGCCAATGCTCCCTGAAAGTGAAGTGCAAAGTATTGCGCTTCAGGCTACGGACTTCCTGTGTTTTGTGGAACTGTGTGACTTGCCCGAAGAAGGGGCTGATGTTCTGAGTCTCTCTGGTGACACACCAGAAGTTGAACAACAATATGAGAGTGCTGACAGCCCCCCTTCAGTGCCACAAAGCCTAATTGTGCCAGAACCTTTTCTAAATAAGCCAAGTGTTGTGGAGACAGAGCCTACAGAGCAGGGAGCTGACAGTGCTCCCAGTTTGGACATTCCAATCTGTGAAGAGGCACCCCTCACGACTGATGAAAGCTCCAAAGTTAGTGCTGAAAGTACAGAGACTGTGGCTGTTCCCCCCAGAAAGACTGGCCGAGCTGTCAAGCCAGTATTGTGCTTCAGTTATGAGTCTCTCGGGAGGCCAGTGGATGTGCCTCTCAATGTGGTTCACAAAGGTGTTAATATTTCTCAGAGCTCACTACCCAAACTGAGCTCAATGGCAAATTCCAGGTTGATTGTTCTTCCTTCTCAGTATGGTGCTCCTGCCCCATCCAGCCCCAAGTTATCTGATAGGGAAGGGCCCCCTCCTACATTGTTTAATGTACAGGAAATTATAACATGAATCAGTATTGTGATGTTACAAGTATGTTAATCATAGTGGAATCAGTATCACATGTATGAAATGTGCATAAGCATTGTCATTATGGATATACTGTAGTAGTGTGAAGTGTAGTGAATATGTATAGTAAAGTAATAAGTTTATGTTAACTGATGGATGATGGTACAGACTTGAAGCGGACGCTAAGTTTTCTCCAGGCAGGAAAGGGTGTAACCCCGCCCCCCCCACAAATGGGGGTTCCTGAAAAGTCTTCCTTGAGTTTGCTTAAATGTTCACTGCCAGGCTGGTGTCCTGCATATTAGCAGTTTAAATGTATTGCCACAGAGTGCCCGTACAGCCTCTGTCTACTGTTTCTTTAAGAGCTGCCTGGATTGCAGTCATAATTAATCTGAGAGGGAGCTCTGTTAGAAGATGTACTTGTTTGCGGATCATTTGTTAGAGTAGTAATAATATTGCAGTTTGTTCTAATCTGCCTTCTTTCCAGCATGGACAGTTCTGTTTGTTTCCACCATCTTGGTCCTGGACTGTCAGAATGGGTCAATCAGTACATTTAGGACTCTAAAATGGAGCCTGCCTACAGGGGTTTGGTGGGGCCAAAACTTGTAGGAATTGTAGTTTTGGGCTTTTGGCGCCTAAAATAACCTGGAGTAGGAGCCCTTGTTTTGACTGACAGATCAGCCAACCGAACCTTTTGTATCTTGGGGAAAGTCCCACACTGCTTGCAGTTTAAGTTAGATCTGAAATGGGAAGTGAAGAAGTAACAGCTCGAGATAGTTCGAGCAGTAATCCATAGTGGATTCGCTTGGGAGAACTGTGAAAGGCATGAGTTTAGCCTGCATGCCTGCCTGCTGTTCCTGAGAGGGAACTTGTGTTTTTTTTTTTTTTGGACTGAATCCGAATTTGGAGAGTGAATTAAGCCACTGAATTGTGGCCAGGCTTTAACCTGAAGAAGACCAAAGATTTGCTGAATGCGATCCGCCTGTCAGGACTTACAACTACCTCTGAACTCCCGGATTGTGCAGAGACTCTGTAATTGCGACCAAAGAGCCATTTGCCTGGTACAGTGGAATTTCCTTACATGTGAAAGTGCTGTGTACTTATCGTGGGTCGTGATTTGGTTCTTCACTGTGTCTCTGAACTATGTTTTGCTTGGTGGAGGCTGTATCCAGCTCCATGGACTGAATCTGTATCCATTTCCATTTGTCTGGGCCCTGCTACACTGGTCCAGCCAGAATACCTGCTACGCAGAGAAAGTCATTGACGAGAGACCGGCCTGGGGATCAGCCCTCTGCTCAATGCCTTGAACAGGAATGATGCCTCAGTGATTTGTGTGGGCCTTGCTTGTCCGAGCACTCCAGCTCAACAGCCTGCAGTCTCGATTTTGTCCTGCCTGTGTCCAGTATTGGGTATCATGAGTAAATATCAGGGTAGCTCCCTGCAACAACAGCTAAATCTAAAAGTGTTATCATCTGATTGTCTTGTTGCCTTTTCTTTCATGAATTGAGAACTGCATGCATAACTGTCTGATTTATATAGCTTTTAAGCAAATCAATCTGATTACGCCCCTCTCTTGTTCAAGTCCCCTGAATACATCAGATTTAACTTTGTTCGCATTTAACCTGACTGTGGTTCCAGTTTGTGCCAAAAGTATTGTACTGTTGCTATTTGCTGTGCTTAACCTTGTTTTACAGGGGGTCCCCAGAGCCAAGCTAGAGAAACCAGCCCTGGTGGTAAGTACAAACAGTGTGGGTAATCGCCTGGTGAATAAGGATCATTGTGAAAGTAATTACTGTATATTGTGCAGGCCACTAGAAGGGAAAGAGGGGGGTTACAGTGTCCCAGAGGGCTGTGCCCAGGTTAGCTTGACCACTAACAACCCTGACCTCTGGGTGGAGGCACCTATTTCATTACCCAGGCCCCTTAACCTGCTACTAGCCAAGCAGGCAGCGGTAGTAGCCCTTGGGATAGCCCATTAGGGGTTACATACAGGTATTTTTTTATTTGGATGTTAGACTGAATGTTAGCAGTCAGTGATGGGGTTCCTGACAATGTTAGTTCATTTGTTTACTGAGACAAAAAAATGATTGCCAATTTGTTTTACTTACAAGTTGAGTAAAGGATTGAATTTTGGTGGGGCTAAATACCGGGGTGACAGTGCATTGTGTTGTATTAATGCACGGTCAAGTGACTGATTTTAGCCAATAAAAAGTGGTGTTTTTTTACGTCTATTTTTTTATAAATTAGGACTAAATAAAGCACTTGGTGAAGAAAGAATAGGAAAATGGCAGCAACATTCTCTTATCTCCCTCTCCTGGATTGCAAAGCATTTTCTGGTTCAGTTTTTAGTAAAGAGGCTATATAAAATTAAAATCCATCCTCTCTTCCTTTCTTCCTTAGACAGATGTTTTTGAAGGTCGTGTTATCCTAAAGAAGACTAAGAGCCCTTATTCACAAGCTAGATCCAAAAGGCAAAGATGTGGCATGTGGAGCTACACATGTCTTGCCAATGTAGAAACTTACAAGTTGCCAGCAGAAAAAAAAGATGCGGGGTCAACACAGTTTGCCCCCCTCCCCATACAATTTCTAACCAAACTTCCTTTCCTAAAACTGACAGACTTACAACAAGCCTCCTTAATGTCCCCTATCCGCCCGGATGAAATCCTTACTCATATTCAAGCCTTAAAACCTCTTAAATGTCCGGGTCCAGATGGCTTTATAGTGGAATGGTACAAGAAGTTTGCTGGTCTTCTTCTCCCTTCACTTCTCTCCTCTTTGAGAGTGGTGGCAGATGGGGAATCCCCACCCTCCTGGTACTATGGAGTGATCACCCCCACCTCATACCAAATAAAGACGCAACCAACCCAGCCTCATATCGCCCTATCTCTATCCTCAATGTTGATTACAAAATCTATATGGCTATCTGGGCTTCATGGCTAGAGATCCTTCTTCCTACAATTATCCATCCTGACCAGGCTGGATTCATTAAACATCATAGCACAACTGAGAATACACGCTGAACCATGTTACTACTAGAGTATATACATACCAGACAGATTCCTACAGCCTTTTTAATTTTATTTTTTTCTCCATCTATTGGAGAACTCCTTCAAGCGACCATGGGCTACCCGCCTCTACCTCCCACCATGACCATTCCCTCTCCTCGTCGCATGAGCACCACCTCCAGGTGTAGACCCTCCAGTAGAGACGCCCCATCTGCCCAGGGTGCTCTATCTAGTAGGGCAAAGTGCCCAGTACGAGCCCGACAGGAGCAGGAGATAACCCGGAATTGGAGTGTGGGCAGTGAAGGTCATGGTGCCTTCATCTATCTCCAGGTGGGGTATTTACTCCTTTTCTTCCCGTCCTCCGGAGCATGGCACAACAGGAAACGGGTGCCATGATTGGCTCACCCTGGCGTTTCACCGCGGTTGCCCAATCGGTGCACCCTGGCCACCCGCCTCAGAGATCGCCGATGAGCGAGCAACTTCCACACTCCACCCCTCGAAGAGAGAGCAGTCCTCCAGATGCTCGATCTCTCTCGCCAACCCCTCCGACTCCCAGCTCTTTCCTGAACCTGAGTCGCCAGCGTGGCACGAGATGTGGCTTCCAGCGCCTCAACCCTCAGCACCACTGAGCCAGCTGCCTTTTTAAGTTTTGATTCCGAAAAGGCCTTTGACAGAGTCTCTTGGGAGTTTCTCTGGGATACTCTAAAAATTTTTTTCCTTCCCCGACCTTTTTCTTACCTGACTTAAAAATATATAGTCACAACTAAAAGCCTACATTCGCCTAAATGCAGTGATAGTACCCCCCATACTTCTACAACAGGGCACAAGGCAGGGCTGCCCACTTTCTCCTTATCTGTTCACCCTATACAAAGAACCCTTAGCTATGGCCATAAGACAGGACCCCCGGATAGAAGGTATTCCCCTGGGCCAAAAGACCTATACAATATCTCTATTTGCAGATAACATTATGTTGTCAGTTCTCTCCCCCGAGTTATCGATATCCAGATTTTGGGAAGTTTTAAATAACTACAAAAAAATAGCTAATTTTAAACTAAACATAACAAAAATGGAGGCTATCATGCTATACTTCAACCCAAGGCAAACCTTAAAGAATCTTTACCTTTAAAATGATGGTCCACTAAGTTTAACTATTTAGGTATCCACATGCTCTCCAAACTTGAACATCTGGAATTGGTAAATTACGAACCAGTCTCTCTCCAGATTCAGGAAGATCCAACACGGTGGGGCAATCTAAAATTGGCCTTTTTCTCTGAGATCCTGCCAGTCTGGGAGAGGGGGGCAGATGGACGGAAGGTCAGAGAAGGGGAGACAGGGGAGCGAAACATGTGGCTCAAGGGCTGGTGCCAGGAAAAAGGACACAAATTTGTAGGGAACCGGCAACAGTTTTGGGAGCAAAAGTTCTTTAAATTTGATGGACTGCGTCTGACTAAGGAGGGAGTCAGTGCATTGGGGCAGAAGTTTGACATCTTTGCATAATATTTAAACTAGCAAATGGGGAGGGGGTGCAGCACCCCATACGTCGAATGGGAAGAACACCCCTCCCCCCTCAGCTAGTGGTCAAACAGGAGTTCAGCATGTTTGTAGTTCATTTGCATCACCAGGTAAGGAAAAAGGTTGACACACAGGGGAAATGCCAGACCTTGCCCAACAACTAACACACTGAAATCTAGCCAATAGAAAGTCATGTACACAAATGCTCACAGTCTGGGAAACAAGATCCCAGACATGCAGGCAATAACGACAGAGACTAAACTGGACATAGTAGCCATTAGCGAGACATGGTTTACCAGTAACCACACTTGGGAGACTTCAGTACCTGGCTATGTACTGTTCAGAAGAGACCGAGGTGCAAAAAAGGAGGAGTGGATTAGCCCTTTATGTCAATGAAAATATAAAAGCTGCAGAAATTTTGAATACACATAAGGAGCCAGAAGAACTGTTGGTCACCCTGGAAACAGGAAATGGGACAGCCATATGAACTGGGGTTGTGTACAGGCCTCCAGACCAGGGGGAGGACATAGACACATTACTGTTAGAAGATATACAAAACATGACAGCTAAAGGGAAGGTTCTAATAATGGGAGACTTCAACATGCCAGATACAGACTGGTCAATACCAGCAGGAACATCTGCCAGAATTAGACACATGGTGGATTCCCTGCAGGGGGAGGGCCTCAAACAACTGGTACAATAACCCACAAGACATAGGGCTATCCTAGATCTAGTACTGACTAACAGGGAAAGGATCACAGTTCTCCAGGTAGAAGGTCACCTGGGAGCCAGTGACCATCACATGGTATGGTTCAATTTGGCCACTACAACTAAATCACCTCACTCTAAGACTTCAGAGGAGCTGACTTTGATAAGATGGCCAACAGAGTTAAGCTAGCCCTGGCAAAAAGAAATACAGGTGAGGGGGTACAGGCAAAGTGGGCAAGCATTAAAGATGCAATATTTGAAGCAACATCCCATTGTGTTAGAGAGAAAAGGAAGTGCAAAAGAAGAAGGAAACCACTTTGGTTCTCAAAAATAGTAGCAGAAAAGGTCAGAGCCAAAAAGTTGGCCTTCAGGAAATATAAGGGAACGCAGCAGAATGAAGAATGGGAGGCATACCAAACTTCCCTAAGGGAAGCAGTGAAGGCAGTAAGGCAGGCAAAGTCCCAAACCAAGGAAACACTAGCACAAACAGTAAAAGAAGGTGACAAGACTGTCTATAGATACATTAGTGAAAGGAGAAAGTCCAGAGGCGGTATTGCTAAGATCAAAGGGGATAAGGGGGCATATGAGGAAGAGGGCCATGTAAAAGCATCTATCGAAAATAGATACTTCTGCTCAGTATTTACTGATGAGTAGGTAGGGCAGGTCCCACAGCTCAGCACCATGGACACAGGGGGGAAGGAGGTGTGCACTAGTCCCTTCACAAAAGAAAGGGTCCTACAAGAGCTCAATAAGCTCAGGGTGGACAAGGCAATGGGACCTGATGGCATACATTCCAGGGTAATAAAGGAGCTAAGGGTGGAACCAGCAGAGCCATTATCAGAACTGTTTAGTGAGTCTTTGAGCACAGAAGAGGTCCCAGAAGACTGGAGAAGGGCTCATGTGATCCCGCTCCACAACAGTGGTAGCAGGGAGGAGGCAGGAAACTACAGACCAGTCAGTTTTACCTCAGTAGTGGGCAAGATTATGGAGGCACTCCTTAAGCAAAGGATAGTGCAACACCTGGAATCCATAGGAGCACAGGATCCAAGACAGCATGGGTTTACAAAAGGAAGGGTCCTGTCAAACTAATCGCATTGAGTTCTTTGACTGGGTAACCAGAGTGGTGGACCAAGAGGGAGCAGTTGATGTCACCTACCTTGACTTCAGCAAAGCTTTCAATACTATTCCACACAGAAGATTGATTAATAAGCTGGGTAGGCTTGGGGTGGGTCAGAAGTTGATCAGCTGGGTGGTAAACTGGTTGACGGGCAGAAAACAGAGTGGAGGTAAATGGTATACAGTCAGAAGAGATGCAAGTGACAAGTGGGGTACCTCAGGGATCAGTCCTGGGGCCAGTCCTCTTCAATATCTTTATCAGTGATATTGCAGATGGACTGGAGGGTAAGGTTTGTCAGTTTGCAGTTGACACCAAGATCTGCAACAGAGTAGATGATCCAGATGGGGTGGGCAGAATGGGAAGAGATCTGGATAAACTAGCAAAATGGTCAGAAGAGTGGCAACTTCGGAGCTAGCCTCTGCCTCAAGAAATCCTTCAAAGCTCTGGAAAACATTAAAAGACATGTCTGGACACACACCTGGTAATTCTATTCCAGCAAAAATTAAGTCCGGTGGCAGCGTTATCTCTAACCGATCGGAGATATTGGAAACCCTCAATAACCATTTTGCAATGGCAGTGCTAGCATTTGATACTTCCCCTGCCAATGACCTCTGCACAGCTCAGGGCCCACCAACTCATGAGTCCCCCTCTACCGAGGAGGCCTTCTCCCTCCTGCCTGTCTCTCTAAAAGAGGTGGAAGACCTACTGCTATAACTGGATACCAGGAAGAGAGCAAGCTCCGACTTCATAGAGCCATACTATCTGAAATGTGCCTACCATGTGCTTGCGGTGCCAATCATCCACCTATTCAACATGTTACTCTCCCAGGGTAGCCTCCCCTCTCAATGGAACATAGTCTATGTCATCCCTCTATTAAAAGCAGGTGACCCCTGATATCTAAATAATTACAGGCCGCTCTCCCTCCTCCCCATCCTGTTTAATTTACTAGAAAAAACATTGTGTGGCCAGCTAGGGGTATACTTAGAATCCAGAAGCCTATTAAACCCGGTTCAGTCTGGATTCAGAGCAAAGCACAGCACCATAACAGCCCTAGCTAAGGTGACCAATGATTGGCTCCTAGACCTTGACAACAAGAAGCATGTCTGTGCCATTTTCTTGGATCTTAGTAAGGCATTCGACACAGTCAATCACAGCCTGCTTCTTTCCTCCCTAAGCACCTTAGGCCTGGACCATAAATCTATGTGCTGGTTTGCAGACTACCTCAGAGAACGGAAACAGCAGGTTAAAGCTGAAGGTGATCTTTCTCCATTAAAACCTATGCTGAGGGACATGCCCCAGGGCTCTATCCTTTGTCCCCTCCTCTTTGCAGTCTACATTAACAACATCAATGACCCCATCAAAGGCCAACATCCACTTATTCGCGGATGACACTGCACTGTACTTGAGTCGTCCCACGCCGGAAGCAGCCTGTGAAGACCTCCAAGCTGAATTTAACCTTCTACAATACCAGCTCATAAACAAAAAGATTTTGCTCAATGCGAAAAAGACAAAAGCCATGCTCTTCTCCCCCTCCTTGCATGCGGCAATTCCTGCTGTGGGGAGCTATCCCACAAATTACCACTGTTCTTGGAGAAACACTAGAGTATGTAGCTAAATTCAAATATCTAGGAGTTTGGCTCGATCATAAACTTTCCTTCGACGACCATCTTGAAGAACTACAGAAGAAACTAAGGCAAAGATTAGGACTATTCTACAGAATTAACCACCTGCTCACAAAGGAGACCAAGATTCAACTGGTTCAAGCTACCTTCCTATGTTTAATAGATTACATGGACCTGCTCCACAGCCAGTGCACTGCCTCTGCACTGACTAAGTTGGACACCCTCTACCACAGAGCTATCAGGTTCATTACTGGCCTTCCACTTTCCACACACCACTGCTCCCTGTACTCATCGTTAGGCTGGACTTCCCTTCACTATAGAAGGAATAGAAACACTGCCCTATTGGCCTTTACAGTGGTGACCAACAAGCTCCCCTCATATGTCTCAGATTGTATTCCCCGGAGTGTGTTAGGCACCTACGCTCTAAGGAGCTAATCCCTAATTGCCCTCCAAGTTCCAAGGGTCAAAACTCGTTTCGGCAAAGCTGCTCTAAGCTTCTCTTTACCCACATTGTGGAACGGTTTGCAAAGGAACTTGAAGCTGAGCTGTCCTGTTAGCCTGAATATCTTCAAGGCGCTGTACGATCACTACATGAAAGCACCTTGCAAATGTTTTCCTCACCGCTAGCCCACTAATTCCTCAACTCCCCCTTTCCATCCTGACGCTCACCATGTTTCTACCCCTGGCTCTTACTCTTTCCCTAGTAACTCTTCCTGCTTCACCCACCCTTCCCTGTCAGCTCCAGCCTGGCTAAAGTCCTACCCCATCCATAGTAGTGTCCCAATTATCTACGCCTCCTCCGTCATTATCATAATAAACAAGTACACGACAGCCATTCTCACTTTCTGTGGTTTTAGCCCAATTTCCCCCCCAGTTGTCAGTAATATATCCCTCCTCTTCTTTACCTCTCTAACCTGCCACCCCATACATGGCCTCTTTCCCCTATATGTGTAGTTGCCAGCTGCCTCACTCAAAAGATCTCTGCTTATAACCCCTGTATGCCTATGGTTGATTGTACATCTGCTGACTTCTTCAATTGTAAAATAATGCTGTTTTGTATTATTTATTTCAACCTTGTACTGTACTGTATACACTGTATATACTTTTTCTTCCTTGTGTATTATTGCTTTTTTTATACCTGCTTCTGTACTGTACTTTGATGTATTCATGACCAGGTCCACCTTGCAAATGAGCCTTGCTCAATGGTACCCGCCTGGATAAATAAAGATTTTGATTTGATTGATTGATTGATTGAACTGGAGTTTAATGCAAAGAAGTGCAAGATCATGCACATAGGGAAGAGAAACTCTGAAGCCACCTATAGGCTGGGAGGGGAGTTGCTGGCAGTCATAAGGGAAGAAAGAGACTTGGGCGTCATCATCACCGATGACCTGAAACCATCCAAGCAGGCCACTAAAGCAGTAGATAAGACTAGAGAGATGTTGGGTGTATTAGAAGGGGTATCACAAGTCGGAAGATGGAGATAATAATCCCTCTTTACAAGACACTGGTTAGGCCCCATTTGGAGTATTACATGCAGTACTGGAGGCCACACCTTCACAAGGGCATTAACCAAATTGAGGCAGACCAGAGAAGGGCAACCAAAATGGTGCAGGGACAGCATCAGAAAACATATGAGGACAGATTAATGGAGCTCAATATGTATACCCTAGAGCAAAGGAGGGAAAGAGGTGATATGATCGAAACATTCAAACACCTTAAGGGCATTAACAAGGTGAAAGAGTCTAACATGTTTCAATGTAAGAAAAATAGCAGGACAAGAGGACACAGTGTGAGTGGGCAATATTTGAAATGGGGATTACAAGAGCAACAGAATTATGCATTAAGCAGGTTAGCAAGAGGAAAAGGAAGAGGAGACCATTATGGTTTTCCAAAGAGGTAGCAAAGAAAGTGAAAGCCAAAAAGATTGCATTCAGGCAATACAAAAAGACACAGGCAGAAGGGGATAGGGAGAAGTACCAGGAGAAGCAAAGGGAGGCAGGGAGGTCAGTAAGGGAAGCCAAAGCTCAGACAGAAGAACACATTGCAAAATCAGTGGGTAGAGGGGTCAAAACTTTTTACAGGTACATAAGTGAAAAAAGAAAGGCAAAGGGAGGGATAGTGAGAATGAAGGGGGAGGATGGGGGCCGCATGGAGGATGACAACAGTAAAGCTTTCTGCTCAGTCTTTACTGAGGAAGAGGAGGGTAATGGATCTGCAGGGAGTACAAGGGGTGAGAATGGTGCAGAAATGGACACAAGTCCCTTTACACGAGAAAGGGTCCTGAAGGAACTGGAAGTAATAAGAGTTGATAAAGTGCCAATGGGGCCAGATGGGAAAATTCCTGTGACCTTAAAGAACTAAGAGAAGTGGTGGCTGAACTCTGGCTATCCTGTTTAGCTGATCACTGGAAACAGGGAGGTACCCAAAGACTGGAGGACAGCAGATGTAGTCCCTTTATACAAAAGTGGGAACAAAGAGGAAGCGGGAACTACAGACCAGTCAGCCTCACCTTGGTAGTGGGGAAGATCATGAAGCACTACTGAAGGAGAGATTGGTGGAACATCTGGTTGTCAATGGACTACAGGACCCAAGGCAGCATGGTTTCACCAGGGAGGTCATGTCAGACCAACCTCACTGAATTTTGACTGGGTGACTAGGAGGTGGATCAGGGAGGTCAGTGGACATGGCCTATCTGGACTTCAGCAAGGCCTTTGACACTGTGCCACATAGAAGACTATTACACAAACTGGGGAATATGGGTGTGGGCAGGACAGTAGTGTGGTGGGTAGGTAACTGACTGGGTGGTAGGACACAGAGAGTGGTGATAAATGGCTGTCACTCCACAGAGGGAAGAGTGACCAGTGGGGTACCACAGGGATCAGTGCTGGGACCAGTCCTATTCAACATCTTCATCAGTGACATTGCGCAGGACCTAGAAGGTAGAATTTCACTGTTCGCTGATGACACAATGCTCTGTAACAGAGTAGACACACCAGAGGGTGTAGACAGAATGAGAAGGGACCTGCAGAAACTTGAAGAATGGTCAGGGATTTGGCAGTTGAAATTCAATGCAAAGAAGTGCAAGATAATGCATATAAGTACAAAAACCCTGGCACAATATATCAGTTGGGGTGAGGATATAGCATGCACCAAGCAGGAAAGGGATCTTGGGGTTATCATCTCTGATGACCTCAAGGTAGAGAAACAGTGTGACAAGGCAGCAGGTAAAGCAAAAAGGATGCTGGAATGCATAGGTAGGGGCATCACCAGCAGGAAAAGGGAGGTCATAATTCCACTATACAAGACACTAGTGAGGCCCCACCTGGAGTTCAGTGTACAGTTCTGGAGACCTTACCTATGTAAGGACATAGGGTAGAGAAGGTTCAGAGGAAGGCAAAAAAGATGGTGCATGCATTGCATCACAAGTCCTATGAGGACAGGTTGAAGGAACTGAACGTGTACTCCCTGGAGGAGAGGAGGGAGAGAGGGGATATGATAGAGGCATACAAGTATCTTACAGGGAGGAACAGGGTGCAGGAATACACTATTTTTAAGTGAAAAACATATTCCAGGACTAGAGGGCATGGGACGAGGTTGGAAGGAGGACGATTCAGAAGAAACGTGAGGAAGAATTTCTTCACAGAACGGGTGGTGGACAAGTGGAACACCCTGCCAGAGGAAGTGGTGGGGGCTGAAACCATCACAGGATTTAAGAAAGCATGGGATAGACATAAAGGAGTTCTGGAGGTCAGGGGTAACGGGCAACAGACTTCTAGGAAAACATAAACTGAACTTACAAGCTCAAATGGGCAGACTGGGTGGGCCAAAGGCCCTTATCTGCCAACACTGTCTATGTATCTATGTATCTATGAGATTAGAGGCAGGCCGATTAAGGGGTAATGTGAGAAAGTTCTTTTTCACAGAAAGGATGGTGGGTGCATGGAACAGCCTACCTCAGGAAGTGGTGGATATGAATACAGTGCAGGGCTTCAAACAGGCATGGGATGGGCATAAGGGATCAATACAGATGAGTATGAATAGATAGGCCATTGACAGAGCAAAGGCCGATGGCACGTTCATAAGGCAGAAAAAGAAATGGGCAGACTGGATGGGCCATGTGGTCCTTATCTGCCGTCAACTTCTATGTTTCTATGTTTCAATATGTTTCTTTTTCCAAAGGATAGAAACCATTCGAATGAACATTCTTCCACATTTATTATACTTATTCCAAAATGTCCTGACTTTCCCTGCTGCCTTTTACTTTAAGTCCTGGAACAAGTTAATCTTAACCTTTACCTGGGAAAACCAGATGCCGAGAATTTGCCTATCTCCTCTATTCTTGCCACTGGAAATGGGGGTGGGGGTTAACCTATTTGACTTACGAAAATATGCAACAGTAGCTTTTCTAAAAACCTTTTTTCTTTGGCTTTCTCCCAGATATTTCTCCAGGTGGAAAGAAATAGAATTCTTAATAAACGACCTGCATGATATAGAAAAAATTGCTTTTTCTTCATCTGGACTATCCCCACTGCTGGCCAGTTTCTCAATCTTTACGGCACAAGTTCTTCGCGTCTGGAGAAACTTTAAACATAAAAAACTTTTCAAACAATGATCATCAAGAGATGAAATTTTTTATCCGGCCCACTTGGATACTACATTTAAATCCTGGCGTAGGTTGGGTCTGAGTTACTACCACCAATTAATTAATACCTCTGGAGTCCTGTCTTTCTCAGATTTACAACGAAAATACGCCCTTCCTGAAGGAGACCAATATCGTTATACCCAGGTTAGAAACTACATTCTACGACAAAGGGACTTCCCCACCTGCTCCCCTAACCCTTTGCCAATTCTTCGGACCCTGCTCAGGGCACTAATGAGTAATCCCTGGAGGAAGCTAATAGGGCACCTCTACAGAATAATAAGGGACAATGTGGGAGACTCATCCCTCTCAATACTAGCAGCCTGGAACAAAGATTTACAACTAGAGATCCCCTTTCCACTCTGGCAAGAAACAACTCTGAAAACCATCAAGATTACATCATCAGGAAAATGGAGGGAATTTACTTGGAAATCCCATTCTTGGTATTTTTGCTCTCCAGCGGTACTCGCAAAATACCTGCCAGCCTCATATAGCAAATGTTGGAGAAAGTGTAACAGTCCGCTAGCAGACCTGGGCCATATCTTCTGGTATTTCCCAGCCCTAATGCCCTTTTTGGCTTACACTCCAAACAGAGATGGAGGTGTGTCTCAGTGAAACAGTTGAGTAAACAGCAGAAATGGTAATGCTGTCCATCCCCCCCCCCCCGACAAAGTTGGTCGAACACACAGCTTCCTCTTTTCCTTCTGACAGCAAAAAAGACAATCACCTGTAAATTGATGTCCCCTCTTGTTCCTACAATCTCAGATTGGCATAAACTAGTAAATGAGATCTATAAACTTGAATATATGATAGCCAAATTTTATAACAAACAGGACGCCTTAAGAAGGAATTGGCAGAGCTGGATTATTTATTATTCCTAAAGGTACCCAACTTGTGTCCCCCAGATCCCGATGGATGGACTAGTCACTGATAATATAAGTACTGAAAGGTGACCCCCCCCGTTTACTAGAACCTTTACCCCTCCTCCAATCCTAATGGTCTGTGAGGCGAGGGGGAGAATGACACCTACCTCAATTTCCAAACTTAAATAGAAAATAGTGGGAGGAGGTCTGCCCGTCTGCTTAAAGTCTGGTGAAACAAACAGGAATTCTTGAGGCAAACTGAACAAGAAATGTGTGTGTATTAGCTAAACTTATCGATTACTGTACTTTACAATAATGACCAATACTATTTTTCTGTATCACCTAAACATAATTACAAGAGTAGTCCATCTGTATGTGGTCAATTGTAATTACCTGATATATAAAAGCTGTCTCAATCAATAAAAACGAAATTTAAAAAAAAAGATAAAGTATCATCCAAGAACACTTCTAACTGTGGTTACCAACTCCATACTCAATTATGGACTATGGTCTAATCATTTACAGCGCTGCTGCAGATACAACCCTTAAAAGAGTTAGCACTCTCCTTAACAAATCCTGCCAGTTGGTCACAGGTGCTCATAAGTGCACACATACAATACTTGTGACTTGTACTCCACGGCAGGATGGTTGAACCTCAGGGACAGGATTAAATATCACACTTGCATATACATAAAGACAATCATCATGGGCCTAACTCCTCCAAACTTCCAGCACCTTCTCTCATGCCCATCCTACACACATTGCACGAGGAGTGCAGCTAGACATGCTTTCCAAGTCCCTTTCTACTGGCCCACACTTGCCCAACATGCCTTTAGCTACTGGGCATCCAGTTGGCTAAATGGTCTCCCAATAGATATCCTAGATGCTCCCAAACTTGTTCCTTTCAAATTCCTCCTACAAGGATGTAGTATAGCGCAGTGGTTTAAGGCTCTGAGCTGCAAACCAGGAGACCTGGGTTTGAATCCCACAGCCCCACTAGCATACTGTGTGACCCTGAGCAAGTCACTTAACTTACTTGTTCTCCCAGGTCGCATTTGTAAATAAGATTTCAGCTTAGTGTGTCTCTCCTGGTAAAAAAACAAAACAGAAAAACATCTAACAGTGGGAAGTCACTGTTACTGCCCTGTATAAGTCCACCTTTTTAACCTTCCCTATCTCCCCCAACCCTTTTCCTCCTAGCACCCTATGTCCCCATCTAGCCTATTTCTGGCACCCCTTCTCCCCTTCTTATCCCCCTTCTCCCCTTCTTATCCCCCTCCTTACCTACTTCCACAGCTCCCCCACTTTTGTTTATTTTACTCTTTCTGTGACCTTTCTCTGAGTCCCCTGAGTCCTTTCCATCAGTTTCGAGCTTCCTATGCCTTGTGGATAACAGAAGGGAGCACTTTATCTTGGACCGATCAAGGACAATTTCCCACAGCTGTCCCAGCCTGTATGCCCATTCTTGTACTCGAAGCCTGTCCTGTGCCCCCCAGTGACTGTCCCCTTCGTGTCATCAAGGACCTCTTCCTTCCCACTCTAGCCTACTTCTGGTTGATCCTCATAACCGACAATGCCTGCTCTGGCTGCTTGTCCCCAGCTTGCTGTTCCCACTAATTTCTACCTAATAAATACCTTGTAACTCCAGTTGGCTTTTATTACAGTATACCTACCTCTCTGTCTTGTTTGTATGCTATATAATACCTCCTGCTATATGGTTCTTGTAGATTGTTTTTTATATGCAATGTTACTTTTATCTCCTTACTTCTTTAATGTATTGTTTTGTACAAAGTTGGCATGGAACCTATGCAAATGAGTCTCTGACTCATAGGTATTGTAATCCGAGAACTCAATAAATAAATAAAAATAAATAATGTGTATCACTTTAAACTTTCTGGCATTGAATCTCAGTTGCCAAACTTAGGACCATCTCTCCATCCTCTCCAAGTTCTTCTTCAACTTCTTCACCCCTTCTCACTGTTCACTCTGCCACACAGCTTTGTGTCATCTGCAAAGAGACACATCTTACCCTGGATAATCTCCTCTGTATCACTAATGGAAATACTGAACAGAACTGGACTCTTGACTGATCCCTGTAGCACCCCACTTGTGAAGCCCCTGTCCTCTTACGATTCTATTTACTCTCACCCTCCACTCCCTCCTCAACCACTTCCTTATCCACCTTATGAGTTAATTTCCCACTCCCAGAGCTTTCAGCTTCTTCAGCAGCACTTGGGTGGTGCAGAATTAAAGGCCTTACTGAAATCAAAGTAGAGTATAGCTACTGCTCGTCCCCTATTTTTCACCTTTGTGACACAGTCAAAGAACACTAATAGGTTGGTCTGGCATGATCTACACGCTATAAATCCATATTGTTTACAGTCCTGCAGCCCATTAACCTCTGGTTATTCTATGTTTTCTTTGATCAGGGTCTCAGTCAGCTTAAATACAATAGAGATTAGGCTGACTGGCCTGTAACTGGATCATCCCTGTCTCCCCCCTTATGTAGCAGAACCACATTTGCAGACCTCCAGTCAATTGGTACTGCAACTGTTTCCAGTGAACATCTGAAGAGCTCAGCCAAGGGGTTTACCTAATCTGGCCTAAATTCCTTGAGCAACCTTTGGTGTAAACCATCCAGTCCTGGTGCATTCTATATCTTAAGGGACACAAACCCTTTCCTGACTCTAAAAAATCAGTACAGCAAGTGATCCACACCCTTATCAGTGGAGTTGTGGCTACTCCTATGTGTTCTTGGTACAGGGAAACTTATAATATCTTGTGAATGATTCAACCAGCCAACAAAGGGGTGCTATAGTGTTAAATGATGAAACAACTAAATAAGCCTACATTCTACCAGAAAGTACCAAATGACCCAACAAGTATGATCCAAACAAGGGCGAACAAATGGATCAATAAGGTGGAATATGATTCTCGTACTGTAAAAGCCCACATCAAACCCACCATACACCTACTCCATAAGATCCATTAAAACCCGAACCCCACCCCCCGAAGGCCCATTATTGCAGGAAAAGGGGCTGTTACAGAACCAGCGTCACCATTTGTTGATTTCTTCCTTCACCTGTATGTTACAGAATTACAGCCTCAGTTTAGAGATGCAACAGATATTTTACCTTTTAGGAAATCTAAAATAGGATGCTCTATTTTTTATTATTGGGGACCTCAGACTTGGAATAGTTTACCAAAGTTTTTAAGAATACAAAATAAACACGTGAGCTGGAATAAATCAAAGACTGGTTTGTAAAACAAGCCTCACTACCAAGGACATGTTGTTTTGAAATTTGAAAATGGCAAATTGTTTCATGGTTTGGAGCAAATTCTGTTGTACCTTCTTTTTCAGGTTGAAATGTATTTTACAATGTATGCTTAATATATCATAATGCTGTATAATGTATTTTATATTAATATAATTAATGGTCTCCGTTTTTTCGCATACAAAAAGCCGTGTATTAAATACGGTGTTACGGCATTCACGCGCTCCCTTTCCCTAGCAAAGTGCTCGAGACATGCACTAAAGAAACGGAGCGCGTGCTTTCAACTGTCCCTTTAACTTCACACATCACTGACCAGAAAAATTAACTTACTTGCTGGTGTTACCTCCATCTTATATATTCTCCACCAGCTTCACATCACCTAGACCGAAAAAAAACATTTTATTCTACCAAACCTCACTTCTACAGTTCACCCTTTTCCCACGATCCCTAACTGCTCTCCCTTTCAACCCTAACCTTTCCTCTGCAGGTCAAAGGACGATGAAACTCTATCGGAAGGATCTCCACAGTTATAGACTTTCAAGTTTTTATTTTGTTTATTCCGATAACCAGTTTAAATAATTAAATGTTAATGTTGAAGCACAGTTCTATTTTTCTCACACAAACACAACGTTCATCTCCAAGGTAAGATTCCAGGTCTTTTTTCAAACCATAGAAAAAATGGAGCCCTTCAATTATATAAAATATGTAGGGGAGTAGTGGAACTCGACTTAACAACACTTTCGTTGTTGATGGCTTTCAAAACCCCAGAGTGCCTCCGGGTTTATGTGCCATCCAACAACTCGGTGTGTGTTAAATTGTAACACACTGCACCCCATACTTTATCCTCTATATAATTACTGGTGACCCCTTTTACACATGGTTACATCGGTTGTTTCAAACGCCATAATAACCAGGCTTCCAGGTTATTACGACGTTCTGAGAGGAATCTCACAGCTCTGTCCTCGCCCTAAGCAAACAGTGTCTTGAGACCACTGTTTGAGGCCACTTACCATTAGCGTATTGCACAGCTGTGAAAGCACTCACTCGCTCACTGTTTGTCATCTAGTCTCAGTCAGAAACAGCAAATGATCAAGTTTAAACACAGATGGAAATCTATACTTTAACACATAATTTTCAGACATGCACTAACTTTTTTATTTCTGACCTCAACACCTCTCCTCCCTGATCTGGGAGAGAAGATCTGCCTGGTCGCAGCTTGATCCTCTCTCCTCCCTTCCCTCAGCAATACAGATTCATTCTCAAACATGGGTCACTGGTGTGGCAGGAGGTAAGGCACTCAGTGCCTCACCCTCCTTGCCACTGGACTGGCTAGATCTGTAAACCCTTTTATGACTCTTTCACTTGTAAATACCTTCTGTCTCATTGCTGGGATGCCCCTTTCTGCAGATTTCATGCCACTTTCTGGCAAAGGCCCTCTAGCTTCACTTGTGAATACTAAGCAGAAGTAGTTATTAAGAATGACTGCCTTCTGTTCATCATTCTCAATTATCCTGCCCCCCAACAGCCTAACAATTCCTCCTCCTGTCTTTCCTTTTCCCCTAATATACCCCAGAACTATTTTTCCACACCCTTGACTCCCTCTGTAATATGCAGTTCTGTGCCAGTTTTTGCCTCCCTGACTGCTCTCTTGGTCCCCATTGTTTTTACTTGGTACTCTCCACACTTCTTCATTCCCCTGATTCTCATTGTACCTGACAAGGTTTTATTTTTGACTCTCACTTCCTCCCTAACCTTTTCAGAGACCCAGACTGATCTATTGTACTTGTTTCTCCTGGTAACCATTCACAAGCATGACTTTGTTGCCTCAAGAATAGCCTGTTCAATTTTCCCCATCTTTCCTCCACTCCTCTGATTTTGTCCATTCTAACCAACATGTCCTGGACAAATTACCTTATCTAATTAAAGTCTGCTCTTCTGAAATCCAGAACTTCAGCTTCTGATGAGGGCAAACTGGAACCAAGGGTCAGTTCAGATCATGTGGTGTAATGGTCATTGGTTTCCAGTGGTTCCCAACCAGCACTCTGCCTGCCATTTCCAAGTTAGTGAGCACCACACCAAAAATGGCAGCCTGCCTTGTGGGTTCCTTAACCAGCTGTACCATGTAGCAGTCCTCCAATATATGTAGTAAAGCTTGACTCATCATTTGTTTAGCTGCTGGAATGTCCCAATCAGTGTCTGACAGGTTGAGATTCCCACGATCACCACCTCCCTCTTTGTAATCCCCTTTTCTGCTTTTGCCCCTAGTTCCCTATTACCTTCATCCTCCTATCCCAGCAGTCTATAGACCACTCCCTTGCACAATTTCTTATCTGATGCCACTGTGACCTGTTTCTTTAGAGATTCTATTTCCTCATTCTCTCCCATGATGGACCCACCCTCAACTACTTCAATGCCTTTCCTGACATAGAGGGCTACCACTCCTCCTTTACTTTCCCTCATCCCGTCTACATGTTTTAGCCATCCTAATTTTTACCCTGTGGCCTCAAATTTCCATAATGGACATGCAGTCAAACCCTGCATCTGCTACCATTGCCTGCAGCTCACTAATTTTCTTCTCAGGCTCCTGGATTTAAGGCAGACCACTTTCCATTTTATGCCTAAACACTTCTCACTTTTACAGATCCTCTTCCTCTGTCCTCTCCTAAGCTACTTAATTTCCTGTTTTTCCGGGGAGGTGCCACTTAGTGAGCTCTCTCTCCTGGCATTTTCTACTTACTTGGAACTCCTGCTTTGTTGCTTCCCCCTCTAATGTTCCCAGCTCCCAGTTCTGGGGGAGCCCTAGCCAGGTTCCCCACTTGCTCTTCCCTTCTCAGTGGTTTCCATTGTCTCATCCTCCTCCACAGTGAGTTTAACTGTCCATCAGTATAGACACAAAACTTCTGCCTAGTGTACTGGTCCCCTCTCTTGTTAGGTGAAGGCTGTCACCCTTGAAAAGCCTTTTGTCCAACCCCATCCCTTCAACCACCTGTTAAACCTCCCCAATCTCTTCCTTCCTCACTGTGTCCTTTCCATTCTCCCTCACCCACACAGGGAGAACTTTGAAGTAAACTATGAAGCTGAGTGTATCTTCAATCTGTCCCCAGTCTTCAGAATCGACTGTCTCCATAGGCTAGTTCTCCAGATTGTTGGTACCCAGGTGTAACATCACCCCAGCTCCTCCTCCCCCCCCCCTCCTCTACCATCCTCCTTATATTATCCATATCTGGGATGGCTGATGCACCAGGAAGCTATCTGGCCACCCCCTACCTTCTCCACCCCTCTAATCATGAGTCCCTTGTTACTAAAATACAGCTTGCCATCTTCCTCCTGCTCTCTCCCCTTGGTACCGCCAAGTCATCATGCCTACTCTTCCCCACTGCTCGAAGTCCCCAGTGATTGAGTCAGGTCCTTTCACCTCCTTCAGGGGTGCAAAATGATTTGCTGTCGGGGTTTCTTAGTTTTGGACAACTACTTTGTGACAGCCAATGTCTCCATTCCCCTTCTCATTTCCACCTACCTTCCAGCCATCTGGGCCAGTGGGCCTCTGGAGGAATAGGGGAGCAGGGTGTGGGTACCATCTTTTAAGGATTTAAAAACTGTCACACCTGTTTTGTATCCTGTATAGAAGGCAACCCTTAATCAGGAATCTTTGTGTCATCTATTCCCCGGTCTGGCTTTCTGGAATGGGGGTGGGCTTCGGAAACATTTCTTTGCAGCAGAAGATTTCAGCTGAGAATCAGCCTGCCTCTTGTGCTTTGTCTCAGTGACAGTAGAGATATGCTTTTCTGAGTCCCTGTGTGAAAAAGCACTTGTAGTAGACATGCTATCAGAGCTGTCACCACCATGATTTTTGTGTGGTTTAGCTACTTAAAGCCGTCAGAGTTGACCTCACTTTCCATATGTTCTCTGTGGAGGTTTGGAGTCTAAAAACAGAGTTAATCACACTGTCTGTGTTTGTCAGTTGTGCTATGACCAGGGTTGCCTCCACGGTCCTAGGCATCTGGACAGCTTCCTTTTAAATGTGTTAATTTTTTCCCAAGTGGATAGCCTTACTGACATAGGAGAACTTTCCATAGAAACAGAGATTGATGTAAGAGCATGCAGATTTGTTAAAAAAAATAATTGGTTTTTAGTTTTGCAATTTGTGAGCAGAGCCTAAGCACTTAAAAAAAAGTGAACAACTGTCTGAGTCTGGATAACCAGCATGATTTTAGGAAAGGAGGTTGTGTCAAACAAATCCCTTGACCTTTATGGAAAGGGTGACTGGGGAGGTGGTAGTAGTAGTAGTGTTTTATTTATCTGGCACCCACTGTTAGGGGCTCAGAGCACCTTACAAAAATCAAAATCAAGCAAAAAAGCATAACACAACTTTAAAACAGCACAAACAAGATAAATAAATAAATGCTGAAATATTATTGAAATCATGGTAAAAACATAGAAAGTTGATGGCAGAAGGAGACACAAGGTCCATCTAGTCTGCCCATAGATCCCTAAGAATTCCTAAACACATGGCATCCAGTTCCAGGAGACTGTTACATGGTACCAAAGGCCTCTTGAAATAAGAAGGTATTCAGGCCCCTCCTAAAAGCCTCCACTTGGGGGCCTCCCTCAGATATTATGAAAGTGTGTTCAACAGGACTGGGCTAGCTACCTCAAAAGCACAATCACCAGATGACTTCAGCCTTGCCCTGGGAACACTCAGGCGGTCCACCTTGCAGAAGCGGAGGGGGAAGGAGGTATGGTAAGGAGTCAGGAAGTCTCTTAGGTAACCAGGGCCCAGTCCATGTAGGGCTTTATAGATCATCAAACTGACCTTGATGGTGATACACCACTTCACCAGCAGCCCGTGTAGTTCAGGCAGGACTGGGGTCATATGACAGGACCTGGGAAGGCCTATCAGCAACCTGGCCACTGCATTCTACACCAGCTGCAGGTGTTGTAGGACACCTCCACTAATCCTGAGGTACAAAGTGTTATAGCAGTCAAGTCTGGATGTAACGAATGCATTTACCAGTGATATCAGATCTTCAGGGGGGTGACCAAGGCTTTCATCTGGGCAATGCACCTGAGATGGGTAGACTGTGGATATCCCATAGACATTGTCTGTCTTGATTTCTGTAAGGCCTTTGATAAAGTGTCACATATAAAATTGATTGCCAAATTGAGAGGTCTGGGTCTGAATATAAGAACAGTAAACTGGGTGGGATGTTGATTTTTGGGGAGAAAATAGAGGGTATGTGTTAACAAGCAGGTGTCAGACTTGGGGGAGGTAATGAGGTAGCAAGCTGCTGGGTTCAATACTGGGTCTACAGCTATTTGGAATTTATATTAGAGATCTGCAGGAAGGTGTAGGACCATGGGTCGGAAAGTTTGCAGATGACACAAAGATAAGACTATAAGGTAGGAAGTATCAGAGGCTGGTGTGCAAGAATTGCACAAAAAAGACACACTACAGGACTGGGGATCAAAATGGGAGATAATGTTTAATACTGTGCAAATAAATGCAAATCCATGCACTTTGCCACACAAAACAAGAGAACCAATACAGCTTGAACTGGCACAGTTCTGGAAAGGATAAAGGAAAAGAAAAAGATCTATGGGCTATATAATGGGATCTTGGATCTGAAAGTATGCAGAGGTTTGCAAATGTGGCAGAAAAAGCTAATAAGGTATTAGTTAACATAAAGAGGCAAATGGGGTGAAGATTCCTCTGTCGCAAAGCTATGTAAGACTTCATAAGGAATTTTGTGTCCCGATGTCACCGTACACAAGAAGAAATGTGGAGTTTTTGGAGAGGGTCACAGAAGGGCCATGATGGTGGAGGGAGCGAGGGGATGCAACTACTGGGAAAGATTGGATAGGTCAGTGATGTTCTTGAAATAGCAGAGGCTGCGCGGTGACATGATTCATTTATAGTCCGTAAAGTACTACATGATATGGTGAAATATCTGTGTGTGATCTGTGGACAATCCAGCATGGAGTAACAAGGTGTAATGGCCTAAAGATAGTTGCTATAGTGTTTAGGCTTGATAGCAGGAAAAACATTTTCACCAATGAAGTGCTGAGACTGTGGAACAGATAATCTTTGGTGAGACTGTGGAACAGATAATCTAGGGATGTAGAGAGTGCTAACAATGTTGAGTACTTTAAGAAGCCTGCGGACATGCATCTGAGGAGGATGGGGGTTATTGGCTACACCTGCAGATTAGTGGGGAAATCAGACACAAATTGTTCTGCCCCCTTCCAATTCTAATATTGTACTGTACATTTGTACAGGTTTTATATATTTTAAAACTAGGTGTTGCCCATATCTGGCTTTGAAGGCATAAGAAGATGTTTTATAAGGTTAAAAAGCAGTCTCATTATAGAACGAGCATTTGTCAATGCTGAATGTTTACTTGCTGGCATTAGCACTGGAAGTGCAGGAGTTAGACAGAAGCAGAATATGAATGGCAGTGAAGTACTGAACTGACGCCAACCCCACCCCCACCCTGCAGAGATGGACAGGCATTGGGGTGTGCCTTTGGGTCATCACCCATAACCTTCATGCCATTTCACCTCACCCTACCCTGCAGACACTGACAAGTGTCGATGTGTCCCTTAGGGTGTTTGGGCTTTACACTTACCCCATTCCATAAGGAAATATGCTGAAATGGGCATAGTATAGGAGAATGGGGTGAACTTTGGGGCTGAAGAGTCCAAAGCACACCTCGATGCCCATCACTGGCTGCAGGGTGGGGGGGGATGGCGTGAGTATTACTGTCGACAATCCCATGTCACACCCCTGACGCCTGTCAATCCCTGTAGGGTAAGGTGTTATGGTCAGAAAGCGTAATGCCCTGGGCGTTTCTAGGAATTTTCACTCCAAGTTTTCAACATGGGCTTTTTGTGACCCCATCGCATGAACAGTGACACTATCAGTTCGTTAGCCGAAGGATGATTTTGCACAGCGACTGTGCCATTGGCGCCACAGGTGTGGAAACACACTTTGAACAGAATGTGAATAATGCAGCTGTACTGTTCATGAGGAGGTGTAAAAAAATGACAATGTTGAAAATCTGAAGTGAAAATATAAAAAAATTGAAGTCACGAGTGTGCATAGAAGCTGCGCAATGCATACCTGTAATGAAATTATTTTGGGGATGTTTTACACCAGATATTCAACATAGGCATTTTGGACCACCGGTCACGAACAGTGGCACTGTGATTTTCTTAATCTGTCCCAAACATAGATTTTTAACAGCGACCATGCCCATTGTGTGCCACAGGTGGGAAAACATGTTTCGGGCAGGATGTGAAAAATTACAGCTGTACTGTTCATAAGGCAGTGTGCCAAACTGACAATGTTGAAAATCTGGAATAAAAATATAAAAAACTGGCAAAGTTATGAGCGTGCATAGAAACTGCGCAATGCATGCTGGTAACACAGTCATTTTTTTGGTATTTTTTCACCAGATTTACAACATGAGCTTTTTGGGACCTCTCCTTATGAACACTGGCAATGTGATTTTATTACTGTGTCTCGAACGTTGATTTCATGCAGTGGCTGCGCCATTGTGCACCAGATGTGCGAAAATACATTTTGGGCAGGATGTGAAAAATGATAGTTGTACTGTTCATAAGGAGGTGTGGAAAAATGGCAATGTTGAAAATCTGGGGTGAAAATATTAAAAAGTCTCGAAGTTATAAGTGTGCATGGGAACTGAGCAATGCACCCTCATAACAGTAATTTTTTGGAATGTTTTCACCAAATCTGCAACATAGGCTTTTTGGGAGCCCACCTCATGAACAGTGACACTGTTGTTTCATTAATCAGTCCTGGAAGGTGATTCTGTACAGTGACCACAAAATCACCTTTCGGATTCGAATAACGACATGACAGTGACTGAGTTCATGAGGTGGGGCCCCAAGAACCCCATGTTGAAAATTTGGGACCGAAACTCCCAAAAATGGCCAAGATAACACTCTAAATTGAACCCCCCACACACATTTATGCCATTATACAGATTACCGGCATTTCTTCAGTTCGCGGTCGGCTTTGAAGAGTGCAGATGTGTTACCACTCCACCGAAGATCATCACGCCCTGCTCCAGAGGTAAGTATGGGGTGGAGGTGGGGTGTGAGGAGTGGGGTGCACAGAGGGTAGGTGTGGGTTGGGGGAGGGGGCACCACAGACAACAAGGGACTGTTTTCTTGTTTCAGGTAAAAAAAAAAAAAAGACATTGTGGGAAGGTTTTTTTCTTGCAGGTTTGCTTTGCACACACTGGGGTGGGCTCCCAGTGTGCCACTTGTGTTTCTGGAGAGGGGGGACTGAAGCCAATGGGGATTGTGCCCCCAGTCTGCAAAGAAAGCATGTCTGTGTTTGGGGGGTTTGGGGCATGATGCCGAGGGGGACTGGGCACCCCCCTTGGCAGATACATTCAAATAAGGGAGACATTATGCCAACATGGATTGGGCTTCCCTGTCGGCAAATGAACTGGGGATGGGGCACTCCTGATGTCAGCCTTGAGAGGCGGATGCTGACAGCCACTGCCATGTTTATTGAAATGTAACACCAGGCAAGGCATGCCCTGCAATGAGTGGGTGCTCCCTCATTGCAATGGTGAAATTGTTTCAAGTTGGTGGCACGCTTCTGAGCTGCTGTCATAGACAGTGTGCTCATTCTCATTGTATGATGCTTTGGTCTGTGTGGGAGGCTGTTTGTGTTTGTCTGTGTCTGTAGCTAAGTTTTTTGGGATTTACAAGATCTTCTGCTTGGAGTAACTACACCATTCTTGCTCACTACATCTGTGAAGGTCTTCTGGACTGGATTTTCTGCAAAACATCACCACAAGGTATTTGCATTTTCAGTTTAAAATCAACTTTTTGGAAGCTATCCCAAGCAAAACAGAAATCAAGCAACTAGGTCTGACAAACTCCAGTGACTCTGGGTCCTGCTCAAATCCACATTTTCGTCTGGCTAGCTCCTAAGGGATCTATTTGTGGGCTTTTAAACAACCTCTTTAAATAACAAAGGAAGCACAGGGACAAAATGATTTCACATCCTGCACTTGTACTTGAGTAGGTGTGCCCCAGGCTATCAATGTAATGGGGCTGGGGAGGGCATGCCTGCAAGGTCTTGCATAGCCAAAGCCTCTTGTCAATCCCTGCCTAGCTGTGACCCTGGGTGTCTTCTGTCATGAGTTGAACCAATGTTGTACCAACAGTCACACCATGTCCAACAGCTGTCTGGGGGTTGCCCTCATAACTTTTCTTGTCCTACTTTGCCTTGACAGAATTACACTATCCTTATGGAATGAGGATGGCTCAAATAAATCTAGGACCGTGCACTATGATTTTACTTTCTCCAACCTTATTGTTTATAATGCAAGGATGCTACAAACTAATCTTCTTCTCTACCAAAAGGGCTGTCCCTACCATTCTCTCTATATGTTTAGGAAACTATGGAACAAGTCTGCATTATCCCATCCTTTTCTAAACTTGGGGCTGTGGTTCCTTGTCATCATTGCCATTCTTCTATCTGGGGATACAGAGACAAATCCTGGGCCACTAGATGCTTATTTCTCAGCAGATTACATACACAGTATGTCCAAACATGGGCTGTTAATTGCACACTTGAATATAAGAAGTTTGATGTGTCACTTCATGGAACTGGAGTCATGGGTCAAACTGTACAATCCTGATATCCTCTGTCTCACTGAGACCTGGCTAAAACCATTGGTTACCAACTCCCTCTGCTCCCTGCCAAATTACTCTATTATTCGAAGGGATAGGAAATCGAACAAACGTGGTGGTGGAGTTGCTCTGTACTACAAAAATAATCTGACTGTCTCTCTTCTCACTATCCCGGATGCTCAATCGGTATGTGAATACTTGCATGCTGCCCTTGCGTTTGGAGCAAAGAAACTGCATGTTATCTGTGCATATAACCCCCCGACGGGAGGGATTGAGGGTCTAGAGTACCTGTTGGAAAAATCCTCTCAGAATTTTAATCATAATGAGGTTGTCTTCTTAGGGGACCTAAACTTAAACTGGCTTGGGGCAGCTCTCAGTTCTCTTCAATCTCTGACTCATAGCTACAACCTGCATCAGAAGGTAACAGTGCCGACTAGAAGTCTATCTTCATCACCACTAGGTACACTATTGGACTGGGTGCTGGTAAACTGGATTGAACACATCTCAGCCGCTGGTACTGTTGCATATGCCTTAACTGACCATTCTCCTACTTTCTGCATCCTGTTCTTGGGGGCATCTCCATCTCCTCCACCACGTCTCATCACTCTCACAAACTTTGCTCATCTAGACCAAGAGGTGTTTCTGTATGACGTCTCCAGAATTGATTGGTCAGAGATCTATCTATCACGCTGTTATTTATTTAGCTTTTGTTAACCGGGTAGGTACACTAGGCAAGTTATATGCCTATTTTCAGGAACGACCTGGGAGAGTACAACAGGTATTACAGATACATCAATACAGCATAGCAGGTAAACAGTACATATTGTAACATAGAACATTGAATCAACAGATCAATCAGGCAGGATAGGGATCATAATGTAAGACAGGAAATGGCAGAATACATAGTGAGCAAACATTAAGCAATATTGAACATCTGCAGCATGGGCAAGTGCATAAGGAAGAGCTGGAGCAAAATAAGCAAACCGATATTGATTCAGTTGGTGTTCCAGTAACAGGAGATCGTGGCGTTACAGTACATAGGACGATGTGCTAGGGAGGCTTTTGGCACTCA
Organism: Neoceratodus forsteri; assembly: GCA_016271365.2. Classification (NCBI taxonomy): domain Eukaryota; kingdom Metazoa; phylum Chordata; order Ceratodontiformes; family Ceratodontidae; genus Neoceratodus; species Neoceratodus forsteri. The sequence goes on along the minus strand of CM057450.1, from coordinate 1,100,700,779 downwards.
CAGCATGAGGCCAGCTTCAGATGCCCCCACAGGGATATTCGAAGATGTTGATGGGAGAGGGCAGTGAGAACCTGCTCAGGAAAGGTGTTCCAGAGCCTAGGAGCACATGCAATGAAGTCCCTGTCCCCCATGAGGGTGCGGGTTGGGGGTACTTTTAGTATCTCGGGACCCTGGGACCTGAGAGGGTAGGAGGGGCGGTCAGCTGGAGAGAGAAGCTGAGCCAGCCCCGGTGGGGAACCAGAGCTGATCACTTTGCTCACAAGGCACCCTAGTCCAAAATTTAGGTGAATGGCCGGGGAAAGTCAACCTAGCTTGTCATAGAGTTCGCAGTGATGGGTGAGGCGGGGGGCAGCCAGAGCAAAACGACAGATGTTATTGTACGTCGTGTGCCACCGAGTAAGAAGGGCTTTCAAGGTACGTGCAAATAGGTGGAGACCATAGCCGAGGGAAGGGAGTAGTACTCCTCTAGCAAAGGCTAAACGAGCAGCAGGGGTTAGGTTATGTTTGGCCCTATAGACCAGTCCCAGCTTACAGTTCACGGCTCTGCAGACATTGAGGATTTGAGTCCCTAGGTCCAGTTGAGGGTCAAGCATCACCCTGAGATATTTGGGAGAGGTCACAGTGTGAAGGGGAGCTCCGTCTGCGCAATCGATTCAGAGAGGGACAGAAGAGGCATGGATCTTGGCTGAAGAGCCGAATAGCATGGCCTGTGTTTTTTTCAGGTTGAGGACCAACTTCCGTTGGGTTAGCCAAGCCTGAATGTTCTTAAGGTCCTCAGACAGGTGGAGATTGAGGGTGGCTGTATCCTGGGAGTGGGCCAGGAGGACCAGGTCATCTGCATACAGGATGACCCTACAATTGGTTACCACAGCAGGGAGATGGTTGATAAAGAGAGAGAAGAGAAGGGGTCCCAAGGCCGAGCCCTGAGGAACGCCAGAGGTCATGGGTAGGGGATCTGAGAGGACTTTATTGAATTTGGTTAGCTGTACTCTGCCATGCAGGTAGTCAGTTAACCAATTCAGAGCTGAGGGGGACAAGCCAAGGGACCTCATCTGAGTACAGAGCAGGTCGTGGTCAACACGGTTGAAGGCTTTGGACAAGTCAATAAACACTGCTCCAAAGAGTTTCCCCTGGTCCATGTTCTCAGGATGCTCTTAACCTCTTCATCACTAAATTCTTTACGGTTCAATGTAAACATGCCCCAAAGGTCACCTGGAGAGTGAGGGGTAAACAAACAAGATGGCTAAACAAAGACTTGTTCAAAAGTTTGCACCTTAGAAATAAACTCTGGAAGTGCTACAAAACATCAGCCCAGCAAACAGAGTTCAATGCTTACCGTACACTATGGAATTCATGTAAAAGACAAGTCAGAGCTGCTAAGAGCAAGTACTGTAAAGACCTACTGATTAACTCGGCCAATGATCCCAGAAAATTCTGGTTACAAATCAAATCCTTCCTAGGATCCTCACAGTCAACTACCCCTTGTGATATGCTGATAAATGTTGTGCATTGCAATGACTCACAAACCATAGCTAATTCTTTCAACCTGCATTTCTCTGATCTCCCCCAATATGCCTCTTCCTTCAATTCCACTGCAGTGTCCTCCCACTCCTCATCAGAAACCTGTCTGGATAAGCTGGAAGTGTTGTCCCCTGTGCCTCCTTATACTCCTCCATTCTATTTTAAGGCTGTGTCTAGAAAGGAAGTCCTGAAGCTCCTGAGGTCCATCTCTGATCATATGAGAGCTGCCTCAGATTCCCTGGAACCCCGCCTCTTGAAACTTGCAGCTCCCCTTATTGCATTACCGCTGGACAAAATGTATACGTTATCACTTTCAGGTGGAATGGTCCCTGATCTCTGGAAAGCTGCTCAGATCACACCTGTACTTAAAAAAGGGGATCCTAAGGTTGTCAGGAACTACAGACCAATTGCCATACTCTTGGTACTGAGCAAAATCCTGGAGAAAATTGTCGCAACTCAGACAACTGACTATCTACTTAAGCACAGTCTGCTCTCGGATACCAAACATGGCTTCAGGAAAGGACATAGCACAATGAATGCACTCCTTAAATTCACCACAGACACTCTTTCAAAAATGGATACTGGCAATCTGACTGGGGCTGTCTTTATTGACCTCACAAAGGCTTCTGACCTTGTTGATCACACTTTGCTTCTCTCCTCGCTTCGACACCTGCATTTCTCTTCCTCTGTTGTTGACTGGTATGAAAGCTACCTGACAAATAGAACTCAGGTGGTGAAATTTAATTCCTCTCTATCGAACAGTACCACCATTAACATTGGTGTACCTCAGGGCTCCATCCTAGGGCCCCTCCTATTCGCTCTTTATATAAATAACATTGGAGCTGCTCTAAAATCCTGCTCTGCTATTCTATATGCTGATGATCTTGTCATCTATGCAAGTTCTACTAATATAGACACTATCAATACAACCCTTTCCTCTGACTTTAACAATATCCAAAACTGGCTATACGACCACAAACTGGCTGTCAACACTAGCAAAACTAAAGCCATGCTGCTTGGATCAGCTCCAAAGCTCTGGACTTGCACAATAGCACTGACGTTGTAGGACTTAGAAGGTCAATTACTGGAATGTGTGACCTCTTTCAAGTACCTGGGCATCCTGCTAGATCAATCTCTTGATCTTAATCTTCATGTACAGTCTGTTTGCAGAGCTGTCAACTCCAAACTGGGTTTTGCATATAAGACTAGTTATATGCTCATGCCATTGGCTAAAATGGCCATTGTGAGGGGGATTCTGCTCCCCAACCTAACCTATGGGGCTTCCTTATTTGGAGCTGCTCATAAAACTGACCTACTCAGATGGGATATTATGTATAACAACATATGTCGCTTTGCCTCTTCTGCTCCTCGGCTTAAACACCACTGTCAACTTTATAATGATCTTGGTTGGCTCTCTCCATTAGCTAGTAGGAAATACTACCTTGACTCTCTTATTGATTCGATAATTTGAAATCAAACCCCTAGGTGTCTTGCAGCTATGCTTGTTCCTCAGGACACACTCCATGGTCTAAGATCAGCTGATAAATCCTTTCTGAATTTGCCGAGGTGCCGCACTAGGAAAGGAACTGTTGCATTTGAGCATGTGGCTCCACAGCTGTGGAATTCCCTTCCCCTCAACATTAGACTTTCTAGCTCCCACACATGCTTTAAGAGAAAGTTGCGCTCAAATCTGCTGATTGTTGATACCTGTTCCTGCTTTCACCCTACCTAATGACTGATGTCTCTTGCCATACAATAGTATTTCCTCACCTCTTTATAACCCTCTTACTGCCTCAACCTGTCCTGGCTCCCTTGCCCTGCCCATATACAATATTGCACTGCAGGCATCTCCCTTACACTTACATACACTCATATAATCTAATTTCATGGCTTGCTCCCCTTTTCCTCACTTACCGACCTTTTCCTTAATGACACCCCCTGCTCTCAATGGTTATTTCTTCCTTTTGTATTACCTGTTTTTGTTTTTGTGTACCTTGTTCTATTTATATGATATGTCACCTGATAATTTATTGTCCAAGGTCCTCTCTATTCATTGCATAGGTAGGCACCTATGAACTTATGAATGGTCTACTCTGTATGTTTCTGATATATTGTATCCACTTTAACTCACTGTATGTAAAGCGCTTTACTTTATATGTTCTGATATATTGTATCCTCTTTAACTCATTGTATGTAAAGCACTTATAAATTGTTATCCTGTTAAGTTTCTGCATGTATGAACTCTCCCGGGTCATGCCTGAAAATAGTCATTTTATGGCTAGTGCACTTACCCGGTAAACAAAGGCTAAATAAATAAATAAAAATTAATTTGTGCCACAGAGACAAGCCCCAAAAAGCAGTGGTGGCATTGGCCACAAAACTGCCTCACCTCCACAACCTGCTACTCCAGCAAGCTGCCACGACATTTTTCTTGCGCATGTGCGCAAGGAAACATAGAAAGCAAATACAATGAAAAAGCTACCAATCTGAACACAGATAAATAGTTTGTGCAGTTCTCCCACCCTCAGTATGCACGTATGGAACATTTCTCCTTAAAATCTCTTTTCAGAGTTTGAATACCTTACCAGAGATGTTACTTAATTGCAGGAGGGGAGGAAGAAAGATCTGGTGATCCTAGCAAACAAAGTCAGCTGTTTGTTCAGCCAAAGAGCATGGTGGAGACGACAGTGATGTGAGCACTGATTATCTGCAAAAATATAATCTTCAATGCACACAATGGCATGGCTACAGGATGAGCCATAGCATGTCAACTGCCTTGGTCAAATTCTCTAACTTTGTGTATAGGGCCCTGGATGGAGGCATGCTTGGGGGGGGTCAATTTTTCTTGATATCACCAAAGCATTCGACACAGTCAACCACTCCCTTCTCACATAGCAGCTGCAGTATCTAGGCCTGTCAACCACCTCTGTAAGGTAGTTCCATGACTACCTCTCCTGCAGCTCACAGAGCATTAAAATAGGGGCTGCTGTCTCTACCACTAGAGAGGTCTCCCTGGGAGTCTCCCAAGGGTCCATATTAGGCCCAGGGACGATTATTAAGGCATAGGCAACATAGGCATGTGCCTTGGGGCCCTGCCAGCCAGAGGGCCTACAACAATCTCCAACACATAGTTACTATATATATATATATATATATATATATATATACACAATAGGGGTGAGTGGTAAATGAGTGAGATAAAACAGCATATCATCCACTGCAGTGTGATATTTTTACCTTCTGCTCTACTGTGATGATATGAGACATTTACACACACAGGTCACTGATATCATCACCCTAGGCAGCTTTCCCCTCAACATACAAGAAACACCTGTGATGTTACCATAGACACAAATGCAGAACTACCTGAGAGGTCTCACTGCGGCCTACAGCTAACTCAGTGAGCATTACAAACACACCTATCCCCCCCAACTTCCAGCTCATTACTGTGATGCTCTCAACTTGATGCAGCCAGAATTCCAAACAGCACAGCTTCACAGAACAGTCTAACTCTAAACTACTGCCTGCAGCTAACTCAACTACCACTGAAACACACTCTCACTTATTCCTCAAACTCTGATTCTTACCCATTAAAATTACTGTGACAATTTCAACTTCACTGCAGCCAGAATCCTAAAGAGCACAATTTCACAGAACACTCTGCCTGCAGCTAACTTAATTACCACTGAAAACAGTATCAGCTGTTCTGACACTCTGCCTCTCAGTTCATTACAATTACTGTGATGCTTTAAACTTCACTGCAGCCAGACTACTAAACAATACAGCTTCACAAAAGTATGTTTCTCATTCCTATCTGAAACTAACTCATTTAGCATTGCAAAACACACTCATGTGTCTCTCAAGTTTATAAAACTGCCAGCCCATTCAGAAAAGCTCACACACAGAATGAGCAAACACATTAACAGGAACAGAACACAAGACAGCATAACAAAACTTCTAAAACTCTTGGCCCTATTGTATATATCGAATACATGATGGGCAGATCGTGTGCTATGGCAAATATTGTCACTCCTGCATCGTGAGCTTGGATATCTCACTCGTGCCTTCGGCACTCGTGAGATATCCAGAGCTCACTCTGCAGGAGTGACAATATTTGCCATATCACACCATGCCCATCATGTATCCCCTATATATATATATATATATATATATATATATATATATATATATATATATATAATTTTCTTCTACCTGGGATGCACTGTTTGTAAATGACTCAATTGCTAGGTAACCTGAGCAAGGCTAAGACTAAACTGTGACATGATTCTCACCTAAATGATTAGGTGTTAAGTGTAGTTGATTACTTCAGAGGCCCACAGGCAGGCTGACCTGTAAGGTCTGAACATGCCCATTTCCTTTGCTTTGTCTCTCCCTCCCACTTAGAATCTCCACTTATCAAATTTTACTCTTAAATATACAAGATAAACAATGCAATTCAATATGTATGCTTTATATTTAAAGAGCTCCTGACGGCATTAGGAAAACTTAAAAAAAAGTAAGATTTATATTCAGCTCCATCCCATTTTCTTTATTACTTCATATATATTTAAGTACTTAATTCTCAGTTTTCTTTATGACTGAAAACAGTTGCATGAAAACAGGATCCCTATCCAGTAGACTAGTTCACGTTTCAAGTTTATTGCAGGAATAACTCCATTGAGCAGGCTCATCACAAAGAGGTCCTGAGGACATATATCAGGAACATATACAAATAAAAGGCAGGGAAAACACATACAGTACTAGCACATAAATAAAATTGGGTAAATAATGTATAATTAATACATGACGAATACAATATTTACAGAGCAAAACTTTGAGAATACATTACAGAATATAGAAACTGTCAGACTAGGGAATTGTACAGTATATACTCTGACTGCTTCTCTACATATTGCATCACAATCCCCAGTTTATGATAACACAAATATCTTCATAGTAACATATTTTAATGTGACAATTATGATGTCAGGTGTAGACAGGCAGCCAGAGCTAATAAGGGCAGAGATACTGTATTCTTACAAATACCCTTAGTAATAAAATACAAAATATAAGCTACATCTATGCCCGAATATTACATTTTTTCAAAATTGTCTTAACTGAGTCAGGGACTCTTTAATCTCACTCCTAAAATCATGAAATCTACAATGCGTTTGAACTATAATGTTAAGAGTTGTACTTTTTTTTTTTTTTTATTCCTTCATCCCACTCATTTTGAAGTTCTGGTGCTGATGCAGTTCTGTTTTCAGGGTGAACCACTGAGTATCGTTCCAGAGTCCCATCAATAAGTCTTGCCATTATTTGATCCTGGCTTATTATCAATAACATAAATGTATGATTCCTGAAATTATTTCTTCCAACAGTAACTCACTTCTCAACATAACCTCTATCATTCATCATGACTCATTTAGTAAACCACCAATTTAACTCCTACGCTATCCAGGACCTATGCTTTTTCAGTGATGGGCCCTACCAGATAAAACTCTTAAATCCTGGTTCATACTACCTGACAGAGCAAAATAATTTATTTATTTTTTATTTTATTTAGTTTTTGCTCACCGGGTAAGTGCACTAGACAAATTCTGCCTATTTTAGGCACAACCAGGGGAAGGGGGATACAGATAAATGGCAGCTGTCCTTGAACCAGATGAAGCTGTAGGTGGTACCTTTATTGAATGAGGGGGAGATTTGGCCAGGGCAGTGGTGAAATCCCCTGGCTCCTTTTGAGAAGTGCCAATGAATCTTTAACATCCACTGCAACTACCACCAGAGCAGACAGATGGGATCTCAGTTTATTGTCTCATCTGAAAGATGGCACCTCAGGAGTGTAGCACCCCTCTTATGCTGCACTTCAGTGTCAGTATTGGGATTTAACCCAAGTGCTTGGTGTGGGGATAGAACCCACAGCCTTCTGCTCTCCCAGCCTCAGAGGCGAATGTTAACTCCCACATTGCAAGTGCACATTTTTTTTTTATTTTAGTCTTTGGTAACCGGTTAAGGCCCACTAGGCACAAGTGCCTGTTTTCAGGGGTGACCTGGGAGCACTGGGCGGTTAAGTGACTTGCTCAGAGTCACACAGTATGCAAGTGGAGGTTGTGAGAATCAAACTCATGTCTGGTCTGCTGGATGTACCAAGCTCATTCACACCTTGTTCCTCTAACCTCTAGGCTATACTGCCAGCCCATGCATCTGTTGGGGGGGTTAGAAGTGCAAATCAAGACATTTCATGCCCGAAACAATATTTGTACCAGGCAAATTAGAAAACTGTCTCTAAATAAAACTAGGACCAATGTTTTGTTTTTGTTTTCATACTGATATTATTAGTTCAATTCATTTTTAAGCATTGTAGTCAGGTTTTTTAGTCACTTTTTATGGGCAGTAAAAAAAAATACGTTTTAAAAATGTCAGTAACTGATATGCAATGACCAAAGAATGTGGTCACAGTGAAGGGGCACTGGTGCTGTGAGGGGGACCTCAGATTTCTCCTGGGCCTAGGGTCCCAGGTTGTATTAATCGGCCCTGACTTGACTCACTGCTTTTTAGTTTATTTCTAAATGCACTCCCTGATGCCTGCACTAGCAAAATCCTTCAGTATGCTGATGATGCAGTCATCTTGAATTGTCACTCCCAGCTTGCGTAACGCCAACAAAATTTCCCACCACCTTTCACAAACTTGAAGACTGGTTTCAACAAAACAAGCTGCTATTCCACTACAAAAAAATGAAAACCATAGAATCATATCATAGAAACATAGAAGCCTGATGGCAGAAAAGGACCACACTGGCTCATCTAATCTGCCTCATTTTTCCCCGTACACCTCCCCCTTCCTGCCAGCCCCCACCCTTCCCCAGGTATTCAGCCCCATATGCTTGTCCCAAGCCCTCTTGAATTTCTACACCAATTTAGCCCCCACCACTCCATCTGGCAGTCTGTTCCAGGGCTCCACTACCCTCTCCATGAAGAAATACCCTCTCACATTGCCCCTGTATCTTTTTCCTTGCAGTTTGAGGCTGTGCCATGTTTCAGGTAATCTCTGTGTTTTGGAACAGTTTCAGCTAATTGTGTTTAAATTGTTGGGAGCTGAGGTTCTTTTCCTCAGTCTGCTTTGGGGGGGTGGTAGGCAGCTTGAGGGCGGGACTGGGCTGATTGTCTCATGAGCAGAGCACAGGTGTAAGCCATCCACCCTCCCCACACTCTACCCACCCTGGGCTCATCCACCTATATAGGGTGTGGGTCTATAGGTATTACACTTTCCTGCCACTAAGTAGGAAGTACCAAACTTTTATAGGTTGATTGTTTTTAAGACTAAGGGACAAATGGAGGGGCAGAAATGATGGAGAGGTAGCTTAGGTGGGGGACAGGCAAGTCTTGGGTATGGTTCCCGGGCTGTAAGGGCAAGAAGCAGCCTTGGAAGGGTGGTAGGGTACAATGGATGCAGGACTACCGTAGTGTTGGCTGTAGCATGGAAGCTGAGGGGCTGCATGGTATGTAGTCAACTGGCGCAGCTAAGGGAGGAGGTGGGCTGTTGAGATGGACACTGAGCAGGTTATGGGACAGGGGTATGGGGAAAGACTATTGGGGATCTGCAGGGGGAGTCAGACGGGTGAGGGATAGTAGAGGGAACACAGAGGGAGCTGCAAGAGGACTAGAAACAAGAACAGCAATGAACAGGGGAGGAACGGGAAGGAACTGGAAGAGCACAACAGGGTACACAAGCAGGGAGGGGGGAGTAAAGGGGGGCATAAGGGGGGAAGCATGGGACCAAGGAAAAGGTGGCGAGGAAGACATGAGGGGCCATGGAGAATGGCAAATGATAAGGTACAAGGGTACAAGGTCTGCACAGAAAGAAAAAAGGGGAGAAAGCAAGGAGGGGAACCCCAGTCAGTGAGGTGTGGGAAGTGGGCACAGAGCAGGAAAACAGATTCGCACCCCTAGGGACACATGTAGAGGAAGAGAGGCAGAAGAAGGGTGGAGAGGAGGCCTTAAGAGAAAAAAAAAGAGGCAAAAACAAAGGAATGTTTTGGAAGAAGGGAACAGGAGAACACCCCTATGGGAAGGCACCAAGAGGAATGCAAACATAAGAAGACAGGTGAGGGGATGAACACACCCCGGAAAGAACAAGCCCCATGGGACATAAGGCAGCAAGCCCGAGACTTAAGAGGCCAATCGAATTAGGGAAGGTGGAGGTCACTGGCTCACCGAGGGAATCAGTCAAAGCAAAAGCAACAGAAGGACAAAGGAAGGGGACAGTGCTCAAGAAAGGAGGGATGGGTGTGTGTGAAACAGGAAATGATGCTGGTTGGGGGGTATGGTGGGAGTACAGGGGGGAACAAGACTCAGGGGGATGTGATAGACAATGGGGAAAATCAAAAAAAGGAAATAAAAGAAATGCCAGGAGCTAGGATAAAAGAACAAATGAACAGACAGAGGGAGAAGGGTGGCAGGGTCCTGCTCATTGGGGACTCAATAATAAAGGGAATAAGATGGGGGGGGCAGAGGAGCCAGCAGCAGGGCAGTTTGGGTGGAACGCCTGCTGGGTATGACGGCACTAGAGGTAAGGCACAATGTACCCTCATGGGGCAAATGGCAGGGATGGGAAAATGCACCTGGTGTTCCACCTTGGCAACAATGATCTGGAGGGCAATAGCCAATCTGAGGTGCAGACGAGATTCAGGGAGCTTGCTAGGTACTGTAGCGGTCTGGGGTTTCAATCTTTGGCTTTTTCACAGGTGTTGCCAGTGGTAAAAGCGAGTACTGCGTGGAAGCAATGGATTAAGGAGTTTAATCACTGGCTAGCGAGATGGTGCAGGCAGATGGGATATGTGTCAATGGAGGACTGGAGTTCAACAAGGGAGGACGACAGCCTGTTTGCCCTGGACAGTCTGCACCTGAACAGGGAGGGAGCAGCAGTGCTGAAAAGTAAATTAGGAGAGTTCATAGAGAGGACTTATCATTTAAACTAGATCAGGGGGTGGTGGTGGTGGTTAGGAAATGATCCTTACCAAAAGTCAGGAGAGACGGGGTGGCTACCAGCTCCCCCCCATGAATAGGGATAGTACATTAGACAAAAGCTTGGCAAAGGGAAGAGGAGAAGGGGGGAGGATTTGGAAGGGATTAGCAGCTAATGCCAGGAGCTTGGGGAACAAAATGGTGGGACTTGGAGGCCATCAAAGACAGGATGGAGGCAGTTCAGAGGAGGGCAACTAAAATGGTGCAGGGTCTGCAAGAGAAGCCATACGAGGAGAGGCTAAAGGAGCTTAATATGTATACCCTTAAGGAAAGGAGGGTGAGGGGGGACATGGCAGAAACGTTTAAGTACCTCAGTGGAATCAACAAAGTCCAAGAGGGTAGCATCTTTCAGAAAAAGAGATGTGCACGAACAAGGGGACACAATTTGAAGATAGAGGGCGGACGGCTCAGGGGCAATGCAAGGAAGTATTTTTTCACAGAAAGGGTGGTGGACGCATGGAACAGCCTTCCTGAGGAGGTTGTGGGGTCTAAAACTGTGGGAGAATTCAAGAATGCATGGGACAGACATAAAGCAATTTTTGTGGGGGTTAGGAAGAAATAGGCTGTTGGTTAAATAGGATCTGCAGCTTATCCTCTAGGTAGGGAAACGGGAAGACTAGGTGGGCCAAGCGGTCCTTATCTGCCATCAAAGTCTATGTTTCAATGTTCCTATCACGGTGGATGACTAACTGGACATAGTAGCGATAAGCAAGACTTGGTGGACAGAACAACATACCTGGGAGATGACTATCCTGGGCTACAGACTGTTTAGAAGAGACAGGGTGGGAAGGAAGGAAGGAGGGGAGTCACTTTATACATCAAGGACAACATAAGAGTAACCGAGGGGCAGGAGGAAGATGGGGAGACAGAGCTCCTGTGGGTAACACTAGACAGAAGGACTGGGGAATCTTTGCAACTGGGGGTGGTATACAGACCTCCTACACAGGGGGAGGAAGGGGATAGGCTGCTGATACAGGTAGTCATGTGGATGGCCCACAAAAGGGATCTGCTCCTAGTGGGGGACCTAAACCTCCCAGAGGTGGACTGGGACATCCCAGATGTAGTGTTGGCTAGGAGCAGGGGGATACTAGAGGCCCTGCAGGCTGTATTCTCACAACAGCTGGTTAGGGAACCTACAAGGGGAAACAACCTACTGGACGTGGTCCTGACAAATGGGGAGTATGGAGGAGGTAGAGGTGGGAGACAGACTGGGCACCAGTGATCACAGGACGGTAAGGTTCTTGGTAAGGTCAGGGAGGGAGGTCAACTGGACCAGCACAACAGTCATAGACTTCAGGAGCACAGACTTCAACAGGATGAGAAGAATAGTGAGGGAGGAAATAAAGGGAACAGAGAATATAGAGGTAGAGGGGTTATGGGATATTATTAAACGAGGGGTGCTCAAAGCTGCAGAAATGTGCATATGGAAGGTAAGGAAGAACGGAAAAAAGAGGAGATCACTTTGGTTTACAAGGGAGGTGGTGGGAGCGGTCAGAGGCAGGAGAAAGACTTTCAGAAAATATAAGAGGAAACAAAGGGAGGAGGACAGGGAGGCTCATAGGTAGATGAGGAGACTAGCAGGGCAGAAGATAAGGAAGGCCAAAGCAGGCACTGAGGAGAGAACAGCTAAGCAGGCCAAAAGGGGAGACAAAACTTTTTTTTAGATATGGGAGGGAAAGAAAGAAGGAAAGACATGGGATTGCAGTGCTGAGGGGGGGGAGGGATACCACTGGAAGGGGACTGGGAAAAAGCAGAGGAACTTAATAAGTACTTTTCCTCGGTATTTACGCAGGAGGAAGATGGCAGGGGACCTAGACTCAGGAGAAGGGGGAAATAAGGACAAAAGGGTGGACCCGAGCCCGTTCAGCATATAAAGAGTTAGGGAGGAACTAGGCAGGTTGCAGATGGACAAGGTAATTGGGCTGGACGGTTTGCACCCAAGGATGACCCGGGAACTGAGGGAGGAGCTGGCTGCCCCATCGATGAGGCTATTCAACATGTCTCTGGACTTGGGGAGGGTGCCGGGGGACTGGAAGAGTGCAGATGTGGTGCCATTGCACAAGGAGGGGTAGCAGGGAGGTGACGGAGAGCTACTGCCCGGTCAACCTCACCTCAGTGGTGGGAAAGGTCATGGAGGCACTAATAAAGGAGAGGGTGGTGAACTACTTGGAGGATAGTGGATTGTAGGATCACAGGCAGCATGGCTTCACAAAAGGGAAGTCATGCCAGGTGAACTTGATTAAGTTCTTCGATTGGGTGGCGCTGGCGGTTGATCAGGGAAGGGCAGTGGACATAGCCTATCTGGACTTCAGCAAGGCCTTCAACACCATCCCCCACAGAAGGTTGGTAAGTAAGCTGGAAAGTATAGGGGTGGGTGAGAAAATAACTAGGTGGGTGGAGAACTGGTTGGCGGGCAGAAGCCAGAGAGTGGTGGTAAATGGGGTGTGCTCCAGGATGGGGGGTGATGAGTGGGGTGCCCCAGGGGTCAGTACTGGGACCCCTCCTTTTTAACGGAGGAGGGTGTGCCTATTTGCAGATGATACAAAAATCTGCAATAGGTGGACACCCCGGCGGAGGGGGGGATATTAGGCAGGACCTGAAGATTCTTGAGGGATGGTCAGAGACTTGGCAACTGAAATTCAGTGCCAAAAAGGGCACTGTGATTCACTTGGGATGTAGAAACCTGCAAGCAGGATACACCCTAGATGGGAGGTCATTAAAGTAATGGAGCAGGAGAGGGATCTGGGGATTATAGTATCAAGCAACCTTAAGGGAGGTAACCAATGTAGCAGGGCGGTGGGAAGGCCAATAGAATGTTGGCATGCATCAGCAGGGGCATTTCTAGCAGGAGGTAGGAGGTACTAATGCCCCTCTACAAAGCCATGGTGAGACCGCACCTGGAGTACTTAGTCCAGTTCTGGAGATCACACCTGTGAAAGGACATAGACGGGATAGAGAGAGTTCAGAGGACAACCAGGATGGTGCAGGTTATGCAAGGCACGGCATATGAGCAGAGGTGTAAGGAACTGGATCTGTACACGTTGGGAGACTAGAAGGGAGAGAGGGGACATGACTGAAACTGTTAAGTATGTGAAGGGGATCAATAAAGTGAAGGAGGGTTGTTTGCTTAAAAGGAAGGAGGGGGCTATAACTAGAGGGCATAGCCTAAGACTGCAGGGAGGAAGATACAGAGGAAATGTGAAAGGGTGATTCTTCACGGAGAGGGTGGTGGAGGCCTGGAACAGACTACCAGAGGAGGTGGTGGGGGCTGAAACTGTGGAGGGATTCAAGAGGGCATGGGACAGACATATGGGGCTGAATAGCGGGAGGAGGGTGGCCAGTAGGAGGAGGGATGATTAAGGGGGGCAAGGGGCAGACTAGATGGGCTGATAGGGCCCTTTTCTGCCGTCAAGATTCTATGAAGTCTATAATGCTCATCTCAAGCTATCAACACAAGGCAAGAAACCCTCTACTCACCATTACTAACAACAAGGCAGTCCCACTGGAGCAGATAGACTGCTTTAAATACCTAGGGATCATAACAGAGGACACCCTGTCTTTCTTGACGCACACTGAACAGGTAGTAAAAGCAGTCAGTATCAGACTTGGGGTTTTATTTAGACACCGGCAATACCTTACGCCCACAGCCCTTTGTCTCTCCATCATCAGCTCTGTCCTAGCAATAATTGACTACAGTCTTGTAATGTATAGTGCTGCCTCAGAAACTGCCCTAAAACAGGTGGCTACAGTACTTAATAAAGCGTGTAGACTACTCCTTGGGGCAGCTAAACTTACCCACACGTGCACCTTGTATGAACAAACTAACTGGCTCCCACACAGAGACAGGGTCAAATTACAAATTTGCCTACTAGTTAAAAAAGCCCAACTAGGCCTTGCACCTCCCTGCATCCAAAACATCATCCTACCGGCTCACCTGCAGCATGACACAAGGGGTACAGTTAGAGGTACCCTATGCATCCCCTTCATGAGGACATCCCTCGGCCAGCACTCCTTCACCTACAGGGCTCCCCTCTGGCTAATCAAGCTCCCACTCGGAGTAAACAATACAAAGAGTTTCTCTACCTTTAACCATGAGCTGAAGCAATCCCTAATCAACACTAGAACCTGTGAATGCAGGCATGCATAAGGCACTTACACCCCTCAGTAAGGCACTCGCCATCCACATAAGTACTCCACTGTGGGAAATCAGACTCCTTAACTTCACCTGTTAGTATTTAAATCAACACCAGAGTTGGACCTTGTTTCTCCCAGCCCCTCTCTCTGCATACCTGAGCTCCATTAATTCAATCCCATCCCTGTGACTCTCAACCTGCTCCTACCTCCTCATGTCCTCTCCCTCTCACTACTGTCTCGCCTCCCAATCTTGCCCTTACCTCATACTCACCTCCACTTTACTTCACCTATCACTTGTTGCTTTCCTAGCTCCAATTTTTCCAGCTCATCTCTGGGACTGTGCCTGTTGATCCCCTGCTCCCGCACCACTCTCCTTCCTCCTTTTACCTGCAACTATTTTGAAGAATTTAGGACTTGAAACTTGTGACAGTGCCTGTTCCCAAGACAGCTGGTTATACCTCTCAAACTTGTTAATTGCAACCACTTGTAACCACCTACAAAGCTACTGTTTTGTCCTGCTAGTATTCCTATGTTAGATACCTGTATATCTGTCTATATGAATTGTATCATTGTAACTGTTGTATTGTCTCTTGATGTGGAACCTTTGTAAAAGAGATCATAGCTCAAAGATTAATTCCAAATTGTTAAATAAGTAAATAAATAAACAGCACCTATCCATCAACTGTAATAAGAAATTTTTTGCCCAGAAAGTAATAATTTATCAAGCCAATTCTTAAAGGTGGATTTGGTCTCGCTGATAACTTCTTCCAAGGGAAGCGAGTTCCAAGATCTGACAATTCTCTGGGAGTAAAAGTACCTTCACCTTACAGAATTAAACTTGGAACATGCAAGTTGCAAGGGGTGTCCTCTGGTTGGTTTCTTTCTTTATTTATTGAAATGTTTCACCAGGAAGGCACACTGAGCAACAAGTCGCTCATCTCCCAGTGAGACCTGGGGAAGGGCACAATACAAATGCATAGGTGCCGGAAGTGGGGGCGAAAGGTGTGGTAGTCACTCCACTTTTTATTTCTGTATGGCAAAAACTAGTATAGAAAAAGTGCCCTTTGTACCCTCATAAGTGCCCTTTTGATTCTCAGCCCCCTCAGCTTTTACCATCTTCCTGTACCCTTGTAGGAATGAGACATTAAACAATCAAGTTACAAGATCAACATTACCTCACTGAGGCCTCATGAGCTTCTTGAGAATTAACAGTGCAACCTGGAGCTTTCTGAGCAAAATCAAGTCATAATCAGCATGCCACAAACAAATGTGAATAACTCATGAACCGTAAGTGCTACACACAAAGTATGAGTGGCAAAGTTGTTCAGCACAAACTTACCTTTCCAATGGTACTATGCAATTAATCATAAGTAGTTCCTATTTTTTTATATATTGGTTGAAATAGCAACAAATGTTTTATTTTTCAATAAAAAAGGCAATGGAAACAATTTTTTGTGGGAAAATATTTAACATATCAACACCAAATTAAGCATCCATTCATTAGCTGGAGGTACAAAACTAATTTTGTACTAAAAAGCAGTTTTTCTAATGTGATGCATGTATTTCTTTTCTGTTTTATTAAGGTGGCTAACTGAAGCTTGAGAGACAAATGTCAGCCATTAACACCATATCATACAAAAATGCAAATATCTTACAAAGTATACATAACAGACATAAAGTCAGTGGCAAAGTTGTAAAGCAGAACATTACCTTTCCAATGGTGCTATGCAGTCAATTCTACTCACTTTAGTTTGTGAAATATTTAAGTTTTAAGCAGTGACGTCCTCAGGCATCAAAAGTCCTCAGTGCCACAAAGTGCAGGACGTCTGGAGGCATTAAAGACCTCAGGAGTATCTTTTCTGCTGCAGCCTACAGGTGTCTTGGGGTCTCAATTGCAATTGTAAGGCAGGTGTTACAGTGTTACAAGAGTGATGCGCATAACATGTAGAAAGAGCGGACAATAATAAGTGGTGTGTTAATATGTAAACAAGTGCTTACGTGAAAGAAAAGGGAGAAGGGGAGGGATGAGTGAGGTGGGTGAGGGGGAAGAGTCGTATCCCTGGAGACCCCTTTAGGATGCGAGGAACCCTGCAAGGGGACTAGGGGGACTAGAGAGAAGGGGATAAGGCAGTGTCCCAGAGAGACCCCTTTAAGATGGTTAGGGAATAGAGTAGATGAGAGATACAAGCCCCTTGGGGGGTAGCAGAAGGACCCATGGAGCGCATTTGGTGTCCTCTACATTCTGTGAGAGATCAAGAGAGACCAGTAAACAGGAGCAATTAGTGGGAAGGAGAGGAGGGTTAGAGATTTGGGGGTGGGCGTGCACAGGGTAAAATGAAGGTGAGGGTAGGGGGGTAGGGTTTGTCCAGGGCTTAGAGGAGGGAATTAGGGAGGGACATGGCAGGAGCAGCTAAGTGCAAGATAATTATTGAGGGCAGAGCTGATGGAGTAGGCAGAGAATGAGTGTCGGATTTGAGGGGGGAGGGAATTCCAAATTTTTGGGAGATGGTGAGAGTAACTGGATTGGCCGATTTGGGTGGATCTGCAGGGGACAACGAGGGTACGGGAGTCGGTTGATCTAAGGGAGTGGGAGGGTAGGGGGACGGTGTTATAAATGAGGAGGTGAAAAGACACAAAAGGGAGGTCTCTGACCCAGGCTTCTCCTGGAAATCTGATTTCATCAAATATCTAGGGCTTTCCCTTAGAAGAAGTCCAGCTCGCCTTCAACAACTTAATCTTGATTCTTTGGTCCATACGGTCAGTCAAGATCTAAATCGTTGGTCCCTGCTCCCTCTTTCCCTATGGGGCAGGATTAATTTAATAAAAATGAATGTTTTCCCCCGTCTTTTTTATCCTCCTAACCTTCTCAATATTTGGCTTCCCATAAGCTAGTTTAAAAAAATACAGAGTATTATTACTGATTTCATCTGGGCCAAGAAAAAATCAAGAATGGCATTTTACAAGCTAGCAGCTCCCAAATTGAAAGGAGGCTTAAGGCTACCACATGTTAGGCTATACTATCTAGCCAGCCATGCAAATAAATATCTTAGGTGGCTAGCCACAGAAGACCCCCAACTGGACTCCATTCATACTCCTCTCTGGCTTAGAATAGAACAGGCTTGCATTAAAAAATCATGGTCTTTCTCCATCAGCTATCTATTCCTTCCTTCCTTCCTTCCTCCCTTCCTTCCTTCCTTCTTTCTTTCTTTCTTTCTTCTGTTTTTGGTAACCAGGTAAGTGCACTGATCCAGTGGACCATTTTCAGTCACGACCCAGGCCACAAAGGTGGCAGTACAGGGAAATACATGGCTGGATAATACAACTTCACATTGGAAAGTACAGTGGTTACATTACTGCTCTTATCTCCCACAAGGTGTTTATTTTTGTTAATACTGTATAATCTATGCCTTACCATGTTTTGTATGCTGTGTTGAATCTGTATCCTCACATGAACTGTAACATGTCTAATTTGTACAATGTCATTGTATGTTCCTAAATCTGTTATTCCTGTACTCTCCTGGGTCGTACCTGAAAAGAGGCAATTGTCTTGTCTAGTGTACCTACCTGGTTAACAAAAGCTAAATAAATAAATAAACAACATTAGGACAGCTAGAAACAGTCATCATTTACATAACAGTTTACAGGCATTGAGAGAACATAACATTTGACAAAGCATACGGTTGAGATACAGAGGAGAACTGGTTAAGCATATGCATAGAGTATCTAGATATTTTCATTTATTTATTTATTTATTTTTTGTTGACCGGGTAAGTGCACTAGACAAATCCTGCCTATTTTCAGGCACGACCCAGGGGAAGGGGATACAGATGAATGCCAACTGACCTTGAACCAGATTAAGCTGTTGGTGGTATTTTTAGTGAATGAGGGAAATTTGGCCAGGACACCGGGAAAATTCCCCTACTCTTTTTGATAAGTGCCATGGGATCTTTAACATCAACCTGAACTACCACCAATCCAAGCAGATGGGACCTCGGTTTAACATCTCATCCGAAAGATGGCACCTCAGAAGTGCAGCACCCTTCTCATGCTGCACTACAGTGTCAGTACTGGGATATTAACCCAAGTGGCAAATGTGGGAATTGAACCCACAGCCCTCTGATCTCCTGGCCTCAGAGGCGAGTGTGCTACCTATTGAGCCACTGACACTGATTTATGCCATATCTGACTGAGAAGTGGGAGCATACGAGGTAGGCAGTGTGAGTCATTGAGCGAATCATGTTTGTTCATAGTGCTCCAGAGAGTAGGTGGCAGTGCCAACAGATTACAGTAATTTATGGTGACTCAAGGGGCTTTGCTCTGTCCATCGAGGATTTGCAGGTGGACTCCATCAGTAGCCATGTTTTAAGGTTGGCTTTGAATGACGCATGGGATGGGGATGTACAAATGGAGATGGGAAGACTGTTCCAGAGGGAGGGGGCCATTACAGAGAAAGCCTTGCTGCCCATCATCGTAGAGACACGAGGAACTTCTAGGGTTGGAAGAGAAGAGGCCCTGAGTGGTCTAGTGGCTGCTTTAGTTATGAGAAGGGAGTATAAGGGGATAACAGGTTACTTCGGAGGGCGCTGTCCACCAGGCAGCCAGCAGCATAGTTCAGATGTCCTTGAGTGAGAGCCATCCTAGGGACTGATAGAGGTTGCAGTGATGGGTTAACGAGGGGGTGTTGAGGACAAAGTGACAGATAGCATTATATGCCATATATAGGTGGGGGTTTTGCTTTGTGGTTATTTGGAAGTGGATGTGGGAGCAGTAGACCAGGAGAGGCAGAAGGTTGCCTTGCGTTATGGCAAGGCGAGCTTCAGGTGAAAGCAAGTGAATGGCACGATAGGCCAAACCTAGTTTCTGATTAATCTTTTTAATGATCAGGGCTGTATGATCAATAAATGTGAGAGAGGAGTCAAGGGTAACACCAAGGTATAAGAAGCAGGTGACCTGCTCGAGTGGGGGGCCAGCAGGAGTAGATACGGTCAGGGCGGTGTTAGATCTAGCGTTCTTGTTTAAGAAGGGCTTGGATCCGAAAAGCATGGCCTTTGTCTTTTTCTCATTTACTAGGAGTTTTCTGGATGTGAACCAGCTTTCAGCCACCCCGTAGTTGTCTGTGAGGGTACAGGAGATGGATTCCAAGGACTTGTCACTGTGGTACAGGACTAGGTCATCTGCGTAGAGAATCGCATTGCAGTTTAGCCTCTCAGCAGGTAGTGCATTGATAAACACAGATAAGAGAAGGGGGGCAAGAATTGATCCCTGGGGTACACCAGTGCTTGTGGGAAGGGGGACTGAGGCAGCTTTGCCTATGAGCATGGATTGTGATCTGTTCGTGAGGTAGCTATGGAACCAGGCTGTGGGTCCAGGGCACAGCCAAATTGTCGAAGCATGGAGAGAAGAAGGTTGTTTACTTTTCAGCACTGCTGCTCCCTCCCTGTTCAGGTGCAGACTGTCCAGGGCAAACAGGCTGTCGTCCTCCCACGTTGAACTCCAGTCCTCCATTAACACATATTCCATCTGCCTGCACTATCCCGCTAGCCAGTGATTAAACTCCTTAATCCGCTACTTCCACACGGTACTCGCTTTTGGCACTGGCAACACCCGTCAAAAAGTCGAAAGCTTTTGACAAATCGACGAAGACCACAACTGTAGCCTTACCCATGTCCATGTTCTTGAGGATGTGGTTAGAGAAGACTGCCAGGGCAGAGGAGGTGCTGTGATGCTTATGGAAGCCATGCTGGAGGGGACATAGGAGGGTGAACTTATTTAGGTGTTCAGATAACTGGATATGGACAACCTTCTCTAACAGTTTGCTAAGACGAGAAAGCAGGGAAATGGGTTTGTAGTTTTCTGGGGCTAGGGGATCTCCTGCTTTGAAGATGGGTATCACATTCATGTGTTTCCAGGTGTCTGGCACAGTTGATGTGGACAGAGCGAGGTTAAAGATGTGTGTTAGTGGTCTTACCAGGGTTGGGGATATGATCCTCAGAAAGACGGGGTAGAGTCCATCACTACCAGGACTGCCCCTATGGGTAGGGTTTCCAGGAGTCTTACAGTAATAGTGAAACTAATGGCTCTGAAATAGAAAGGGGGGTGGAGGCACAATGGTCTTGAGAAGTGAGGGGGCTACCGATTCTGCTTTGGTTGGAGGGCGAGTGAGGGGGAAGCTTGCTAAGATACGGAGTAAGGTTGGTGAACATGATGTTAAAAAGGTCTGCGATGCCTGCAGAGTCATTTATTAAGCCTGCTGTAGATGTAAGTTGTGTTATTTGCTTGTTGGTCTTGGGGTTTAGTATAGACCCAATTGTTGCCCAGAATTTATAAGGATTTCCCAGTGTGTTTTGTTAAAGATCATTAAAATATTTTCTTTTGAGTGACTTTGTCATTTGTTTGCATGCATTCCGTAGTTGTCTATAGGCATTCCATAGATGGGGGGATAGGGATGCTTTAAAAGCTTTCCAACTAGATTCCCTGACCTTCATTTGCAGCAGCAATTCTTTGGTTATCCAGCATGTGCAGCCGCCTCTAACCCTCCTGGTTTTTATGGGAAAATAGTAGTCCTGTAGTTTCTGGAGGGTGTTGGTGAATAGATTGACAGCAGAAGAGACATTTTCTGTCACATATAGGGAGGACCAGTTTAAGGACAGTGCATGTCCGGTAGCGAGGTCATGGTTTGAGGTGATGAAATTTCTGAAGGACAGTATTTTTGGTGGGGGGCGGGCCGACTTGTTGTTCACGATAATGTGGGTGGGGTGTGGTCACTAATTGCATCGGTCATGGTCCCCGCTTGGAGGATTAGATGAGGCGGTTTGTTAAAATCCGTCAGGGATTGATAGTTTGAAGTACGATGGTTGTACCTAGTTGCAGTAGAGATTACTTGATCAAAGTTATGGGACTTTAGTAGAGTTGTGTAGTCTGTGATAGGGTTTGCAGCCCAGTTTAGGTTGAAATCCCCGAGCAGGAATGTATCCCTGGATGAGGTGGAGCTTGTCAGGCTGGAGAGAAAACTAGACAAGCCCTGGCTAGAGGCTGGAGGGGGGTTGTAGCAGCAGACAACATAGAGTCTTTTTGCTGCATTAATAGTCAGCTCTGTGATAACCCATTCACTTATGGAGTTGGTCTTTGAGCAGGCAACAATGGTAGCTGATATGTGGTCCTGTACATACAGTGCAACACCTCCCCCTGTCTTCCTTCCCGGCCTGTCCAGTCGGAGGAAGGAGTAGCCTTGGAGCTGGTACAATGCTGAGTTGTGGTATGGTTTTAGCCAGGTCTCGGATATACCCAGTATGTGGGGCTTGTAGAGGGTCACCCAGGCCTCTAACTCTAACTCTAAGCAATAAAAACAACTCTGCCAAATTTTGGAACATCCTCAAAGAAGTTGAAGGTCAGTCCACTGCAACACCCCTTCCAAACAAAATTGTGTCTGATGGTACCACCTATACAGACAAAGCTGATATACTAGAAAAACTTAATGATCACTTTGCCACTGCAGGGCTTGCCTTCGACACCTCACCTATCAGCAAACTTAGCCCGGCAAGAGACTACACTGTTGACTTCACTGATAATCACAACCATAACCAATCGCATCCCACCCCTTCAGCTTCCTCAAAATTACGTTCAAGCAAGTGGAGGACCTCCTCCTTTCTCTTGATACAAAACAGAGTGCGGGTGCAGATAATATTGAACCTTACTTCCTAAAACTTGGCCATACCTATCTGACCATCCCCATTACACACTTATTCAACACCTCTCTGATTCAAGGTGAGCTACCTGTCTTGTGGAAAACTGCCCACATCCTACCATTATTCAAGACTGGGGATCTGAGTGATCTGAACAATTACCGGCCTATTTCTATATTATCCGTCTTCTCTAAATTACTTGAAAAAATTGTCAACATCCAACTTAGAGAACATTTGGATTCACAAAAGTTGCTAAACCCGGCTCAGTCCGACTTCAGAGCCAAATACAGTACAATATCGGCTCTTGCCAAAGTAACTACAGACTGGCAAATGGCCTTGGACTCTAAGAAGCATGTATTTGCCCTCTTCCTTGATCTAAGTAAGGCCTTCGATACTGTGGCTCATACCATCATGCTTACTGCTCTGAGTAACATCGGACTTGATGGTTCTGCCATTAAATGGTTCACCAGCTACCTAACCAATAGGTTACAACACGTCAAAGCCATAGGAGATCTGTCCCCACAAAAAATCCTTGTTACGAGGGGTCCCACAAGGCTCCATCCTGGGCCCTATCCTCTTTGCAATATACATCAATAATCTGGACTCGCAGCTGGGCACAGCAAATGTGCACTTATTCGCAGATGATACTGTACTCTATACCACAAATTCATCTTGGATCTGGTCCATGAGTACTTACAGAAAGACTTCGTCACCGTCCAATACAACCTTCTCACTTCATAAGCTCCTCCTCAACACCAAAAAGACTAAAGCAATGATTCTCTCACCAAAGTCTACTTACGGATGTCCACATATCACACAGATCCGAACACTCTTAGATGAACCCCTTGAAGTAGTTGATACCTTTAAATACCTAGGGTTTTGGCTGGATAACAAGCTCAACTTTCTGTGCCACTTAAATGAAACCTTGAAGAAACTAAGACAGCGATTAGGTTTATTCTATCGCATTAAACACCTACTCACGTTAGAAGCCAGAATGAGACTAGTACAAACTACATTCCTACCTATACTGACTACGCCATTTCCTTTACAGTCATTGCCCATCAACGATGCTAAACAAACTGACACTTTTACCACCGGCTTTAAGATTTATCTTAAATCTACCCGTAGTACACATCACTGTCGTCTATACCAGGTTCGGGATGGACCTCCACTCAACTAGAAGAAAAGGAATGCTCTCCTCTGTTTTTAGAGCATTATCTGATAACCTCCCTGCATACATCTCGAACCTCTTCAAATGGGCTAAAGGTTCCTTATGGCCTGAGACGCTTCTCCTTAATCTGCTTCCAGATTCCTAGAGTGAAAACTACCCTTGGCTCAGCAGCAATCAACTTCTCACTTCCATCACTTTGGAACACTATGCAAGACTCATTAAAATTATCCTCACTTCCAAGCATTTTCACATTCAAAGCTCTATTAAAGGATTATCTGAAGGAATCATGCAACTGTTTCAGATGCCGATGACCCCTAAGCCTCGTGTGCCACTCTCAAATCCTACGCCTAAGTATCTCATCCACCCCACATTCCTAACAACAGAAACCTAGGACCTACAAACCTAGTTCCCTTAATCCAAGATGACCCTGCCTATTCTCTACCTTTTACCTATTCTGGCCTCCCTTTGGCTGCTCACTCTTTCACCCCAATGTCTACCCTATTCTTATCAATTTTTATTTTTATCATTTAGGTATGAGCTCTTACTCAGCGGAGACTATATGGGATTGTTGTCTCTTCTCATTTCAGTAAAGCTTATCATTATGTACCTTTGCATGTTAATTATGCTGACCGGCATGTATAGGCCCATATTGACCGGCACCTTCACAATGTTTTTTCTTTTTTTTTTTTTTGCACCGTTGTCCACCGGAATTGTAATCTTATGAAGTGTACTGTATTGTATTTATGCCCAGGACCACCTTGAAAATGAGCTTGCTCAATGGTGTTTATGCCTGGTTAAATAAAGTGATTGATTGAATGATTGATAACTCTGCGAATTTGGAAGGGAGGCTATGGATATTTAGATGTGCAATCTTTATTTCATGGCCTCCCACCCAGGCAGCATCCATGTTGTTTATGTGTATGTTTATTGGGCTTGGGTTTGTTTCAGTGTCACCTGCTAGGAGGGCTAGAAGCAGGAGGGACAAGAGTGGACAGGTGGGATGCTGCCAGAGGTGCTTGTGAAGTGTAATGGAGTACAGCAGATGCCCAAGCTGCCTTTGTTCCATCTGTGATAAGGATGCCAGCAGTATAGAGGATAGGGTTGTGTCTTTATTTGATGATACATAGGGCATGTTTGTAGGGCATGATGGCAGGTAAGTAGGGGTGCAGTGGTAGAGGAATCTTTGTTCCTTTGCTAGGATGTTAGCAGCGAAGTCCATAGCCAACAACAATCCAAACAAGGTGGATGAAGCCAGCAGGAAGAGACTTACATTCCCTCGGGGCCGGGATGTGATCATATTTTTAGGCTGGGATACCAGTGAGGTGAGAAACTGAGGTGCTATAGTGCAAGGAAAAATTAATAGAGGAGTACGGCTTTAAGGCTATGTTATACACAAAACTTAGCTCCCTTACTACTACCTTGTGGGGTTCCTTGATAGGACTCTCCATAAAGGTTCACTTGCAACTATGCGCCTTATTAAAATATGATAACATCACAGATCCACTTCAAGTCTTAATAGGTAACCCCAAGTTTCAAATTGAAACTTCTTATGGATGGCTGGCTTCCAATGATTAGGGAGGGCCAAGTCGATCACTTGATTGGAAATGAGGGAACTTGGCTTTCCTCATTGGAAATTATGAATAAATTTCATATTCCTTAACACAATATTTTTAAAGCTTACCAGCTCTGCCACCTTGTGTTAAAAGTTTTGGGTCCTTCCCCTCCTTTGGCTGCAAGAATAGGGCTACAGAGGGAACTAGGACCACTTGCAGGCCTGCCTCGGGCAGTCTCAAAAATTTACAATACGATATACAGCTGGTGTTTTCCTACCATCTTGGGCCCAGTTGCATACTGGTCGGAGCTCTTTCCAGCTAGGGAGCTCGATTGGGATCAGCTATGGATGAATTGCCACAAATTTCTACTTCAAGATATTTTGAATTGCTTATGCAATTCAAAATATTACACAATATCTACTACTCTCCCCAAAAACTAGCCACGCTGGGTATTATTGCTTCTTCAACATGTGTTCGCTGTCATCAGGCTGTAGGAGACCTGTTGCACATTTTCTGGACCTGTCCCAAAGTAGCCCCGACCTGGTCAATTATTAAACATAGGGTTAACCCACTTTTGGGCCTGTCAGATTTATTTACTGCAGAAATATGACTCCTTGGAGATTTCTTGGCTATTGAGGTCTGTAACAGGAAATATCATATGGCTCTAATTGCTTTATCACCTAAGAAAGTAGTCCTTCGGCACTGGAAAGACAGTATAGAAATTACGTTTATAGAATGGCTACAAGAGTTTATGGCTAATCTTAGGACTGAAAGGACTATCTATTGCCAATCTTCAGGGCAAATCCAAGAAATTTAATAGAATATGGGGCCCCATATTATCATTGTATTCCCTTCAAGATACTGGGAATCACCCAGTTTAGTTAACATCTCTCATGTTAAGACCTTGGAAATAGATCTGTGCTGGGTTAGTGGGAGGGGGGTTGGGGGAGGGAAAGAAAGGGACCATTATGTTCACATGTTTTGTTCTCACATGCTGTGTATAATCTATTATGGCTCTATTCTCTGTATTGTAAAATGTGAATAAAGTTTGAATTGAAAAAAAAATAAAAATAAATGAGGTGAGATAGGAAGGGTGCTCACCCAACCAGTGTTTGTGGGTGAATTTAGCACAGTGGGAGAGTCGCCTATTTGTAAGAGAGGGGAAGGATAGGGCATGATGTGATGGGTGTGGGGTGGGCATCAGGGCAAAGCGGCAGAAGGAATTGAAGAGGGTGTCCAGTCTGGTCAGGGTGGACTTAGCAGCAGCACCATAGACTACGTCACAGTAGTTGAAAATGGACAGTATCATCTTCTAAGCAAATTCACGCTTAGCCGTAGGAGGGAGGCAACTACGGTTCCTGAACAGGGCACCAAGCTTGGGGTGCAGTTTGTTCTGGATGGCATCAATATGTCCAGAGAAGTTTAGGTCTTGGTCCAACCAAACACCTAAGTACCTGAAGGAGGATGTGTCCTCAAGTAAAGTCCCCTCAAGGGAGTGAAAAGTGGGTAGGGAAGGAAGCCTACAGAGTCTCTGCCTTGTGCCAAAGGTCATGGAGACAGTCTTCTTGGAATTGAGGAAAAGTTTATGGTTAGCAAACCAGAGGTGAATCTTGTCAAACCTTGTTGTTTCTACCACTATCTATTTAAAATCATGTCCCATTTCAGACATTAAGCATTGATTTTTTAAAACATCCCATGTAAACAAAAGGTCACCTCGCAGCCTTCTAATTTCCTGTGACATCTGTCGAAGCTCGTCTAACCTACCAGAGTAAACTTATTTCACCTATGCCCTTCACTTGTTTTGTGATATATTTTTTTTTTATTTTCTCCATATGGGCACTCTCCCCCTTCTGATATGGGCACCAAAGTTGTTAAGCGAAATCCAGGTGTGGGCGAATACTGTATATGTCCTATAACAACACAGATTGATCTCTAGACTTTGTTATGCCTTATAGCCCACTATATTTTATTAGTTTTGTTAATATTGTCTGTAATTTGATTATTGAAAGTAAAATTGTCAGAAATAGTAACTCTGAGATCTCCTTCATATTGTGATTTATGTGATTTATGTAACAATTTCCCGCAAAGAAAATATTTGTGTCTAGGGTTGTGCATGCCAGAATGCATTACACTGCACTTGTTAATACTGAATAATACTGAAGTGCATCTCCCATTTCTCCACCCTTTAACTGCCGACATTTCACCCTGCTCAACTCCAGTGCTGCAAATGGAGCTAATGGGGCAAAAAACAGAGGAGGCAGACAGTCAATTACATACGGTGGAGGAGGTTACAGAACAGATGCGCAACGTTTGAGCAACTTGAAGATAAAACAGAGAACATGGAAAGTCAAGAGAGGAGAAATAATCTTAGAATTCATTGTCCCCCTGAAGGGGAAGGATCTTCCAGCATGTTATCGTTCCTCTTCTCTGTGCTGAGGGGAGTGCTATATTTAGAATTGCACTATGCTATAGAGCTCAAGTGAGCCCAATGTGGCCTTAACCACAAACCCTCAGACCCCACTGCCTGTCTATGCTCTATTGTACAATGCTTTTTAGGATATGATATCATATCATGTCATGCTTAATTTATAAGTGCAATTCCAGAATGATCAATGTGCTGCATATCAAATATGAAATCCATAAAAACATCAATAAAATTTAAAACCAACATTTTAAAACATAGTCATAAATAACAATAGCGATACACTAAATGTTGCTTGAATCAGTGAATGCCAGGCAAAACAGATGGGTATTTAAGGCAACTTTGAAACTCTAGATGGTCAGGCACTCCCTTATCCGACAAGGTAGAGAATTCCACAGGATAAGAGCCACAAAAGCAAAAGAACAGGCCCCGGAGGTCTTTAATTGAACCCCAGGAACATCTAGCAATCCCTCACTGGATGAATGGAGTGAGCGGAGGGGGTGAGAGGGACAAAGAAGATCTTGCAAGTAGCATGGCCCCTGACCGTGTAGGGCTTTATAGGTCAGTAAGCCGACCTTGAAGGTGATCTGCCAATGAACAGGCAGCCAGTGTAGATCGTGAAGCACAGGAGTGACATAGCAAGATCTTGATAAACCAGTCAACAACCTGGCAGCTGCATTCTGCACTAACTGCAATTGGCAGATATCAATCCCCTGTAGCCCTGGGTATAGGGCATTGCAGTAATCAAGGTATGAGGTCACAAAGGCATGGACCAACGAAGGGAGATCGCCAGGCTGGACCAAGCGCTTAATCCGGGCAATGTTATTCAGATGGTAAAAAGAGGTCTTAATGACAGCAGACACCTGAGATTTTAATGCAAGGCCGCTATTGAGCACAACACCCAGATTTTGCACCCAGTCTGAGGTAAGCAGCTGATTCCCCCCCGAGCCAAAGCCCAGATGGTTGACCAGCCAACAGCCCCATGCCTTGGTGACCTTGGTGACCTGGATCCACCACTAACACCTCAGTCTTGCCAGAGTTCAACTTCAGCCAATTGGCACTCATCCAACCCTGGATCTCAGAGAGGCAGCTGTTAAAAAACAAGACCGCCCCACTCTGCTCAGGCACAAAGGACATGTAGAACTGAGTATCATCTGAATAGCAGTGAAAACTCAGCCCACACCACCTTATAATGTCTCCTAATGGCAGTATATACACTGCAAACAACATGGGGACAGTACAGAGCCCTGTGGAACCCCAAAAGACAAGGGGAGAGGGGTAGAGGAATAAATCCCTGTCACCACTCTCAGAGTTCTGCCAGTGAGGAACGATTGAAACCACCTGAGAACTGCATCTGATAGTCCACAGAGAATCCGCAGGTGCTCCAACAAAACCCCATGGCCCACAGTGTCAAACACTGCCAGAGAGATCAAGGAGGAAACAAGATGGAATGGCTCCCCTGATACCTTGCTATCAGGAGATCATTAAGAATCTGAACGAGGACAGTCTCGGTACTGTGCCTCTTCCTAAACCCAGGTTGGAGAGGATCATAGACATCGTGGTATGTTAAATGGTCAATCCAGCAGCACTGCAATCACCTTCTCAATAACCTTGCTCATAAAGGGCAGGTTAGAGACAGGTCTATAATTTGCTGGACAGTCTGGGTCAAGAGAAGATTTCTTCAGGAGAGGTATTACTACTGCCTCCTTCAGGGGATCCAGAAATACCCCATCTCCAATAAACACCAGACTATCTTAGCAAGGACCAGGCCCATGACTTCAATGCATCCCACTAGGAGGCGCGTTGGGTCCAGATCCAAATTACAGTTGGTTGGACACATTCTCTGGATGACCCGCACAATGTCTACAATCTCCAACCAGCCAAAATTGGACCTGACAGACATGGTGCTTGTAACCTCTTGCTGATCTCTGCAATATCCATTTGAGGGCACTGAATGGATCTCTGGCCTGATGGCGACAATCTTATCGGTGAAGAACCAAGCAAACTCATCACAGTTATCCTGTGAAAATACTCCCAATAACTGCAGACAGGTTGGATTGCACAACCTGTTGACAGTTTGGAAGAGCTGAGCTGGTCGATTCCTCACTGCAGCAATCTCCTTGGACAGGAATTCTGCCTTCTTACAGTAGATTGCCAATTACTAGTCTTTCTAATGGGCTACCAATCTAATTTATTATGCACAAGGCCTGATTTCCACCAGTGCCACTCCAACCTTTGACCCTCTCACCTCAACTCCTTCAAAATCCCATCAAACTAGGGGACTTTGGGCAAAGAGTGAGGGGGCCAACACGGACAGGAGCTAGGGAGTCGAGGGCCTCTGTCACTGTCTTATTATAGGCTAGTACCAGTTCTCCCAGCTTCCTGCATACACTCGGCACATCTGATAAGTCCAACACCGCCATAAGACCATCTGGATTCAGGCTTCTTAAAGGGCAGTACCGGACCATCTCCATAGGTCTATTGGGGGGTGCCTCGAATCTGAACCTTGTAGTATGATGGTCCGACCAACTGACTGGTTCCATCACTAGATTGGTGATCTCCATCCCCAGCAGGAAAACCAGGTCCACTGAATGACCGTGACTGTGAGTAGCAGAGGTAATTACCTGTGTCAGGGCCAACAAACCCATCAGTTGGAGGAAGTCCTGTACAAACTGCGAGAGTTGATCGTTGACCCAGGCATTGAAATCCCCCAGAATTAACCATCTGGGGGATTCCAACACCAGATCGATGATGAAGTCAGCGACTTCCTGTAGGAACTCTGGGGTGTCTACAAGGCCCAGATCTGACTTAAAACAAATGGCAACTTCCTGCCCAACGATCCTCTATCAGGTGGTATATCACCAAGTACCCGAATGGAATTGCTGATTCCAAAATAAGGCCAGCATTCTCATCTAGTCAGACCTCGGTGATGCAAGCCAGGTCAGTTGTATCAACAAGATCAGCAATTATAGCTGTCTTGTTTTTTATGGACCTGGCACTGCACAACATCGCCTGAGTAGGATAGTTGGAAAAGGTAGAACGAGCGCCTTGCCCACTTAATGTGGAGCCCTTGGGTATGGGAACCAGAGAGCGGGGACCCCTCTCTTGGACCCATTGTACCCCAGGGTGTCTTCTTGTCCCCTACTACCTCAATCAAACCACCCCGCTCCACCACCCCACCAAGTCCAGAACCCCCCTGGTTTCTCATCCTTCTGACTATCCTCAGTGCCCGACAACACCTGTACACCTCTGCTGACAATGGGGGGCTGTCAAAAGGATGGAGGTCCCTGAGCCCGACGGGAGAGTACTGCCTTACCACCAACGTTGTCAGCCAGCACATCCTTAGCAAACTACTGGGCTGAAATGACTAGTAAGCATAAACATACAGCCACACCCACCCCACAATATTCCCAAATACACACTCTCAAACAACTTACCCAATGCAAGACCCTACAATAACCAAAATAATACCCCTTCCCCCAAACAAGGTCACTCTCAAAACAGAATTTAAACAATTAATAAAAGAAAACCTAACCTAAAAAAACACACACCTTCCACACTCTACTACAACTAGTATCGAAAAACAAACACTCTGCATTCACACACTAACTACACCCCATCAACCCAATAACTTAAAATAATATTTTAGGAGAACCTAATCAAATTTATTGCAGAGGTAGTTCATAACTTTAAAGTCAATCATTTGGAAATGTCCAGATTATTTTCCTCATAGAACAGAAACAGTGATCTCACCACCATACAGAAAAAGTTTTATAATTCAAACTAGAGGTGTAGGGCTCTCACCACATCCACCAAAATTCGAAAGGATTTTCAGGCAGGCTACAGTCGCTATGTAGCACTAAGCACAGTAGAGTTCCACAGGAGGGAGTACTCTCCCCAACGACCTGACAGATTTTCCACAGGCTGAAAGAAACCTCCATGGGTAAGCACAAACTCAACCACACAGTTCCCAAGAAAGCACCCAAGGTGCGCTACAGTACAGTCTTTAGACAACAATGAGGCAGAACAGTAAATACTGTTTCAAAGACCCACAGACATTGGCAACAGGTTTGTCCTGGTTTGTCCTGGAGATTTTACACCGGAAAATCAGTAGCACAAAAACAGTACCTTTAGATATACAGGGCTTCCACAAGTTCATGGCAGGATTAACCTGTATGCAAATTACGCCATGGCGTAGGGCCCCGAGGTTCAGGAGGGCCCCCACTGTTAACCTATTTACAGTTACTTTCTTTAATCCTGGCTGTACTGGGTGACTGCCGATGGGCCGAATTGCCCAAAGTGCACCCCCCCTTCTTGGAGTCAGTCAGACCCCCCCGCCCCACTAAGTCAGCCTGGTGAGTGGTGACCCCCTCCCCCCGCTCTGAGCAAGCGAGCCTCTCAGTCTCTCCGACGGGCAGCTCTGACTTCACCTCTGATCCACCCTGACCCCACAACACACAACCAATCATGTCCATCAGAGGTCCTTTGGAGGTGTGGCTACTGGGGAGCTGGAATCAGTGCGTTTGTGTGCGTGGCGTCAGAGCGTGTGGCCGGGCAGTGATGAGGAGTAGAGGAGGAGAACGCGAGAGAGCTGTGGTGGTCAGTTGCTGGTGCCGGTGGCTGGTCTCATCTATCAAAGAAGAGTCTCTGCCTATAGACACAGAAGTAGAGAGAGAGAGAGAGAGTCTGAGCAGGCCGTGGGGGGTCACCTGGAGTTGGATTCAGCTTCAGTGCAGCGTCGCATGCTTCTGGTGTTTTCCGTGTAGCCACTAGCCAGGATCAGTTAGTGCTGCTGCTAGTTGGGCCTTTGGTCCTGCTGTGACCGTGAAAAGTCCTCCCATGCCAGGCCGTACTGCAGGGCTGAGTCATGTCACCGCTTGCTGCATGATCTTGAGGAAACAATCAAGAGGACAGACTGGACTCATTACATTCACATCAGTCAGGCCACACCAGGTATGTTGTGTTGACTAGTCGTCTGTGTTCTGCAGTGTCCAAGCCATTTGTGCTGCAGAAATAACTTGTTTTATTGCATTGGAGAAACAAACTAAGTTGTGGTTGACTCTGGTCATGGTCTGTCTGTGAGTGTTCAGTAACCTGAGTAGTGTACTGATGAGTCTTTAATAAGATTTGAGTTTGGCACTGAGTGGACCATGGGGTGCTGATAAGTCACCTGAGGGGAACTAACTTGTGGGACTTGCTGTTGCTGGCACAGATTTGCCTTGGTTTGATTGGAGTCATACATTACTGGGAAGTTGCAGTAGGTTGCTCTAGGAAACTTAATCTCTGAAGTGACTGCAGTCAACACCTGCAGGTCCTGCAGGTTTCTTAAGGCTCAGTCTTCTTGGCACAACTCTCTTTAGCTGCTTTGGCATCAATGACTTGGAGTGGTGGCAAGGATGTGGCAACTCAGCATTGGCAGCAAAGCAACTTTTAAGTTGACAACAAAACTATAAATGACAATGGATATGGAGGAGAAGAGACAGTGGGAGAAAGACAGAATTGAGGACAAAGGTAGCTGCACAGAGGGTGATTATGGCAGATGCATTGTGGAGGCAAGGAGCTTGAGCATGTCTCAGGATTGGAGCTCGAAGGAGTCTTGAGCAGGGAAATGATGTGAGGGAGCTGTGAGCCCCATTAACTGCTTCAATACACGATTCAGTTTTTTGGCTTTGGCAGAGAGAAAAGGTATTTAAGGAGGCATGAGCAGGGAGATTGTGGCAGCTACAATCCCCATTTTTATTAAATTATTTGCGTGGAATTTGAATTTGATATCTGAGAAGGCAGGGCACACTAATCAAAGTCTAATGTCCAGGTGTGTCTCGGAGGAGGGTCGAAAAGAGGAAGAAAAGAGGATCCATAATTAATAATTAATCCATAATTATTAATAACAAAAATAGTTACAAGGTACAGTAGTGACAAGGGAAAAACAAGACAAGTTATAGGTAACTAAAAAGTGAAAATTTACAAAATGTTAATACTGTACCAATAAAATATTTCATTATGCAGTAATTGGTCATTCCGAATTGTGTTGTTTATAATCAAGGGCATGTGACCTGTCAAGTCATGTGGCATAACACAGCATTATAAACTACATCCTGCTTGAGTACCCTGGTCATTGTTGCCTTTGCCAGCCCGGCACAGTAGAAGAGTGGGATGTTGGCATTTAGGGGTTCCCAGGCCACAAAATATGACTTGGAGTAGGGCCCCCACTTCCATTAATCTGGCCATGCACAAGTTCCACGAAAAATTGTGAGCACTCACCCCGCTTTGCTGACCGTCACACTAGCGAGCTCTCACCATGCCAGTCAGCCTCTCAGGAGCGCTTGGAAGCAACAACTCCACATATCTCCACCGAAGTTCTTCAGGCCATCACCAGATCTTCCTTGGTGGCTCTCATCCAGGGCACTGCCATGCCAGTCTGATCAAAATGTGCCTCCCCAGGAAACTTCAGCTCGGAACACAGTTCCTGGCTCCCCTGTCAAAATATTCTTCAGCTGGAATGGTTGTTTCTGTAAGGGATTCCACACCATAATTATGGTGCTAAATCTGAATCTTCTGCAGTCAGGAACACCTAAAAGTAAAAAAGCTAGCTCCTATGCTGGCTCACTAAAACCGCTAACTTACACTGCGCCCTACTCCTATTCCTAAATTCTAGTACTTACTCCCAAATTATTTTAAAATAAACTCTAGCCAAACATATGGCACAGAGGACAAAAGAAAATAATGTTTTGGTTCTCCTAAATGCTAAAATGTAGACAGAATGCAGTAAAATCAGTAAGTAAAGGTTCTGTTCAGAGCCCTCACAGACAGTGACCCAGCTTGGTCAACATCTTGCGCTTGATCTAGGATATACTGCTAAACATTTTACTGAAAGCATTGTAGATGAAGACAATGTATTGGAGGCAGCATCAGATTTTTTTAACAAAGACTATCCAATCTCTCTTCTAAAAAACCAATGTAATTATATACTGATCCTTGGCAAGCTTTGGGAAAAAACAGCTACGTACTCACCATAACAGTAGCTGTTCAAGAGAATCTCTTTCACCAGACCACAGCTATGGAACTATAAGCCATCAGGCACTACAGCCACACGGAAACTTTTGCAAGCAATCCACCAGGAGCCACCTACGATGATGTCAGACGTTGACTCTCACATATAAACGTGTGGCCCCATCCCTCCTCAGTTCCCCACCGGAGATCATGCTTGGAGGACCTCCCTGTATAGAACTATGAGAGAACCGAGGGCTCTGCCAACCAGGTGTGGCACAGAACAAAAGATAGACCCTTGTGGAGAAGGAGACAACACTCACCAGAGTCTCAAGATCGAGTAGGGGGGCAGGAGGGTGGGACTGCATGGCCTGATGAAAGAGATTCTCTCGAAGATCTACTGTTACAGTGAACATGTAACTGTTGGGGACCTCTCTTTCATCAGGTCACACCTATGGAACACGTACCTAGCAGTACTGACCATAAACAGTGTGGGTGGCTGGAGCCTGCAGGCCTAAGAAAGCAGGCCCTGAAGCACAGCCAGGCCAAAGCTAGCCCTTTTTTGAGATGCAATGTCCGGACTGTAGTGTTTAGTGAAAGTGTGGACAATACTCCAGGTGGCAGTTGCACAGCTCTCTACAACAGACACAGTTTAGCCATGCCTCTAATGGAATGGCCACAAACCACTCCTGGAAGTTCCTCACTATACTTGCTATAACAAAAAGTAGAACAGTTGGCTAACCATTTGGACTGGCACTATTTAGAAACTGGAGCATCCACTTTCTCAGGTGTGACTGAAATAAAAAACTGTGAGGACTTTTTGCAGTCTATCATGCGATGCATATAGTACCAGCGTGTTCTATGTACATCTAGAGTATGGAGCAATGCTTCCCCTGGATTGGCATACTCGGGAAAATAAACTGGCACATGGATGGTTTGATTTAAAGTAAACTCAGACACCACCTTTGATAAAAAACTTAGGATTAATATGCATAGACGCCCTGTCTTTTTTGAAAATCAAATAAGGAGGCTCACACATTAGAGCCCGTAGCTCTGAAATCCCTCGCACAGAAGAAATTTTAACCAAAAACACCAGTTTAAAAGAGTGACAGCATAAGTCACAAGCCACAGCTGCCTCAAAAGGAGACAAAGTAAGCTTTTCTAAAACAAAATTCAGCTCCCAAGCCAGGACTGGCTTCATGGATGGGGAGTTGGATTCAAGTGTAGAATGCTTCTCAAGAACATATGGGTCACCTGCAGCTGTGCAACCGTATGACCCTTAATAGGAAGATGGAAAGATGAGATGGCAGCCATGTGCACTTCGATAGAGGAATATTGCAGGCCTGCATCTGACTAGGACAGCAGATACTCAAGAACCTGATTTATTGGGCAAGTAAATAGATCTAAGTTATGAGAAGTGGCCCACAAAATAAACTGCTTCCACTTCATAGAATATGTGGCCCTGGTGGAAGGCTTTTTGGCAGCCACCAGGACATCAGCCACTTTATGGGAGATCCCAAATCGAGCAATGGCTATGTTTTCTGGAGCCATGCATGGAGGTGAAGCGATCTGAGGTCTGAATGGACCACGGTTCCCTGTTCCTGGGACAAAAGGCAATGGCATAAGGGCAGGGGTACTGGTGGTTCTACTGCCAGCTGCTGCAATACAAGGAACCAGATCTGTCGAGACTATAGGGGAGCAATGAGGATTAGAGTTGCCCACTCCATCTGGAGCTTGAGTAGCACCTTTGAATGAGAAGGAATGTGTACAGGAACCTCCCCTTCCAAGAGGGAAACAATGCCTCTCAAAAGAAAACTCCAGGCCCTGGAATGAGCGAGCAGAAAAGCGGCCATTTTGAGTTGTGTGGGGACACAAAAAGGTCCAACTTTGGATGACGCCATCTGTCAAACAGATCTTCCACCACTGAGGCCAGCAGTTCCCATTTGTGCATTTTGGACTCTGACCTACTTAGCCTATCTGCCAAGACGTTTTGGGTACCTGGAACAGGTACTTCTGACAATTCTAGATTGTGTTCTAGAGCCCAATAGCAGATTCTCATTACTTCCCTGCATAGGGGGCAAGAATAAGTTCCCCCTTGTTTGTTGATATGATGCATCACTCTGATGTTGTCCATCTGGACTAGCAGAGGCCCCGGGTACAGGTGAGTTTAGAAGGCCTGCAGGCCATACAGAACAGCTCTCATTTCTAGAACATTCATGAGCAGGGTGCTCTCCACTGTTGTCCATGCACCTACATCTTCCAGGGCCCCAAATGTGTCCCCCAGTCCATCCCCTAGGCATCTGTAGTTAAAATTTGGTGAGGGGAGAGGAGCAGGAAAGGAACCCCCTTTAACAGGTTGCTGGGCTCCATCCACCATTTGCACATGTTGCGTACAGGAGAGATTACTAGGGCCCTCTGTTCTAGATCACCAGTAAGTTGGTCCCATTGGACTCTTTGGGTTCACTGAGGTATGCTCATATGAGGTCTGGCCAGAGGTACCATGACAATGGCTACTGCCATCAGCCCCACAAGTTGAAAGAATGTCCTAACTGTAACATACCAGCTGTTGTGGACCATTTGGGCCTGGTAATCAGATGTTCTACCCTGTCCAGAGGCAGGAAGGCTGAACCTTGTGCTGTATCCAAAACTGCCCCTTTGTACTGTAGGCAAGGTGTCAAGACAGACTTGGGTAAAATGACAGTAACCCCTAGAGCATTGAACATCTGCCTTATTCGAGCTAGGGTGTGCAGGAGCTGCTCCTTGGAGTGGGCTTTCAGTAGCCAGTCGTCCAGGTAGGGAAGCACAAAGAGACCTTCCCTGCAAAGGGCTCCTGCCACCACTGCCAAGCATTTGGTAAAGACCATCACACATTACAAGACAAAGGGTAATATTCTGAACTGGTAGTGTTCCTCCTGTAACAGGAATCTCAAATATTTTCTGTGAGGTTAGTGAATTTTGATCTGAAGATAGGCATCCTTCATGTTGAGGTAACAGATCCAATCCCCTACTTGTAGTAGCGGAAGCAGGCCCTGTAGGGTGACCATCCTGAATTTTTTGTACTCTATAAAACCCTGTGTTTCTCTATTCCAAGTGTAAAGGTTCTATGGCACTCTCTGAAGTAAGGTATGAACATCCTCCAGAAGCAGAGGAATATGAGCTTGAGGATAGTGTGTAGGCAATGGTAGGTGATTTGGAGGTAGTTCTAGGAGTTTCAGAGCATGGCCTTGTGCTACTATTTTCAGGACCCAGCATCTGAGATCATCACCTTCCATGGATTTAGGTGGAGGAAGAGATGACTCCCAACAGCTACCCCTGGAGGCAATGGTGGTTGGGGGATGTAGAAGGAGTCAGGCAGAGCCAGTTGTGGCGGCTCCTGCCACCCCACTAGGGGCTTTTAAGTAGGCACCTGGCATGGACAAGGCTCCTGCTCCCTTGCCCTTACCGTGCTGTCTGGTAGTGGTACAGTGACTGTAACTTTAATGTTTGACATCATTTTGCGCTTACAACCCCCACAGTTTAGTCACAGAAACACAATTTTTAGGCAGGACAGAGTAACATTTTGAGGTAAAATCAGGGACATTTGAGAGGTATGACACAGTACCCTCTCTTTACATATTACTGTAGGATTGTTTTTTTAACTAAAGGAGGTTGCTGCTATCTAGTGGAAAGAAGCAGTATTGCTATAGACAGTTACATGAATGCCAGACTTGGCTTTTGCATTATCCAATTTTATGTAGTCTAGTTTTGTTACAGGGGCTTCCTGAAGATATGCTAGATGTTTATTATATGTTTCCCTCTATTACCACTTACTTGCTGCATGAAGGGCATGTTTTCATTTGATGGCCCCTGCTCCAGTGGGCAACTTAGAAAACTAGAGGTATGGGGGTGATAATTAACGCCTTGGTTTATTTAGGGTACAAGAGGTTTTAGGTTTTATTACAAACAGGCTCTGGCTTGAGGCCCACATAGTCAATCACCTATAAATCATGTAATTGTTGTGGGTAAAGGTCCTGTTTTGGGCAACTCAGCAATTTGGAATGCTGCTATATGTTATGTTAAGGATCTGCTTACAATTCTGCAGTGTCCTGGGTGCTGACTTCTTCTCAGCATCCCAGATTCAGTCCTATACTTTTCCTGTACTCCAAAGGAGGGCTGTTTCTCTGAAGGTTTCTTTTTTCTCTCCTGAGTCAGTATGAGTAGCCGTATCTCAGGGTTCTTCCTCCCTTTTCCTTTTCTCCTCTCCCACACCCCCCTCCCAGCTTGTTAAGCCCTCATAAACCTCTCTCTGGTGCCACTTGCAGTGCTAAAGAGGAATCCACAGGTGACAGAAATCTGGTAGAAAGTGGAATTTAAAAAGCTACAAGCAACTAGAGAAAGTATTTTTTAAACTAGCATGAAAACAGTGGCACAAAGCCTCTGTGCTTTGAGTCTGGCTCATGACCCTCCATCTGTTTGATTTTTAATCCAGAAGCAGTGTTTATTAGTGCTGGTGAACGCACCCACTGGGGCAGCTTCACAGGCTCCTCTTCATTCTTCTGAGAGGGCCCTCCCTTGTCAGCAGGTTGCCTTCTTTTGAGAGACTCCTCCTTCTCTCTGCCTCATCTTTCTGTTTTTTCTCCTTTTGTTGATATTTATCAGGTTTGTTTCACTTTTCATATTCCTATTTGGGGCTTTTGGACAGATAGCACTGTTGCCTCTCCTATATATTTATTGATAGTTACTGTGTTTCTCATGGTTATGAAAGTGCATTCTTGAGTGCTTTGGGTGAGATAACTGGGAAGCCCAGCAGTTCTGGCACACAAGGACTTGAGAAGAAATGGTTATAACCATAACGGACAAAAGAACTGTACATATAAACATACGCAAGCAATAATACCTGACAGGGTGGGCAGTATTGGGCAATACTGGACCGCCCAGGGGCATAATGAGGCCCGACTCTGCAGGCGGAGGGCCTTATAGCCCCTGGAAGGTTCGGTATTGTCCATACCACCCACCCTGGAGGGTATTATTGTGCTTAGAAAATTGACCATTTGTGACTTTTTTTATAAAATAATTTAAAATGACTCAAATTTGCTCAAAGTTGTATAAATTAATAGAAAATATGTTGTTGTAAAGTAAGCCCTGTACTGGTACAGCTGCCAGTAGAGAGCGCTTTTGTCTTCAATACCTTGTTTTCTGTGCCTTCATACCTGCTTGAAAGCTTGTTTTCTTGTGATGCCTGCTTTATAGCTGGTTTTGTGTCCTCCTTTGTTTGTTTTTTTTGCTTGGTTCCCTTTCTTTGAGATATGGGGAAGTATGGCAAAATGGACTAGTTGCAGCCCGCGCCTCCGAGTTCAGCTGGAGCTTCATTCCTTTACTGCCTGCTCACTGTATTGCCACTGAGTCAAGGTACAAGAGAAACTCACAACGAAGATTAATGAAAAAATAAAACAAAAGTTTAATTGGAGATGTGTTCTGACAGCAAAACAGAGTGGGTGGCAGGGCGGGGGATGCTCACTGAGGAGTTGCAAACAGCGGGCTGGCATCTGGAGGAGGCACAAGATCACTGTCGGGAGACAAATGGTGCTGTCAGAAAGGCTGACAGAAACACTCTATTATTTTCTCTCTTTCAGCCACAAATGAAACAAGTGTGTGTTTCTTGCTTGCTTTCTTTTTTTTTTTTTTTTTTAGATATGACACTTTTTTGTTTATACTTATTCAGCTGGCAGAAGAGGGTATGTGAGTTGTAGCTGACAGCCAGCAATATCAGAAGCGGTGCTGGTGATTAGTGCGGTGCAGTTATCACTTTTTTTTTTAGTTCTCTTCATCTTCTTTTTATAGCAGGGGACTGCCGCTGTGTGGTGACAGTTTCAATGGGGGGGCAGCAGTTGCAGTCAGGGAAATTCTCAGTCCCTAACACAAATAGAAAAAAATGGCGCTGATTTCAAATTCATTGCCCCATTTGGTTGGCCAATGAGGAAGCAAGGTGGGCACACACAAGGCTGTCACTTTTTATTTGCTGGGCGTCTATTGAAAGTTAATGTAATCCTCTGGCAGGGGTACCAGCCAATCAGAGCCCAGCAAAAAAAAAAAAGTATTATAATTACTGGTGACCCCCTTTATCACACGGCACTTATGGCTCTGAAAAACAAAACCTTCATCTTTTATAGGGCTGCAAGTTCAGTTCGCCCTATTCCAGTAAATGCTCGAACTCTTCGAGTTTGCACTTGTCTGAGGGTCGCGAACATTTGTAATAAAAATGCAAACTTTGGTTCGAGGTTCGCCAAATCAAAAAAAGGTTTTTTTTCCATACCTTGCAGTTCCTCCAGTTTCTGCAGCACATGCTCTGTATTTCTCTGAGTCCTCCCCATGTGGTACACCGAGAGGAGAGTCATGAGACAGTGAAACTTGTCTGTCTGTCATCCAACCTTCCTCCAGTAAGAAATTATTTGATTGGAGAAAGGAGGATTTCACACACCACCCGCTATTACAGGGAAGCAAGTAAAGTAATAATTGGTGGAGCAGGTCACACAAACACGTGGTTGAACAACACAATGCCTTGGCTTAGATCTGCTCCACATTTTAGTGTTGCATGGTGGTGTGGTGTGAGCAGGACGCTTTTCAAGCTGCTTAGCTTTTTCTTGTTGGATTCAAATCATTCATTTTGCAGTACCTAACTGTACTAGACTAGAACAACCCAAACAAATCTATCATTCACCAGACAAAAAGAAAATACAAATATAATTAGATTCAGCTAGTTCACTGAAAAATACACTTCTGATTGAGTGGACTGAGAGACTGAGAGTACGGTGTAAAATTACTGTGACTGAGTGACGATCAGGAGTCAGGACTGGAGGAGGATACCTCGAGGAGCATGTTTTACTGAAATTAATTTCAGTTCTCTGTTCTGGTTCTTAAAGAAGATCCTTGCAGTTGGAAATCAATCTTCTTTGGAACAGGAATACATTTTAAATAAAAACAAGTCAAGGCTGAGGCAAAACAACCAAAAAAAGTAAAGTTTGTCACACAGCAGCAGCAAGTACTAGTAGTAGAAGTACTCACTACTTGTTTTTTCCCCAACATCCTATGAGATTATATACTTAGCAGTACTACTGTAGTACTAACACAATTTGAAATTTTGAATAATTTTGAATTTGTACAAGTAGTAATGGGGGCATGAGTCTTTGCAGCCAGTCTTCTTTTTCTTTACTAAAAAGTATGAGACAAAAAATGAAAAGTAAGGTTTTATTTGGTGCAGTGCTTGGAAAATCCTGTGTTCCCCAGTACAGACAACACACATATTTTAATTAGCGCAGTACTGCTTTACTGACCTGTTTGGGATAGACCCCATTTTTTTCACAAACTACTAGATGCGTCGCAGCCAAAAGTGTTGTATTGACTTAGGGTACTACAAATATCCCTGTGTCTTACTACTTATAGTACTTGACTCGACATAGAGAGCAGTGCTGTATTTACCTGTTAGGGAGAAATATCCCTGTGTCTTACCACTTAAAGTACTTGACGACGCAGCAAGCAGTGCTGTATTTACCTGTTAGGGAGAAAACATCCCTGCGTCTTACCACTTAAAGTACTTGACTCGACGCAGCAAGCAGTGCTGTATTTACCTGTTAGGGAAAAAAATATCCCTGTGTCTTACCACTTAAGAATTTGACTCGGACGCAGCCAGCAGTGCTGTATTTACCTGTTAGGAGAATATATCCCTGTGTCTTACCACTTACAGTACTTGACTCGACGCAGCAAGCAGTGCTGTATTTACCTGTTGGGGAGAAAATATCCCTATGTCTTACTACTTAAACAGTACTTGACGCAGCAAGCAGTACTGCTATTTACCTGTTAGGGAGAAGTATCCCTGTGTCTTACTACTTAAAGTACTTGACCTGACGCAGCAAGCAGTGCTGTATTTACCTGTTTGGGAGAAAATATCCCTGTGCCTTACTACTTAAAGTACTTGACTCGACGCAGCCAGCAGTGTTGTATTTAACTGTTTGAGAGAAATTATCCCTGTGTCTTACTAGTTAAAGTACCTGACTTGACGCAGCCAGTAGTGCTGTATTTACATGTTAGGGAGAAAATATCCCTGTGTCTTACTACTTAAAGTGTTTGACTCAACGCAGCCTGCAGTGCTATATTTACCTGTTACGGAGAATATATTCCTGTGTCTTACCACTTAAAATACTTGACGACGCAGCAAGCAGTGCTGTTATTTACCTGTTAGGGAGAATATATCCCTGTGTCTTACTACTTAAAGTACTTGACTCGACGCAACCAGCAGTGCTGTATTTAGCTATTAGGAAGAATATATTCCTGTGTCTTACCACTTAAAGTACTTGACTTGACACAGCAAGCAGTGCTGTATTTACCTGTTTGGGAGAAAATAATCCTGTGCCTTACTACTTAAAGTATGTGACTCGACGCAGCCAGCAGTGCTGTATTTTCCTGTTAAGGCAAAATTATCCCTGTGACTTACTAGTTAAAGTACCTGACTTGATGCAGCCAGTAGTGCTGTATTTACCTGTTAGGGAGAAATTATCCCTGTGTCTTACTACTTAAAGTACTTGACTCGATGCAGCCAGCAG
Source organism: Neoceratodus forsteri (assembly GCA_016271365.2). Taxonomy (NCBI): domain Eukaryota; kingdom Metazoa; phylum Chordata; order Ceratodontiformes; family Ceratodontidae; genus Neoceratodus; species Neoceratodus forsteri. The sequence continues at coordinate 1,100,657,706 of CM057450.1, read as the reverse complement.
TGCTGTATTTTCCAGTTAGGGAGAAATTATCTCTGTGTCTTACTAGTTAAAATACCTGAGTTGATGCATCCATCAGTGCTGTATTTACCTGTTAGGGAGAAATTATCCCTTTGTCTTACTACTTAAAGTACTTGACTCGACACAGCCAGCAGTGCTGTATTTTCCTGTTAGGGCAAAATTATCCCAGTGTCTTACCAGTTAAAGTACCTGACTTGACGCAGCTAGTAGTGCTGTATTTACCTGCTAGGGAGAAACTATCTCTGTGTCTTACTACTTAAAGTACTTGACTTGACACAGCTAGCAATGCTGTATTTTCCTGTTTGGGAGTAAATTTTCCTGTGTCTCACTAAAAGTACTTGACTTGATGCAGCCATGAGTGGTAAAAAAAATAGCAGCACTTCTCAGGCAATCCAGGCAACAGTAACAACAGTACAGAAAATTCAGGACATTGCAGGAGTAACCCATCGTGGTACTCAGAGGATGAGTACAAGGGCCATAACAGTGCGTCAGCCAGTTGTAGTAAGCAGAGTGATGGATGATGATGATGAGGAGGAGAAAACAGATGAGAGTGAAGGGGAAATCAGTGCAACAGATCCTGAGTTTGTCATAGATAAGGCAGCAGTCAGTATGTCTAGCAGCAGTAGCTCTGGGGAGTGGGATGAAGAGGAGGAATACAGAGGCAGAAAAAGATCAAAAATTAGTTTTCGGAAGGATAGCTGTGGTGCTAAAAAAAATATTAATCATAGTGGGGCATAACTTGGAGAGTCAGACACCCACACATGCAGAGGAACAACACAGGACAGAAGATGGACAGACTTCACGAGGGGAAGAAAGAGATGCAGTTCAACCAGTCAGAAAGGTTATGCATCTTCAAAATTATGGGCAGATGGGCATGGAAAGACCTCAAAGAGATAGCGGAAGTACTAGTGGCTGTGGTAGTGGCAATGGTAGTAATGAACCTATCCTCCCTATAAGCAGCACTGCAACAAAATCTGTGAAATCCATAGTGCGGGAATTTTTCACACAAGATAAATCATCTGGCAGCCATGTGGTTTGCAAATTATGCAAAACAAAATTAAGTCTTGGTAAAGTGGGTACTCGACTGGGAACATCAACAATGATAAGACATATGAACAAGTCTCACATTTATCAGTATCAGACAGCACAAAAGGTGTACACACAACTTGTTGCACATCTGCACTCAGCTGAGGAGGAGGATGAGGTAATGGATGTTTATCAAGACGATGAAGTAACCGATGCAGAGGTAGTGGATGATGACAGTCTTACTTCCAGTCAAAGCACAGCATCCTCAATTTTTCGTTTCTTTACCCCTCTGAGAACACCACCACAACCCAACTGGAGTCATATACCATCCATGGCCACAACATCCACCCCTCATGGTGGTAAAGGTCAAGGGTAGCAGCACAGGAAATCAGGAGATAGCAGCAAGCAAAGCGGGCATCAAATTTCTTTGAAAGACTGCTTTGAGCGGTCACAGAAATGTAAGCCCAACAGGCCTGAGACAAGGCGACTGACAAAGGCAATTGGGGAGATAATAGCCACTGACTTGCTCCCATTCTCATTTGTGGTTAACCCAGGTTTTAATGCACTCATGGAAATTGCTGTGCCAAAGTATCAGGCCCCCAGTCTGACCTATTTCTCCAGTGTTGCCATTCCAGATTTGTATGACGCTGTTCAGAAAAGTGTGTCTGATAGGTTCAGTGGTCAAAAAGGTTCATGTCACGACAGATATGTGGACCAGTGGTCAGATGACTGACTATATGGCCATGACTGGCCACTGGGTGAACTTTCCTCCCTCCGCCTCCTCCTCCTCCTCATCATCATCATGTGGTGGCACTGGTGACAGCAGCAGCAGCAAGACGCAAGGGAATTTCACAGTTCGAAGGCAGGCAGCTTTATGCATTTATGGTTTTGAAAAAGATCACAAAGCGGAACATCTTCTGGAGGGCCTCGAAGAAAAGTTTGCTGAGTGGCTGACTCCAAAGTCCTTGCAACCAGGGTTTATAGTGTCTGACAATGCTTCAAAAATTGTGAAAGCAGTAAGACTTGGTAAGTTTACACATGTACCATGCTTTGCACACACTATTAACTTGGTGGTAAAAGACTTCATCAGTGAGGACTGAAATGTGCAGAACTTGATGCAGCTACCCGCACTATGTGCACTCACTTTAGCCATTCTGTGAAAGCCCAAAAGTTGTTGCGGCAGATTCAGATTGAAAACAGCCTCCCTCTCCACCAGATGATGCAGGAAGTTCCAACCCAGTGGAATTTCACTTAATATATGATGCAGAGAATGCTTGAACAACAGAAAGCCATTCATCAATATGCAGTCCAACATGGCATTGGGAAAGGAGATGTGAATATCAGCCCCAATCAGTGGCGTTTGATGGAGAATCTTTGTCGTATCCTTAAACCCTTTGAGGAGGCTACCCCAGTGGTGAGATCTGATAGTGCCGGACTAAGTCAGATCCTACCCTTAATTTCACTCATCAGGATGAGACTGTAGCGTCTCAAGTCACAGTTCTTTGACAATGATAACATCAATGCTGCATCACTTGTTGGAAAAATTATACAAACCTTCCTGGCTGACGAGCGCATTGTAAATATGTGCAAAGCAGAACATTACATTTTGGCCACACTTCTGGATCCTCGGTTTAAGGATACAATTGAGACATTCTTCAAACCACATGACTTTAAAGACCTGGAACACTATCATGAACTGTTAATTGAGAAAGTGTCAGCATGTATGGTTGAGAAAAGTAGTACATCATCAGTGCCCTTTTGGCAACATTCAAATTCTGAACAAAATCTGATGGAGAGGGAGGGAGCACAATCTGTTGTTGCTGCAGCTGCTGCCACCACTACTGATGTTTTGGCTCATCAAACGCAAACCAGAACTGCTGCTACACCACAAGAGGACAAACCACTGTGGAACATGCTGTCAGACTTTGGTTCAATAAAGACAGCTGGGAAGGCTCAGCCAGCAATAGTGGTACCAGAAGTCCCTGCTGCAAAAATGGTTAAGGATTATATGGAGGAGACTGTACATCTCACTGCAGGTGATGAACCATTGCTTTATTGGCTACAGAAAAAAATTGATCTGGCCTTCTTTAACTGAGGTCACAATTGAATACTTCAGTTGCCCACCTGCCTGCACATATTTAGAGAGAATTTTTAGTGCTGCTGGGGCAATAGTGAATGACAAAAGAACATGTCTTTCCATGAAGAATGTAGAGAGAGGCGCACTTTTTTAAAAATGAACCTGCTTCAATTCAAAAACATATACTGTCCCAAATGTATGCAGGTTGACAGCACACAGATGGCATCATGCCACGCTGATGATGACGATGATGATGGTGAAGGATTCTGTTGCCACTAGCCTTTCCAGCTGTCTTTCCCCACTGGTGGGTCTCCCCCTGTCTCCTCTTCATCCTTCGAGTTCCATTAATCTCAGAAACAAACATCCACTGCTGGGTCTCATGTGCCACTAATGCCCAATCTGACTAGCACCAGAAACTGAAGGACCACTGCATATGGCAGTTCAGCTAAAATAACCGGAAATGACTACACATTGTCACACAGCTCTTCATTTGTTTTATTGGACTTTTATTACAAAATACACTATCAACAAATGCTTATTACTGGCTGTTAAACAAAAACATTAATAGAATGCTCCCAGGTAGCACTTGTAAAAAGCTTTCAGCTTAGTGTACTACTCCTGGTTAAATAACTAAAATAAATAAATAAATATCTGTTCTTCTGTTTCAATTCCAGATAGGAATTTAATTTACAAAATGTTTTTTTTTTGGCTGTAAAATATCAACTTTACAATACATTCCCAATGTCAGTGTTGAACCCAATGACATCCAATGTTTTGATCTGAAGGAACTATTCACCAGATAGAAACTGCTTTCATCATGACCTATAAAATAAAAAAAATAGATTTTACAAAATACTGTTCCCACATACTGCACTGACTATCATGACAATAAAAAAAAATCACTGATCTTACCCCAGCCCCCATCTGAAAATCCAAGCTCTCCAAACCCCCGGGACACTCCCTCTTACAAATACAATTCGCCCTCCATTGTTAGACACCAAACCATGTATGTGACCTGGCATCATAAACAATTTGCAGATGGTATACTGTTATGGGTTTTTCAATTATTCTGAGTAAAGATGAGGAAGGGCCAGATGTTTGGGAGGGTGGGACAAATGAAATAATATTGACATAGTTACCTATGGGAGGTATAGGGATCAGGGCAGGAGAGTGTACTAGAGGGAAAGGAGAAAATGATGGTGGGTAATGTATTACTAACATTGACAGTTATTCAGAATAACAGAAAGCCCCAAACTAATAACTACACAGACAAAGTTTAAAGTAGAAACATAATTTAACCCACACAATGTGGTAAACCAAAACACCACAATGCCCCAGCTCATCGGCACCATGCCTTTCTCAGGAGGGCACTGAGGAAGGTAACGTACAGAAGTGCTGGGGCAGTGTGGCGTTTTGCTTTACCACATTGTATGGATTAAATACATTTTATGCTGTAAACTTCTGTCCATGTACTTATCTGGTACTAAAGCTGCTGAAGCTATAAGTACCACTGGTGCCAGTTATTTTGAACTGGGCTCTATTAGTGCCTGAGTCTAACAGTGGGGGAATATTTAAAATTACTGTAACAGGGTGTAGCTCATGGGGATTAACCCTTTTGGCTGCCTGTAACCAGATTTGAAAAGCTAAAGTTGTCAGGGATAATATATGAGTCATATCATCCCTGACCTCTACTGCTTGCTAAATCTGTTTCAACACAAGTATTTTTAAGCATCTGCTGGGTAACCAGGTGGTTCTAAAATATATAAGCAGTAAACACTTTCCACCTGGTTCTACTTAACTATATAAAAAATCCACATATTTTATTTTGCATGTTTGGGAATGTACATATGTAATACTAAGATTCTAACTTTAAGAATGGTAAGTTTTGCAAAGCTTTCAAGCACCGAGACAGAATCCTATGCACCAAAGCTTTGCAATACTTAATTGTATTTCTACCATTCTTAGTACTACGTGTACTTTCCCAAACAAAAAACAATACATCTGTGGATTTCTTAATTAAGTAGAATCATATAAACTTTTTTTTGCGTTATATATTACAGAACTTCGTTATACCATGTAGAACCTGGTTTTACTTAGTAGAACTTGTTTTTTTTACACAGTAGAACTAGTTTTATTTGGTAGAACCTGGTTTTACTTGGTAGAACTTGATTATAAATGACTGAACCCAGTTCTACCTGGTAGAACTTGATTCTACTGGGTTCTACCTGGTAGAACCAGATAGAACTTTTTTGGGTTCTACTCAGAAAGTTCGCAAGGTAGAACTTTTAGAGGTTCGCGAAGCCCTAATCTTTTAGTGGCCTGTCCTTGGACATTGATAATTTCAAACGTGCCACCTCATTGGCTCATCTCTGCGAGGACGGGCCAAACGCCTGAAGAAACATGGAGGCTCCGTGTCTGTGTTCCCTGAGGACTCGTGCTGAACTTGTCTCCCTCTCACTTCTCAAGTAACTTCCAATTTTTTTCACAATTCATCTGGTTGATCTTGCCTTTACAAGTAAAAAACTTTAACTGGTTGATGCTACAGTTACAACACTTCGGTAGACAGTGAGTCAGATCAGGAACAGACCCCAAGCATGTGACTCCTGTCTACCTGTTGCACTTTCTGTGCCAGTTCCACAGTAAACACAAAAAAAAAGAAGGAAAAAATGTTTCTAGAAAGAAACAGACAGAAAGAGAGACAGAGAGAATATGTGTGTGTGTGTGTGTGTGTGTGTGTGTGTGTGTGTGTGTGTGTGTGTGTGTGTGTGTGTGTGTCTTCACACAACTGCTTCACATTCTCTCCTGGTATCTCACTGTCATTCAAAGTGTTGACAGAAAACCTCCCTGCACCAGTAATTATAAAAAATAAAGAGTATGCAGCTGTGATGTTGTGTGGAATTTTTTTCCCCCCCACACACCCTTGGTGTGCGATGACATCATAAACCTATGGGTCATCACACACCTCAGGTGTGTAAAAAAAATCCATAACACACAGTTGCATAACCATTATTCTCTATTTAAATCATGCTGAATGTTTCTTTAAGAAAATGCAACTTGAAATTAAAATAAAACAGATTTTTTGGAAAATGAGAGAAACCACTGTGGGATGAAATGGACTATGCTAACTGAACTTAAAGCAACAGTGCAATGAAAAATGTCTCCCAAAAGCTAGTTTGAGCTGCATGTAATAAATATAGGATAAAGTATGGGGAGAAGTGTGTTACGAGAATTTAACACACACCCGAGTTGTTGGATGGCACATAAACCCTGAGGGCGAAGCCCGAGGGGTTTATGAGTGCCATCCAACAACGAGGGTGTGTGTTAAATTCGAGTTTGACACACTTCTCCCATATTTTATTTTATATAATTGAAGGGCTCCGTTCTTAAATAAACAGAGCGTGAGCTTCCAACTATCCCTGTTTCCGAAAAAAGTACTGACGAGAAAAACACTTACTTCTCTGCATTACCTCAGTTTACCAGTGAGCCTAGAAGCACAAGAGTGTGTTTGGGATGGAGGTAATGCAGAGAAGTAAGTGTTTTTCTCGTCAGTACTGTTTGTGGAAACAGGGACAGTTGGAAGCTCCCGCTCTGTGACAAGGACAATTTAATGTTGCGCTATGTTTAGTCTCAAGCACTTTGTTGTTCAAAGGGAGCGCGTGAATGCCGTAACACCTACTCAGGTGTTATGGCATTTAACACACGGTTTTGGCAATGGGAGAAAACGGAGACCATTAATTATAAAATATTAGCATACCTGTCACATCTGCTTTTCTAAGTACCTCCTACGCTACATTATATGAGTTTTTATTTTATTGATCTTAACCCTTGCCAGGTCTCTAATGCTATTTCTCAACCAAATGTCACAGCCATCTTTTTTTCTCTCAAGAAAAAAAAATAATGGAAACATCTGTAAAATATAAAAATGTTGGTGGACTTAGAAAGTTTTACCACCAAATACAACTGAAAGATGGCCAGAATTTTGTATAGGGAAAAAAAATTGTCGTTTTTGCCCAGTTTTGTCACTAGAATTTTAGGACTGTTTGCATGTGACAGTCTCTTGTGGGGGAGGGGGGAGAAGAATACTTGGAATGTTTAGAAATAAACAAACCTGATTGGCCAAGGATGAGGTCATGATTTATAATTAGTACCACATTTTGTTTCCTAGTGTTGGACAGCGGATTTCAGATTAATCTCACAGAGAAAGTCTGTAAAGTTGTGAACAGGAATATCTATCAGATATGAAGGAATAAGAGGCTGACTTATAACATATGATCAGGGAGGCGCTAACATTAAAGGGCAACAACCCCCCACATCATAACCTCCCAATTAGGCTTTTAAGCCCCCTAGATGTTTTTTTTTAATTACCTCTGTGGCTTAATACACAGTCCGATGTACCAGTTGTAGTGTAAACATAACCCAAGCTGCACAGAGCCATTTCACATTCTCAGCATGGCACCGCTCAATGTATAAAGTAAGACAGTGAACGGTGCAACACTGTGCTGAGAATGTGAAATGGCGTTGTGCAGCCTTGGTTATCTTTACATTACAGCTGGTACATCAGGCTATGTATTAAACCAAAGAGGTAATGAAAACATTATTTGGGGGGCTTAAAAATGCCTAATCGGGGGGTTGTGGTTTGAGCAGTCGGGTGTTAGGAGGGCAGGTGTTGTCCTTTAAGGTGGGTTTATGGATTGTGTTCAGGATTTGGGGAAGTCTGTGGGACTTAGTATCTCTAAACTTTAGGAGAGGTACTAGTGCAGTACTGATATTAAATATCCATTGATGTCTGTTTGTATACCTTCCCAGAACATTTAGTAAAAAGAAAGAGGCTGCTTTCTCTTTGTAAATTCTTAGGTGTAGATATCACTCTCCTTCAAGAGATGCATCTGTCAGATAAGGAGCACATTAAACTTAAATATGAATGGCTGGGGCAGGTTATTTTTCTTGAGCTAGGATGTTACAGTACTAGTCAGCAGTAAGCGTAGGGAAGGGTGGGGTGGGTGGGGCAGCTTCCCCGGGCGCAAGCCTCCTAGGGGCGCAGTTTCAATCAGAAGCTCACATTACTATAAGTTCAAAAGTGAGCACTGCCGCTTTAAATTTAATTTTTTTTTTATTACTTTAACAGTAATTACTACTTGCTGCCAGTAGTGGGCGCATCCGAGGACCAGCAAGTCAGGGGGTGGTCACATGGTGCGTTGCAGCCTCAGTAAGAAGAATCATGTGTGTACAGTTTCAGACTGCCATGTGGTCCAGCCAGCGGCAAGTAAATCAGGTGAGAGCAATGTGCGTGCTGCAGTCTAGAACTATTTGAGATGAGAAATAGTAGAGAGAGAGAGGAGTAGAGACAGTGCTGTGCTGCAGGATTTTCAATGAGCACGTCTGTTTAATAAATTATATTAGTGATCTGTGGAGTGGGGTGGAAAAAATAGAAAAAAAAACTACCGATCTGTTTAAGAAGGCAAAGAGATTAGGATAGGATTCTTTGACTACAGTGTGTAGTTGTTTGGACCTTGGGCTGCCTGGCGCAGCTGCATTCTCCCCCGCACCCTGACTCTGTCCTCCTGATACTTGATCCCGGTCCCCCGTCTTGCTGACTGATGAGGTCAGAAGGCCTGCCCCCACTCGCTGCTTTCGTAGTTTCGTTCCATCCTTTCTTTCCTGGGTACTGTCTATGCTGGAGGCCAGGACAGGTCTAAAATCCATTCTCCCGAGTCCCAAGTGAAGTGTGAGTGAGTAAATACATTGTGCAAATTGTGAAAGGGTACTGAGACTGAATCAGTCTGTGATGATTAGACTTGCTTTCAAGTTTTTCAACTGTTGTCTTGTTGAGCCTGATGAATAAAATAAAAGTTAAAACTTTTATTTCATTGTGTGTGTGCCCCCCTGTGCATGCCTGCCCCAGTGACTGGATTTTTTTGGTGAACTGATCATCGCCGCTGCTTTAGTTCGATCTTTTCTTCGGAATTTTGACCGGGGCGGGGGGGGCATCCGATTGAAAAAAAATAAAATGAATGAATTTCTGGTGCGTACAGTGTTTGAATTGCTGTCTGACTTTACTGGTGGGGGGGCAGGCTCCAGCAGAGCAGCAAGAGAGACAAGAGTAGTAGTCATCAATACAAAAAAAATGCCAACTTCCTGGCTAGAAGGCTCTTCTGGTTCATACTCTTTTTCTGTGCGAGTGTGCTGGTCCAGCACTGAGAAAGAGAGAGTATGAACCAAAAGTTTCTAGCCAGGAATTCGAATTTAATTGCAAATAAGCATATTGTTGCTGTTTTGTGTTCTTATTTGTAATTTTTTTTTATAGATTTTATTACTTTGTTGAAGTTCTGTATTTGTTTAATGTTTGCCCTATTTAATTTAACTGCTTACTAGTTTGTAGCTACTAGACATCTGCCAGCAATACCAGTGTGTACCCTACCAGGTGTATCAGTCACCTAACTATTGCTGTAACTGATATCCTGACTTACTGTATCTGTTAGCCTAACAGATACAGTAAGTCAGTATACCAGTGTCCCATTACACATAGGAAAACATAGACTTTGATGGCAGATAAGGACGGCTTGGCCCACCTAGTCTGCCCATTTCCATACCTACTGGATAAGCTGCAGATCCTAGTTAACCAACAGCCTATTTCTTCCTACCCCCCCAACAAGAATTGCCTTCTGTCTGTCCCATACATTATTGAATTCCCCCACTGATTTTGACCCCACAACCTCCTCAGGAAGGCTGTTCCATGCATCCACCACCCTCTCTGTGAAAAAATACTTCCTCACATTACCCCTGAGCGTCCCCCCTCTATCTTCAAATTGTGTCTCCTTGTTCTTACACATCTCTTTTCTGAAAGATGCTACCCTCTTGGACTTTGTTGATTCCTTGAGGTACTTAAAAGTTTCTGTCATGTCCCCCCTCTCCCTCCTTTCCTCAAGGGTATACATATGAAGCCCCTTTAGTTTCTCCTCGTATGGCTTCTGTTGCAGACCCTGCACCATTTTAGTTGCCCTCCTCTGGACAGCTTTCATCTTGTCTATGTCCTTGTGGTGATGGGGTCTCCAGAACTGGACGCAGTACTCCAGATGGGGTCTCTCCAACTGCCTGTAAAGAGTGATAACAACTTCCTGTTTTCTACTGGTGATGCTTCTCCCTATACATCCCAGTATCCCTGCAGCCCTTCTTACTGCCTTCTCACATTGCTTACCTACCTTACGGTGACTGTCATCTGATATGACTACCCCCAGGTCCCTTTCCATTTGTGTTGTTGTTTATACCTCCCCCCAACTGTGTACTCTTCCCCTGGGTTTTTGTTTCCCAGGTGCATTACTTTGCACTTTTTTGCATTGAATCTAACCTGCCATATTTTTTGCCATTCCTCCAATCTTGCCAAGTCCCTTCTCATCCTTTGCACCCCTTCTTGTACATCAACCCTATTGCAGATCTTTGTGTCATCTGCAAAGAGGCATACTTTTCCTTCCAGTCCCTCTGCAATGTCACTTATAAAGACATTAGAGTACTGGTCCCAATATTGAACCCTGTGGTATCCCACTAGTAACCTCCTTTTCTTCAGCATGTACTCCGTTTGGTTTACTATTACCCTCTGGGACCTGTTGTCCAGCCAGCTTGTCACCCAGGCTAATACCCTGGGACCCACTCCCAGGCTGGCTAACTTATTTGTTAATCTTTTGTGTGGGACTGGGTCAAATGCCTTGCTAAAGTCCAGGTAGGCCATATCCACTGCCCCTCCCTGGTCTATTACATTGGTTACCCAGTCAAAGACTGCAGTTCCTCCTAGTTACAGTTAAACAGTGTCTTGGTTATTACAGCAGTTTCTCTTCCCACTCCAGTTACAGTTATGCCAGTATCACCTTCCTGTTATACCAGTGTCTCTTCCCAGTTACACCTCTCAGTATTTCAGTTACAGCATTGTCTCTTTCCTTTTATGCCATAAGGACCACTTGGCCCATCCGGGGCTGTCTGTCCACTACTCCTCCTTAGTCTTATTTAAATAATAGAATGTGGCCTTGGTTGCAGCTGCTTCCCCACAAAAAACAAACAGTACCTACAGTACTTTTGTGTTCTGTATGTAAATAAATAGAACGTGATGGCATTCGCCCACTTTGAGGGCAATCGCACTTACACTCTATTTATACAAAAGTACTGTATGTACTGTTTGTTTTCCTGTGGGAAAGCAGCTGCCACCAAGGGAAGCCAAGTTTAGTTGAAGTTAGTTGGCTGTTAGTACTATGTTGGAAGTGGAACTTGACCTGCAGGCAGCCAGGCGGCCAGCCCGCCTGACTTGTCTGTGTTTGCTCTGCTCTCGCTCTTTGACTGTGAGGGGTTGCCTGGACTCGGTTCATTATCTTGTCTAGGTGATCAATGATTTACCTTGTGCACCCAATCCCCCCTGGGTGGGATGCCAGCACTAAGTGTGCAAGCTGTGATGCACACAAGCATACAGATTGCAACACTGTTTGTGTTCCCCTCCCTATATACCCCTTACCCTTACTTGTGCATTGCTACCTGTGGTCTCACATGTGACACGTGGCAGTATTGCACCAGCACTGACAGCCTTACACTCCCTGGAAGAGGAAGAGGAGGATTTCCCCATGGACACTCGATCCTCCTCCTCCCCTCCCTCCACCCACAGCAACCCAGGTTAGCTCCCAAACTCAGGTCTCCAACATCGCAACAGGTAGCACTACTGTTGTGCCAAGGGGCCAGCCATAACGTGTTTTTTTTTTGTTTTTCTTTTTGTCTATAGAGCTACTGATGCCTCAGAAAAAACTTTCAAAAAGATAACATGATATTTAGATTTTAGACATAATTCAGTATGTGTATTGCATGTATCTTCAGAAAGCTACAAGAACACTAGATCTTTATCCCTTAAAGTGAATTTCCGACTTACTGTACGCTATGGCAGCTACCACTTACATGGTGTGGTAGCTGCCCTCCGAGGCAGTCGTTCTAGCCAGGTTAGAAATACTGTGTGCAGCTAATATTCCAGATATTTTACTCGTAAATTAGTTTTAGCATTGGCTGCCTGATGCATTTTCAGAGCCCCATTCACCCACCCCCGGGATTCAAGTACGTAATGAGGTGTGGCCAGGGAAAGCATGGGGGTGCGCCCAATTGAAATGAATGGGGCTAGAGTTTTCATTCATTTTTAACATCAAGAATGGCCAGTAACACAATAATGAAAGGCACCACTTGACTAACATGATCCTTGTTGGTCAGCCACTTGTCCACAACAATGTGGCTACATATTCTGATGCCAGCCAGCCAGTGTCTCCCACATCTCATATTCCATGGAAGCAAAATATTCCCTGAAATCAGGAGTAAGGAACATGTAACAAAAGTATGTTTTTTTCTTCAAGAAAAGCCCCATAACTCACCACAGAGCATGTAAACACCTCAGAGCTTCTGGGGGCCACCACCGGCTATTTTCTGGGGGGGGGGGCGTGCAGAATTTGTCTCTTGCCCAGGGCGCCAAAATGCCTTCCTACGGTACTGCTAGTCAGGTTCTCCTACTTCTATTCTCTCAGCAAAGGAATAACTCCAAAAGACAAATTCTATTACTGGATACTCTATAGGGGTCACCCTTCCCTTTTCCTAATTTACAAGCATTTAATCACAATTATCTTTTCCAGCAGCTTTTTTTAACTCTTGGCAGGCCTGAGTGGCAGAATAGTACAGGGGAGACTTCTATATGGTAACTGACTGATACACAGTTCCGATCATCCTCTGTGACTCCCTTTGCACTCTCTAGAGCTTCAAACAAATACAGTATCAATGTGCAATGTACTGATCTTGGATTTGTTGATACCTGGCACACTCACTTCCTTCAGGTGAAGGGCTATTCTTTCTTCTCCTCGGTGCACCATATATACACCAGGACAGACTATCACAAAGCAGATGCAACCAGAAGCATTAGTTGCAGGGCATTTCTCCACTCTTATTTCTGATCATGCTCCTTTTAAAATTATGCTCTCTCTCAGTTGAAATGTAACACTGTTTGCAACACCTGCCTTACAGCTGTATGTTAATGTTGATCTTGTAACTTATTTAATGTTTCATTCCTATTGTACCCCGGAGACAAGAGACTTGTTGCTCAGTGTGCCTTCCTGGTGAAACATTTCAATAAATAAATAAAAGTGACTCTAGATCAGGTCTGGAAAATGGACCCCATTATGCTTACTAACAGATTTCCATAATCATTTGATAGAGGCCACCAAATTGTACCTTCTGGATAATGAGGGTATGGTAGATGATCAAGGAATATTCTAGGATTCCCTTAAAGCTTTTATATGGGGCATATTATTGTCTATACAGCTCAGACTCAGTCCCCCCACAAGAAGGTGATCAAAAAGCTGGCAGATATGGGGACAAAGGAGAAACTGACGAGGTGGGAGGCAAGCCGACTAGGAGGAGAATGCAGCAGGGGGTGGTAGGGGGAGCACTCAGGAATGAGAAAAATTAATAGCAGGATTCTGCTGGGGTCAACGCTTAGTCCAGTCCTGTTCAATATGTTCAAAAATGAGACAAGGAACAGCATCAAAGATAAGATATGTCTTTTCACGGATGATAACATGTTCTGTGGGAGGGAGGACACTGAGGAGGGCATTAGGGATCTTAGGTAGGACCTGGTGAGGCTAGAATGGTGGTCTGTAATCTGGCAACTGGGTTTCAATGCAAAAAAGTGCAAGGCAATGCACAAAGGGAGCAAGAACTGAATGGCTGAATATGGACTTGCAGTTACTGTACGTCAGTCACTGAAGAGAAGGACCTGGGGATAGCAATTACAAGCAATCAGAAACCTTCACTGCGATGGAAAAAGGTGGCAGCGAAGGTGAACAGGATGCTGGGTTGCATACCAAGACGGTTTACGAGTCAGAGGTAGGAGGTCATTCTGCTCCACAGAATATGACATTTGGAGTATTGTGTGCAGTACTGGAGCCAATACTTGAAAAACAACATAAATCAGCTAGAGACAGTGCAGAGAAGAACTGCCAAGATGATCCAAAGGCAACAGGATGTCCCATTTGAGCAGAGGTTAGTGAACTTGACCATGTACTCACTAGAGGAGAGAAGCGGGGAAACACGATCAAGATCTTTAAAGGTATTATCAAGGTCGACATTGGGGATCTCTTTTGCAGAACTGAAAAGAAATACACTTATGGGCACAGCTACAGATTGGCAGTGGGAGGAGGCACTTCTTCACTAAGAGAATATTTCCAGTATGAAATGCACTACCAGAAGGAATAGTCAATGACAACTGAGTTGGGGTATATAAGAGAGAGTGACATAAAAGTCAAAGAAAGGGTTAGAGGGAGGGGAACCAACATGTAGCAAACATGCATAAGCTCCTCAATAAGCAGACTTGACAGACCTCAGACCCTTGGGTTTCCTTCTACTGGCATTTTCACACATCTGTAAATGGAAAAAGGCAAGAGAGAGGAGGTCCAGGCTCCGACAGTAGAAATGCAATCTCTCACCACAGTACACAGAGGGGCTCCTACTCTATTGCATTATAAATCTTTGTAATGGGTTAAATAATCTTTAGAGTATCTTACTCAAGTGCAGGCAAAGCAACCCAATAACCGTTATTTGCACCTGTGACCACAAACATGGTAACAAAGAAAAAATTACTCACCTTAGTAATTATGTTTCTTCTAATGTAGTTTTGCTGTATTCTGACTATTGCAGTTAGCCCTAACACTCAGTAATGCACCTGGGAAACAAAAACCAAGGGGAAGAGTACACAATGGGGGGGGGGGTGAGATACTAACAACAAAAAATGGAAAGGGACCTGGGGGTAGTCATATCAGATGACCTAAAGGTGGGCAAGCAATGTGAGAGGGCAAGGAGGGTTGGGGGATACTGGGATGCATAGAGAGGCATCACCAGTAGAAAACAGGAAGTTATTATCCCTCTGTACAGACAGCTGGTGAGACCCCATCTGAGTACTGTGTGCAGTCTCTGGAGACCCAATTCCACAAAGACATAGACAGGATGGAAGCTGTCCAAAGGAGGGTTAACTAAAATGGTGCAGGGTCTGCACCGGAAGACATGAAGAGAGACGAAGGAGCTTAATATGTATAGCCTCGAGGAAAGGAGGAGAGGGCGACATGATAGAAACGCTCAAGTACCTCAAGGAACAACAAAGTCCAAGAGGGTAGCATCTTTCAAAAAGAGAGTGTGCAAGAACAAGAGGGCACAATTTGAAGATGGGGGGCGGCTCAGAGGTAATTTAAGGAAGTATTTTTTCACAGAGAGGGTTGTGATGCTGGAATGGCCTCCGGAGGAGGTTGTGGAGTCAAAATCAGTGGTGGAATTCAAGCATGCATGGGACAGTCATAAGGCCATTCTAGGGGTGGGGTTAGGAAGAAGTAGGCTGCTGGTTAACTAGGATCTGCAGCTTATCCAGTAGGTAGGGAAATGGGCAGACTGGGTGGGCCAAGCGGTCCTTATCTGCCGTCAAATTCTATGTTTCTATGTTAAGCTGCCCCAGAGAGAAGAGGGTTAATTTCTATGCAAAGCATAGAACGTTGAGCTTGAGCTTGGTTCAGACCTCTGTCTGCTGCACTCTGAAGCACAACCGTCAGATTCTTACAAGCTAATACTAACTACTATGTGGAAATTGTAACATTTTTACTAGCCAAATGGCAACCAAATATTTTGGATCCCCAAAAGACAAGTCAAGAAATCCAAAATCAAAAACCAGGTAGTGAACAACTTAAGACTATTAAATTAATAATATAACCGACTCCCCCTCTAAAAGAAGGGAGTACCCAAATGCACCCCTTGGGGCACCTGCCAGCCCACTTCCCAAAAACAGATTCTGAGAGGGGAGGCAGGTCAGAATACAACATGACTCCATTAGAAGAAACATCATTACTAAGGTGAGTAATTTTTTCTTCAAACAACATGAAGTCTTGCTGTATTCTGACTATTGCAGACTACCAAGCAGTACCTCCATGGAGGAGGAAATCGAACCTACCTTGGGAATAGGCTCTGCAGTACTGCTGTACCAAACCGAGCATCACTCCTAGCATGGATGTCCAGGGGGTAATGCTTGGTAAATGTATAGACTGTTTTCCAGGTGGCTGCTTTACATATCTCTAGCAAAGTAATATCTCTGGCCGTAGCCAGGGAAGCAGCTGTACCTCTAGTCTAATGAACCCTTGGGCCTGAGGGAGGTATTTTGCCTAGCTTCTCATAGCAGAATTGAATACAAGAGACAATCCACCTGGCAATAGTTCTCTTAGTGGCAGGTTTGCCCTTCTCCACTTCCCCATCAGTGAGAAACAACTGGAGGGAGTCAAACCTGTGAGCCTTAGTACGCTCAATGTAGTAACTAAGGGCTCTTTTAACATCCAAACTGTGTAAACTTCTTTCTCCTGAAAAAGAATGATCAGTGAAGAACACAGTGAGAGAGACAGATTGGTTCCGATGAAAATTTGAAACCACTTTAGGTAAAAAAAAAAAACTCCTATTAGTTCTAAACATATAGAAACATATAGATTTTGACGGCAGATAAGGACCACTTGGCCCACCCAGTCTGCCCATTTCCCTACCTAATGGATAAGCTGCAAATCCTAGTTAACCAGCAGCCTACTTCTTCCTACCCCCCAACCCCTAGAATTGCCTTATGACTGTCCCATGCATGCTTGAATTCCACCACTGTTTTTGACTCCACAACCTCCTCCGGAAGGCCGTTCCATGCATCCACAACCCTCTCTGTGAAAAAATACTTCCTTAAATTACCTCTGAGCCGCCCCCTTCTATCTTCAAATTGTGCCCCCTTGTTCTTGCACACCTCTTTTTTTGAAAGATGCTACCCTCTTGGACTTTGTTGATTCCCTTGAGGTACTTGAAAGTTTCTATCATGTCCCCCCTCTCCCTCCTTTTCTCGAGGCTATACATATTTAGCTCCTTAAGTCTCTCTTCATATGTCTTCTGGTGCAGACCCTGCACCATTTTAGTTGCTCTCCTCTGGACAGTTTCCATCCTGTCTATATCTTTGCTGAGATTGGGTCTCCAGAACTGCACGCAGTACTCCAGATGGGGTCTCACCAACTGTCTGTACAGAGGAATAATAACTTCCTGTTTTCTACTGTTGATGCCTCTCCCTATGCATCCCAGTATCCCCTCAGCCCTCCTTGCTGCCCTCTCACATTGCTTGTCCACCTTTAGGTCATCTGATATGACTACCCCCAGGTCCCTTTCCATTTTGTTGTTGTTAGTATCTCACCCCCATTGTGTACTCTTCCTGGGTTTTTGTTTCCCAGGTGCATTACCTTGCACTTCCTAGCATTGAATCTAAGCTGCCATACATTTGATCATTCCTCTAACCTTGCCAAGTCCCTTTTCATCCTTTCCACCCCACCTTGTGCATCAACTCTGTTGCAGATCTTTGTGTCATCTGCAAAGAGGCATACTTTTCCTTCCAGTCCCTCTGCAATGTCGCTTATAAAGACATTGAAGAGGACCGGTCCTAATACTGAACCCTGCGGTACCCCACTAGTAACCCCCCTTTCTTCAGAGTGGACTCCATTTACTATTACTCTCCGTGTCCTATTCTCCAGCCAATTCTTTACCCAGGCTGTCATCTTGGGACCCACTCCCAGGCTGGCTAACTTGTATATTAATGTTTTGTGTGGGACTGTGTCAAATGCCTTGCTAAAGACTAGGTAGGCCATGTCCACAGCCCCTCCCTGATCTACTACTTTGGTCACCCAGTCAAAGAAATCTATCAGATTTGTCTGGCATGACCTTCCCGCTGTGAATCCATGCTGCCTTGGGTCCTGTGCCCCTCTGGCCTCTAGATACTCGACAATTCTTTCCTTCAGAAGTGATTCCATCATTTTCCCTACCACTGAGGTTAAACTAACAGGTTTGTAGTTTCCTGCTTCTGCCTTGCTCCCACTTTTGTGAAGGGGAATCACATCTGCCCTTCTCCAGTCCTCGGGTACCACTCCATCCTCCCATGATTTGTTAAAGAGGGTAGTCAGTGGTGTCACTAGTTCTACCCTTAGTTCTTTCACAATTCTGGGATGAATCCCATCAGGCCCCACTGGTTTGTCCACCTTCAGTTTTAAGAGTTCTTTCAGAACCCTTTCTTCTGTAAATGGGCTGGTATCAACTTCTGTATCCAGAGTGTTTCTACTGTTTGTTTAGGTACCTCCCCCACTTCCTTTGTAAATACTGAGCAAAAATATTTGTTTAGTATCTCTGCCTTTCACAGTCACCTCTGCCACCCTCCCTCCCTTTATTAAGCCTAAGGACCACTTTATCTCTATAGAATGAGATAAAATCAGGCTCTACTGACAGAGCTTGCAATTCACTGATACACCTGGCAGAGGTAATAGTTACCAGGAACACAGTTTTCCAAGTCAAGTACTTAAGCTCTGCTGAAGACAAAGGCTCAAAAGGGGATTGCGTAAGCTGAGCAATGCAAACATTAAGATCCCAAGCAGGGGTAGGATCCCTAAAGGGGGGGATTGGTATGAAGCAATCCCTTGAAAAATTTACAGAATACAGGGTGAGATGACAGTGAGGAAGGCTTTCCCACTGACAGAAATGTAGAAACAGCTGACAAATGTACTTTGAGAGTAGCTGGTCTGAGGCCTAGGCCATTAAGATGAACCATATAATCCAGAACTGTAGACAATTCAGCAGTGTCTGGGGATATATGCTTCCTGGCATACCAAATGCTGAATCTTTTCCATTTGGACTTAGAAGTTTTTCTGGTGGCAGGCTTTCAAGAGGCTTTGAGAATTTCCAGAACCCCTTGGGACAGATGCAAATCTGCATACTCTAACTCTTCAAGAGCCATGCCTTGAGATTGAGAGATCGAAGATTGGGGCACCAAATCCTCCCGAGAGGAGGTTAACAGGTTGCAATTCCTGGGAAGATGAACTGCTAGGGACAGCAACAGGGGGTACCAAGGCTGCCTGGCCCAGACTGGAGCAATCAGAATCACTTTGCAAGGCTGTGACCTTATCTTGACCAGAACCTTGAACAGTAGAGGAAAGGCATATAGAAATGTCCCTTCCCAGTTCAAAATCCGAGCATCCAGAGGGACTGAGCCCAAGACTGTGGTTCTGCAACAAATCAGAGGAAGTTGATGATTGTCTGGGGCTGCAAAGAGATATATCTCTGGAATGCTCCCATCTTGAAAAAAATCACTTTCAACACCAGAGGGTCCAGAGACCATTCGTGATGGCCCTGGGAGATCCTGCTCAATGCATCTGCTAGCACACTGTCCTTCCCTGGAAGGTGGACTGCTACCAGAGAGGTCTGCAGAGAATAAGCTAGGGACCACAATTTCATAGTTTCTGTGCACACGGCCATGGACCGAATGCCTCCCTGCTTGTTGATGTACCATATAGTGGTGGTGGTGTCTGTCCTGACTTGAACCACCTTGTTACACACTGACTGAGAGAAAGCTTGCAGGGCCAGAAAGACCACCCTGAGTTCCAAGAGACTGATATGAAGAAGGGATTCCTGAGGGGACCACAGTCCCTGGGCTGTGAGAGACCCCAGATGGGCTCCCCACTCCAGGGAAGCATCCGTGGTTAGGACCACAGAGTGAGACTGAGTGACGAATGGTACTCCTTGTCTGAAGTTGCCCTGATCCTGCCACCATTGGAAAGCCTGGATCAGAGTCTGAGTCACTGGCACTAGTTTGGTTAGACAATCTTTCTTCTAAGACCAAAAGGCCCTTGGGTGAAACTGAATGTCCCTCATCTGAAATCTGGCCCCTTGGACCACTGCTGTAGAAGCTGCCATCTGGCTCAGAAGCTAAAGGAAGTGCCTTGCTGGCTGAGAGACCAGAAGGTAGAATGAAGAAGCCAGCTCTACAATAGCCTTTGCCCTTTCCAGGGGAAGAAAAGCTCTTGTTTTGACTGTATCCAACTCTGCCTCTATGAAGGTGAGGAGCTGTACAGGCTTGGGAAGATTGAGAAGGAATCCTAGGGAACTGAGCACTTGCTGAGTCACTTGCAGGTCTGACTTGACTTGGACTGGGGACTGACCTACAATGAGCCAGTCATCCAAGTATGGAAATATTTTTCCTTCTTAAAAAGGCTACTACTACTGCTAGGCATTTTGTGAATACCCTTGGAGCTGATGTCAGGCTGAAGGGCATAGCTTTGAACTGATAATGGTCTGAAGGCAATTTGAACCTGAGGTACTTTCTGTGGGAGCACCTGATGGGAATGTGAAAGTAGGCAGCTTTTAAGTTCAGGGAGGTTAGCCAGTCCCCTGGCCTTAGAGAGGGAAGGATTATTCCCAGAGTCACCATTTTGAATTTTGGTTTTAAAAGATGTTTGTTCAAGTATCTTAAGTCTGGGATGGGTCGCCACTCCCCTGTCTTTTTTGGGGTAAGGAAGTACCTGAAGTACAGACCTTTGGCCCTGTGCAGTGTAGGAACTTTCTCTACAGCCTTTAGAGCCAGTAGAGATGAAACCTCTGCCTCTAGGGCAATGGATTCGGAGATGCTTGCAGGTGGAAAAGATATGGCCCTCGGCTTTGGAAATTTCTTGAAGCTGAGAACCAGCCCCTGGCTTACCACCTCCAGGACCCACTTGTCTGAGGTAAAAGACATCCAGTCCTGGCCAAAGTAAGCCAGCCTGCCTCCTACAGGAATGGAGTCGACCCGGGCTGACACATCAGGGTGTCTGCTTGGCAGAAGCCTTGGGTTGAGGGATGGATGCAGCCCTGCTCATCCTCCTCCTGCCTCTCCCTCTGAGGAAAGGGAGAAGAGGCCTGTGCTTGGTAGAAATGCCTATGAAAAGGCATGCCCCTGCCCCTAGCTTGCTGCCTTTGAGGAGTTGCCTGCCTTTCCTTGGTCTGTGCACTCCTATAGGTGGTCCTATACTCATCCATCTTTTTCATGTAATTCTCTGTCTGCTCCCCAAACAGAGAATAACCCACCACAGGGAAATCCATGGTCTTAGCCTGGGTGTCCTGTGAGAGGCTAGTACATCTGAGCCAAGCCATTCGAAGAGCCACAGATGTAGCCATGACTCAGATAACACATCATTGGAGTCCACAGCAGCATGGAACTGTACCTTAGATGCCTCAATCCCATCAGCAGCCACCCCCTACAGCTCCGATGCTAGCTGGGGGGGGGGGAAGAGACCTGCTTAGCCAGTGCAGTAGTGTCCCATCTGGACTTCTGGTACCTGGCTGCATAGGCCATATAATTAGCCTGCCTGAGTCCCAAGGCGGATGCCATGTACTGTTTCTTTACCACAGCATCCAGCTTCCTAGAGTCTTTATCTGGGGGGTGTGAAGCCAAGGGTATATTAGCCTCATCACAGGCTGCAGCCTGCACAACCCCAACAAGGCTACATTGTTGATACAAGTACTCTGTACCCAAACCTGATAAGGTGTACCGTTTGTCCATCCTTCTGTAGACAGGAGGTACAGAATTTGGAGTTTTTAAAATCTTTTTTGTCAGTTTCCCAAAAGACTTATGAGGGGGAATAGACAGTGTCATGAACTGGGATGTCCATCATCTCCACATAATCAGGTTCCTCTACAGCTTCTTCCACAGGGAGCTGGAGGGTTTCTGCCACTTTCCTGAAAAACATGCAATGGGAAGGGGACTCAGAAAGCCTAGGAAGAGAAACACCAGAAGGCCTGTCTGGGGAGATGTCCAGTTCAATGGGCTTAACCAGACCTTCCCCACCATCGGCATCATAATCTTCACCCCCCTCCAAATCCGGTTCACAGAAATCTTTAGGGGCATAATCTTGAACCAGAGGAACCAACTGCCTGCCAGAAGGTGCCAGATCAGACAGAACCGGGCGAAGCGATTCTACATTCCTTATCGCTTTGGCAATCTCTTCGGCGATCAGAAAATGGGTCTCTGGATCTGAACTGGCTGATTTTTCTTTTCTTTTTGTAGGAACCAATCCCTCAGGATCGGCTCTTTTCTTGCCCGAAGAAATATCGCACTGTCAGAGGGCACTCCCTCAGGTTCGGTCGGAACTGAACCAGCCTGGCCATCCGGGTCAGCGAACTTCTCGGCCTCCTTATCCCTAAGCCTACCTAATCTTTTTTCCAGGGTAGACTTGAGTTTTTTTTTTTTTACTTTCTACTTTTCCTCCTTCTCCCCTCAGCTCCGGTCTCCTCGGGAGCACCTAGGAGTCATCCACTGCAGTCCCCTACCTGGTCAGTTCAGTCCTCCGTACCCATGCTTAGCCTCGGTTTACACCCCAGGCAGGGGTGGCTCCAACCCGAATTCCTCTGGCACTCTCGGTCAGCCGCACGCCTTGGCAGCTCCAGTGCTCTGTCTCCGCCGGAGCTGAAGGGCATTTTCCCGTTGTGGGGAGTGGCTGGCGCTCTAATGTCAAGGCGATGCTACCGCGTCTGCCACTCCCAGCCCCTTCACTACGCTCAGCGCTTGCTGTGTCTCTGGCTTCCACCAGAGGTCAGTCGAGCGCCGAACAGGGACCCCTGTCCCTCCCCAGGAGAGGAGAGCTGTCCTCCGGATGCTCGATCCTCTCCCTCCCCTGCCAAGCCCCAGCAACCCAGACTCGTTCCCGAACCTGGGTCGCCGGCGTGACGCGAGGTGTGGCGTTCAGCACCTTAACCCTCAGCGCCACTAGGCCGGTGACTTGGGGAAATGTTTACAGATTTGGCAGTCTGAATCGAGGTGGTCAAACCCCAGACAATAAACACAGGTGGTGTGGGGATCAGCCTTAGCAAAGATCTCCCCACACACACACTGCAGTGCTGAAACCCAGTGGGCCCGGTTTTTCTTTTGTTTCTCAGACGTAGCCATCCTAACCACAAACTTACCCTTTTTATGGCAGACAACCAGGCAAGACACCCTTATCAGTTTCTAACCGTGTCACGGGTATTGGGGAGACCCACAAAAATTTTTTTTTTTAAACCGATAAGACCAGTAACCACACTAAGTTTAGAAACAAAGACAGAATATAATTTACTAAACAGCCGGTTCAGTCGAACCGGCCGAAAATCAATTTTTTACAATCTCCACAAATTTACTATGTCTAGTTCACTACCTAGTACTTACTGTACCACAGACAGAGATCTGAACCGAAACTTGCGAAAAATAATCGGTAAAACCGAGGACTTTAACCGACTTTCGAACCGCAAACAAAGGAGAACTCTCCAGAGCGACCGTTCAGTTAGGTGGAGTAAAGAATCTGACGGTCGTGCTTCAAAGTGCAGCAGACAGAGGTCTGAACCGAGCCCGAGCTCAGCGTTCTATGCTCTGCACAGAAATTAACCCTCTTCTCTCCGGGGCAGTTTGAGTGCTGGAGCTAACTGCAATAGTCATAATACAGCAAGACTTCATGTTGTTTGAAAGTGGTAAAAATTTGGCCTGACAGCTCCACTTGGAGAGTCAAGTGAATGCAGTAGGGGAGATCAGGGATAGCAGGGGTATTTTACATCAGGACCAAGGTGGAATAAATATGGGTAACTCACCTGTAACCACAGTTCCAGGTGTGGTGTGTTCACATCTACACTCTGGCAGTCCCACTGGAGCAGGTGGATTCCTCAGACTTTTTCAAGCTAAGCTCCTCCAGTTCGGCCCCATGATGTCGGATCTTTGCACGCTGAAAGCTGGGATAAATGGGCCACTTGCAAGGGGAGGCTGGGTGGGTTATGTGGATGTAGTCTGTATACCACTCCTATGGTTACAGGTGAGTGACCTATATTTCTAAGGGCATGGATACAGTTCACATCCACACTATGGCAGACTTCTAGCCATTCTCTGGGAGAAGGGACAAGGCATGCACCCCTTTTGGCTAATAGACTGGAGAACAGAGGCTCCAAAAACAGCATCCCGGCATGATATCATGTTGATGCTGTAATGGGAGATAAAGGTGTGTGCTTTCCTCCAGGTAGCAGCCCTACAAATTTCCTGTGTGACAATTTCTCTGGAGACAGCAGTAAAAGCCTTTTGGGAGGCTCCCTACCAGCCAACCTATAGCAGAGGTGGATGCAGGATGGTATCCACCTGCTAATCAACCACTTTGGTGCCAGGTGCAGCTTCAGCAGGAGTTGACTTTAGCACCAAAAACCTGGTGGCCAGTGAGACAGCTAAAATGAATGTCCCGCATAACATTTTGGTGGCCCACCAGGACAATACTACTGCCTTACTCTGCTCACACTGGCTCACCAACAGGACAAACCTGATAATGACATTTATTTTTTGGGGGTGGGGGAGACAGAATGAGTACGTTTCAGAGTAAATAAACTAACCACAGATGTTCATGCCTAGGGAAAGAAAACTGGAAGAGAGACTGGTTTACCAAAGAAGTGACCAAGAAGAGCCCAAATTATGACAGACTAGTTACTTATTACAGTAACAGAACCCAACAGAGGACCACTTAATTTTTTTAAAGACTGAGCCTATAATATTTCACTGACAAACTGTACACTGATGGACTTCACTTAAAATTTTGAGACGAGTTACTGTATACAGCTACAGTTCAAACACAGTAGAAAATGTATATTGAGAATTTTTGTAGAAAAGAAAACACATTTTTTGAGAGGCTGCAAACTTGGAGTAGTCGTCTTCCCCAGCTAATGAATGCTTACTACTTCTTTTAAATCTGTTTTTCCCCCTATTATGGATTTGAAACATTCGTTGGCTAGTTTGTTGTTTAAATTATCAATTGCACCATGCTCAGGACAGATAAGCCTGCTGCCCAGCACTACATGTTCTTTCGCCTGTCAACAAAGTCAGCTAGAAGCTAGTAGTTACATGATCAGTGCAGGAGCTCCATTGCTGTCATTCGTCCTACCTTGTGCTGTTTGCACCAGAGTAATTGCTCACCCTGACTTGACTAATCCCAAGGTTCCCACTATGTACTGCTATGTGTCTCGTCGCACATGATTGCAGGTCCAGTATATCAGTTCGTGCTCAAGCGTGTCAGTCTCCACAGCCAGAAAGTTGGAGATTCCCAGCACTGGCAACCCTTCATTCCTTAAAGATGCAGTGTTTACTTTAAAAAAAAAAAAAAGTGTTAGCCAATTGGGCCAGCAAAGTAGGACATCTACTGGCCCACCTTTAAACTGACTGGCCTCAAGCCACAGCTAAAGTCTACTCCTGTTCAGCATGTTACAAGCACTGGCAACCCTCACACTGAACTCCAGCC
This sequence comes from Neoceratodus forsteri, assembly GCA_016271365.2. Classification (NCBI taxonomy): domain Eukaryota; kingdom Metazoa; phylum Chordata; order Ceratodontiformes; family Ceratodontidae; genus Neoceratodus; species Neoceratodus forsteri. Next base: position 1,100,632,446 of record CM057450.1, on the reverse strand, counting down.
ATGCCCTCCTTGTAATAAGTGAGTGCACCCTGTAGGTTCAGAGTATGGCGCCTGTGGTCGGTCTCCGAAGATGGGTTGTTAAAATATACTGGAAGGTTAATCACCTGGTTATGGTGAAACTAATAAAACCTTTGGGAGGAATTTAATAGCCCTGTTATGGGCTCAGCGAGTTCAGGTTCCTGAGCACACACTTCTCAGGTGCATCCCATCCGGTCCCAATGCCTTTTATTTTCAGGGCAGCAAGCCCATTCCTTACTCTTTCTACTGTCATCTCCACCTGCCCTATTTTCCAAATCCCTGGTGCTGCTGCCTTAATATCACTTTCCAGCCATGTCCCACTGTCCTTTACCATGACTACTAAGTAAAAGCAGTCATTAAGGATGGTTGTCTTCCTCTACTACACTCTCAGCTTACTGGACAACCCCCACCACCAGGATTTTGGTTGCTTTCTGATGTACTGGAAAACTCTCACCTCCCTTGACCCCTGCCACAGCTCTGTTGCGTCGAAACCACCTTTTTGGCTTCCTTCAGCTTACGCTAGTATTCTCCAGACTCCTCGTCCCATGTTGTAGTTAGTGAAGACTCTTTCCTTTGCATTCAACTCCTTCCTTACCTACTTACAAAAACAGATTGTCCCTTTGTGCTTGTTCCCCTTAGCAATCATTCTGAAGTGTTAGTTGCTTTGAGAATGTCCCCTTTTCTCCTCAATTTTCCTCCACCTCCCTAACCTTATCTATTCCTTAAAGTCGTTCTGAGTTTTACCCTCATCTGGTCAAGGTCTGCCCTCCTGAAATACAAACATACGAAACTGCCAGCAGATACAGTGAAATACAAACATTATGAAACTGCCAGCAGATACAGGCCAGATGGTCCATCAACTCTGCTTGAATGTACAGCTAGCAGTCCATTACACCGCAACTGCCCGCCCCCCAAAACCAGCATATCCAAATTCATGCCTATGCTTGCTGACATCCCTCACCCCAGTGTCCTCTTGGTGACCTTCCCCGACTTTGTCCCATTCCCTTTAAAAACTGCCCACTGACTTTAAGGATACCACCTCTTCGGGAAGTGCATTCCACTTTGTCACAACCCTTTACGTGAAATAATGCCTTCTTATTTCCCTCCTGAATCTTCCACCCTCTAATCTCAGACTGTGCCCCCATGTTCCTCCCACCCTTTAAATTATGAATTCTCTCTGTACCAGTCTTGTTTAAGCATTTCATATATTTAAAGGTTTCTATCATGTCCCCTTTATCCCTTCTTTCCTCCAGGAAGCACATGTTGAGATCCCGCAGCCTCTCCTTGTAGGGTTTGTCTTCCAGTCATAGGGTTGGTCTGCATTGGACCCCCTCCAACAATTTAACATCTTTCTTTAAGGGCACCAGAACTGCATGCCATACTCCAGTTGCAGACTCACCAATGACCTGTACAGTTGATTACCTCCCCTCTCCTGGAGGCGATTTCCCTGGCAATACACCCAGTATCTTATTAGCTGTAGCTGCTGCTTCCCTGTACTGTGCCGAGTGGTTCATTTGCCGTTATCACTCCAAGATCTTTCTCATCCTCTGTAGCGGTTACCTGTAACCCCCAGCTGATGGTTCCTTGCTCCCAAGAGCATGATTTTGCACTTCTTCATGTTGAACCCAATTTGCCATGCATCTGACCAGTGCTCAAGTTTAGCCAGATCATCCTGTAGCCCCCGCCCCACTTCTGAGTCATCCCCCACTGCACCGATTTTGGTGCCATCCGTAAATAGGCTGATCGTGTTCTTAATCCCATGTGAGATGTTGGCAATAAAAATGCCAAACACTGTTGCTCAGTACCAAGCCTTGTGGTATTCCACTGGTTACAGCTCTTGGAGTCGAGTCTCCCCACCACCACCCTCTACTGCCTGTCCTGCAGCCAGTTCTTGACCCAATCCATTTTCTCCCTTGCTTCTTGGGGTCCCAATTTGCTAACTAGCCTCCCATGTGGCACAGAATCGAAGGCCTTGCTAAAGTCCAGATACAGAACGTCCACTGCTTGGCTCCTGTCGACTGCCCCAGTTATCCAGTCATAAAAGTCAAACAGGTTGGTCTGACAGGATCTGCCAGAGACAAACCCATGTTGCCCATTGTCCTAGAGACCATTCACTTCCAGAAAGGATACCAGCCTTTCCTTAAGGACAGACTCCATTAGCTTCCCTACAATGTACGCATGGCTGACTGGAACACAGTTGCCTGGTTCATCCTTGGGTCCACTTTTGTGGAAGGGCAGTCTCTGATGAGGATTTAATACCAAAAGACAGGCTCAAATATGGTATTATAGTCACCGGACCCATAATACCCCAACCTCCACTCCTTCCACCATTTTCAAGTTTGTAAGCACCACATTAAGAATGCCTTGACTTGTCTAATCCTGGGTGCTTAACCAGTTCACTGCATTGCGACGTACGCTGTACGGCAAAATAATCACATACATACAGCCCTGTACCGTACAGCGTACATCCTCGCCAACAAAACTGGTTTCACTTTTAGCTCATGGGTCGCAAAGGAAGACTGTCGGCTTGACAAAAATATGTTCTGTGCAGGTTTGGTAAGGTGATTGGGGACACCTGACCCAAGTCTGATCCCAAACATATATCAAATAGCAGACACCAGGGAAGTATGTGCATGGAGCTGCCGAGCCTAAAACACTGCAATCGGGGGCTGCGGATTACGTCAATTAGGACATCCTGGAGGAGCTGTAGCAACACTGTTGCAATGCAGGTGCGGTATGCACGTATGTTAACCCTTTCATGGCAGAATTCCTGACTTATATTGAAATCAAGGATATTTTGTCAATTTCAACCCAGGTAAAGCTAAGGCTCTGCTCTCAGAAATGACATATTGAGAGATGCTGCATTAATGGGAGAAATAGATTTAAAAACTGTAAATAAAAACGTGCATTTGTTTAGAGGGTAAAAAAAAGGATGGCACTGAAATGGCAAACTGCTCTGGCAGCAAATAGGTTACAGGAAGGAAGTTTCCCCAAATGTAAATCTAAATCAAGCATGTTGACTGCTGCAGCCTATCCAACAGCCGGAAGATGATTCTCAGATTAGCAGACATGTGCAGTGAAAGTGACATACACTCACTCTGCGAGTGTCTGCTATATGACCTCTTCCTCCATTGAGTTTCTGATTTTACAAAAATCATAAAAGGGTTTTTATAAAGACAGCTCTTGATTTGAATAGTCCTCCTCTCCCACTTATAAAATGTCCCAAATCTCAGACAAAGCAACCCCCCATCCCTCCAAAACCAGCTTACTAACATACTAAAATGCCAGCAGAATAGGCCTAACAGTCTTTTGCGTCTGCTTGTTTGGTCAGCCCCCACCCTGGGAGCTGACCTTGCTGCCCCCCTCACCTTCTCTGGCTTCTCCCTTCCCAGTTCCGGATATTCTCGCTGCATTGGATTTTGCTTCCAGAACCCTTCCCCTGTCCCACCCCTCTTGAACCCCTCCACCATCTCTGCTTCCACCAGCCCCCTAGGCAGCGCATTCCATGGCTCCACCACCCTCTCAGTGAAGTAGCACCTCCTCCTTTCTGCCCTGAATCTTCCCCCTCTAGCTTCCACCCATGCCTCTAGTGGCCCCTCCTTCCTTCAAGCACCCTGACTGTTCCTCCCTACTTACCCCCTTCATGCACCTGAAGACCTCTATTATGTCCCCCCGGTCCCTTCTTCTCTCTTCCAATGTGTACATATTTAGCTCTTGGGCCTCTCCTCATAGGTCCTGTCCCCAAATCATTTTGGTTGCCCTCCTCTGGACCCTCTCCAGGGTTTAATGTCCCTCTTTAAATTGTGGCCTCCAAAACTGCACGCAGTACTCAAGGCGGCCTCACCAAGCAGTTATACAGAGGGGTATCACTTCCCTCCTTCTGGAGGTGATCCCTCAGCGATGCATCCCAGCATCCTGTTGGCCTTGGCTGCTGCCCTCCAACAAGTCTCTGAGTTGTTCATCTTCACATCACCACCACCCTGGTCCTCAGCCATCGAGACTTGTAATCTCCCCGGGTGTACACGTGGCCGGGTTCTGGCCCCCAGCTGCAGTACCTTGCATTTCCTGCATTGAACCTCAACTTCCACTTTCTAGACCATCTTTCCAGAGCCTCCGGGTCCCCAGTAGGGCCACCTCCCCTCCTCCCCATCCACCACCGCCCCCAGTTTTGAGTCATCCGTAAAGAGACTCATCTCACTCCTGATACCTATCCTTATGTCAGAGATGTAGGCGTTGAACAGGAGGGGCCCATGGACTGATCCCTGTGGGACCCCACTAATGACCCTCCTTGGGGATGAGACTATCCCAACTACGACCCTCTGGGTCCGGTCCTGGAGCCAAATGCCCATTCATCTGATCATCTGGTTCCCCACCCACATTTCTACCAGCTTATCCAACAGGCCCATGTGAGGAACAGAGTCAAATGCCTTGCTGAAGTCTAGAAAGAGGACGTCCACTGGTCTACCCAGGTCCAAGGCACACGTCACCCAGTCATACAACTCCACAAGGTTTGTCTGACACGATTTCACCGGGACGAATCCATGCTATCGTCCAGGCACCCCCAGCCTCTCCATGACAATGCCCTCCATCACCTTGCCCACCACCGATGTCAGGCTGACAAGCCTGTAGTTCCCTGCCACCTCCCTTGATCCCCCCTTGTGGATAGGCACTATATGCGTCACCTTCCAGTCCTGGGGCACCCACCCTGTCCTCAGAGAGATGGTGAAAAGGTCCGCCAGGGGTTTCGCCAGGACATCCGCAAGTTTCTTCAGCACTCTGGGATGTAATTTATCCAGCCCCGGTGCTTTCTCTGTCTTAAGGGACCCGAGGGCTTCCCTCACTCTCTCTACTGTGATTTCCACTTCCACTACCTCTTTTCCCTGCTTAGCCATCCCCCCTCCTGCCAGTGATGCCTCCCCCTCTCCTCAGACCCGCTGATCGGTAAGGGTCCCCCCCCTTCTCAATATCACTGTCTCCTCCCATGTATGATGCAGCACCCTCATTTTCCTTGGTGAAAACTGAGGTGAAGTACTCATTTAGTACCTCAGCCTGCTCCCCCGGGTCTTGTGCCCATCTCTCCCGCTTTTAATCCTGCTAATCTGCCCTTCACCTTCTGCTTTTCCCCAATGTATCTAAAGAACCCCTTGTTCCCTCTCCTAATTTCCCTGGCCAGGTTCTGCTCCTTCCTTGCCTTAGCCGCCCTCACCACCCTAAGTGGCCTTCTAGCCATCAGCTCGTACTCCCTCGATCCTTTCACTCCTTGAGCACTTGAATTGCCTATAGGCTGCCTCCTTTCCTCATGACCACCTCCTGGACCTCCCTGGTCCACCAGCGTTTCTCGGCCCCACCGCATTACCACTCTGCACAGGTGCTGGTAGCATCCTGCACCCCTTTCCTGATGATTTCCCACCTACTATCAGCGTCCATGTCTGACCCAATCCATCCAAATGCTCCTTAAGGATCCTTCCCATTTCCTTAAAATCCACCCCCTAAGTCAATTACCTCCGTCTTTGTGCAGCCTTCTACCCCTCCTAGGATTCAGGCAGAACCAGACCGTGGCATGGTCACTCCCCACCAATGGGTCCCTTCCCTCCGGGCCCCCAATCTGGTCACTGTCTGCCAGGACCACATCCAGTACCCGCGCCTCCCTGGTCGGTTCCACCTGCTGAGTTAGGAACGCATCTTGAAAGACATCCAACAACCTCTGTTCTCTGGCCACCGAGGATGTCATAGTCCTGTTCCTGGCACGTTTAAGTCCCCCAACACCACCACCCTTCCCCTGCCCAGTCTGCAGTGTCTCCCAACATCTGTCACCAGACTCTCCTCCAGTGCAGGGGGTCTATACACCACTCCTATTTTTACTCTCTTGCCCCCCCCCTTGTTATCAAGGTGACCCAAATCGCCTCCACGGTTCCGTCCGCCTCCTCTACTCACCCTATGCCAATGCAGTTTTTGACTATCATTGCTACCCCTCCTCCCCTTCCCTCCCCCCTGTCCTTCCTGAACATAGTGTAACCCTCCAGGTTCAGGTCCCAGTCATGTCCTGCAGTGGCCCAGGTCTCAGCGACCGCTGCCACATCCACCGCTCCCTCAGTTAGTATCACCTGGAGCTCAGGCATTTTATTGCCCAAGCTCCTGGCATTTAGCAGGACTACCTTCCACCCTTTCCCTATACTTCCATTTCCCCTGCTCGTGTTCCCATGGGGATTCTGTTTTCCCTTGGTCTGCACTTTACCAGTCTGCCTTTTCCTGCATTTCTCCAGCTCCCCAGGGGGGTGGAGACAAGAGTCCTTCCTTTATCGGCCCCCCCTCGACAGCTTTTTCTCCCATCCCTTCCCCCATCACAAGTTTAAACCCCACTTTTCACCAATGAACCCCTCTATTTTTAACTTAAGGATTCCCCTCCACTCCAAATTGAGATGGAGCCTATCTCTAGCATACAGATCCTCATCCTCCCAGGTCTCCCCCCAATCCCCCATACCCTCTGGCCTCACACCACTCCCTGAGCCACTGGTTTATCTCCCTAATTTTCCTTTTGTGTTCCCCACTAGCCCTTGGCACCGGCAGGATTTCTGAGAAGGAAACTGTGCATCCTATGTCATGACAGACCCTGGCAAGCTCCCTGAACCTTGCCTGTAGCTCTAGCTCGCTATTTCCCTCAATGTCATTTGTACCCAGATGGAATAGTATGTCCAGGGAACCCCCACAATCCTTTGCCAGCTGATATACCTTGTGCTTGGCCCTGTACACCGTTAGTCCAGGGAAGCATTTGGTCTTAACTGCCCAGGCTTCTCCCTCCCTATCCCATTTGATACTCCTGATCATAGAATCCCACAACAGAAGCACTCTGACTGCTCTCCCCCCCTTTCTATGTCCCTCATCCTTTCTACCGGCCCCTCCACCCAGCCGGCTCCTTGTTCCTCCACCTATCTGGGTGCCACATGCCGCCCTCTCCTCATTTACTCTGGCCACCCCCTTCCCTCCAATCCTAGGACTCTCCTCCTCCCGAGTATCCTTCTGTACCTCGCTAACTCCTCCCTCACTGCTCGTGAATGGTCCTTCTCCCCCATCCACTAAACTAGCCTGGCTCGTCCTCCCTTTCTTCCTGTCTCTGTTTAGTCCCTACTTGCTTGTCGTGCTCCCCTGGCCTAAACCCTCAGCTCCCTTTACTGTATCCTCCTTGTACTTCTGGTCCTTCTCCTTGCCCTTTCCTCCCAACTGGTCCTTCTCCCTGCGCTTTCCTCCCTCTTCCCCTCCTGCTCTGATTCACTGCTCCCAATTTCCTGCATTCCAGGTTCCTCCTGCTATCCTGCTTGGCCTTGCCCTAACTGCTATTCACTCTTTGCCTTCTCTTCCACCGAATAGGCTAGTCCATCAACCCTTTAGGAGCCTTTTGATTTCTATTTTATCTGTCGATTCCTCCTGTACTGGACACTTAGTGAAAATCCCTCTTCTCCTTCTGCTGTAAACTAGCCTAACCAATGAGGCAGCACAAGGTTTTTAAGAGATTTAATGATGTAAATGTTCATCTGCCCCTCCCATTCCTTTTATTGAGGGCCAGCACCTACTCTCTCACTGGAGCTCACTCCCAGACTGGAGCCTTTTTTTATTTGGTTAAATCTTTATTTCATTTTTGATCTTTGTATTCTTTTCTCCTCTGAGCTCCTGACAGGCACCTTTGGTCTCCACCCTGTCACCCGCCTTCCCTGGCAGTTACATCGCTCCTTGTCTCCCCAACGGGTGGGCTGCCTGGGGCCGACCCCTTACCCCAGGCCAGAGCTGAGCTTTGGTTAGGGACCGAGAGCCATGGCTGGCAGTGCAGGGCCTGCAGCACACATCCAGGACAGTCGAGGGATTTTCACTTTTCTCCCTGCCCTCAAGCATCGTAGAGGAAATGCTAATGATCTAGTGGTGACAGACCCCCCCACCCCCACCCCATACAGACTCCAGCATATGCTCACCTAGGTGGCAGTACTGCAGCAAAGACCAGAAGCCTTCCCCTCCCCCAGAGGTGGCACGCATCCTTGGGACACTACTCAACCATCCTCTCCTGCTTGGTCTTCCAGCAAGCCAGGCTTATTCCCAAACTCAGGATGTTGGCATTGCAAGCAGCAGCACTACTATTACGTTAGCGGGTCAGCCCAAATCTTTATTTCAAATAACTGTTCTGTAACAAAGCCCCCTGGGAACTACAACTTGTACATATAGACAATAAACTGCACACTGGAACAAGACTCCAGAGCCCAATTTTGGGCTGTTTACAGAAATGGGACCCTTTTAACCCAGAAAATGTGCCAAATTTCACGCCAGAAAATGTACTAAATTTCATTTTATCAGGACTATTACCATGACGTAAGAGTTTATTTAAACGTTTCTAGATCGTTTACCCACAGCAACGATCAGAAATGCATACACATTTTGGGAATCCCATCACGCAGATGATCTGAACTTCAAAACAATTTAAGGCAATCTGCTTTCCCCTCGTGACTCAATATGAAACCGCGGAATCTGAATAACTGACGACCTTCAGTACCGAGTTATTACTTAAAAAGACTGTACATGTCATTAGGAAAACGTAAACATATGCCCAGTACCACTCATTTTCTCCTGGCTAGTAAAATAGACCCTCTCCCCAATTTGTGTTTGCTTTAGCAACGATTTAAACATTTGATAGCCAATTTACAGTTGTCATAAATCTAGGCAATTCACTACAAAACATGGAAAACAAGCACAATTTCATAATGACAAAGGAAAACATACATCCAAAGAGGAGTGGATGGAAAGATTTTATTCGGCATGTAGCGTTAAAAAGCTAAAACTTCTTCCACTGGTTTCTAACTTTCACTGCAAACATTTTAGAGACACAGTCTCACTCCTTGCAGAACACCACCAGAAAATCCATTTACCACGTTGGGCTTTTCCTTAACTAGTGGCAAAGAACATCAGGAATGTTTTATTTTGTGGCGTTATCACTCTGCAAAACACACCAAAACGTGACTGAACAAATGCAAAGCCATTTGGGGGGGGAGGGGGGGCCGCGTTTCATGGTAAGCGAACACAGAATCCAGTGCAATCTCAGCCTCTTTTCGGGGTTCCCCGGACCGGGTAAAATCTTGTTTTCAAAACAGCTGTTGTTTATTTGGTCACAGTCGCTACTGTTCGCAGTTGTTTTTAACCTACAGAAGCACTTGGGTTTCGGCGTCTCCAGCTTCAGTCGCCGACTTCCGAGCCCGGGCTTACAGGTTCAGGACTCCTCAGGCTTGTCGGACGGGGGCCCGCACGGCTGCAGCATCTTCTCCATGAGGTTGAAGCGGACCCGGGCCTTGCTCTCGTTCTCGGCGATGGCGAAGTAATTCAGCAGGTCAAAGTGGCCCATGTACGAGCAGTACGAGTCCCGGTGCTGATTCACTAGCCATTCCCACTTGGTGGTGTCGGCGTGGCCCGTGCCGATGTACTTAGACTGCAAGTGTTCCAGCTGGCTGTGGATAGTATAGCGGTCCGTCATGATGAACGGCGGTCAAAGCACAGCTCGAATACTATTTAGCGATGAAACACTGTATGCGTGCCGACTGCACTGCTAGAAAGGTGAATCTCTAACAGATTGTGTTTTGGCTAACAGTTTCAATATGGCGCCGACCTTTCACCTCCCAGAATCCCACAGCAAATCTAAAATGGCAACGCCCCTTCTAGAGGTACGTAAAGTGCGCCGACACGCTGTGGATGGCAAACATACGCTGCCCCCGAGGGCTTACCGCTATGCTGCAGCTGAAGGCAGCGCGAAGTGTTATCAATGCTGTTTATGCATGCCACGCATCTGCTTCTTCGCCACTTGCAACTACAAAGCGGGGCCCAGGTGCACTCCCCGTGCCAGCAACAGTTTTATATGGCTGAAAGCATTCATCTCAACCTCTCTCAGCATTAAAATGCATAGCACCAGACTTCAAAATTCAGAGCAAATTGCCAGAACGTGTAGCACTTTCTTATTTTAGAGAATACAAGGCACACTGAGACGTTGGTCAATTCCAGGTGCGACCCGATAATATGTCAAAGAATAGTGGGCCCCGTATGTTTAGTGTCAAGGAACGTTTCTACCAAGTTCGTACAATGGTGTAATAGTTTGAGTATCCAGAAATACCTCTAACATTTTGAGGAATATCAGTAAACTTGCACAGAGCAAGGGTAAAATAAAGAAATAATGCCCTCCAGGTTGGGTGTTATGCTGGGATAATATCCCCCCAGCACCCGAGAAGGGATGTTATTTAAGCAGTAAGCCACAAGGGGGTGTGGGCTATCAAAGGATTTAGCACGGCTGGAATGGTTTGCCCATGAGGTGCAGCCGAGTGGGTAATTCCTCGCCAGCCATGGTAAATTCGCAGATAACCCACATCCTCCGTGTGGCTTATTGCGATTATACCAAGGTTCATTTTTTTTTTAGTATAATAAAATACAAATATTAAAGAGGTTGCTTTTTTTTTAATTTTATTCTATTTATTCCTGTGCTGCAGATGATTCATTAGATACATTGGATTATAGTCTCATCAACAGCCGTTCATTATGAGAGGATTGACACTCGTGGTAAACTGCCAGTCTGATGATTTCATTGGCTGTTCACTTATGTCCATGGTATAAATATAGGATAAAGTATGGGGAGAAGTGTGTTACGAGAATTTAACACACACCCGAGTTGTTGGATGGCCCTCGGGGTTTATGAGTGCCATCCAACAGTGTGAGTGTATTAAGTCCAGTTGACACTTCTCCCCATATTTATTTATATAATTGAAGGACTCCGTTTTAAAATAAACAAGCGCGGGCCTCCAACTATTCCTGTTTCCAAAACAGTACTGGCAGAAAAACTTACTTCTCTGCATTACCTCAGTTTACCAGTGAGCCTAGAAGCACAAGAGTGTGTTTGGGATGGAGGTAATGCAGAGAAGTAAGTGTTTTTCTCGTCAGTACTGTTTGCGGAAACAGGGACAGTTGGAAGCTCGCGCTCTGTTTATTTACTTGTCTTGAGCGCATTGGTATGGAAAGGGAGCGCGTGAATTCTGTAACACCTACTCAGGTGTTACGGTATTTAACACACGGTTTTGTCTATGGCAAAAAACGGAGACCGTTAATTATACCAGCATAACACCCACCATGGAGGGCATTATTTCTACTATACAATGGCTCGTGTGTTAAAAAAAGGAAATAAAATGGGAAAATGTGTTTAAAAGATTTTGTTTGTTTCTTTTTATTGGGGGATGTATACTAAATGGAAAAAAATAATCCATAGTTTTTTTGTGCAGCAGGTGGCCCTGATGCACATATGCAGCTTTATGGTCTGTATTGTGACATCTTCTGTGTGATCTGCCATTCGTTCTTTGCCGTGACCTTGATAACTGGTTCTGTGCCTCCCCCCAACCCTCATTTATTTCTTTGTTTGTTGTTGTGACAGTCCTGTATTTCTCTATTTCGGTCCCTTTGTTTTTTATTCAGTACCCTGCTATGCCCTTATGGTACATGAAGTCGAGTACCGTGCAGCAATGTTTTGAAATGGCACTTGGTTGGACATTGCGATTGTCTGTGGCAAAACCATAGTGAAGTTACGGCAGTGGAAAGAATGCTGGGAGAAAAAAAATACTTTTGTCTCTTTCTGTGTGCTTGTATTTCTTGATGTCAGTGTGGTTGTTGTCATGGGGATGCTGCACTGTCACACAGAGTGGAGCGAGTAGCAGAGGAGGGCAGCTTCTGTTTACTTTTATTTTTGTTTTGTTTGCTTCTCCTGGTACAGTTCTTGTGTGTTTAGTACTGGGAGATGTGTTGACGACTGGATGGTGGGGTCATGGTGCAGAGTCTGAGCGGTTCGTGGAGCACGTTTAGGAGCAGAGTGGGGACTGCTGAAGCTGCTCCTAGCGATGGCTGCAGATAACCGTAATATCGTGTAGAATGTTTTTTTTTTATTATTATTTGCTGCGGTCCTGAGTGTACTTGGACTACAACCAGGATGTTATGGTGAGTTAATATCCTGGCCGCAGTCCCAGTCTGACGAATCAGGATAGGACATTCTTTCTTGCCATTGTATAATTAATCAATAACACACAACAGGGTGTGCTTTATCATAGGATATTGGCATGCCTCAGGTGTGTTGTGAGGCACGAGGCAAAGCCAAGTGCCTTAAGCACCCAAGAAGTGCTGATATCTATGATAAAGGTCACCCTGGAGTGTGTTATTGCAATTATGCACTGGCCACATACAGTAAAGTAAAAAAAGGCACAGGAACAGATCTAACCATTTTTTTTTACTATTTTTAAACTGTGGAAGTACATTAGTGCATAAAATAGTCCAGTGCTGGAGTCATTAAACAGGTGACTGCCCTAACTTTTAACTGATTAGAATAAGGGTTTTGAGAGATCTCAGGTATATTGTTTTCTGGTCAGAGGTCTTGTTTATAGCCGTACCGTTATGAGGGAATATAAGTATGGGTCTGGAATGCTGATGACTAATCAGCTTCTCAGATTTTTCCTGTCCAGTGCATAACTAAGCAATAATGCACAACAGTGTGTGGTATATCCCTCATGGGATATTATCGTGCCTCGGGTGGTTGGGCATGGGCCGCAGGTTGAGTGCATCCAACACCTGAGAAGTGACAACATCCCATGATATACCACTCTCTGGAGTGCATTATTGCTATTATGAACTGATTTAAAGTTTATAAATTATATAAAACTGTTAAAATGTTAAAAATAAGTTGTTTTTTTAATTCTGTTTCTGCTCTGCAGCCCCAGGGCACCTTCCAGAGTACCCTCACAACGCTGCCTCTACTCCCTTGCCTTAATCCCCCTGCTCTGGCCTTCCCCCAACCCCCGCGGCATGTCCAGCCCCCGGATCACCCCCAGGGCCCTGTCTTGGCAGCCTTTCTGAAATTAGAGGGACCTACTGTGGGGACGGGTCAGGCATGGGAGGTACCGGTGCAGGCAGGTCTGACTCTAAGGATGTAGGCAGGTCCCCATCATCTCTGCTGTGGCTGCAGGGTTTTTCCGTGCTTGTTTTCCCCCACAAAGCTTGGACATGCACTGATCTCTTAGGCATGTACATGCCGACGTCCACCACAGCTCCGGCCCTGCTTCTGTAGAGCTGCCTATTCCTGGCCATCACCTGACCACCACTGGGGGCCGCTCAGGAGTGGCACTTCCCGTGGAACCCTCCCCAGGAAGGGAGACCAGTCCTCTGGATGCTCAGTCCCTTCCCTCTCCTGCTGACCTCCAGTGGCCGAGCTCATTCCTGAAGCTGCGTCGCTGACATAGCGTGAGGTGTGGCATCCAGCTCCTCAACCCTCAGTGCCACTGGGCTGGCAGAAAATGAATTTTTTTACTGGTGTAGAAGTACCACTTAAGAAAATAGTTCTTGGAGGGTTGTGGTCAGCAGGTGACACTGTTTTTCTTGGAGCTAACAGAACAGGTGGATCTCTTATGACAGTGTGAAGTGTCTCCCTCCCTCCCTCATCCTGGTCTTTGTTTTGACTTCTCTCTCTCTCTCTCTCTTCCCATTTGGAGAAGTAATGGCATTGGAGTACTGACTTTAAAGATATTTTTGTTTGAGCCGGCCTGGTGGTGCCAAAGGTTGAGGAGCTGGACGCCACACCTCATGTTACGCTGGCGACCTGGGTTCGGGAATGACCTCGTGTCATTGGGGTGCCGGTATGGGGAGGAGGAGCAGCATTGAGCATGCTGTTAGGCTGCTCTCCCCCTCCCAGGGGTGGTGGGGGTGGATTGTCGACCCTTCCATAGTCCTGTTCCCACTGGGTGGAGGCAAGGTGGGGTAATGTATGTGGGCAGGGTGGCAGTACAGGTGGGAGGAAGGGGCTGAGCTGGCTGCCGGTGTGCATACGCCAGGGTCCCGTGGGGCTCGGAAGAAAACCCAAGAAAAATCCATTAAAATCTATATTAAAAAAATCTATATATATTTTTTTGGCAGATGTACATTTAAAAGCAATGGGACTGAAACCGAGGAGTTCAGTAAGTGCAGCAAGCGGTGCCATTTTAAAATGTGCATGTGGTTGCCTGTGAGAAATAGTGATAGTCGTGCCGGACAATTCTGCAGTGTGGCAGTTTGAAAGTTAGTTTTTTAACACACTGGCCCAGATATTCAAACTGCGCTCAAAATGAGCGCAACAGCAGGAGCAAGCACAAACCAGTTGCGCAAATGTGCAACAGGTGCGATATTCAAACATGAAGCAGAACAAATTGCGCAAGCAACCAACGTCTGAATATCGCACATACTGCGCCATAGTGCAACCAGGAAGGAGAAGCTGAGCCGAAATGTGGCGCTATGGCGCAACCAGGGCAGCCCAGCTGAGCATTCCAGAGGTGCCATAGCGCAAGCAGAGCCCCCCCCCAGAGCAATGGAACTGCACATCCAGGGAGGCAGGCTGGGGCCCACTGCCAGCCATGCCACACATGGGCACAGGAACACACTGCAGAACCCACACCACACCTGCACACCCCAAGCACAGCATCACTGGGGGTGGGGTGGATGATCTACTTGCCCATGGGGACAAGCCAACAAAGCATAGCAGAGCCATGACACCCCAGCACAACCACTGGCAGGCTGAGAGTGACACACACAGAGGGTTGACAACCACAGTACACATCAGCCCCCCGTACGCACAGCACACCCTGCACTGTGACCCCAAGACACCACCTATGTGCAGTGACTGGCACTGCAGAAACCATGCATCCCCCAGCACACGCCAACCCCGTGCAGCACAGAAGCCTACAAGCCAGACACACCCTGTACACCCAGCAGTGGGTGGCAGCAGACGGCAAGACCAACCGAAAGTCACTGCCATGCTGGAGATACCTCCCCATGCACACACACGCACACACACACACACACATACCCAGGACCATACCAGCCCAGATGGCATGTACACTCCTGCAACTGAGCACCCATAGGCAGCTGCAAATCAGAGACCAACACATTATTCGTATAAAAATATAAAAATGTATTTCAACACAACAAACATTAACAAGAACAAGTACAACTATGTACAAGGGGCAGGTACAAAGGTAGGGTTGGTCAAGGGTAGGGATGATAAACTTGGAGGGGAGAGCAGGTTGGTAGGGATGGGAGAAGTGGGAAGGGAAGAGAGGTCATGGGCCAGCCGGCCGCCCGTCCTCCTGCTGGTGTCTTGCAGTTCCCTGCTGCCTCGTCCACACGCCATGGCGGTGTATTGATTGCAGGATGTCGCTGTTCTGGGCCACAAGCTGTCAGATGGCCCTGACATCCCTCGCCATCCGGTGGAGAACCTTGAGGCCTAGGAAAATGGGAACACAGTCAATGGCTGTGACTGACCACAACCCTGAACACCACCCAACCTGCAAGCCATATAGCCCAATGTCCCGCACCTGTGATGGCATGCACCCACTCACAGTGAACATGCACATGGCCATCACAAACAGGCGGCACCAGCTATGCGCACCACTGCACACACACACTGCCCATGTCCATCACAGCACAAACAAGGCTGGCAAGTGACGTGGCAACGTGGTGCGATGCCAGTTACCCAGCTATGTGCCCAGTGCATGCATGGACCATCAGTGATGCATACACAGATGTGCTGTGAAACTGGACAGTGATGCATGTCACCTGTGTTGTGCCTACAGACATAGATACATAGCCAGTGTCGGCAGATAAGGGCCTATGGCCCACACAGTCAGTCCATTTCAGCTCTGTGTTACTTTGTTTACCTAGAAGTCTGTTGCCCCTTACCCCTGACCTCAAGAATTCCGCTATGTCTATCCTCCTGCAGTCTGAAATCCCGTGGAGTGTGTCAGCCTCACCACTCCCTCTGGCAGGGTGTTCCACGGTACACCACCCGCTCTGTGAAGAAAGTCTTGCCTCATGTTTCCTCTGAATCGTCCTCCTTCCAACTGCATCCCATGCCTCTAGTCCTGGAACATCTTTTGCACTTCAAAATAGTGTTTCCTGCACCCTGTTCCACCCTGTAAGATACTTGTATGTCTCTCATCATATCCCTCTCCTCCTCTTCCTCCAGGGAGTACAGGTTCAGTTCCTTCAACCTGTCTCCATAGGGAATTATGATGCAAGCCATGCACCATCTTTGCTTCTCCTCTGAACCACTTCTGCCCACTCTATGTCCTTACGAGGTATGGTTCCAGAAATGTACACTGTACTGCAGGTGGGGCCTTCACTAGTGTCTTGTATAGTGTACTATGACCTCTCTTCCTGCATGTTTGTATTGTGCAGGGCTACTGCCCCCCAGCTTGCAATAGCATCCATGAAGTCATGATACTCACACCTGCTCAAGCAGCTCTGATTGGTGCTGTTGCTGGCGCTGCTGCTGCTGGTGGGGTCCAACCCCTGCTGGCACCGGGTCCCTGGCACGGCCCTCATCACTGTTGCCCCGCATCCTCACATCCCGGCCTGTGGGAGACATATGTTGAGACAAACATCAGTGTGACTCAAAAGCAGACTGCCCCCTGCCCCAGTGACGGTGCCTGCCCGCACAGCCATACCCATTCATCTCACAGCTGCACACACTGACACAGCCAACTCGTGGTCGAGCCATCACCCTGCACAGCCACCAAAACACACACACACCCCTACAGATAATACAGGTGCATAGATGGCACACCCACCTGGTTCCTGGGCACCACGCCGCCACCTGGCAATGCGGAACGCATTGCTAAAAGCTCTGGTTTCTCTCGCCGTGGAGGTTCATTGTACCGCGCCGCACTGCTCAGCAGACCGGCACTGTCCAGTGACCCCACCAGGTCAGTGGCCACTTGCTGCCACACCTCGTCCTGCACTGGTGAGGGGCACCTCACCATAAAGGCCATCATAGTGTGGCTCAACTAGGGCCACCAGGTTGGCTACTTCCAGCTGGCTCCAGGACACCACCCTCCTCCTAGCCATGGCACCAACTTTACAGCAGGCAATATGGCGCCCAACTGCACCATAACCCCACGTGGAGATGTTGCGCAATAGACCACCACAGGTTCCAATCGCGCTGTTCGAATAGTGCCGTCACTTCACATAGCGCTGTCACCAGACAGCGCAATAGGGACATACACATGGCAGGCTAACAGTGCCAGAGGGCAAAGGTCATACATAAGATCATGGGCACGACGCAAGGCTACGTACAGCGCCATCTGACGATAGGCATCCTGCGTGGATCGACCAGCTGCTACTCAGTGCCTGACAGTGGAGTATTGCGCAGTAGTGCCATTAGCCCATAGTGCCCATTGCTGTAGCACCACTGGCACAATGGTGGCCATGGCCTGAATTGCCGATCGTGGTTCAGCACGCCAGCAGCGCAACAGACGCCTGCGCGAGCTATCTGGGCATGCGCAATGCAGTGTACCACACAGGCACAGATCTGCTTCATTGGCTCAGCCGACTTTCTTCCAGATAGCAAAGCGCAGATTCATGAGTATTCAGCCTACACATGCAAATCATCTGATCAGCATTCAAGGGCGCAGTGGCACGATTTGTATGTCATTATAGTTGCTCCACCCTAATTTGCATGTATTGCGCTATAAATGTGCGACATTGGGCCGCGCTAGGGATTCGTTACTGCAGGTGAGGGTGAGCTGCATGCTGTGTGATGTTCAGGACGATGGTCATGGGAAAATGCTGTAGACTGCACAGTGACAGGTGTCCACTTCCATACAGATCGCCATGACCGAGCAGAGTCATTGTGGAGGGTGAGGACGGTGGGCGAGGAGGAGGCCCAACTTTACAGCAGCAGAGATGGAGCCTCTTCCAGGCCTACCTGGATGAGGAGCCAGTGCTGAGTGGACGGAGGGGCACCCTCAGTCCTGCGCGGGTTGCATGGGAGGGGTAGCTCGGCCGCTAACCTGCGCGGAAGCCACCTGCGCCCATGCAGGAATGCAAGAAAAGATGGGGACAGACCGCAGGAGGTTGAAGGAGAAGGTGGCAGCCTTCAGGGGCGCAAGATGTGCTGGCACTCACGGGGCCCGCCAGTGGTGTTGCAGCTGACCCCAACTGAGGAGACACTGGTGAGCCATGCAGCCGAGCGCCATTGAGGGCATCATGCTGGAGGATTCCAGACAGGTGAGCCCATCACTGCACAGTATGACATGGTGGTGGTGTTTGGGGGCGGTTGTTCTGCTGCACTCACATGTACTCTCTTTCTGTTACAGATCCTGTTCGTCTTCAGGAGACGGTGGTGGTGGGTCCAGACAGTGATGCTGACCTGCTGGACATGGAGGAGGGTCCATCCACCTCCACCACCAGCCAGCAGGCACCGCAGCAGCATGCACGCTGGGCCGCAAGCTCTGGTGTCAGTGATACGGTGCGGGGGTGCACAGCCTGTGTCTCAGCAGTCTGGCATGCAAGCATGCCAGCACGCTGTGACCATGGCGTAGCACGCACTCGCACCATTGATGATAGAAGGCCTGCAATGGGCAGTGATGGTTGTGTGTCCCATGACGACGACACAGCAGGCCAAAGCATGCCCCTGGGCCTGTCTGGTTCCAATTGTGTACCAGCATGCTGGCACAGTCCCAGGCTGTGCCTGTCAGCACCCGGGGGGCAGCACCGGTGGCTGTGCAGGTGTCTGGCACTGTTGCCAGCACAGCGGTGGAACGAGTGGACCCGGGGGCACAGCGGTTGGAGGGGCAGCAGCAGCAGCAGCAGTCGCCCATCAGGTCTGGGGGTACAGTGTCAAGCAGTGGCACATGTCCGCCGCACTTTGATCCTCCCATTCCTGGTCCTGGCAAACAGCGCCCACCCTCAAGGGGTGTTGTGCATCAGGACCGTCCACACCCTGGGGGTCAGGATGCCGTTGGAGCACAGTACCCATTGTACGAGCACACCCGCCTGCTGCAGGAATCAGTACAGCTGCAGAGGCGGGGTTGCAAGGTCCATGGAGGCACCTGTCTGTGTCCGTGAGCGCACAGCAGGAGTGCTCGACCAAGCCGAGCTGGTCCGATGCGGACGGATGTGACCCCCGCCATTGACAGGCTGACCCAGGCAGTGGTCTCTGTTGTGGATGCATTGGGCACACAGTCAGGTGCCCCTGTACCGCACACCCCACACAGTGCACTCTCCACTCCCCGTTCCCGGCGTCGAGCGACACCAGGCCTGTCGACGCCAGGTTCTGCTGTGGGCATCTCGAGCACCCCTGGTGCAGGTTTGTTCGGCATGCTGCAGACCCCTGTGCGGGCAAGGTCGCGTTCGCGCAGTGGGACCCCTGGTGGTGCAACAGTGCCACCCCATGTGGACCCTGCTCAGCCTGCCCGTGCTGTTGGGTCACGGCGGGGCCGCCCACGCATCCACGGTGGCTGTGGGACAGTGCTACATGACTGAGCTGTCTCCCAGTGCGGGCCCTGTCTGGTGCTGCCATGTGTGCAATGTGTGTCATGGTGGGCAGTGCACTGCTGGGTGCTCTGCTCACCACGCCGACATCGGACGCCTGCACACCCTCCCAACTGCTGTCCACAGGTGCGTGTGCATGATGATGCCTGCATTGCACTGTACACCAAGGTGCAAGGGTGCCCAGGTTCGACACACGATTGGACAGTACGGGTGGTGGGGTGGTCGGTGGTGCTGTGTGTTAGCAATGTCGGTTCTGCTGTGCTGTGCATCTGCCCATGTACGCTCTGTGCCTGGTGTGTGTGTGTCCATATGAGTGCTTACCCTCCTGATGGTGTGTTTGTATGCCTGGACCCTTCCACTCCCTGACCGGCCATGCACCCCTGGTGTGTTCCCCTGTGTGCCTGTGGTTTGCACATGGACAGTGTTGGTTGCACATGTCCCCTTGACTTACCTGTGTTGTGCGAGTGCTCCTCTGTGATGGTGTCCCGTGCAGCTGGGCCTGCCGGATCAGTCGGGGTCCCTCCGTCCTAGGGGGCTGCTCATCACCATCATCACTGCACCACTGGCGCCCCCATCGCTGTCCCCTGTTCGACCTGTACGGCTATCCCATGGTCTTTGGCCATGTTGTGCAGGATGCAACAGGCCAGGAATATCCCACAGGCCTTTTGGGAGCTGTACTGTAGGGCACCGCCGAGGTGTCTAGGGCATCGAAGCGTGTCTTGAGCATCCCAAACACCCGCTCTATGATAAAAGGCGGTTGCGCATGTGCCTTATTATAGCATAGCTGCGCTGGGGTCATGGGGCGCCGGCACGTGTGAGCAGCCAGGGACAGAGTGGGTATCCCAGTCACCTGTGTGGAGATAGTGGAGATCAGTGTCATGTTCAGGTCCATATTGGCTATCTCCTGTGTGCCACTACCATGGCACCTGTGGCATTCCCACCCTGCCCAGAGTTTGCATTACATACATGTGTACTCACCCACTAGATGTCCTGTGGGGATGTCCCCACTCGAATCGATGGCACAGTGCAGACTGATACCCATGAAGGCATCATGTGCTCCGCCAGGTGTGTGGCACAGACATTGATTATCGCCCAGTGGCATCACACACCACCTGGCAGTTGACACTAGGGAATCCCTTTCTGTTCCGACATGCGTGCCATCGGGGCCAGGTGGCGCAGGATGGCCACATGGGTGCAGTCTATGGCCCTAGCATGCCAGGCATACGTGCTACCCTGTGGAACTCCTGCATGTTTGCTGTACGCTCTGCCGCGGTGCTGGGGAAATGGATGTACTCCAGCATGTGGCAGCAGTGCGCTGAGGAATTGGGTGAGGATGCGTGACGTGGCCGACTGTGTGATGCCTGTGGTGTCCCCTGTCGGCTTCTGGAAGGTGCCCGTGGCGAGCAGGCACATGCAGGCTGTCACCTTGGTCTCCACCGACAGAGCGTGACTCGTCGTGAGGGTGCCTGCATCACATCACTGCACAGCTCACAGAGCCGTCTCAGTATTGCCCTGTTCAGGCGTGCACCGCCCACGATCTCTACATCTGTGTACAGCCCAAAGCTGATTCGGCACAGCACCGCCTGTCGGGGCGATCACGACGGGGTTCTTCCACGGCCACGCCCCTGCAGCATGCATTCTCATCCCTCATTACAGCTTCCATGTGGAAACTGGCACTGTCCATCTCCTGGCTTCTGACCCTCTGGCTGGTGTTGCTGTGTTACCCCACTGTCCTGACTGCTACTTCCACTGCACCGGCACCCCCGCTGGCCTCTACAGACTATGGGACACACTTTCCTTGCCTGCCCTTTGCTGTCTGTCTGTCTGTCTCTGTCTCTCTCCCCCACTTGGCAGCCTGGTGCGTTCTTGCGCCGCTTCCTTGAGCCTTTTATTTTGGCTCATTTCCGCTAGTGCGCAATTTCGGCTGTGCCGCTTATTGCGCA
The DNA here is from genome assembly GCA_016271365.2 of Neoceratodus forsteri. Taxonomy (NCBI): domain Eukaryota; kingdom Metazoa; phylum Chordata; order Ceratodontiformes; family Ceratodontidae; genus Neoceratodus; species Neoceratodus forsteri. The sequence continues at coordinate 1,100,611,138 of CM057450.1, read as the reverse complement.
TCGCGCAAGTCTTTGAATATCGCATGCGGTCTTTATGCATGGATCCGCCTCTCTGCTGCTGGCGCATGCTTCATTTTCATTGCGCTGTTGCTCAGCATGTTTTCGGCGAACTGCTCCTTCTGAATATTGCAAATGGCGTAGTTTTGGAACTGCGCATGCGCAACCCTGTTGCGCATGGCGCAACCCTTTTGAATATCTGGGCCACTGTATTTATTTGCCTGATGTTTAATACATGGGCGGTTAGGAGTTAAACAGGTGGTGTGCAGAGTTTGGTTTCGTTTTGTGTTTGACGGTGCCACTGACTACAACTTTAACCTCGCTGTCTCAGTGCTGAATTTTGTGGAGAGTGGGTGCTTCTCAGTAAGCTCAGCTTTTTTGTGAGAGGTTTGTGTGTTTTGCTTGTTTATTTCTTTTTTTTTTTTTTTACGGTAGCTATCTCAAGGTCTGGCTGGGTTCAGACTGCGGCAGACATTTTGCAGTGGTTGTGTGCAGCACAGTAAGGGATGTGGGAATGGTGTGGTTGGAGGAGTTTGTTTTCGAGTGAGGAGGCTGGTGGTCAGAGGTTTTTTAAGCCGTGAGTATGTAGTGGGATATACTCACTGCCTCAAATACCTCTCAGCCAATCAGCTTCCTCCAATTTTTTTATCCAGTTCATAACTGAGTTTGTAACATGGCAAGAAATGGTGTATTAGAATAAGCTATTTAGACTGGTTAAACTCCCACACATGACCAAAGCTCAACCATGCATTAATTCCTTAGTAATGCGTGGTTGCTGCTGTTGCCGCTTTGTGAGCCAGAGTAAATTCTTTAATATAGTTCTTAGAGTTTAACAGATGGCTGTAAACAGTGCTGTGCTGCTAGCATTGTTTCACAGCCATCTGTTGGCCTGCCAAGGGAACTGCAGGAACAAAACATGAAAATGTACCCTAGCATGGTCCCATCATGCAGTGCAACCAATATCTTGTAATACACACAGAAAAAAATCGAAGTACATAGCACCAATCCTGACAATAAATTAGGAGGAATAGTACCATATTAGTAAATGTAAAGCTAATTTGTATAAAATTACTGGTTGAAAATCGTTCAGTTTCTACACACAATATTACAGTTATCAGCAATCACAGCCATCTGTTGGCCTGCCAAGGGAACTACAGGAACAAAACATGAAGATGTACCCTAGCATGATCCCATCATGCAGTGCAACCCATATCTTGTAATACACACTAATGAAATCGAAGTATCTAGCACCAATCCATACAGTAAGTTAGGAGGAAAAGTGTAATAATAGTAAAAATGATAAAAGTATACTTTGGCAATAATAACACCATCCACTTAAATCAATATGTTGTAAAGTAGTGCCTGCCTACACCCACAACATATGTAAGATGGGCTACATTCAGCAGAATGTGTGCTATCAACACAATGTTAAAGATAAGAACTATAACTGTGTGTGTTTTTTTGCATTACAAGTAAGCATTACAAATAAATCTGCTTATTTCTGGAAATGCTCGCCATGTTACAGGCGCATTAAGCCACTCGAAAGGAGGCTTCTACTAGGGAATTAATGCATGGTTGGATGGTTGGGGCACTTGGCCTTCGGCTTCGTGCCCCCCCAACCATGCATTAATTCCCTAGTAGAAGCCTCCTTTCTTGGGGCTTAATGCTGATAGAAACATAGACTTTGAAGGCAGATAAGGACCACTTGGCCCACCCAGTCTGCCCATTTCCTACCTATTGGATAAGCTGCAGATTCTAGTTAACCAACAGCCTACTTCCTGCAACCCCCCACTATAATTGCTTTATGTCTGTCCCATGCATGTTTGAATTCCCCCACTGTTTTAGACCCCACAACCTCTCCAGGAAGGCGGTTCCATGCGTCCACCACTCTCTCCGTGAAAAATAATTTCCTCACATTACCTCTGAGTCATCCTCCCTCTAACTTTAAATTGTGTCCCCTTGTTCTTACACATCTCTTTTTCTAAAAGATGCTACCTCCTGGACTTTGTTGATTCCCTTGAGGTACTTAAACATTTCTATCATGTCCCCCCGTCCCTCCTTTCATCAAGGGTTATACATATTAAGCTCTCTCAGTCTCTCTTCATATGGTTTCTGATGCAGACCCTGCACCATTTTAGTTGCCCTCCTCTGGACTGCTTCCATCTTGTCTATGTCCTTGCGTAGATGAGGTCTCCAAAACTGCACGCAGTACTCCAGATGGGTTCTCACCAACTGTCTCTACAGAGGGATAACCACTTCCATTTTTCTACTTGTGATGCCCCTCCCTATGCATCCCAGTATCCCCCCGGCTCTCCTTACTGACTTCTCACATTGCTTACCCAGCTTCAGGTCATCTGATATGACTACACCCAGATCCCTTTCCATTATTGTTGTTGTTAGTACCTCCCCTGCTATTGTGTACTCTTCTCCTGGATTTTTATTTCTCAGGTGCATTACTTTGCACTTCTTTACATTGAATCTAAGTTGCCATATGTCTGACCATTCCTCCAACCTTGCCAAGTCCCTTTTCGTCCTTTCTTACCCCGCCTTGTGTATCAACTGTGTTACAGATCTTTGTGTCATCTGCAAAGAGGCATACCTTTCCTGTCAGACCCTCTGCAATGTCACCTATAAAGACGTTAAAGAGGACTGGACCCAGTACTGAGCCCTGAGGTACTCTACTAGTAACCCCCCTTTCTTCAGAATGTGTTCCACTCACTATTACCTTCTGTGTCCTGTTGTGAAGCCAGTTTGCTACCCAGGCTACCACCCTGGGACCCACTCCCAGGCTGGCTAACTTGATTATTAGTCTTTTGTGTGGGACTGTGTCAAATGCCTTGCTAAAGTCTAGATAGGCCGTATCTACAGCCCCTCCCTGGTCTATTAATTTGGTCACCCAGTCAAAGAAATCAATTAGATTCGTCTGACATGAACTTCCTGCTGTGAATCCATGCTGCTTTGGGTTCTGTGCCCCGGTGGCCTCTAGGTACTGAACACTTCTTTCTTTCAGAAGTGATTCCATCATTTTCCCCACCACTTAGGTCAAACTATCAGGTCTGTAGTTTCCTGCTTCTGCCTTGCTCCCACTTTTGTGAAGGGGAATCACATCTGCCCTCCTCCAGTCCTCAGGTACCACCTCATCCTCCCATTATTTGTTAAAAAGTGTGGTCAGTGGTGTCACTAGGTCCTCCCTTAGTTCTTTTAGGATTCTAGGGTGAATCCCGTCAGGCCCCATTGCTTTGTCCACCTTGAGTTTTAGGAGTTCTTTCAGGACTCTTTCTTCTGAAATGGACTGGCGCCAACCCCACTACCCAGAGTGCTTCTATTGTTTGGTTTAGGTAACTCCTTCTTCTTCTTTGTGAATACTGAGCAAAAGTATTCATTCAGTATCTCTGCCTTTCACTGTCTCCTCTGCTCACCTCCCTCTCCTTTATTAATCTTCACTATCCCTCCCTTAACCTTTCTATGCTCCCTAATGTACCTATAAAAGGTTTTATCCCTCTTAACTGAGTTGGCTATCCTTTCCTCGGTTTGGGCCTTTGCTTTTCTGACTGCCTTCCCCACTTCTTTCTGCTTTAATTGATACAGTTCCCTGTAGTGCTCCTTCTGTGATTCCTTATACTTTTTGAATGCAGCCTTTTTCTCCTTAACCTTCTCTGACACCTCTTTTGAGAACCATAGTGGTTTTTTATTCCATTTTGTTTTCTTTATTTGTTTCACACAAAGGCTTGTTGCCTCCATGATGGCAGTTTTGATTTTTCTCCATTGTTCTTCCACTCCTCCTTTTTGGCCATTTGCTAATGCATTCCTCAGGTATTCACCCATTATGCCAAAGTCAGCCCTTTTAAAGTCCAGTATCCTTGTCTTTATATGGCTTGTCTCCATGGTTGTGTTTATTGTGAAGCACACTGTGCAGTGGTCGCTTGTTTCCAGATGTCTACTGACTTCTAAATTTGTGATCCTCTCTCCATTTGAGAGTACCAGGAATAATATTGCTCCCTCCCAAGTGGGTTCCACCACTAGCTGTTGAAGGCATGCCCCCTGTAGGGCATCGACAATGACCCTGCTCTTGAATGTGGCTGCAGTCCATGTCATCCAGTTAACATCTGGCATATTCAGGTCCCCCATCAACAGTATCTCCCCTTTTTCAGCCATTTTGAGAATGCCCTCTATGATTTTCTTGTCCATTTCCTCCCCTTGAGACGGGGGTCTGTATACAACCCCTGTGCAGATTGTGATGCCATTCCCTGTCTCCTAGGTGACCCAGAGTGCCTCTTGTCCTCCCCTTTACTTTTTAGTTCTGTAGCTTGATCCCTTCCTTATGTAGAGAGCTACTCCACCTCCTCTTTTAACCTCCCTGTCCCTTCTGTAGATTGTGTACCCTGGTGTGTTGACATCCCAGTCATGGTTCTCCATGTACCATGTTTCTGTGACTGCCCCAATATCCAAGTGTTCCGCTTCCATCAGGGCTACTAGCTCTGGAAGCTTGTTTCCCAGACTACAGGCATTGGTACTCATTGCCCTCCATTTAATGTTGGCTTTATCCTTTTTTACCCCATCCCTGCTCTTATTGCCCTTGTCTATTTTTTCATTTACCCCTGTCCTGCCCTCTGTCAAGCTCTGTACCTCAGTGTTGACCATACTGCCTGCCATGTTTTGTGGGGGGAGGCTTGAACTTTCCTGTTTCCTATCAGCACCTTATAGTGCTACGTGAAATTCATAGCAGTTGAGAGGTATGGCTGAAATTCGCATGTATTTATCGCTTCCTGGCCCTCTTCTGAAACGCTGCAGACAAGGGCAGGGGAGCACACGGAAAAGGTGCTGCCCACACAGACAGTGTGCTTGAACTCAGTCTTTGATGCACAAATGCAGGTACATAAGAGCTAAATTTACCTTGCACAAGTAAAGGTGCAAATTTCCACAGTGTTCAGAGCTGGTATCTCAAAGTCTGATGATGTGTCCCATATTTTGAGGGTTAGTGTTCATCATTTTTTCCATGTGGGAATGGTGGAGTCCATCTGCCAAGAAGGTGGCTGGTCTGGCTGTATGGGGGGAGAGGGTAGTGGTCCAAGGAGGGTGCTTATCTCGGGGGAAGCTGGTCTGTGGGTAGAATGGAGAGTTTTCCAGATGCAGGGAGATTTGTCAGCAGAGATATGCTGGTTTGGAGGGAAGGGGGTCCAGCTCCAGGGAAGATGGTAGTCTGATGGATAGGCTGATCTGTTATGTGGGTGATTAGGTCATTGGCGGGAATGGTGGTCAGGGGGATCCAGCTCCAAGGAGGTTGGTTAGTCTAAAGATGAGAGGATGCAGAATTGAGTTTAAACAGCTTTAATGAAATGCCGGCAACACAGGGGTACATGCACAACAGCTTCTATACTGTAACTGGCAGGTTCTCTGCCCACCAAGTTCTGTTTGTACAAGATTCAAACTATAATGATGTCATGCAACGTGTGCATCATTAATATGCATGAACATCACATCTCCCTCCTTAAACAGAAACAGTAAACAATATTTGTAATACTTTACAGTCCCATAGTTTAGGTCCTTGATTGCAGTCTAGTCCTGATATCGGGTGGGCCTTTGGATGATCTGCCCACTCACCTGGCTTATTCTGATCAGGCTTAAGTCACAGGGGTGTGCAAGTGCACAGGAGCTGTTGCTGTTGCAGCTGATGTCCCTATAGGCAGATCCTTGTGAGCGTCCTGCTGCTTGGGTGCTGCCATGGCTACAGCTCCCTCCGGCCAATCCTGCTGCACCCCTGCTGGGTTTGTCTCTCCATTACTCAGCCATTGCTCTGGCTCCCACTCCACTGTGTCATTTTCATCCTCTCGCAGCCTCTCTCTCTCTCTCTCACTGACCACCACACTGGCAACTCCCTCTCTCAGCTGATCATCTGGACAACAGTGCCGCCTAACTGGGCAAGCTTTGGTCCATGGCTCAGGGACCCTGAGAATGTCTCTATGATTTCTGTGGTAGTGCTTCCCTTGCACCTCCACAATGTAGAATCGAGGTGTGGCTGCTGGGTATAGCATCCTTGCAGGAGTCCATTCATTTGTCATGGTTCTCATGTAAACTGTCTGTCCGGAGGTCAGATCCGGTAAGTGGTGTGTCTCACCAGCCCTCTCCCGTGGGGCAGAATTCTCTGCATCACAGCAAAAAAAAATCCCTCTTGTGATGGGGGGGGGGTGGTGGTCAGGGATACTGGTTCTCTGTCCTTTTAGAACGCTCGCTGTTTCACAGCTGAACATGCGCCACAGAATCCCAGGACACCCTCTCTTTATGCGAGGGGATACAAATACAGTCTTGAGTCTGTGTTCCTGGGGTAGAACCCCATCAGCCACTGCACCATGAACCAGAAAGCCACAGGCATGAATAGGCTTCGGGGAGCCGTATACACTCTATTTTGTGTCTTTCCCCAGAAATGCAGAGCTTAGTTCAAACCCCAGCAGGCTTCTCCTGAGACCCCACATATTTCCTCCCCTCCTTTTGTCACACAGTCCCTAGTGGTACTTCACTTTGGTAGTGTTTGGCCTTAAAACAGTCACACAGGCATGGTATAGTTTGAACAACTTTTCCCAAGGCAGCACACACACAAATGACATAGGCAGAATTATTTTAAAATAAGCCAAAGGTTTACTGATTAAATTAATAAAAACAGTAAATAACATAAAGACAAGTAATTTTAGATGTTGGTTACAGGATGTTGAAAATAAAATGGAAAATATACATAAAAACCTACACTTTAAAACTCTGAGATTAAAATTCTACCTTGAGTCCTTAGTTGCTGAATTTTGAAGTGCAAAGTGTCATTAGTAGTAGCAGTTGAAGTTTTAGTTTTGGTGGTCCAGGAGAAATTGTCTCTGTTTTCCAAGCAGACATGCAGGGTCCCAAATGCTAAAATGCTAAAGGCTAAAAGGCATAAGCAAAAAATGCCAAGATACCCCTCTGCATTTTTGTTTTAAGAGGTTTCAGAAGGGCAGGTCCAGTGGATAGTGGCTGGCCCTGTGATTCGCTAGCATTCTGTTTCTATGGTTACCCAACCAATCAGTTTTTATTATTTTATTACAAAGCACAAATATGCAGTACTGAATATGAGAGGAAAAAAACCTCAGAGGTCAGCTAGTTTAAACCAGTATTCTGGGGGAAAATCCAGCCTCGCTCCTGGGAGATGGTAGTAATTAAGCTACACTCAGTAGCGTCATTTACTTACATGATAGCCCATTCAGCTGGTAACAAGATTAAGTCAGTGTAGACTTCTCAAAACAAAGGGAGTCCAGACATCGTGGCTCCTCATGGTCTTGCCCTTTCACAAGCAAATTGGTCTACCTGGCCTCCCAGCTAGGCTTAATTATTCTTATGTCTCCTTCTAAAATGATTTGATTAACTCTAGCCCCTGGCTAGTAGCTGACAGATTCTCTGCCCAGTAACAAGAATTACAATATCATTCCTCAGGACCCATGTACTTGTACCCATGCTCCCTTGCACTTACACTTGCCACCATGGGTGTCTCTGATGCATTATAAACTTAAAATTATATAAAACATGCCCAAAACAATATGGTATGGCCTTATCTTGCCACACTCCTCCCTCCTTAACAGAACCTGGGGGAACATGACCCTTTTTAGTAAGAGTTTCCATCAATTCTGTCTCTTATTCTGATTGGCTGAATAGGCCATCTGCATTGGCAGTAGCAGAATCTGTGTTACATGTCCCACATATGTTACCTCAGACATGGCCATCTGTCACTTTTCAGCCTTTACAGTGAGTCCTGCCTTCTGTATCCTGCCCAATACTTCCTTCAGATGGGACAGGTGTTACTTTAAGCTGGTACTGAAGATGGCAATATTGTCCAGATAAGCTACTGCATACTCTTCAGTACCCTGTAACACCTGGTTGACCAACCTATGGAATGTGGCAGGGGTGTTCTTCATCCCCAAAAGGCATCACCTTAAATATGAAGAGGCCTGTTAGGGTGATTAAGGCTGACCATTCCCTAGCTCTGGCAGTCAACTCCACCTGCTAGTACCCCTTTGTCAGGTCTGTGGTTGTTAGATAGGTTGCCACCCCAACTTGTCCAACAGCTCATCTGCCAGGGCATTGGGTGGGTGTTGCGCTTTGTGACTGCACTAAGTCCACAATAGTCCACACAAAAGTGAGAAGACCAATCCAGCTTGGGGACAAGGACTACGAGCAAGGCCCAGGGACTGTGGGATTTCTGGATTACCCCTAACTACAGCATTTCCTCCACCTTCCTCCTAATGTCCTTTAGGACAGCCTCAGATACCAGCTGTCCATCACATGGGTGCTTGCATCCCCATATCCACATCATGGATCACTAAGGGGCTTTGTTCAGGCATGGCCGTAAATAAAGGGGCAAAGTCTTCTAAAACCTCCCTCACTTCCTGGGTCTGTTCCAGGGTCAACTGGGGTGACAACTTGATTGTCTCCACTGATGACTCCTGCTTTCTTTCCTCTAGCAAGTCCAGGAAGGGGTCTTCTTTGTCCATCCCCTCCCCAGGACTACCAACATCCAACACCATATCGACCCTATTTATGTACGGCTTCATCATATTGATATGGTACATTCGATGGGTCTCTCTCGTGTCAGGCAGTTGTTCAATATAGTTCATGTCATTTACCTGTTGGACTACCTTGTATTGTCCCTCTCACTCGGCCTGCAGCCTATCCTTCTGGACTGAAATGAGGACCATTACTTCCTGGCCTGTGCTGTAGGAGTGAGCTCTGGCACTGTGATTGTACCAGACTTTTGGCTTCTGCTAGGCAGCTGACAGGTTGCTTTGAGCCACCCCCATAAGCTCCTTCAGCTTCTCCCTGAACTTAGTGACATACTCCCCTATGGGAGTTTCCTGGGTGGCGTGCTTGCCTTCCCAGTCTTCCCGGATCAAGTCTAGGGGCCCATGCAACCTGTGTCCTTATAAGAGTTCGAAAGGGGAGAATTTTGTTGACTCTTGGGGCACCTCCCTCTATGTGAACAACAGGTGGGGAAGGTATTTCTCCCAGTCCCTCCCATGCTGTTCAGCAAATGCTTGGTGCATCGATTTTAGAGTACCATTGAATCTTTCCACGAGCCCATTGGCTTGTGGGTGATAAGGTGTCAGGTGACTCTGCACCACTCCATACTTCTCCCAAAAGGACTTCATCAGGTCCGACATGAAGGTACCCCCTTGATCAGAGATAACCTCCTGCGGAAATCCGAGATGGAATAAAATCCCTAGCAAGGCATCTGCCACTTTGTCTGCCCTAAGTGAGGAGAAGGCAGCCACCTCTGGGTATCGGGTGGTGTAATCGACCACCATCAGGAAAAACTTTTTCCCTGGAAGTGCTTGGGGTATTCAAGGGTCCTACAATATCCATTCCTACTCTCTGGAATGGCTCTTCCACAATGGGCAAGGGAAGTAGGGCAGCTTTTGTTTTACTACCTGTCTTCCCTATCTGTTGGCACCGGTGACAAGAGCTGCAATATTCCTTCACCTGCTGGGTGAAGTTGGACCAATAGAAATTTTGGGCCAATCTCTGCATGGTGCGAGCACTGCCCAGATGTCCTGACATGGGGATATCATGGGCGACCTTGAGCAATTGCTCATGATACCCCTGGGGAACGACAAGCTGCCTGCCCATCACCCCTCTCTCTGTCCTCATGTCCTGTGTATACAATAGTCCTTGGTCCCAAAATACCCTATGTCTCATGTCACCTCTCTGTGTCCCATCAGATTCTGCACAAGCCCTCAGCCTCTCCAAACTAGGGTCAGTCCTCTGAGCAGCTGCAAAATCTTTACATTTTCCTAAAGCATGGGACATGTCCCCCTTAGTTCCTGAACTGGGGTCCATATCTCTAGTGTCAGGACATTCAGAGATGCTGCCATCCCTAACCTTCTGACCATTGGTTACTCCTCACTCCTCAGAGTAACCTTCTGTAGCTGTTTGGTGAATGGCTACTTGGGGAAGTCCTACCTTCCTTTCACTGTTCTCCATGTCAGGAGACACATGCTGGGGAACCATCCTCCTATTCTCTTCCACATGGGCTTCTGTGGGGTTCAGCGAACCACAAGTGGCCTTAGCCATCTGACTGCGGATAACTGTACACACCACCCCCTGCTGTAAATTATTCCCTATAATCACATTCAGGGCAAGGTTGTCTGCTACTGCCACTATTTGTACCTTCTCTCCTGTCTCACCCCAGTCTAGGAGAACACTAGCTAGTGGCAGAGTTTTCTCCTCCCCAGTGAATCCCCTCATCGTGACAAACTGATTAGGTATCAGCTGTTCAGGCTCAACCAAATCCCCCTTTACTTGGGTAAGAGATGCCCCTGTGTCTCTTAACCCATGGGTCTGCACTCCATTTACAGTAACCGGGTGTATGTGCTCCCTCATGTTCACAGACATACTCACAGGGATACACAGTACACCCATCTCCTTTCGAGGGACACTTTATCCACTCTGTGCCTTTTTAGGACACTGCCATGCAAGATGCCCTGGCTGCTTACAAAACCAGCATTCATCACTCTTTTTTTCCAAGACATCCCTTCTTGGTAACTTGGGTCTTCCCCATTTCTGCAGAGACATTGAGGGTTTTAGCTGCCCCGAAGGTGCACTTTTCCCTTTCTGTCCTGCAGCACCTGCTCCCCCACTTCCTTTCAGAGCAGGTCTGCTCTTAGCATAGTGATCCGAGAGCTCAGTAGTGTGCTGTGCTGTTTTTAGATCCCAGTCCTCTAGCCAGGTTTTCAGCTCCAATGGGCAAGCCCAAAAGAACTGTTCTAAAAGTATAACCTCCTCAGTTTTCCCCACAAAGTTTGCTTCCATCCCCTCCCACCGACGCTTTAGAAAACTGCCATTGCTTTGTGGCTAGTTCTTCAAAGCTCATGTCAGGGCTTTTTCTGAGTTTACGGTATTTAACCCTGTAGGCCTCAGGAGTCAGTTCATACTACTTTTAATAAAGCAGCATTATGTTTCTCATAATTACTACTATCCTGATTGTCCATTTTACCTAGTGCCTCACACTCTTTACCAGTAAGTAACAGAGATAGGTGGAAGCTTCGGGACTCCCTGGGTACCTTGGCCTGGATACAGACCTTTTCAAATGAATTCAAAAATGCATCCATATCCTCCCCCTCTTTAAATTCAGCTATTAATTTGCAATTTAATTTATACCCCAGCCCTGGAGCTTGAGGTCCACCCCTGACACTTACCTCCTCCGGAGTCTTAGCCTCTCCAGTTTGAACTTCCTCTGGTGCTGCTGTTCCACAGCCTTTCTCTAGCACTGCTTTTCCTCTGCCTCTCTTTGAAGCTGTCTTTCTTTTTCGTCAGCCTCTCTCTGGCGCTGCTTTTTCTGCAACTCCAGTTTGAACCTCCTCTGCTCAAATTCCCTCTGCTGCTAGTCTTTGAACTTTCTCTGCTCTAACTCAAGTTTCCTCAGCTCAAATTGTAGCCTGATCCCTTCCAGCTCCATCTCTCTGGTGACCTTCCCTTGCTGCTGTGGCTCTGGGTTCCCTCTGGTCTCAATGTCCTTTTCCCTAAGACTAGACACTTTGATGGCCCTTGGCACCCCCACACCCTAGGTCTGGTCCTTCTCAGTCACCGGCTGTGATGCGGTGCCTCGGGCTGCTGCCTGTTCATCAGCTGTCTCGAGGACTTCCATGAGGTGCTTCTTACTGCGCTTCTCATACTGGACCATCCTCTCCTGGCACAGCTGCTTCTGCTCTTCTACAGTGTAGTGACTGTACTTGGAAGTAATTTTTCTTTCCTACACTACCACTAGTTTGTCTTTTACTTGCAGCACAAAAAAAAAACAAACTTGATCTTAGAACCTTTTTTCCAAATTTCTGCCCTCTTTGTGTGTGGTTGTTCAAACAGTTCGCCAGTCGCACCGCTGCTTGCCAAATCTGTCACCAGCCCACTCCCATGGAGTGGGATTGTCTGCGTCACAGTGGAAAAATCCTTCTTGTGATATGGGGGAAGGGCAGGGATACCCTTTCTCTGTCCTTCTAGCACACTTGCTGTTTTGCAGCTGAACACGTACCAGAGAATCCCAGAGCACCCTCTCTTCATGTGAGGAGATACAAATACAGTCTCAAGTCTGTGTTCCAGGGGTAGAACCCTCTCAGCCACTGCACCATGAAACAGAAAGCCACAGGTGTGTATAGGCTTGGGGGGGGCTATGCACCCCATTATGTGTCTTTCCCCAGAAATGCAGAGCTCAGTTCAAACCCCCAGAGGCTCCATCTGAAACTGTCTGTATTTCCTCCCCTCCTTTCATCACAAAGTCCCTCGTGGTACTTCACTTTGGTAGTGTTTGGCCTTAAAACAGTCACACAGGCATGATATAGTTTGATCAAATTTTCCCAAGGCAGCACACACACAAATGACATAGGCAGAATTATTTTAAAATAAGCCAAAGGCTTTACTAATTAAATTAATAAGAACAGTACATAACATAAAAACAAATAATTTTAGATGTTGGTTACAGGATGTTGAAAATAAAATTGAAAATATACATAAAACCTACACTGTAAAACTCTGAGATTAAAATTTTACATTTAGTCCTTAGTTGCTGAATTTTGAAGTGCAAAATGTCCTTAGTAATAACAGTTGAAGTCTTAGTTCTGGTGGTGCAGGAGAAATTGTCTCTGCTCTCTAGGCAGACATGCAGGGTCCCAAATGCTAAAATGCTAAAGGCTAAAAGGCATAAGCAAAAAATGCCAAGATACCCCTCTGCATTCTTGTTTTAAGGGGTTTCAAAGGGGCATGTCCAGTGGATAGTGGCTGGCCCTGTGATTGGCTAGCATTCTGTTCTATGGCCACCCAACCAATCGGTTTTTAGTATTTTATTACAAAGCACAAATATGCAGTACTGAATATGAGAGGGAAAAAACCTCAGAGGTCAGCTAGTTTAAACCAGAATTCTGGAGGAAAATCTAGCCTCCCTCTTGAGAGATGGCAGTAATTAAGCTACACTCAGTAGCGTCATTTACTTAAATGGTGCCCGTTCAGCTGGTAACAAGATTAAGTCAGTGTAGACTTCTCAAAACAAAGGGGGTCCAGACATTATGACTCCTCATGAGGTCCTGCCCTTTCACAAGCAAATTGGGCTATCTGGCCTCCCAGCTAGGCTTAATTATTATTTTTTCTCCTTCTAAAATGATTTAATTAACTCTAGCCCCTGGCTAGTAGCTGGCAGATACTATGCCCAGTAACAAGAATTACAACATCATTCCACAGGACCTGTGTACTTGTACCCATGCTCCCTTGCACTTACACTGGCCACCATGGGCGTCTCTGATGCATTATATACATAAAATTATATAAAACCTGACCAAAACAATATGGTATGGCCTTATCTCGCCACAGTGCGCACTCCTGTTATAGTAGTGCTGTTTTTTCCTTTGGTTAGCTTTGAAAGCAGAGCAGACATCTGTAGTCACTATCTTGGGATTTAAAAGTTCTGACCTGTGGGTAATAAAGTTCTCATTCTGTGCCCCATCAGCAACTGTGCTGGGGAGCCCATACCTTTGAGTGGGGTATTTCTGAAGTCCAAAAGTGCCAAATAGGGATCTTTGTTGTCCCGTTTTGCTTTGTTGAGCAAATTTGTCACGGTTTGTGCAGCCCTCTCCACCATCCCATTACTCTGGTGGTACCTTGGTGACATTGTCACATGTTCAAACTCATAAACCCTTGCAAAACTGGCATGTTCAATGCTAGTGAACTGTGGCCCATTATCAGTTATCACTGTTTCTCGTAACTCGTGTCTGGCAAATTGAGATTTGACATGATTATTTACAGTCTCACTTGCTGCATCTTGTAACTTAGATAGCTCAATGAACTTTGAGTAATAGTTTATCATGGTCAAGTAGTTCACTTTGCAAAATTCAAACAGATCAGCTCCTGCTTTTTGCTAGGGCCTGTCTGGGATTTCATGTGGTTTTAAGGGCTGTTTTGTTTGTGCTTTCCCATAGCTGATTCAAATGCCACAGTTGGACACTAGATCTGTGATCTGACTGCCCATTCCAGCCCTTCTCTTACATTTTTCATACCTAAATGGGATCCATGTAGTTTGTAAGCATTTCTTTTGTGAGTGACACTAGAACTATGAGTCTCTCCCCTTTAAGCAGCAACCCATTTTCTGTAGTGATTTCCTCCTGGAAGAGCCAATATTGCCTGATTAGTGGGTCCACCTGGGACTGTGTAGCTGCCCATCCATTTAGTACAGTCTCTTTCAACTTAGTTAATTCAGGGACTTTCAGCATTTCTTCTTAAAACTATTGCAGCTTTTCATCAGTTATCAATATTTTCGCAACAGTATGAACTTCAAACTGGTCAATGTCATCTTCCATTGCTGGGCTCTTATATACTGCTCTACTCAGGATATCAGCAATATGCAGTTCCTTGGCAGGTTTGCCAGGTTTGTACTTTACTTGTAAGCCATATTTCTACAGTTTAAGCATCATTCTCTGAGTTTGAGGTGGGGCAGTGTGCAATGGTTTTTTGAACAAACTTTCAAGAGGTATGTGATCAGTTCCTACTTGTACTTGCTTTCTGCCACATATGTATCAATGGAATTTGGTGCAGCTGTAAATAAACAATGGCTATCATCTCTTTTTCTTTTTTTTTTAAACTTAATTTTTATTTCATTGTGACAAACAACACCAATGTATAACATTAGACATATACCAGGTATAATGATACAGATATTCATAGTCAGAGCTACAGTAGCAGCCACAGACACTGCCAGCTATTTCCCGAAATTTCTGTGATATTTCCAGAAATATCTCCTGCTTTCTGCATTTCCGCAGTAGGGGCAGCAGAGAGAAACTCTTCAGCAATTTCACAAAATATCTGGAATTAGCTGGCAATGTCTGTGACTACTGCCGTAACAGTGGTTGATTCCTACCTGTCTCAATACACTCTAAGAAAGTGCAACACAAAAGAAGGAATAGGGAAAGGGAAGGGAAAGGGAACGGGAACATTCTTTAGCCAGGAGTAGCACACTAAGCCAAAGCTTGTTTCCAGATGTGACCTGGGAGCACAAGGAAGTTAAGTGACTTCCACAGGATCACACAGTATGCACCTAGGTGGCTGTGGGATTCAAACCCAGGTCTCCAGATCTGCAGCTCAGAGCCTTAACCCAGTGTACTATACTGCCTCCAATAGCCAGAAAGCCCCAGAGAAAACCTCCAGGAGGAACATTTACAGCTATTTTTGTCCCCCTGTAAGAATGTTACCCTGAGGCTGTTCACTGCAGTCCTAGAACCAACAAGGAAGAAAGTCAGTCTGTATCAGCAGTTAACATATTAGCAAAAAAAGCATATTATAACCAGAACTTTTACTCTGACTTTGTTCCCCTATAAGTTCAAGACCAAACAAATCCATCAAAAACAACAATAAGGCTAATTATGGATAAATAAAATTAAAAAAGAGATTGTGTGGTGTGTCTTTAACTTAAATACCTTGTGTAAGATCTGTATAGTAGCCGGTGGACAGGTGGGACTCAACTTCTCAAAGAATCCCCAATCAAGCCATAGAGGCCATTGTCTCTGCCCAGGGTTTGGTTCTGACCAGCTCAATTAGGGGCCAATACAGGGTGGTCAAATGGAAAGACAGAGGGGGCGAGCAAAGGCCCAGAGGAAACAAAAAATTTTCCCCACTCCAGAAGGAAGAGTGTCAAAAAGAAAACGATAGTCTTGATCAAAGGTAAGACTCGATTCACCCATCTCCCAGGTCTCTGCAATGCCATGGGTGCCAGAGGTCTGTAAAATTCTTCAGCTTAAGACAAAGGGGAGCAGTGAGCCTCTCCATAGTCTCAATCTCCTTAAACTTTCCCCTCCAAAGAGAGAGAGAGGGGGGCCCTGGGGAAAGCCATTTTGTGGTAATACATTTCAAAGCTGCCAGACGAAAAATATGAAACAGTTTATGTCGTTTCCCCCCACACCCTCGACCCCCCCACCCAAACCAAAAACCAAAGTCTGAAATGTGAAATGGTATGGGACACCTAAAAGGGATTGGATTTGGGTGTGTTCTTGTTGCCAAAAAGGAACTAAAATTGGGTAACTCCAGAAAACATGCCAATGGGAACCAGTTAGCCCACAATGTCTCCAGCATCTATCTGAATGGGTGGAGCCAAAATGTTTCATATGCATCGGAGTAAGAAAGAATCACATTGCAATCTTCCAATTAAACTCCCTCCATGATGGAGAAGACGTAACTGCCCAGTCCCTCCGAAGTCTGCACAACCAGCTAGACTCCGGAACAGGGGTGCCACCCTCTGACTCCCAAGCTTGGCGTATCTTCTTTGACAGGGGAAGGGTGACATTGGACAACAGACTGTATTGACAGCCAGTCGTACCCACCAATAGAACATGTCCTCCACTTTAGTCCATGGTCAAATAAGCTGATTTAGGTTTGACCCCTGTAAAATAAAATGTCTAGTTTACAAAAATCTAAAATGATCCTCTTTCCGCAGGTGCTAACATCTCTTTTTCTATTTCTGCATAATTCCTCTCAGGTTTAGTTAAAGATGTGGATGCATAAGCCACTGTTCTAGTCTCTTGTAACAAGTAGGTTCTTATTCCTTCAGATGATGCATCCACTGACAGAACTACGGGCTTGCTCAGGTCGTAGTAGGCCAGCACCATGGGGTTTGTAATAATTCGTCTGAGCTCTTTGAACATGTGTTCATGTTTGGCTTCCCAGTGCCATGCTGAGTCTTTTTCTAACAGTTCCCTCAGTGGCTTGTTGATTATCGCCATATTGGGTGTGAACTTGGTTAAAATGTTTATCATCCCCATAAACCATTGTAAATCCATAACATTTTTGGGTGAGGGCATGTCCACTGCTGCTTTGATTTTTTATGGGTCTGTCACTAGCCCTCCCGTAGTCATTTTTTGTCCAGTACAAGAAACCCCCTTCAGGCCTGTTTTGGAGTTTTGCAGATTTAATGATAAGTGGCACTCTCGAGCTCTCTGCAGCACCTTCTCTAGTCTCACATTATGTTCCTGCATGTTTGATCCCCAGATCAAAATGTCATCCATGCAAGTCTCTACTCCCTCTAGCCCCTCAAAGAGTTGAGCTGTTTTTCACTGAAACACCTCTGGGGCTGAGCATATTTCCAAATGGCATTCTTTTAAACCTATACCTTCCGTAAGGGGTATTAAAAGTAATTAATTCAGAGCTGGGGCCATCAAGCTTAATTTTGCCAAAAGGCATGCTCCGCATCTAACACTGAGAAAGTTTTGGTGCCAGCAAGCTGGAACGCAGCTTCTTCCATGGTTTTCATTGGATAATGTTCTCGCTTTATTGCCTTGTTTAAATCTCTGGGGTCAATACATATTCTTACCTTGTTAGGCTTTTCTATAACCACCATGGAGTTCACCCAAGTTGTGGGTCTTTTGACCTTCTCGATGACTCCCATTTGTTCCATCTTGTCTAGTTCAACTTTGTCTTTATCCTGTAAAGCA
This sequence comes from Neoceratodus forsteri, assembly GCA_016271365.2. NCBI lineage: Eukaryota > Metazoa > Chordata > Ceratodontiformes > Ceratodontidae > Neoceratodus > Neoceratodus forsteri. The sequence goes on along the minus strand of CM057450.1, from coordinate 1,100,593,673 downwards.
AATGGTATTTTTCTCGGGTAGATCACTGGGTTCATTGTTTTGTCCAGCTTGACATGATATGTGCTGTCAAGGCACCCCAGTTCCTTGAATACATCAGCATACTTGGACAGAATTTCCTCAGTGGAGCCCCCCCCCCCCCATATTCACCAAAAACAGGTTTTTCATAAGCTGCATCTTTAAGCATGTAGGCATTCCCAGTACTGGAATCACATTTGCATCCACCATCTGAAATGTGATTACATGATATCTCTTTTTAAAACTTGCCACCAAAGTGACTTTCCCTGTCATGTGAAGCTGATGGTCTGAATATGAGATCAGCCCTGCCTTAGATATCTGAATAGGATCTCTGGTTGCCATCTTGTACGTCTTAAAGGGCATCACATTGCACTGGGTACCAGTATCGATTTTAAAACCCACTTCCTTCCCTTGAATATTGAGGGTTACTTTCCAATCATTATCTTGTCCTTTCTTAGTCATAGTTTCAATACTATACTCATTCTCACTCTCTAATTCCTCATGGAGTGCATGAACTTTTGCGCCTTTACCAATATGGCACATTTGGGCGAAATGATTTTTCTTATGACAAATACTGCATTTCTGTCCCTACGCTGGGCATTTGTAACTCCCATGCTTCCTGCCACATTGCACACGTTGGCGACCTTTGGTGTCTTACTGCCATCTTATCTTCAGCTGCATTCTCATTCTCTCATCCTCCACCTTTCTTGAAAGTAGCCATATAAACTGCTGATTGTTCAGGCACTGTCTCATTGGATTGTTCGGGCACTGTCTCATTCATAGTTTTAAGCTGCATCTCACTTATTTCAGCTATTCTGCAAATGTTTATGGCCTTTTGTAAAGTTAAGTCGGCCTCTCTTAATAGACGTTTTCTGACACTGTCATTACGAATGCCACAAATAATTTGATCCGTAATAAGGAAATCACATAATGAACCAAACTCACAGGATTTTGCTTTCAAACACAGGTCTGTGACATAAACATCAACCATTTCTCCTGGGTTCCGATTCCTGGTGTTAAATAAATGCCTTTCAAAAGTAAGACTTTTCCTTGGGTTACAGTACCTCTCAAATTGGTACATCACTTGTGCCAGGTTTTCTTTATCTTCTGCTCTGGTCCACTCAAATGTATTGTAGACTTCCACGGCTGCTGGTCCAGCCACATGTAGCAAGTTCATTGCTTGGATCTTCTGGGACTTTTCCGCAATTCCTGTGGCCACAAAAAATATTTCTACTTGTTGCTTAAAGCAGCGCCAGTTCTCTGCCAAATTGCCTGTAAGCTCTAGCGGTGTTGGTGTGGACACCAGTTACAGATGAGAGGATGCAGAACTGAGTTTAAACAGTTTTACTGAAACACCAGCAACACAGGGGTAAATGCACAACAGTTTCTACACTGTAACTGGCAGGTTTGCAGCCTGCCAAGCTCTGTTTGTATAAGATTCAAACTATAGTGACATCACGGAATCAGTGCGTCATTAATATGCATGAGTTTCACATTATCACAGTCATCTGGGGGAAGAGGCAGTTCCTTGGATGCAAGTTCCTCCAGAGAGGGTGCTCAGCTTGGGGCTGGGGTACTGTTCTATGGGTGAAAAGGATCGCTGGCTAGGTCAGGGTATGGAAGGATGCTACAAAGATGGTGGGAGGTGTAGGCTGGCCAATGTTCAAGCTGCAGGGAGGGCTGTTTGCTGGGTGGAGGCTGGTCCAGCTGCAGGAGAGTTGGAGTGGAGATGTTAGAGGCTGATCTGTGGCCTTGAAAGGGGGTCCAGTGGCATAGTAGGTAATTGACTTGATAGGGGGCTGTTGAAGAGCCACGAACACCCTCTGGGAAGGCAAAATTAGCCCATAAAATATCAAGAGCCTCCTCCCTTGACTTACATTGTTGCAGTCATTAACCTTAGACCTCTGTCCTGATATTCTAATACTGCATCATGGCTAAAATCCAATATTTCTGATGCAAATGCCTTAATACCAGGCTACTCCCTCTTCCGCCAGGACCGCAGCACCAGAAGAGGTGGCATTGCTATGTATATCGCCTCCTCCATCCAATTCACCCCAATACTTGCTACATCCCTCCTGAGGGCCACGAGCTCCTTCTGATAAAGGTCTCCCTCCCCTGCTCATTACCCATTTTTGTAGCAGGGATTTACTGCTGCCCTGATTTTTCTTCTTCCGCTATCACTACTCTACTATCTACACTTCAGTCTCACTCCTCCTCAGATGAACTGTATTTACTGGCTGATTTTAACGAGACCTGGCTTTCACCCACTCAAAATAAACTCAAAATGAAATTGCATCACTTAACCTAACTCAATTAATAAGGGAACCCACCTGCGTAAACTCCAAATCCCTAAATCACTCCTTAATTGACCTGATTCTCACCTGCCCCCACATTGCACTATTGCTGCTGGTATACTTCCTGATGCCTTAAGTGATCACCACCTGGTATACACACTGTTCGCAAAATCCATTACCCAAAAGCCCCCCCCAAAATGTTACTGATCCGCTTGTATAAATCCTTGGACCTGGACCCTGTTCTAAGTGACCTATCTAACACTGATTGGTTTCCCCCTCTCCCTGTCTTTCCCCATTGATTCTGCCCTGAAATATTTTAGCTTTAAGTTACTCGCTAACTGAGATTGCTATGTGCCCCATAAGACGTGCCTGTGTGCATGGCTCCCACCTTCCTTGGGTTTCGGCTAAGCTGTTAGCTTATCAAAGTGCCAGGGATCAGGCATGGAAGTTGCACAATCAAACGGCTCCTCTATAGCCCTCCATAAATACTGTATTCTCAGAAATGCTTTCACTAGGGCAATTAGACTGGCCAAAGATGAATACTTCTCAGCCATGCTCAATTCTAACATCAACCACCCATCTAAATTCTGGAAAGTGGTACACTCTTTGTTCTCTCCTGCTTCTCATCCCCCACCTCCTGTTCTGAAGGTGAGTGGTATCTTCCTAGTTGGTCCCCTCCCTGTGGCCATTGAGTTTAACAAGTTCTTCACCTCCTGTGCCTCCAAACTTCTTTCCACTCTCCCTCCATTCTCATCCTCATCCTCCCCCCCTGATCCCTCTCATGCAGTTTCCTCCGCATCCTCCTTTTTCTCAGTTTCTCCTTTGTCCCCATCTGATGTTCTAAATGCTCTTCTGGCCTTTAACCCCACTAAGGGAAAATGCCCTTCTGGTCTCTACTCCAGAATCCTTTACCTCTCTGCTCCTGCCATTGCTACTCCCCTTGCTTCTTTACTATCATAGGAATCATAGGAAATTTCAAGCATCAGACTATAGTCCTTATAGCTTGCCAATCCCTTACTTTACAATTCAGTAGTTTTATCCTTACAAAACATGTCCAGTCTTGATTTAACGGTATCCATAGTAGGGCTATCCACTACTATATCTGGAATCTCATTCCATAATGATATTACCCTCTGACTAAACCAATTTTTCCTGGCATTAAGATTCCGTGTGGACAAAACTGTTTGCTATGCCTCCTACTGCTACCCCTACTGTTCTTAAGTGTGAATCCCAGTTCTTTTATCAAAGTTGTATCCCCCATAGCTCTAAACAGCATACACATGTCTCCTCTAAACCTCCTATACTGAAGTGAATAGAGGTTCAGTGCTTCCCACCTTTCTTTATATGGTTTAGTTTTAGGGTTCACAATAGCTTTGGTAGCCCGTCTCTGCACCCCCTCCACTCTGAGGATGTCTTCCCTTTTATACAGGGACCACACTTGGACACAATACTCCAAATGAGGCTTCACCAATGCACTAGATAGTGGCACCAGAACCTTCTTATCCCTACTGGAGATATGTCTCAGGATACAATTTAAATTTTGGTTAGCCTTTCTTATCTGGTCATTACAGTGTGTACCAAACTTTAAATTGTTAGTAATCTTGACTCCCAGGTCTCTCTCCTCCTGTGTCACAGTAAGTGGATCTGTTCCCAGTTTATAAACTATTTCGTTTTTATGTCTACCCAAGTGCATTAGTTTGCATTTAGATGCATTCAACTCAAATTTATTTGTCCTGGTCCATTCTAAGATTTAATTTATTGCTCCTTGCAATCGAGTCCCATCTACAAAGTTATTAACAGTTGACCCTACTCTACAGTCATCTGCAAATTTGTAGAGCCAGATGTTTTTTTTTTTTATTTGTAGGGTGGAACTGTAAATATTGAATAGGAAAGGCTCCAGAACCAACCCCTGCGGAACCCCACTAGTAATAGGTTCCTAGTCCGAAAGTGCCCCTTTTATAATAACCCTCTGCTTCCTGTCCTGCAACCATTCTGAGATCCAATATATAATATTGGTCTCCAACTTTATCTCTCTCAGTGTATTTAATAGCTCTAGGTGAGGTAGTTTATTAAGTGCCTTAGCAAAATCCAAAAAGGCAACATCCACTGAACTGCCCCCATCCAGTTCTTTGTTAACTTTCTCATAGAAAGCCAGGAGATTAGTTTGGCATGACCTTGATTTTGTAAATCCATGTTGCAGGGGGTCTGTCAATCTCTGCTCCCCAAGAAAGGTTAGATTTTTTTTCTTTTAAAATACCCTCCAATATTTTAATCATAATAGAAGTTAGGCTCACAGGTCTGAAATTTGATGGATCCGTTTTAGGCCCATTTTTCAACAGTGGTACCATTGCTGCATCCTTAGAATCCTGTGAAACCTCCCCTCTCTCAAGGAAGGATTGAAAAATATAAGTTAGAGGTAGTGATATATGGGTTGGCGTCTCATGTAACACCCTAGGGTGGATATTATCTGGCCCTGATGACTTATTAACATTCACCCTGCGTAATGTCTCCAGGACCTCATCTGGGTCTATTACTATTTGGTGAGGGACTGGACAGTTATTCATTATAAATGGGAGGGAAGCTGTTTTGTTAAAAACCAAGCAAAAGTACTCATTTTGGATATCTGCCATTTCTTTATCAGATGTTGCCAAACCATTCTTATTCCTAAAGGGACCAACTGCACTCGGACTACATTTTAACTTATTAATATGGTTAAAAAAGGATTTCTTGTTGTCCATGATCTTAGTTGCTAATAGAATCTCCTGCTGTGCTTTTGCCTTTCTAATGACCATTTTTACTTTCCTTGTAGATCCCTAAGGGCCTGATAGTTCATCCCAGATTTATCTTTTTTATGCTTTTTACACATTCTATTTTTTTTTGTTTATCAATTTTTTAATTGATGAGTTAAGCCAACTTGGATGCTTTTTCCCTGCGTTTTTTATTTCTTAAAACTGGGTATATATTTCTTTGTCAGGTCCCCTAGTTTAGGGGAAAAAAAGAAAGTTCCACATCTCATTTACTGAGAGATCTTTAAAATCCTTATCCCAGTCCCATAGTGAAATTTCCCTTCTAAACTGGTTAAAGTCAGCCTTACTGAAGTTCAGCTTTGTTGTGGATCCTTCCTCTGACAAAACCTGAGACTCCTTGATCCCAAAATGAACTGAATAATGATCAGTATTACCAAGCAAGCTGTCCACCCTAACATTGTCTGTTGTAGCTCCCATATTTGTCAATACAATATCGAGGATGTTATTACCTCTTGTAGCATCCAATACCATCTGCTGTAATCCAAGATGATCAAAAATATCTAAAAACCCTATGTCTGTTTTGTTTGCTCCCTTTAACAACTTCCAGTCAATGCTGGGTAAATTAAGGTCCCCAAGTATAATTATTTTATCTGCTGGATCCAGGGCAGCTATTTGTTTCCGCAAGGCTTTATCATCATCTGATGATATACCAGGTGGTCTGTGTATCAACCCCACTATAATTTTAGAACCATCTCGGGGTAGAAGTTTAATCTAGAGAGTCTCCAGCTCAGCAACATCTTTTTCGTGATCTGTGCTTTTTATTGACTCGTACACATACATGGCAATGCCTCCCCCCTTCCTATGTGCCCTGGATTTCTAGTATAAATTATACCCCTGTATAGATATGTCCCAGGTGTCCTTTTCATCCCATCAAGTTTCCATAATAAATGCCAACTAGATGTTTTGTGATATTTATTTATTTATTTATTTCTAGGAAGTACCTTTGAGCCAAAGGCTCTTTTACAGAGGTTCCATGTCGTAGTAATACATGGGCATTACATCATTTACAATGGTTACAAGTACATAAGCAGATACAGGGTGGTTCCATGCCTAGAAAGACATGAGTACATCAGGTTACAGAGGTTACATAATTACAATAACAGGGAGTACATAAGTAAAAATATACAGACTCATCATTTAAAGTAGGCTAGGCTGACAGGTTGTTAAGTGAATAACTTGAAATTCTACAGGATATAGAGTGAATCGGGTAGGGAGCAGAGGATTATATAGTCTGTAAAATAATTAACTATTACTGTACGCAAGGAGGCGAGAACTTGATGGGCAGCAGTTCTTTTGTCATAAGTGCCAAAGAGTGTAGTCATAAAGGAGGGCTAGACTCACTGGGGAGGAAGTGCTGAGGCAGGGACCTGGAGCCTACTATGGGAGTGTTAGCAAGAAGAGAGGAGAGGCAAGGGTGCAGGTTAGAATGAGGATAGCGGGAAAGAGGAGGGGAGAGTGTGGGGGAGTTCAGGTCTCACAGTCACAGTTTCTGTTTGTGGCGAGGGTCACTCTGAGTTTATCTTTAAAGGGGCCTATTTTGTCCTCTTTTGTGATGCCTAGGTCAAGCACATTAAGCCAAAGTGGTGCCTGGTATTCGTAGGTCTGTTGGCTTTGTGTGGTTCTACGGAAAGGGATGCAGAGAGCTGAGTTGTTTGTATCCCTAGTGCATCTGATGGAATTAGGTTGGCTAAGGAGGCTTTGCAGGCCTGGGGTGGTAAGTCCTAACATAGACTTCTTGGTGAGCATGTATACTTGATACTGGAGGCGACTGTCAAGGTTGAGCCATTTTGTTTGAGTGTACAACTCACAGGCTGTGAGTGAGATGGGGTACACCTAGGACTAAACGACACGCTTTATTTAGTGTTATTTTGATATGTTTCAAAGCAGTTTGGGAGGCAGCCCCATATACTGCTAGACCATAGTCTATCACTGAGAGAACTGAGCTATTTACAGCAGTTTTGAGTGCCTCAGAAGTCAGGCCTTTTTGGTGTCTGTACAGTAATCCTAGTTTTGCATTTGACAACTTTGTGACTGCATCTATGTGTTGGTTAAATGAGAGAGTGCAGTCCAGTGTCAGTCCAAGGTATTTAAATGTTTGAACCACCACCAGGGAAGTATTCTGATTGTTCTGAATGCAAAGTTGGTGAGTGCGGTGTTTGTTTTGTGATGATGCGAATAACGTAGTCTTAGTTTTTTAATAATTGAGGAGCAGCTTTGATTGAAGGAACCAGTGCTCAGCTGCAGTGAACTTATCCTGCATTTGCTTTTCCAGTTTGTAGGGGTCAGAATTACATGAATATAGGACCGCATCATCTGCATACAGTAGTAGCTGGTCGTTTCCCAAATGAGGGAGGTTGTTTAAGAATAGGCTGAACAGTAGAGGGCCAAGGATAGAGCCTTGAGAAATGCCTGTGTTAACACTAAGGATGTCGGAGAAGGTTCCCAGGATTTTCACTTTCTGGACCCTCCCAGAGAGGTAGCTTCTGAATCATGCCACTGTTGCAGGGGAGAGGCCGGTATTGAAGAGCTGATCCAGGAGCAGATTGTAATTGACAGTGCTGAAGGCCTTGATGAGATAAATATAAGTTGCCTCCACCAAAAGCCCTCTGTCTAGAGCATTATGGATAAAGCTGGTAAACTCCACTAGAGAGGTTGTGGCACTGTGTTGTTTTCAAAATCCATGTTGTTGTTGGCATTGTAAATGATACTTGTCTAGATATTCTGTCAGTTGGTCACTCACGATTCACTCCAGAGCCTTGGAGAGTGGAGGAAGGATAGATATTGGGTGGTAATTTGTAGAGTTGGCTCTGTCACCACTTTTGTAAATGGGTAACCACCGCCACCTTCCAGATCTGTGGGAATTTGCCTGATACCAAGGAGAGATTCAAGATTTTAGTGAGGGGTTTGAGAGTTATGTCCAGGGTAAGCCTAACTAGTTTTAAGTCCAGTTGATCAGAACTAGTTCTGGAATTACCTAGTGCTTTTAGTATGTACTTTTTTGCTTCCATAAAGGTGATAGCTCTGAAGTAGAAAGGAGGATAGGAGTTTGATTGGGTCCCCGGGTTTCGTTCAGTGCAAGTATCTGATTGGTGTTGAAGGAAGCTAGGGGGAAACACTCCACTGAGGTCAGTAAAAGCTTTGTTGAAGACATTTGCTGTGCAACTGTGATCCTGCGTAGGTTGGCCCTCAATGTTCAGGAAGGTGGGGGGAGTTTTATTAGGTTTACCGCTTAGGGACCTGATGTTCTCCCAGAACCATCTACTCTCACCCCATGAGTTTGTCAGCTCATTTTTAAAGTGAGTGTTTTTGGCCTTGTGAATAGCCCAGGTGCATTTATTCCATGCAGCTCTATAGTTCTGGTAGTCTGTCTGGGTACTGGAGTTTCTTGCTTTGTACCACAAGTCATCTCTATTTTTCATGAGAGCTAGTAGCTGTGTCATGATCCAAGGCTGTCATAGTCATGGATCTTTCTTTTGGTGTGGGGGCGTAGACATTGCACACTTCATTGAATTTGCTTATAAAGCTTTCTAGGGTAGTGTTGAAATCTGTTTTGTGGTCAATAGCGCTCCAATCTTGGAGGCTGAGGTGTGCTCTTAGAGCTCCTAACTTGCCTTTCTTCAGAAGTCTAGCAGTAATAGTCCTGGATGGTGCCTTTGGGGCCTTATTTGACCATTTACAGATTACCAGGGAGTGGTTACTGAGGGAGTCGGGGAGAACCATGATGGAGGATATTCTTTCTGGCCGATTGGTGACTACCCAGTTGATTACTGACCCCATGCCTGTTCTGCTGTTATACCGAGTGGGGAAGTCTACCAATTGCACAAGGTTGAGAGTGGCTAATGAGTCCTTGTAGTGAATAGCTTCAGCAGAGGCCCAGTTGATATTAAAGTCTCCAACCATTATCAGCTCTGTGTTTGGTCCCCCTTCAGAGAGGTAGTTGATGACAGAATTGAAACCGTTCGCTTGTTTCTTGGGAGGGGTATAGGCCGAGACTATTGTTAGGGTTTTCCTCTTCTTGCCAAGTATTACTTTTATGGCCATCAGTTGAGCCCCACATTTGGTGTCACATGGGTTAAGCATTTGGCCCTGCATTTGGTCTTTAACATATATAATACAACCACCTCCTCTTTTATCGAGTCTGTCTAGTCTGAATGCAGCATACCCAGTGAGTTGTATAGCAGAGTCTGGCACCCTAGGTGATAGCCAGGTCTCTACTATCGCAAGAATGTCAGTCTGGTGCTGCTGGACCCAGACTTGGAGAGTGTCCATTTTTGCTAGCAGGCTGCAGATATTTATTGATGCTAGTGTTAGACCATTCTGTTTCTTATGACCTGTTGCAGTGTAGGTCATTGGGCCTGGGTTGGATGGATATTACCTGAGATTAGTAGGAGCAGCCATGTGATCCTTATAGCTTGCCATTTTAGATATGTTAGGGCCTGTGATTGTGTAATGCGACGTGATTTTTTTGGCATGGTACATAGGTAGGTTAGGGGTACATCACTACCAGGTGGAGGGAGAGGGTAGCCAGCCTGTCCACTGCTCATATCGACCCATGTAGTAGGGGGTATGAGGTGCTGTGTTACTGACAGCTGCGCATTTGTAGTTTTTGTGTTATCCAGGTGGTGATATTGTGGCACTAAAGTCTGGAGGTGGAGAATTAATGTCCTCCTCATGTTCTGCAATGCATCCTTGATGGAGTTATATTCGTATATTGGCAAGTGTTTTGTGTGGTCCTGTCCTGTAGAGGGGACCAGTATCAGAACTGATAGAAACAGAAAGAGGGTTCTAAGGAGGAACATATTGCAGGCTACCGAAGGGAAAGAATTCCCTAGGTGTGTTTACAGATGGTGGGAGAGCATCTGCGTTTAACCCCTGTAGGTAGACTGGAGCTAGAAGCACAAGTGGTTAGAGGTTAGAGTGGATGGCAGGCTTATCTAGTTTTTAAGAAGGGAGAGAGAGAGAGAGAGAGAGAGAAGAAAAGGAGAGCCCACTGAGGAGGGAGCACTGTGATGATAAAAGTGTGTGATGTGCCAGATAGGATAGGAGTTCCTAGTGGCAGCTGCATATAACCTACTAATAGTGGAGTAGACAAAGAAAATGTCACTGCTACAAGAGATATAGCCCTCTAGTGGTGAGAGGATATAATCTGCTAATGGAAAAGTTAAAAAAAAAGCTCAAAATTCACTTCTAATAAATTAGAAAAACAGGCTTTTTAAAGGCTGAAAGAGGAGGCTTGTTACATCAGAACAAAGAAAATAAAAGAAGTGGACAGGCACAGAGAGCACAGCAGACTGTTTAGGGGTTGGGGTGGAGACAGGTTGCAGGCCAGAGAGCAGAAGAAGGATTTACACAGTCGAGGCTCAAAATTCACTTCTAACATCAACTCAGAACTTAAAATCACTGTAAGGATTAAACAAATAATTAAACCCTGGCACATAAATTCAACTAGAGACACAGAGGGAGATACAATAGTTAGAGATGTGTTCAGCAGGAGATAGTGTGGGCCACTTGGAAATCAGCTTCCACTGGTACCAAATTCAAAAGTCCGGGCTAGTACCTTGCAAAATCAGCTGAGCTGTAGCTATCATGGAGGATTTCTGAACCACTGTTTAGGTTCAAGAAATTGAGGGGTCCCTGGCTTAGTCAAGGCTCGCTGGATCCCTTGCAGAATCAGCTGAGCTGTAGCTCATGGAGGATTTCTGAACCACTGTTTAGGTTCAAGAAATTGAGGGGTCCCTGGCTTAGTCAAGGCTCGCTGGATCCCTTGCAGAATCAGCTGAGCTATAGCTCATGGAGGATTCCTGAACCACTGTTTAGGTTCAAGAAATTGAGGGTCCCTGGCCTAGTCAAGACTCACTGGATCCCTTGCAGAATCAGCTGAGCTGTAGCTCATGGAGGATTTCTGAACCACTGTTTAGGTTCAAGAAATTGAGGGGTCCCTGGCCTAGTCAAGGCTCACTGGATCCCTTGCAGAATCAGCTGAGCTGTAGCTCATGGAGGATTTCTGAACCACTGTTTAGGTTCAAGAAATTGAGGGGTCCCTGGCCTAGTCAAGGCTCGCTGGATCCCTTGCAGAATCAGCTGAGCTATAGCTCATGGAGGATTCCTGAACCACTGTTTAGGTTCAAGAAATTGAGGGTCCCTGGCCTAGTCAAGGCTCACTGGATCCCTTGCAGAATCAGCTGAGCTGTAGCTCATGGAGGATTTCTGAACCACTGTTTAGGTTCAAGAAATTGAGGGGTCCCTGGCCTAGTCAAGGCTCGTTCATCAAACTTATTTATCAAGCTTATAGCATTGATCAGCTCTCCTTTCCATACGTTTTATCCTTTTCAGGGCCGTCATTGATGTTCTTACCTCCTTTTACTTTTCACCCCCCCTCCCGCCAGTTTAAATGAAACTGTATTACTTTGTTGATTTTTTTGCCCAATATTCTGGTACCAGCTTGATTTAGGTGAAGCCCATCATGCTTGAAAAATGATTTATTATTAAAGGAAATAGAATTTTCCATAACACCTATGTTCTCTTCCTTAGAAAAGTGTCTTAGCCATTTATTAACATTTGAAATGGTACCATTTCTGTGTGCTAAATGGACAGAGGTTGGTAATATCCCAGATACTATAAGTTCTCCTTTTTTTTCTTCCTTAATTCTGCTTTTTATTTCCATGAACTTAGCTTGTATGTCTTTGAAGTCTGTTTTATTGACATCATTTGTGCCTATATGCAAGATTACTAAGGGTTTTTTTGTACCTTCTAACAGCCCCTCAAGAAGGTTTGAAACATCATTTATTTTGGCCCCCGGGAGTGTACTAACCACAGTATGTTCCTTGCGTCCATTGCACACTGCTGAATCATTCCCCCTTAATCTATCTTTCACTCTTGCTTCTGTCCCATCTCTTTGGAAACATGCCAGTTATTCCCTTTGCTAAAGGTGGTGATCCCTCCTTCCCTGGAAACTACTGGCCTATCTCTCTGCTCCCCATTCTTGCCAAGCTACAGGAATGTATGGTTCTATCTCAACTCTCGTCCTACCTTGATTCCTCCTCTTTCTTCACGCCTTACCAGTCTGGTTTCCGCAAACACCACTCCACCACCTCCTCTCTCCTGAGGCTCTCTGATTCTGTACTCACTGGGATGGATCAAGGCCTCATCACCTCTACTATCTTTATCGATCTAGCCAAGGCATTTGATATGGTCCCCCACCCTCTGCTGCTTGCAAAACTCACTGCTGTGGGGATCTGTAATGCAGCCACCAGTTGGTTTCATTCCTACCTAGTGAGTAGAACCCAATCTGTTCAGATTAGTGATGCAAATTCCCCATCCCTTCCCATCAACACTGGTGTTCCTCAGGGTGTATTAGGCCCTCTACTTTTCTCAATCTTCCTAGACAACCTTCCCTCTGCTTGTCCCCTCACCTCCGTCCACATGTATGCAGATGATACTGTCTTGTTTGCATCTGGACCTTCCTCTTCTGTTGTAGCATCTAAACTTCAGCATGATTTTGACAAAGTACAGCTCTGGCTTTGCTCAAATCAGTTATTTCTAAATGCCAAGAAGACAGTCTCCATTACCTTTGGCACAAAGCAGAGACTCTCTCAGCTAAACTCCTTCACTTCTTACCACACCCTAGATGGGACTGTACTTGAGGACACCTTCTCCTTCAGGTACTTTGGGGTCTGGCTTGACCAACACCGCACATTTTCTGGTCACATTGATTCCATCCATAAAAAGCTACACCCTAAACTGAGTACTTTAAAGAGAAATCATGGTTGTATACTTCTGCCGACTCCCATGCTCTGGTCCAGAAAGTGATTCTGTTTTTGACTATGGTGATGTAGTCTACAGTGCTGCTCTCAAAGCCTCCCTAATTAGGCTGGACTCTCTTGTCTGCTTTCTACCATTTTGCGCTTGACAGTTCTTCCCATATGCATCACTGCACCCTTTACCAATCTCTCTCTCTCACTTCCTTCCCTAGCCGACAGTCTCCATATCCACTTTACCAACTTTCTTGCCAAATTCTGTTTTCATTCCCTACCTCCCTATCTCTTCTCCTCTATTTCTGTCAAACCATCTTCTTTTCACTCACTCAGAAGCCATGGCCACCACACTTTTTCCATCCCGGCCAGGACTATCTTGGTTGGTCAGGCTGCTTTCTCACACCATTTCCCAAAAATTTGGAATGCCCTCCCTCCTTCCATCTGTTATGCTGCCTCCCCGAATATCCTCAACTCATTCCTCAAAGACCATTTCCCCCCTACCTGTAGATGTGTTTAATGTTTAATTTTTACCCTTACCATTTTTGTCTCTGCACTCATTTGCAGATTAGTGCCTATCCTATTTTAATTATGAAACTGTTTGTTTTTGTATTAGTCTCCTAGTACCTGTAATGTTTTTGTTGTTGTTTGTTGTAATGTTTATTGTAATGTATTGTTATCCGTTTTGCTCATACTGTGTAAGTTTGTATTCTGTTTTCACTATGCACTGTTTTGACTTTTTGCTGCTGTATTACTGTGTATCCCTTCCCCTCTCCCCAGGACGCATCTGGAAATGAGCATGTCTGCTCAGTATGTCCTCCTGGTTAAACTTTAAATAAATAAATAAATAACAAACTAAATAAAAAACCTGTGGCAAGGAACTGCCTGTTCCAGCTAGAACCTAAATTATTCACAACTGAAATTTTTATAATAGATGTTATTTAGCTGTTTAACTTGCTGCAAACATACACAGCATCATTAAAACACTGTGCGGGTGGTGGTGTGGCAGGTGCTCAAACACTTTCAGGCTGTTCTTGTGCATGTTTGCAGTAAGAATACTAAAATAGCACCTGTGGAAAAAATTAAATTGTGGCTAATTTTTTCACACCAGGTTTTCTATCAGTCGACAGCTTAGAGATGTTACAGGGATGTTTGCATAACTGTAACCATGATAATGCTTGCTTGCTTGCTTGCATATGAAGTGCCCTCACTTGAGGCTTCAGCTGATAGAAAACTTTGGACAGCCCCTGGCAAAATGACACTGGCACACTGCAACCCCTGCACCACTGACCTGGATTTCTCCACCACATGCTGGATGTTAGTCACATGCACTGCCATCACTGTACTTTGCCAAGTGCACTCCATTGTGTCACCCACATGCATCACCAGAATGGCATGCATGTTCCCCAGTCAGGAACTTTGGATGGGGGTGCCTCTGGTGATAGCCCGAGATGTCATCCAGACACATGACATGGGTCCCCACAGTCTTCCATCATGGGGCTTTACAGTTTGGCTTTGATGAACTAGGAGTGGAAATATGGGTGAGTTGCCTCTCAAAAAACTTGAAAAAAGACTGTGTCAGCCCTGGTATCAGCCAGTGACATCATGCAGGCACATGACATGAGATCCCAACGCCCTTCCTTTGTAGCAGCAGGCAATTAGCTTCAAACAGTTCACTGAGTGGGAGCCCTGGCCACATGCTTCCTGATGCCTCTACCCTAGCAATGGCCACAGGCTTTCTGTGCTTCTTCAGTGTGTCACTGATGTGTCCCACAGCCTGAAATGAACACTGTGTGTTGTACGGTTCCATGTCATAATAGCGATTGCAAAATAGCGATTGCTATTATGGCAAGTGTATATTGCCGAAAAGCAAATCAGCAATATACACTCCCAGGCGACCTGACATCTGGAAAATGAAAAAGTGTTTTTGCGGGGCTTTGCCCCCCTGCACCCCCCTGAATATAGATTCCTAACTCTGGGGGTGGGGCATGTTAGGGAGCGGGCAAAATCCCTATATCACCAAAAAATTAAGTGCCACAGCGGCAACATTTCCACGCACCTGGCCAGAACCCTGTACCTACTGCACCAGAGGTAGCCACCCACACCACCACACCACATGGCTAGCTCAGTGGTGGCAGGCACACCAGTCACCCAAAACCCCTTTCCTGTCCCTCCTCTTCCCCTCGCTATCCCCCCCTTCCTGTCACCTCTTTACTACCCTCGCGTTCACGTTGGGTTGCTACCCTTGCAAGGTAGCCCAGGAGGAAAGCACTGAATATGAGTCACTGTTATCGCCTCATATTCAGTCACCATCCTCGCTGGATACCATGCTGTACTGTTTGCACTGCTATCAGTGCACTGTGCCACATGTCTTGCTAACACTCAAGGCAGTGTACCACATACACCATCCTTATAGTGCTGCACCATATGCACTGCCATCTCTGTGCTTGACCGCATGTCTTCCAGACACTTCAATGCACTGTGCCACATACATTGCTGTTGTGCTGTGCCACTTGCACTGCTAATACTGCACTGTGTCATACACTGTGCTGTGCCATGGGCACTGCCTCCACTGCACTGTGCCACATGCACTACCATCACTTTGCTGTGCCACATGCATTGCCATCATTGCACTGTGACATACACTACAGACATCACACTGTGCCACGGGCACTGCTGTCTGTGTATGGCTACCAATATAAACATTCCCCCCAAAACATCAATCCTTAGCAGTGGCAGAAGGCTCTCAAGTCACTTCCAGCCCTGACCACCTGCTCCTAGTACCTACACTCACCAGTAGTGTCCCAAGCCCACCCAAGCAGTGTCCACAGGTTCTCTCTATCCATCCCAGCTCCTTGGCAGGCTCCCGTGCAACCTTCCAGTTCTGATGACAGGCTGTTGGGGCCCCCCAGCCTTATCTGCACATCCCTGTTACTCCCTCCTAAAAGCACACACCCCTTTATCCCAGTCCTCAGGCTTCCAATCTCCCACAGTATGTCCTTAGGCTCCCTGGCTCTCACCCCCCACAAGCAGGATGTAAGGGATCTAGCTATGCCAGATAATTATCCTACCAGTCTGTGAGCTTGGAAAAAGCTACATGACATTGACCTGCAACAAAAAACAAAATCTGCTGCACTGAGTGTGTGGGGTCGATGGGTGTGACAGTGTGCATGGGTTTGAAGGGTGTGGTTGAATGTATGGGGGTATGGAGTCGGTGGGTGGGTGTGACAGCATGCATGGGGTATGGGGATGGTGGGTATGACAGCATGCAGAGGGGTATGGGTTCATGAGATGTAATAGCATGCACGAGGGTATGGGATCGGTGGGTGTGACATGTACATGGGTGTATAGGGTCGGTGGGTGTGACAGAGTGCATAGAGGTATTGGGTTGGTGGATTTGACAGTATTCATATATGTGTGAGATTGGTGAATGTGACTGGGTGTATGGGATCAGTGGGTATGAAAGGGTTCATCGGGGTATAGGGTTGGAGGCCGTGACAGAGTTCATGGGGCATGGGGTCAGTTGGTGTAAGTGCATACATAGGGTATGGGGTCAGTGGCTGTGGTAGGATTTGTGGGAGGTATGGATTTGGTAGGAGTGGTTGCGTGGTGGAGAGGAAGGTGAGTGGGACAGTGTGCATGTACAAATCTATTTGTGGACTAATGTTCTAATTTTTTTAAATAATTGTTCCAAAAAAGTCCTTGTCCTGTCACCAAATGTGTGCCTTTTTATTTTTATTAACTTTGTCATGGTGTGCATGCCGGTCTTCTGTTGTGATGGCTGTATGTGGTCAGTGGGTGTTATACAGTAGGCTGCATGGGGTAAGGGGTCAGTTGGTGTGACAGATTGCACTGTGGTTTGGTGTCGGAGGACATGACAGAGTCATGGAGGTATGGGGTTCTAATATATGACAGTGTGCATGTGCCACATGCACTGCCACCACCTTGCTGTTCCACGAACACACTGTGACCATTGCTCTGTAGCATGCACAGTACTGCCACAGCATTGTCCCGCATGCACTGCCATCGCTACATTGCCAGATTCACTTCCATCACTGCAGTGCAGTATACCATGTGTGCTGCTGATTATGCTGTGCCACGTTCACTGCCAGTTCTATGCCACATTCACTGCAAACAACACAGTGCCATGTGGTTTTCCATCACTGTGTTACCACATGTACTATCATTACTATGCAGTGCCATGTGCATCACTGTCACTGTGCAGAGCCATGATCACTGCTGACTCGGTGCTGTGCCACATTCCTTGCAAACACCATACAGTGTCATGTGCACTGTCATCACTGTGCATTGCCACATGCACTGCTGACACTGTGTGGTGCCATGCAACTACTGATTGTGCAGTACCATGTGCACTGCTAGCTCTATGCTATGCCACGTTCACTGACAACACCAAATAGTGCCTCATGCTCAGCCATAACTGCATTGGCATGTGAACTGCCATCAGTGGGGTGCCACGTGGATTGCTGAATCTATGCTGTGCCACATTCACTGCTACTCTGTCCTGTGCAATGTTCACTACCAACACAGTGCAATGTGCTCTGCCGTCACTGTACATTACCATATGCATTATCGTCACTGTGCAGTGCCACATGCGCTGTTGTCACTGTACATTATCACATGCACTGCAAACTCTGCAGTGCCATGCTATGTACCAAAAACCACACTAATGTGCTAAGCCATCACTGTGCATTACCATGTAAACTGCCATTAGTGCTGTGCCATGTTCGCTGCTGACGCCGTGCTGTGCCACATTCACTGCCAGCATATAGTGCCACATGGTTTACCATCACTGTGCACTCCGCCACATGCACTGCTGACACTATACTGTGCCATGTGCACTGCCTGTCACTGCAGAGCATGTACGGCAGTCATGCATTGCTCCACTTGCACTGCCATTGCTGCACTGTACAATGTGCACTGCCAACACCAAACTGCAAACACTGAACTGTGTCACATGCACTTCTTTCACTGCACTATATTGGTATCTTGGTAGCAATAGACAGAAAAAGGTGCTAGCCTATCGCGAGTGTCTCCCACACTGTGTATGGAATCATACCTAAAGGAACCCTATATGTTTATCAAGTTCTTTCTTGAAGTGCTAACAGCACTGCCATCAATGTACTATGCCATGTATGTGTCTGTCATTGCACTGTGCCATGTGTAAGGCTGTTAATGCACTGTGCCACTTGCACAGTCAGCAATACTGTGCCACGTGTACTGCCAGCACCACACTGTGCCACATTCACTGCCTGTCATTGGTGTGCATGTATGGCTGTCATTGCATTATGCCACATCCACTGCTATCACTGCACTGTGCTAAGAGCACTGCCAGCACTGCACTGCTATATTCACTGCCACCACTGTGCTGTGCCATGTGCACTACTATCTCTGCACAGTGCCATGTGCCTCACCAAAACAGCATGCATGCTTTCCAGTGGGCCGCAGTCTGGGACTGTGGATGGGGAGGTCACCACTGGTGACAGCCACTGAAGTTATCCAAGCACATAACATGGGACCCTGTGCCCTCCTATCATGGTGGCTTTGATGAGTTCACTGATGGGAGGATGGTAGGAAGTTACTCCTCACAGAACTTGAAAACAATTTTTTGTTATAGTTCTGTGCCTGCCCTGTTGTCAGGGAGTGACATCATCTGGGCATGTGACAAGGGATCCCAGTACCCTCCCATCATGTTGGCTTGCAGTTTGGCTTTGATGAGTTATTGGCAGTGGCAGCATGCTGCAAGCCCTCCCCGATCTGGCCTCATGGTCATGCATCACCTTGGGTTCTGTGTTTTTTTACATTGGGTGTCTGATACTTTAAAATGATGTTGGGGAAAGAAAAAGAACCATACCAGTGCTTGATAAGTTGTATGAAGCAGAAGGCACTAGCTGGAGAGGGACAGGACCCTGAGGTTGGACTGCATTTGCCTTAAAAACACCCTCCTGTACACAATAAGAATGTCATGACACATGAGCTATAATGGGGTATGGGTGAAATCCAAACCACCGGACTGGGCCCAAAACAATAAAAGCGGGACCATTTTAGTCCGTCAGTTTGAGCTTGACAGGATTTCAAGTAAGGTGATGGGTACTGGTGAAATCTGAACACAGTACTCGGAGAGGACCAAAACAGTAGAAGGTCCAGGTCCAGCAGTATGGATTTCACCCATACCTTCAAACTGAATAAACTCCAGATCAGCTGAAACAGGCTGACCAAAATGGTAAAAACCAGACTGACTATTGTGGCCAGATCAGCCAGAAAAATGTGCAGACTAGGTGGGCCAAGTGGTCCTTATCTGCCAGGAGATTCTATGTTTCTACTGCACAATTTGTGCCGGTCCAACTGGTCTCTTTTTTCACCATTTTGGTCTGATCCGATGTCTCAGATTTTTGTTTTTCTTCAATATTGTTTATGTTTCTGCTATATCAGTGAGAAAATCAGCACCATCCACAAGCAGGATGCATTTATTGGGTTTTATTGCAAACACCCAATGAGAAAAATGGCAATGAAACTTACAATACCAGCCCCAACAAAAGACAAAATGTAAGGCAGGAGCTTAAGATCCTCCCACCACTTTCGAGCCGTAGCATATAATCTGGGATGCAGACTCCTTGGTGATATGCTACAGCACAAAACCAGTCTGAAGACATTAAGCTTCTACCTGGCAACTCATCTTTTGTTGGGCCTGGTATTGTAAGTTTATTTGCTATTTTTATCATTGAACAGATGCAGTAAACACTTACAAATGCACCCTGCTTGTAGATGGTTCAGATTTTCGTGTTGGTATACTAGCAGCCTTAATCCAGCACATATAGCAATTTTGTCTGCAGAGGGAGCAGTTCTAACTGTTCCTTTGCCATGCTCCTCCTAACACTCCTTCCACTCCATCCAAGGTTTGCTTCCTACTGACTGAAGCTCAGTCACTGATTCTCTAGGCACCCCTGCCCACCCATGTCCCACCTCTGGGCTGCCACCTGGCTTGCTCCTTGGGGCTGGGTTCACCTTTTGCTCCTTGACATTACTTTACTACCGTCTATCTGGCCTCGTGAGTTGGAGGTGAAGATGGAGGTATCCAGAGGGTCAGTGACTCAATCCCAGGGCAGCCATGTGCAATCGGCAGAGTTTCAGCCACCTGATTCTACGCCATTTCCCAATTTCTGCTCCCTCAGAGCATGCTGACATCATTGGGTGATGGCACACCTCACACGGCCAACTGACATACTCCAGTGTACCACTCCTCAACTGCTGTTCCTCTGCACCATCACCTGTGGTCACCCAGGTGGCAGTAGAATAATAGGATGTGGACTCACCCTCCACGGAGGAGAAAGTCAGATGGGATGCTCGATCCTCCTCCTCCAGCTGGCCCTCCAGTGGTCCAGGTTTGTCTCTGAATCCAGGTCATCTGCATCTTGAGTGATAGTGCTACTATTGCACTGACAGACTGGCTTGACGGTGTCACTTAATTGCTTTTTACGGTGATCCCTGGAGAGCCCCCCATACATCAAATACACTGAGCCATGTAACCTTATCGACAGTTGTCTACAGTTATTTACCTGCAACCATAACCACATACCACAACACCATGAATCATACATGAGGACAGGACAGGGAGTGTAGAGTGTCACAAATGTGCTCCACAGGTCAGGCCCTCTGCTCCCACAGTGCCAACCTCAAAACGCAATAGTGTGAACAGTGGACAGATTGCATAACCCTCTTGTCTGTTTTGGGTCCAAATCACCTACCAGTCTTGAGTCCTGGGGGTCAAATGTGACCTTATGCTAGCATACCCAGTTAACAGGCTCAGATACGTACCCTCTTCCGGGATGCAGTACAGTCCTTCACACAGGGGCACCCAGCCAGGTTTCCAAAATGTACCCTTACAACTCAGTATGAGACATAGGTATATTCTTACCTTTAGCAAAATTAGTAACACATTCAAGCCTTCAACAGCTGTCAGAATTAAATGCTGGTTCTGCATTCACATGCAAAAGAAAACTGAGAAGCCACAGGCAGTATTTAAAAGAAAATATTGTTTACTAAATATCAAACACAGAACAAATAATTAATAACTTACGGGCACATAAAATAAATGGGAAGTTACAGAACACAAAGACGCCTACCAAAACACTTAAAAGTTCTTATTTAGCTAGATGTTACCATAAGTGCCTGCTTTAGCTTAGAAGCTAAGCGTCTGTCTCTCGAGTCCAGAATTAAAAAACTCAGTTTCCCTCAGATGCTTAACCTTTCAAAATCCTCTCTCCACCCCCATTGGTGAGGTCACCTTTAGATCCTCCCATAGATTTAATTTCTACTGTGGAAATTAACAGTCAGAATTTTTTAAAATATGAGTCTTTCATCAAAATATCCCCTTTGATGTCTCCCTGCTGATTTTCTGTTTTGCTAAATTGATCTCAGGTTTACGACTGATAACAAGGTTCTGTGACCAAATGGTCTCTTGCAGGAAACATAAAATTTTACGATGTCTTCACTTGGCATTTTGTCAAGAAGTCTTTAATTAAGACAGAACAGGAAACTTTTAATTAGGGTTTCTTTTTACTGGTCAATTTAATAATTTGCTGTTTCAGCACCACTGAAACCTTGGAGGTCAATGGTCAAGTCTGTCACACACTGTGTGACTTGTGTGCCAGGCAGTCACAGACAAATTTATTTATAATACAAATATTATACAATATAACAATAATAAGCAGGTGGCAGAGCTTCACAGTCCTCCCCACCTAGACTGAAATTGGGGGCTCTATCCTAGCATGGGATGAGCTCCCCAAGTCAGTTCATTGCTCAAACTGATGCGATAGCCCATCAGTGTTTTCATCTGCTGCCCCGGCTCTGTGTGAGACCATCATGTCATACCCTTACAAGGCAAGACTCCATCTTAGTAGTCTACCATTCATTTTACCCATTTGTGTCAGCCAAACCAGGGGCTTATGGTCAGTTTGTACCTCAAAATGCTGCCTATATAGATAGAGCTCTAACTTCTTTAGGGTCCACACCATGGCAAGACACTCTTTTTCCACAACAAAGTAAGCATGCTCACTGGGAAGTAACTTTTTATTGAGGTATACTATGGGGTGATCTTTCCCTTGGTTGGATGTCTGACTCAGCACTGCCCCAATACCCACATCTGAGGCATCAGTCTAGACTACAAGGGGTCTGCTATAGTCTGGACTTGTCAGTACAGGAGCACTGCACATTGCCTCCTTCAGTCTGGTAAAGGCTTGTTCACAGGCTTGTTCCCAGGTAATTTTCTTAGGCATCATTTTCTTTAACAGGCCAGATAAGGGAACAGCCAGGGCACTGTAATTTGGTACAAATTTCCTATAGTACCTTGCTGTCCCTAGAAAACTCCTGTCCTGCTTCTGCGTTTCTGGTCTGGGCCATGCCTTGATTGCCTCTATTTTCACTTGGTTAGGACGGAGCGGTCCCTGGCCTACAACATGCCTTAGGTATGCCACCTCAGCCATGGCTACCTGGCACTTCTCAGCTTTGACAGTGAGCCCAGCCCTCTGTATCCTGCCCAGCACTTCCCTAAGGTGGGACAGGTGGTCCTCCCAGCTGGCACTAAAGATGACAATGTCATCCAGGTATACTACGCCATACTCAACAGCACCATTTAACACCTGGTTCACCAACCTTTGGAAAGTGGCCAGGGCATTCTTCATTCTGAAAGGCATTACTTTAAATTCAACTAACCCTATTGAAGTGATGAGGGCCAACCTCTCCCTAGCTCTGGCAGTTAACTCTACCTGCCAATACCCCTTTGTCAGGTCAATAGTCGTAAGGTATGTCACCCCTCCCAACTTGTCTCAGTGTTCGTCTGTCCATGGCATTCCATGATAGTCCACACAAAAATGAGTAGAGCCATCTGGCTTAGGAACAATGTCCATGGGTGAGGCCCAGGGGCTGTGGGATTTCTGGATTACCCCTAAATCCAGCATTTCCTCCACCTCCATCCTAATGTCCTTTTGGACAGCCTCTGACTCCTGATATGCTATCTGCTGTATGGGAGCCTGTGTCCCTATCTCCACATCATGCGTCGCTAAGGGGGTTAGTCCAGGCTTGGTGCTAAACAGTGGGACAAAGTCTGCTATAACCCCTCTTTCTTCCTGGGTCTGATCCGGAGCCAGCAGGGGTGACATTTTAATTGCCTCCACAGAGAACGCCTGCTTGCTTTTTTCTCCAGAAGGGGGTCTCCTTCATCTGTCCCCTCCCTAGGACTACACACTGCAAACACCATGTCAGTTCTATTAGCATATGGCTTCATCATGTTGACATGGTACATTCTTTGTGTATGTCTTCTATCAGGTAACTCTATAATGTAGTTTATGTCATTTACCTGTCTGACTACTTTGTACGGTCCTGCCCACTCGGCCTGCAGCTTGTCTTTTCAGACCGGGATTAGGGCCATGACTTCCTGACCCACTGTGTATGAGTGAGCTCTGGCTCTGTGGTTGTACCACACCTTTTGTTTTTGTTGGGCAGCTGCCAGGTTGCTCTGGGCTGTCCCCATAAGCTCCTTCAGCCTTTCCCTAAACCTAAGGACATAATCCACTATGGGAGTTCCCTGGGTGGCGTGCTTGCCTTCCCAGTCCTCCCTGATCAATTCTAGGGGCCCACATACCCTACATCCATATAAGAGCTCGAAGGGGGAAAATCCTGTCGACTTTTGGGGCACTTCCCTGTATGCAAACAACAGATGGGGAAGGTATTTCTCCCAGTCCCTTCCATGCTGTTCAGCAAATGCTTGAAGCATTGACTTAAGGGTACCATTAAATCTTTCCACAAGTCCATTGGCTTGTGGGTGATAAGGTGTTGTGCATCTCTGCACCACCACACACTTCTTCCACAAACATTTAATCAGGTCCGACATGAAGGAACCCCCTAGATTGGTGATAACCTCCTGTGGAAACCCAACATGGGAGAAAATCCCTAGTAAGGCATCTGCCACTTTGTCTGTCCTCAGTGAGGATAGGGTGATTGCCTCTGGGAACCTGGTGGCATAATCCACCACAGTCAGGATGAACCTCTTCCTGGAGGAGCTGTGGCTATGTAAAGGCCCCACAATATCCATTTCCACCCTCTGGAATGGCTCTTCCACTATGGGTAAAGGAATTAGAGTGGCTTGGGTTTTCTTACCTGCCTTCCCTATTTCTTTGCACCGGTAACAATACTCCTGTTGGGTAAAGTTGGGCCAATAGAACTTCTGGGCCAACTACTGTGTAGTGTGTGCAATTCCCAGATGGCCAGACATGGAAATATCATGTGCAATCATGAGCAACTGCTCACAGTACCCCTGGGGAATGACAAGCTGCCTGCCTATCAACCCTCCCTCTTTCTTAGCATCCTGTGTATACAGCAGTCCATTGTTCCAGTAAACTTTATGTTTCCCATAAATTCCCTGTGCTCCCTCAGAGTCTGCTCAAGCCCTCAGCTTCTCTAGACTAGGGTCACTTTTCTGAGCAGCTGCAAACTCCTTACATGTTCCCAAGGCATGGGACTGGTCCCCTTCAGTTTCTAAACAAGGGTCCCTAGCTTTAGCATCAGGGCATTCAGAATCACTGCCATCCCTAATCCTGTGACTATGGGTCACCCCTAATTCCTCAGAGTAACCCTCTGTAGCTGTTCTGTTAACTGCTACCTGGGGAATTTTCTACTCCCCTTTCATTATTCTCCATATCAGGAGACACAGGCTGGGGAACCAGCCTCCCAGTGGTTTCCACAGGGGCTTCTATGGGATCCAGGGAACCACAATTTTCCTTTGCTGCTTGCTGTGGGTAACTGCACACACCATCCCCTCTTTGAAATTGTTGCCAATAATTACATCAACAGCCAAAGTCTCAGCTACAACAACCTTTTGCACAGTTCCCCCATCTCACCCCAGTCCAGGAGAACAATAGTGAGTGGCAAGGCTTTCTCCTCCCCAGTGAATCCCTGTACAGTCGCAAATTGATTTGGTATAAGTTGACCAGGTTCTACCAAATCCCCTTTTGCCAAAGTCAGGGACGCCCCTTGTCCCTTAACCCATGTGTTTGTACACCATGTACAATGACTGGGTGTATGTGTTCCCTCATGTTTACTGGCATGCTTTCAGGGACACACAAACAACCCACTTCTTTCTTAGCACCACTTTGTGCACTGCTTGTCCTTTTGGGACACTGCCTTACAATATGTCCAGTTTCTTTGCAAACCCAACATTCATTTCTTTTCTCAGGTAAATCCTTTCTTTGTAACCTGGAGCTATCTGGTTTTGGTGGAGGCAGGGAGGGTTTTAACTGCCTTGAAGGTGCACTTTTCCCTTTCTGTGCTGCCACGCCAGCCCTATTCCCTCTCAGAGCAGGTCTGCTCCTGGCATAGCGGTCTGAGAGTTCAGCAGCCCCTTGCACTGTTTTTGGATCTTGGTCCTCCAGCCAGGTTTTCAGCTCTGCTGGGCATGCCCAAAAAGCTGCTCTAACAGTACAGCATTTTCAATTTGCTCTATAGAGTCTGCTTCAATTCCTTCCCACCAACGTTTTAAAAACAGACATCGTTTAGTGGTTAGGTCTTCGTAGCTCATGTCAGGGCTTCTCCTGAGCTTACAGAATTTGGCTCTGTATGCTTCTGCTGTTAGCTCATATTATTTAAAAAGTGCAACTGCAAGTTTACTGTAATCATTACTGTCCTCATTGTCCATGTGACCCAATGCATCCTGAGCTTTTCCGGTAAGTAGTGGGGATCACTGGAAGCTCCAGGACCCTCTAGGAATATTTGCCTGAATGCAAACTTTTTCAAAGGAATTTAAAAAGGCATCCATATATATGCCCCCTCTTTAAATTCAGCTATCAATTTAGAATTTAATTTGTAACCCAGTCCTGGAGTCCCAGTTAACCCCAGGCCACTTACCTACTCTGGTGCTGGTGTTTGGAGTCGTAGCTTCTCCAGTTCATGTTGCCTCTGGCGCTCATGCTCTTCTCACTTGGCCTCTCGCTGAAGCTGTCACTCTCTTTCCTCTGCAGCTCACTGCTCTTACCTCTCTTCTCTCTGGAACTCCAGCTCCCTTTGCTGCTGGGCTTCAAACTTTTTCTGTTCAAACTCCAGCTCCATCCACCACAACTCCATCTGCAGCCTGATCCCTTCTGGCTCCAGAATACTGGTGACCTTCCCCAGCTGCTGTGGCCCTTGGCTTGCACTGGCCCTGCTGTCCTCCTCACTGGATCTGAACACTGCACTGGCCTTTGGCCCCTCCATACTCAAGGTTTGGTTCTTTCCAGTCACAGACTGTGACTCGAGGCTTTGGGCATTAGCTGCCACCAGATCCTCTACAAGATGTCTTTTGGTTCGGCCCTCATGCTGGACTCCTCTCTCTTGGCACAATTGCCTCAGTTGGTCTGCAGTGTGCTTGCTGTAGTTGGAAGCCATCTTCTTCCCTAACTATGGCTACACTAACTTGCACTCGAAAAATAAAAACAGGTAGGGAACTTAGACTGTAAACACAATGATATAGTTCTGTTTACTTTTTTAAAAACAGTCACTGCCTTATTTTGCATGTGAGCTATACAGTATTAATCTGACACACTGGACTGTTAATGCTCGTGTTACCAAATACTTTTAAACCGCACTGCTGCCAACCAAATCTGTCACAAATGAGCTCCGCAGGTCAGATCCTCTGCTCCCTCAGTGCCAACCTTGAAACACAATAGTGTGAACAGGGGACTGACAGGGTAACCCTCCTGTCTGGTTTGGGTCTGAATCACCTACCAGCCTTGAGTCCTGGGGGTCAAATGTGAACCTTATGCTAGTATACCCAGTTAACAGGCTCAGATACATACCCGCTTCAGGGGATGCAGTACAATCCTTCACCCAGGGGCACCCAGCCAGGTTTCCAAAATGTACCCTTACAACTCAATATGAGACCTAGTTATAGTCTTACCTTTAGAAAGATTAGTAACACATTCAATCCCTTAACAGCTGTCAGACTTAAACACTGGTTCTGCATTCACATGCAAAAGAAAACTGAGAAGCCACAGGCAGTATTTCAAAGAAAATATTGTTTACTAAAAATTGTAAAATAGGTAAAATATCAAATACAGAACAAATAAATCAATAACTTACAGTCACATAAAATAAATGGGAAGTTACAGAACACAAAGATGCCTATCAACATACTTACAAGATCTTGTTTAGCTAGATGTTACCATAAGTGCCTGCTTTAGTTTAGAAGCTAAGTGTCTCTTTCTTGAGTCCAGAATTAAAAAATGTTTCCCTCAGATGACTGACCCTTTCAAAATGCTCTACCCACCCCACTTGATGAGGTCACCATTAGATCCTCCCATAGATTTAATTTCTACTGTGGAAATCAACAGTCAGCAATTTTCAAAATATGAGTCTTTCATCAAAATATCCCCTTTGATGTCTCCCTGCTGATTTCCTGTTTTGCTAGAGTGATCTCAGGTTTACGACTGATAACACGGTTCTGTGACCAAATGGTCTCTTCCTGCAGGAATCATAACATTTTACAATATCTTCATTTGGCATTTTGTCAAGAGGTCTTTAATTAAGACAGAACAGGAAACTTTTAATTAGGGTTTCGCTTCACTGGTCAGTTTAACATCTTGCTGTTTCAGCACCCCTGAAACCTTGGAGGTCAAAGGTCAAGTCTCTCACACACTGTGTGACTTGTGTGCCAGTCAGTCACAGACAAATTTATGTAGAATACAAATATTATACAATATAACAATAATAAGCAGGTGGCAGAGCGTCACAGTTGCAGTGTTCTTGTGAGAATTATCTCTATATGGACCCCCGACATTTTGAATGGAATCCTTACTGGGCACAGTGCAGCATATTATACATGTCATTATAAAATATTTATAAATACAGTATATTTTATAGCCTACTTACTCAGGCACTCATTGATCAAAACACAAAGAAGCAGCATACCAAGTCCAACCATAGCATAGCATAGCAATGATGGTATTACTCCTGTTATGATAAATGCCGAACAAAAAGATTATTATGTAATGCAAACATATGTGCACTACACTCTCTTACATCCAAGCTCCACGAGAAATAAATGCAAGCACCCTTTTGTTAATTATGTAGCTTAATCAGTGTCTTTTCATTCATTGCAGTACCTGCAGCACACACATAACAGCAGTGAGCGTAGTGCTACTGGCATTGTTCTGGCCATCTACAATATGGTGCCGCATTCAATGTACTTGCGCCAGGCACTGCTGAGGGCAGTTGCCATTCTAGCCTTTCTCCTACTTCTGTCTATGGCACGTGCTCTGATATCACCTATGAACTTCCAAAATACTGTTCGTATGTATCAGTTGTAAGATCTGCATCATGAAACTGCAGTTTTTAAACACATTGCACAAAATACATTTTTTGTTTAGCGCAGTGAAAAACTCCAAGTAGGGGTTTAAAGAGCAACTCCTCAATTCAACATGTGCTTTCATAAATAGGATGATGCAGCTGTTATAATTTACTAGAAAATATTTTTTTTTTCATTTCCAGTGTTCTTTTCCAAGATTTACAGCACATCTTGGTAGTCCATCTAAAAAGTCTATATAGAAAACATTTGAAAATATGTGCCTTTCCCCTGTTAGAAACATAGGCTTTAATGGCAGATAAGGACTGCTTAGCCCACACAGTCTGCCCATTTCCCTACCTATAGGATAAGCTGCAGATCCTAGTTAACCAACAGCCTACTTCTTCCTAACCCCCACCAGAATTGACTTATGTCTGTCCCATGCATTTTGGAATTCCCCCACTGTTTTTGACCCCATGACCTCCTCAGGAATGCCATTCCATGTGCCTATCACCCTCTCTGTGAAAAAATACTACCTCACATTCCCCCTGATCTGTCCCCCCTCTATCTTCATTGTGCCCCCTTGTTCTTGCACATTTCTGAAAGATGTTACCCTCTTGGACTTTGTTGATTCCCTTGAGGTACTTGAAAGTTTCTGTCATGTCCCCCCTCTCCCTCCTTTCCTCAAGGCTATACATATTAAACTCCTTTGGTCTCTTTTTGTATGGCATCTAGTGCAGACCCTGAACCATTTTAGTTGCCCTCCTCTGGACTGCCTTCATCCTGTTTATGTCCTTGCAGAGATGGGGTCTCCAGAACTGCACATAGTACTCCAGATGGGGTCTCACCAACTGTCTGTACAGAGGGATGATAATTTCCTGTTTTCTACTGGTGATGCCTCTCCCTATGCATCCCAGTACCCCCCCCCGCCCTCCTTACTGCCTTCTCACATCGCTTGCTTACCTTTAGGTCATCTGATATGACTACCCACAGGTCCCTTTCCATTTTTATTTTTGTTAGTACCCCCACATTGTGTACTCTTCCCCTGGGTTTTTGTTTCCCAGGTGCATTACTTTGCACTTCCTTGCATTGAATTAACCTCACAGTGCCTTTGACATCCTAATGCTCATCATTACAACCGACTGTGATGTCACAAATAGCAATTGTGTGGTTAGCAGGGGAGAGTAAGATACATTTTGAAAGACTTGATTAAATAACTGCTGCATTATCTACAATTTTGTAGTAGACCAACAGTAGGGAAAAGTAAAGAAAATAAATAACTAGAGAGCAATAAAGTTAAAACACAATTGGTGTACAACTATTGTTTTTGAGCTTTTCATTATAATAGAATGTTGCTCTAAGCAAAATTACATTTTTTTAATTACCTTTTTCATCGGTAAAAAAATGATTAATATATGCCCATGGTAACTTACTTTAACCGGAGACAGCTGTGGCTATCCTGTGTACACCAACCAGCTTTCTGTGCACTCAGTCTGCTGATAAGTGCTGCCAACTTTTGCCATTAGTCGGCGGCACTCATCAGCAAATTGAGTGCACAGGAAACTGGCTGGTGTGTGCAGGATGGCAGTGGCCATCCCTGGCTTTAGGAAGTAAAGGCAGACATATATTGATGGCTTTTTACTGATGAAAAAGGCAACTAAAAAAATTTAAATAATGCTTACAATACCTATTTGGTGAAGTTTACAGCATTAGGCACAACAATGGCCTTTTGTGCGATTTTATTTTATTAAACAGAAAGTTACAAAATAGTTTTAGCACTCTCATAGAAACATAGAATTTGTCATCAGAAAATGACTGCTTGGTCCACCAAGTCTGCCTAAGTGTTCCCTGCCTACCTCCGCAGACTATCTGGTCCTGCCTCTGTACTAATATACCCATGTGTTTATCCAATACATACTTGAAGCCTGCCATTGTTTTAGCCTCCACCACTTCAGCTGACAGTCTGTTCCAGGCACCTATCGCCCTTTTAGTGAAGGAATATTTCCTCACATCTCTTCTGAACTCCCTCCCCCCCCAACTCCAGCTTCCTTGCATTCCCTTGGTCATGGTGCTGGTCCTCATTTGCAAGAGGCTCCTCACCTGCAGCCTGTTAGGTACTTGTAGGTCTTGATTTTGTCACCATGCTCCTCTCTTCGAAGGTGTACATGTTGAGATCCCTCTCTGGACCACTTCACAACTCCTAAACCTACATCGACCCACATGACTACCATCCCTGCAACTGGACCTTCCCATAGAACCACCCTTCCCACCCACACCTGTCTACCACTCTCCCTACAGCGGAGACATTCCACCCTCTTAACTGACACCCTCTCTACAGCAGGGCCCCCCCTTCCAGTACCCTGACCAACATCCCCAAGCTGAACACAGTCCTTGGAGCTGGACCCTCACCCATCCCCAGAATCAGCCCCCCTCCCCAGATAACCACCTGCCAGAACAGCCTCTCCCCCAGATGACCACACTCCATGCAGCTGAATCCACTCCCCTTTCCTACCCATGGACCAGCAACCCCACCCCTGGATCTCTGCAGACCACAGGCCCAGGAATCCCACACGAAGACTGGATGGTGAGTGTAAGGTGTTCTCAAGAGAATATCTCTATAAATCTGATTAAAACTCCTATATGCATGTTGCCACCCCCCTCAACATACTCACACACAGTTTTGCTAGGGCTCACTGCTGGGTACAATGCAGCATTCTATAAATGTACATGCATATAAATATTGGCACTGTTATGTATTGTATTTAATCCTATCTATTTATGACTGATAATAAAACACAGCAGTTCCATACCTAGTCAAATCATAATATTGCTCGGTGTTATACAGGTCCCGAAACCTTTCACTATGCAGCGAATACATGGCCCTGCAATGTATTGTGCCCCAGCTCCAAAAATTATATGTAGGACTTTTATTTTTAATTGTTGTGCATTTTATTCTGAGTTCCGTGCAAATTACAATGCTGATCGCGGTGCTTCCAGCAATTATTTTTCCATTCACAACATGGTGCTGCGCTTATAGAAACAGAAACATAGAAGCTGATAGCAGATAAGGACTGCAAGGCCCATTCAGTCTGCCCATTTCTTTTTCTACCTTATGAATGTGCCATCAGCCTTTGCTCTGTCAATGGCCTATCTATTCATACTCATCTGTATTGCTTCCTTATGTTTATCCCACGCCTGTTTGAAGCCATGCACTGTATTCATATCCATTACTTCCAGAGGTAGCCCATTCCATGCATCCACCACCCTTTTCTGTGAAAAATAACTTTCTTACATTACCCCTTAATCGGCCTCCCTCTAATCTCATGCTGTGTCCTCTTGTCCTGCTATTTTTCTTATATTGAAACATGTTAGACTCTTCCACTTTGTTAATGCCCCTAAGGTGTTTGAATGTTTCGATCATATCACCTCTCTCCCTCCTTTGCTCTAGGGTATACATATTAAGCTCCTTTAGTCTGTCCTCATATGTTTTCTGATGTAGTCCCTGCACCATTTTGGTTACCCTTCTCTGGACTGCCTCAATTTGGGTAATGTCCTTGTGAAGGTGTGGCCTTCAGTACTGCACGCAGTACTCCAGATGGGGCCTAACCAGTGTCTTGTAAAGAGGGATTATTACCTCCCTCTTCTGACTTGTGATACCCCATCTAATACACCCCAACATCCCCCTTGCCTTACCTACTGCTTTAGTGGTCTGCTTGGATTTCTTTTTTTTTTGAATTTAATAAGCTTTATTAAATTTCAACAGTCCAAGACTAAAACAATAAAACAACATTAACAAAACATACCACATATCAAATCCATCAAATCAAGTCCACCTATAAATAACTTGAACCCATTCAAATAAAGACCAACCCCCCCCATAAAATACCAAAATATCCACCCCCCTCCCAAACCACACACTGCCACTTACATTTAAACCATAACCTCTGAATGTAAGCAAGACCATCAGGGCTTCCATACAGCAAGAAGAGTCTCCAAATTGCCCCACATTAATAGGAAGGCCTTCAACCGATCTTGCATGGAGGCAAGGTGCCTTTCCAACTGTAATGCTAACATGACCTCCCTGTACCATTCCACTATCGAGGGAAGTTTATCCTCTGCCCAATGCCTCGTAATAGTCAGTTTAGCCGCTGCAGAAGTAAGAGCCATATGCGCTCTTCTAACCCTTGGGGTACCTGGGGGGAAAGTAGCTTAGCAGGCAGACTTCAGGGGTGAACAAGGTCTCCAAACCCAGAATAGGGTCCAAGGATTTGCAAATAGATTGCCAGAACCTCTGCACTTTGGAACAAGTCCATAGCATATGGTAAAGTGAACAGAAGTTACCCTTACACCTGCCACACACTGGTGAAGTCAATTTACCAATTCTAAAAAGTTTCACCGGCGTGAGATAAATATTGTGCATAAGATTAAAATGGACTAACTGAAGCCTGTCTTGTTTTATATATTTATACACTGTCTGCCAAAGTTTCTCCTACAAATCAGAATCCTCAGGAGTTCCCAACTCCTTCGTCCAATAATAACAAATCCCAGTTGGTAAATTAGAATCCAGGACTTAGAGTCTTGTAAGAGTTAGAGATCGAATGGGACTGGGAGGCTATCTGGAGGATTCTAGACACATCCATAACCGCTGAGTCTTGCATCGGGACACAGGAAAAAAAGGAGGTAAGGGCCTTACTAACTTGAGCGTACTTAAAGGCACCTTTATCTGACACCTCAGTGGATTTCTGAAAATGATCAAAGGGAAGTGGTCTCCCATTCAACCAAATGTCAGAGGCCTTGTAACTATTCAGCTGAGGCCAAAAAGTGGGGGTTATTAGATAACATCCAATCTTAAAGTGTGGATTGCCTATAATAGGCTGGTCCGATGACTGTCACCACCTCACTCCAAGATATTTCTGGAGCTGATGAGAAGCCTTAAGTGACCAACCCATTGGGTTGTTCCTGAGGGACTTAGGAATATGAGATGGGGAGGCATACAAAAGAGCAAATAACGAACAATGGGCTTTAGCTGCTAAATGTTTCTCTGTACTCAACCACAAAGGGAAGTAATCCGATGGCCCATAATCTTTATTCCAAAAGGCCAGTTTACTAAGATGATGAGCTATATAATATAAGAAGAAAGAGGAGGCCGCAAGGCCTCCCCTAAACTTCGGGGCCGTCAACTTAAAATAG
Source organism: Neoceratodus forsteri (assembly GCA_016271365.2). Taxonomy (NCBI): domain Eukaryota; kingdom Metazoa; phylum Chordata; order Ceratodontiformes; family Ceratodontidae; genus Neoceratodus; species Neoceratodus forsteri. The sequence goes on along the minus strand of CM057450.1, from coordinate 1,100,560,291 downwards.
GCTCTACGGATACCTTTCCCTTTCCACAGGAAACCATTAACCAAACTTTGAAGCCTGGTAAACCATGCTTTCGGTAAAAAGCTTTCCAATATTCCCATTGGATATAGCATCCTCGGTAAAACATTCATTTTAACAATGCTTAATATCCCCCACAGGGAAAAGGGAAGCAGTCCCCACCATTCCATATCCCCGGCTATCGTTTTAATCAAATTACCAAGGTTATCTTTAATCATGGATCCAATATCCCTAGAGACTCTAATACCCAGATATACTATGGATTTTGCTTCCCATGAAAGGCCATAGGGAGACAATTCAGCCTTGATCACTCTACTATTTAAAGGTAAAACTTTGGTTTTAGCCCGATTCAGCTTATAAAATGATACCTTAGAAAATTCCTCAATTTCAGAAAGCAAAGCCGGGATTGATAGACCTGGCCTCTCAACATGCAATAAGATATCATCTGCATACGCCGAGAAAGCATATCTCACAGTTCCCACCTGAATCCCCCTAATGCTAGGGTTACCTAACAAGCTGCGAAGCAGGGGCTCTAAATAAAGATTGAAAAGTAAGGGGGACAAGGGACACCCTTGCCTTGTACCCCGAAACAGCTGAAAGGGAGCAGATAGTACCCCATTACATTTAACTCTAGCCGATGGGAAGGAATATAAAAGTTGTACCCACTTCAGAAAGGCATCAGGTAGACCAAATCAGGTCAGGGTGGTGAAAAGGAAGTCCCAAGAGACCCTGTCAAATGCCTTTTCCGCATCCAGGGACACCAGCACCATTGGTATGCTGGAGTCCCTGGCAGCGGAAATAAGATGTAAAAGTTTCCACATATGATCCCCAGACGACCTTCCCGCCAAAAACCCAATCTGCTCATGTCCTATGAGGTTACCCATTACCTTTGAGAGTCTATTAGCCAAGATTTTAGCCAATATTTTAATATCAGAATTCAACAAGGAGATAGGATAGTAACTTCCAAGACTCAATGGGTCTTTCCCAGGCTTTAAGATTAAAGATATTACAGCCTCCTGGAAACTAGGGTCCGATATGCCATTATCATACCAATAACTAAATACCTCATTCAGCACTGGGCTTAGTATGGATTGGCAAGCCTTGTAGAGGTTATTTGGTAACCCATCAGGCCCAGGAGATTTATCAACAGGCAATTGTTTAATAGCCTGCTGAATTTCTGAGATGGATATTCGAGTGCCCAGGCAGGCAGCCTCCACAGCAGTAATTTTAGGCAAGCTCACTGAGCTGAGGTAGTAATTTATATCTGCTTTGGAGGGGCGTAAGGATGGATCAACCGCATAAAGATCTTGAAAGTACCTACCAAATCCCTTCACAATTTCTTGAGGATCAGTACATACCTGTCCATCTTGAGCAAAACTAATTCCAGCAATGAATTGTGAGGCCTCCAATTGCCGGATATGCAAGGCAAGTAGTTTCCCTGCTCTGTCTCCCATCTCTAAATATTTAAATTTAGTTCTCCGAAGAGCCAGCTCCGCTCTTTGAGAAATTAAACCAGCATACTGAGCCTGCAACTGATACAACCTAGTCCACACGTCTGTCGAGGAATGCCGAGAGAGATTGTGCTCCAGACTTTTAATGGACATAAGGAGAGCGTCCATCTGAACCCTCTGCTGTTGGGCCCTTTTCACTGCCATTCTAATAAACTCTCCCCTCAGGGAGCATTTTAAGGCCACCCAGACCAAATCATACTTAGCAACTGATCCCTGATTACAACTGATAAATGATGTAATAAAGTCCATAATATGCATCAAAGAGGTATTATCACGCAACAGCTGAGTATTCAGCCGCCACTGGGGGGATCGTTTACAACCTGCCCCAAACCAGAAATTCGTACTAGCAGGCGCATGATCTGGCAGGATTCTAGCAGATATCTCCGCCTGTAAAACCCCTGACATAGCAAAGGAACTTATAAGAAAGTAATCAATTCGGGAGTGTGTTCTATGCGACGAGGAGAAAAAGGTATATTGCCTCTCTGTAGAATTAAGGACCCTCCACACATCAATCAGAGCAGCACCAAGTCTTTCATAGCTTGCTGAGCTGGAGATAAGCCATGTTTCTCGCAACCAGACCTGTCCAGCTCTGTCTGGAGCACAAGGTTCCAATCCCCCTCTAATACTGTAAGCTTTGATGGATTGGTCACCACAAGGTTTAATAGTTGTACAAAAAATGAAGAGGAGTCATTATTCGGACCATAGATTGAACCGAGCAATACCGGGTGGGATTCTAGCATACCATGTACCAAAATGTAACGGCCCTCTGGATCCCAGATTTCTTGAATTGATTTAAAAGGGACATTTTTTGCTATTAATATCATTACCCCACCTTTGTTCGTTGATTTCCCTGATCCAAAAACTTTCCCCACCCATTGCCTTCTAAAAAGGGAGTTATCCTCCCTCCTCAGATGGGTTTCTTGAAGAAAAGCTACTCTTACTCGAAGATGCAATAGGTGCTTCAGAATCATTTGTCTTTTAACCCTATCCTTGGCCCCTTTAATATTCTAACTTACAAAACAGTATTGACTGTTCATATTCAGAACAAAAAGTTATTCTAAAAAGGAAAAAAGAAAAAATCAAAAATAAACTGCAGCCTCAATAAGGAAGCCTCAATGGTCATTAAAGTGCTCCTAAATAAGCAATCATGACAGTGTATGGCTTTTCCCCCTTTTCCAATACCACCTCCCCAATAACAACCCCACCAACCCCCCCCAAAACTTACACTCTTAAGACTCACAAATCCCAGCTTAAAAGACCACCCCCAGTTCAAGTTAACTGCACTCCCACTATTTAATTGCCACATGATGTTAAATAACAAACCTAAACATAACATTCTCGCCCCCTTTAGGGCCCCCCATTGCCCACCTATACAAGACCAAAAAGGAAGGAAATAATACCCAAATGTATTCTCCACCCTATATTCATCTATATAGTATATTATCTTCCTATCAAACCTGCAATACAATAACTCAAAACATAAGCAAGTTAACGTCTAAGGAAATATTCAGTAATGCCCTACTGTTTAACTTAATAGGCTCCACTCCTAATATAGTAACACCTGAGTTAGGTCCAATGCTAAATTACTCTGGACAGTATAGTTTACTATCTGTAGTAACAAACAATAACAGTCCCTTTGTCCCTCGTTGAGCAAAGGAGAAGTACCCCCCAACAGTCAACTGTCATCTAAGGCTCGCGACCCTTTAATAAAACAACATATTTAAGCCCCATTAATGGTTTATAAGTCCTTCAATCAGGTTAGACAGTCAGTAGTCCACAGGACACAGATTAATGGCCCATCTCCAAGTCCAGCTAAATCAGAAGTTCCAACATGCAAAGGAGGGAAACTAAGGAGTAAATCCCCAAAGCTCCTGATGTATTTAGATGCTCTGTTTCCAAGGCAACTCCTTCCAGCGTTGGGGAAGATCAAAGCATTCATCACCCATTCCATCAATGTATAACTCCTCCGCAAACAGAGCAGCCTTGTCAGAATGTCACCAAATCAGCCACGTTATCAGCCCGTAAAATAACACTTCCTAAGCGTTGTAATGAGATTTCAGGACGCCACTCTCATAACCCGTGAGGCTCCTAAAAATGAGTAAAGGCCTCCTTCATGGCATCCCTCCTCAAAATAGAAATCATATCTGCAGGGGGAGAAATTAAGTCATGCCTGCTCACTCCTTCTTATCTTCACTGCTAAAGGTGAGCAAAGGAGTCTAAACCAAAAACAGTCACCCGAATAAATCGCAAACTCATCTCTCTGCCCCTCTATTCACTTGTATAGATCAGGGAAAAGTTCTTTCAAATCTTGCAGTGCCTGTGCAGGGGAGTCGAAGGAGAGCCACTTATCCTCATGTTTAACCAAGAGAATCGCCGGGTACTTGACACAAAAAGATTTGCCCGCTGCCACCAGCTTGGAAACTAAAGGGTGTAACTCCTGTCGCCTCAGGCGAACCAAGTGCGGGAGATCTTGCGTGATACGGATCTTCTGACCCTCCCAGGTCACCTCTCTGATCTCCTTAACCTTCGCAAGAATGTGCTGTTTATTCCCAAAATTTAATAATTTAAAGATAATCGGCCTGGGAGGCTGGCCTGATGTTGGCATAGGACATAGCAACCGGTGAGCCCTTTCAATTACATTCTCCCCCCCATTTGGGGATGGACCAGCAATTTTAGCACATAATCTTTACAGAAATAAAATTGGGGCATTGCCTTCCTCCCGCTCTGGTATTCCAATAATTAGCAAATTATTGCTCTTACTACGCCCCTCCAGGTCTTCTAGCTTAGCTTCTAGCTACTTAAGTCTCCGTGAAAAACTCACACTTTCCAGCCCGACTTTCTCTTGTTTCTTCTCTAGCGATACAATTCTTGCTTCAGAATCTCCAACTCTCATTGATAAAGATGCCACTGAATTCTTGATTGTTTGGAGATCCTCAGAGATCGCAGCAACAGCCGCTTGCAGTGGCTGCATGATTTCCAGGAACCTCTCCTCCGAGACAGCTGCTGCTGCTGCGGGCATTTTCGGTAGGTTAAAAGCTTGCTGCTTGGGCCGTTTCGTGGCCTCGTCCTTCTCCGGAGTGAGGGGCGGTGAGTGCCTCAGCAGCGCTTTTTTCATATACACCTCCATGCTGCACTCTATCTTCAGCTTCCCTAGTAAGTTGTCACACCAGTTGGCTACAAACAAGGGCAGGCTTAACTCGAAAACACTGTTATTATTAAGAAAATAATGGGTGGAAGACGGAGCTACAGGGACAAGCTGCTTCAGCTCAGGCTGCCATCACGTGACCTGCTTGGATGATTTCAGGTCAACAGTGATACTGATGCCCAAGTCCCTTTCTTCCCTTGTGACTGCCAGCAACTCCACTCCCAGTCTATAGCTGGTTTCAGGGTTTCTCTTCACTATGTGCATGATCTTGCACTTCTTTGCATTAAACCCCTTTTGCCACTCTTCCTACCATTTTGCTAGTTTATCCAGATCTCTTTTCATTCTGCCCTCCCCATATGGATCATCTACTTTGTTGCAGATCTTGGTGTCATCTGCAAACAGACAAACCTCACCCTCCAGTCCATCTGCAATGTCACTGATGAAGATATTGAAGAGGATTAGCCCCAGGACTGATCCCTGAGGTACCCCACTTGTGACTTGCATCTCTTCTGACTGTATACCATTTACCACCACTCTGTTTTCTGCCTGTCAACCAGTTTGCCACCCAGTTGACCAACTTCTGACCCACCTGAGCCTATCCAGCTTATTAATCAATCTTCTATGTGTAACAGTATCAAAAGCTTTGCTGAAGTCAAGGTAGGTGACATCAACTGCTCCCCCTTGGTTCACCACTCTGGTTACCTAGTCAAAGAAATTTATGAGATTAGTTTGACAGGACCTTCCTTTTGTAAACTAATGCTGTTTTGGATCCTGTGCTCCTATGGATTCCAGGTGTTGCACTATCCCTTCCTTAAGGAATGCCTCCATAATCTTGCCCACTACTGAGGTAAGACTGACTGATCTGTAGTTCTCTGCCTCCTTCCTGCTACCACTCTTGTGGAGCGGGATCACATGAGCCCTTCTCCAGTCTTCTGGGACCTCTCCTGTGCTCAGAGACTCACTAAACAGTTCTGCTAATGGCTCTGCTAGTTCCACCCTTAGCTCCTTTAGTACCCTGGGGTGTATGCCGTCAGATCCCATTGCCTTGTCCACCCTGAGCTTATTGAGCTCTTGTAGGACCCTTTCTTTCATGAAGGGACTAGTGCACACCTCCCTCCCACCTGTGTCCATGGTGCTGAGCTGTGGGCCTTGCCCTACCTTCTCTTCAGTAAATACTGAGCAGAAGTATCTATTTACGATAGATGCTTTTACGTGGTCCTCCTCTTCACATGCCCTCTTATCAGTTTTATTTATTTATTTATTGAATTTTGATAACCGGGTAGGCCCACTGGGCCCCGAGGGTCCCTTTTTCAGGGGCGACCCGGAGAGACATTAAATAGTAATTACAGTACATGAAATTATGTGATACATGGTTAAGAGACAGTACACAGGTATTACACAGATATACAGGTACTATACTACAGTTTTGACATTGATTGTTACAGTGGAGGCATATAATCCAAGAGGTTTGGCACAGCTCTTATCAGTAAGGTGATCTGCCTAAGTAAGGGGGGGCCATCAGGAGCCGTGACATAGGCAGGTGCTTGTCTCGAGTAGATGATCCTTGAGCCTGGTATGGAAGTACCTGAGTGAGGGGGCTTCCTGACTCTTTGGTGGAAGTTTGTTCCACAGATGTGGGGCTGAGTAGGAGAACGATTTCTGGCCTGCACTGGACCTGACCCTAGGGGGTTTCAAGTAGAATCCTTCCTGTGGACCTTAGGTTTCGAGGGTTCAATTTTATGGCTAAGGTTGATGAGAGGCTGGGTGGTGCTGTGGGGCTGAGTAGTTTAAATGCAAGGCAGAGGAGGGGGTATTGGAGACGATCTTCGAAAGAAGGCCACTGTAGTTTGGCAAGCGTGTCACAGTGGTGGCTTCTGGAATGATCCGGGGTGGCGAACCTTCCTACCTTGTTGTATAGGATCTGAATCCGGCGGACCTCCAGCTTGGCCATACCCTGTATTACAGGGGCTGCGTAGGTCAGTGTGGGGAGCAGGGTGCTTGAAGCAATGGAGAGCCTGGCTTCCAGAATAAGCTGATCCCTAATCCGATACAAAATGCCAAGTTTCCCGTGGATGGTCTTGGTCACTTGCTCCACATGATTCTTGAAGGTGAGACTTTGGTCAAGCGTGAGCCCTAGATATTTGAAGGATGGCGCAATTTCAATTTTGGTTCCCGCCATTGACTTAAGCTGTAGGGAGCTGGTCCTGTCTTGCCCTAGGGATCGGGCCCCGAACAGCATGGCTTTTGTTTTCCTGCATTCAGGACCATTCTGTTTATGTTTAGCCAGTTCTCCACTGAATTAAGGTCAGATTGGAGTAAGTGTCTGAGAGCCCCCAAGTTTTCAAAGGAGCGGAATATTACAGTGTCATCCACGTATTGAACTACTGTGCTCCCTCCACAGTGGAGGTTTAGATAATTGGTAAACAGTGAGAAAAGTAGGGGACCAAGGACTGACCCCTGTGGTACCCCCTCTTTTAGGGGTAACGGGTCTGATAGCACACCCTTCCAGTTCACTCTTTGGGTGCGGCCAAATAAATAGCTCTTGAACCACTTAAGAGCCAGGGTGTCTAGGCCTGTCTTTTTAAGTTTTACTAGCAGGAGGTTGTGGTTCACAAGGTCAAAGGCCTTGGACAGGTCAATGAATACCGAGCCAGTGGGGGTCCCTTTGTTCATGGCTCTGAGTACTTCAGTTGTTAGGAATGTGAGGGCCATGTCAGTGCCATGATTTGCTCTAAAACCATGTTGTGATGAGGCCATTAGTTGGTGAGTCTCCAGGTAGTCGCGGAGCTGACTATATACTAGTCTTTTCTGCAATTTAGCAAGCAGACAGAGCAGGGATATTGGTCTGTAGTTGCTCGTGTGCTCCCTGGCTCCCCCCTTGTGGATGGGAACTATGTTAGCCTGTTTCCACTGGGTTGGAACAGTGCCTTCCCACAGGGATCTGTTTATGAGCCACGTCAGAGGTCTGGCTAGGGATTATGCACCATCCTTGAGTAGCCTGGGATTAATTCTGTCTGGTCCACCTGGGCCTTTGGTTTTCAGGGCCTTCAGAAGGGCTAGTACCTCATTGGTCCTGTCCAATCTGAGGTGGAACAGTGGTTGATGTAGTTTTGGGGGATCAGTGTCAGTGGGAGCCAGGGGGTGGGGGGATAGTCCAGCCTTGTATGCGTCAAGGTTGGTGAAGTGCAGGTTGAGAGCTGCGGCAATTTGTGGGCCGTCATGGGCTAGCTTACCATTGACTTCCATCGGGCCTGGTTCAGCCTTGGGTTTACCTCTGATCAGCTCATTGATATGTGACCAGAATTGTTTAGGGTTTCCTAGGTTATTTTTTGGAAGCTGGGTGACATATTCCCTTTTAGTCCATTTTATTGTGCTCTTGCAATTGTTACACAGGACTTTATATGTCACCAGGTTGACTGGGAGAGAGGACTTCTTAAACCTCTTCCAGGCCTTGTCCCGACTAATCATCATAGCTTTCAGAGTTGGAGAGATCCACTTGTAGCAGCTGCCTTGTACTCTGAGCTTCTTTAGAGGGGCAAAGAGGTTGGCTGCTGTAGCCAAAGTGTTTTGGAAGAATTCTAGTGCCGCATCAACAGAAGGGAGGAGCCTGATGGGTCTCCAGTCCAGGCTGTTGAGATGGTTATTATATTATGCCTCCGAGAAATTAAAGTAGTCTCGGGCAGTCAATATTCTGGGTTGGACTTTTGGCACATTATTCCTCTAGATACAGTATATTGGGGAGTGGTCACTCAAGGCATCCTCCATGAGTCTAGCTTTTTGGATATTGGTGGGGTTTGTCACCAGTGTCCAGTCCAGGATGGTTTGGTTCCCTGACTTGTGATTCATCCTGGTAGGTTCAGAGATAATCTGAGTCAGGTTGGCTTCTAGTGTTAAGGACGTGAGGTCTTTGTTGGGGTCATGGGCCCAGTTTAGGTTGAAGTCCCCCACTATAATAAGCTCTGTGGCGACGGCTTTGGACGTGGTACTGGTGATGGCCTCCAGGGATTGGAGAGCCGACTTAGGAGGGTTGTAGACACATGCTGCAGGATAAGCATGCCCCCCTCATCAGACGGAGGGTCAGGGGATCGGCTACAAAGTGGCTACATGGTAGCCTGTTAGCCCTCATGAAGTACAGAGATAAGTGCTGGGCAAAATTCAAGGCCATGGCGGAACAGGCTGTATTTTTGCAGTACAGGAATCTCAGAAATCAGTGCAAGAAGGCTATAAGGGCTGCTAAAGGTGAGTTTTGCAAAACTGTGCTACTGCGCACAGCCAGGGATCCTAGGAGGTTCTGGAGAAACATTAAAAACATAGTCAATGGTTCTCAGAGCGGTGAGAACTCTGATATGATTATTGATGGTGCCAGCTGCAACAGCTCCCTAACCATCGCAAATGCATTTAACCAATACTTTTTGGACCTGTCTGCTTTCACCTTGTCATTCCTCCATGGTGGAGATGATAATGGTGAACGGGTCCCCGCACCGTCTCCACCTTACCAGCCCTTTCTTTTTAAGGCAGTGATGGTGCAAGAGGTGCAAGGATTGCTCTCGGGCCTCTCCCCCTTCTCGAGTGCTGGCCATGATGGATTGGAGCCGAAGCTCCTTAGTCTTGGTGCTAGTAAGATTGCCCCCCTGGTGACTCATATCTTCAATTTGTCCCTGTCATCGGGTGTCATTCCGGACATATGGAACGTCGCCAGGGTGGTCCCGATCCTTAAACAGGGGAACCCCAAACTAATAGAAAACTACCGTCCGATATCCATTTTGTCAGCGGTCAGCAAACTTCTGGCAGGGCAACTCTCGGAGTACTTGCAGTCACATGACCTGTTGTCACCTGTGCAGCATGGCTTTAGGAAAGGGCACAGCACATCCTCTGCCCTTGTCACTGTCTCATCCTGGATCAGGGCGGCTATGGACCAAGGCAAACTCTCTGGAGCTATCTTTATAGATCTCTCCAAGGCCTTCGATCTTGTTGATCATGCTATGCTCACCACTCAGTTCAGATCCTATGGTCTATCACCTGAGGTGCTTAGTTGGTTGTCCAACTATCTACATGGCAGAAAGCAACTTGTTAAGTATGGGAAGGAGCTCTTGGGCACTATTCCTGTTACCATGGGTGTCCCCCAAGGCTCTGTTTTGGGGCCTCTGCTTTTCTCCATTTTTGTGAGCAATCTCCCTGCTGCCGCTGTCCACTGTAAGCCAATCCTCTATGCAGATGACTTGATCATCCTGACCCACTCCCCGGAGCTAGGGGTCATAATTCGCCACCTGAGTGAGGACTTGGGGAACATTCAATCCTGGATTTCATCCCACAAGTTGGTTCTTAATCTTAAAAAAAAACAGACCATGCTCTTTGGGTCTCAGGGCAAGATTAAGGCCTCCCCTGCTCCGTTATGTGTTTCTGGTGCTGATGGGTTCCCGATCCCTGTTACTGACAACTTTAAATACCTTGGGGTGACGCTGGACCTGCAGCTTGACCTCGGCTGCCATATTCAGAATACATGCAAGACTGTCAACTGCAAACTGGGTCTGGTCTACAGAGCCAAAAGCAACCTTACTCCTGCAGCTCGTATTGCTCTTGCAAGAGGGGTTCTCTTCCCTTTTCTCTGCTATGGGCTCCTCTTGTTTGCCCGCTCCTCCAAAGTCCACCTCTCCAGGTGGTCTACTGCCTATAACAATGTCTGCCGCTTCACTCTGGCTGCCCCCGTCTCACCCACCATTGTGACCTCTATAGCAGGCTAAACTGGCTCTCACCCTCAATCACATAGACTTTGTCCTAGGGTGCTTCACAGGAAAGGTCCTTGGCACTGGCACCCCTCCAGGGCTGGCTAAGTTCCTCATTCCGGCTGCCTCCTCATCCTACTCCCTCAGGTCTCAGGGGCATGCCATCCTTAAGATACCAACTACACAGACTCAAATGGGAGGTCGGGATTTTGCTACGTGTGCTCCCAGACTGTGGAACACTTTCCCTGCCCAGGTCCGCTCCTCCCACTCACAGGTGTGCCTTTGCTCTACCCTATGGAACCACCTTAAACTTTCTTCAGCCTGTGGTTGCCCCAAACCCCTGTGAACTATCACAGCACTCCTCTCCCCTGGAGGTATTCCTGGACAAAAGACTTAACTTCCTGAGGTCTCTAAGCTGTAAATAGTGTCGTATCTGCTGCATCTCTAACTGTACCTCTGGTACTGCTCTTAGTTGCTACATGTGTTATTCTGTTGTGTACATGCTGTATAAAACTATGCCTTACTAAGATTTTTATGCTGTTTTAATCTGTATCATGTTGTCCTCACATGACTTGCAACCTGTTCTAATCTGTACCATGTCGTCTTATGTATTTAAATCTGTAATTTCTGTACTCTCCTGGGTCATACCTGAAAATAGGCAATTGTCTTGTCTAGTGTACTTACCTGGTTAACAAAAGCTAAATAAATAAATCCTATAGTGAGGTGCTTGGCCTGTCCGAGGGTGATCCATATGAATATAGATTCACTGTCTAGGGCGGGGTCAGTCGTCAAGGTTAGGCTTGACACCGTTAGGTTGTCTTTCATGTAAATTAACACACCTCCCCCTCTTTTTATCCCCCTATCTTTGTGGAAGGATTTGTATCCTTGTGCCATGATCTCATGATCCAGGATGTTGGGCATAAGCCAGGTCTCAGAGATGGCAAGGATCTCAGGTTTGTAGAGGTCCAGCCAGGCTCGCACCTCTTGCATTTTCAGTCTGAGACTGCATACATTCATGTGTGCAATCTTCAGACCTTTGAAAAGTGCCCACTGTGGGTCCAGTGGGGAGGATGTTAAGATATTGGGGGTGGGAGGGCCCCGGTTGGGCTGAATGTCCCCTGCCAAGTCTTGTCACCTTCTTTTACTGTTTGTGCTAGTGTTTCCTAGGTTTGGGCCTTTGCCTGCCTTACTGCCTTCCCTGCTTCCCTTAGGGAAGTTTAGTATGCCTCGCTATCCTTACCCTGCTGCGTTCCCTTATATTTCCTGAAGGCCAGCCTTTTGGCTCTGACCTTTTCTGCTACTGTTTTTGAGAACCAAAGGGGTTTCCTTCTTCTTTTACACTTCCTTTTCTCTCTAACACAATGGGATGTTGCTTCAAGCATTGCATCCTCAATACTTGCCCACTTTGCCTGTACCCCCTCACCTGTATTTCTTTTTGCCAGGGCTAACTTAACTCTGTTGGCCATCTTATCAAAGTCAGCTCCTCTGAAGTCCCATATGTTTGCCTTGGAGTGAGATGATTTAGTTTTAGTGCCCAAATTGAACCATACCATGTGATGATCACTGGCCCCCAGGTGACCTTCTACCTGGAGATCTGTGATCCTTTTCCTGTTAGTACTAGATCTAGGATAGCTCTGTCTCTTGTGGGTTGTTGTACCAGTTGTTTGAGGCCCTCTCCCTGCAGGGAATCCACCATGTGTCTAGTTTTGGCAGATGTTCCTTCTGGTATTGACCAATCTGTATCTGGCATGTTGAAGTCTCCCATTATCATTACCTCCCCTTTAGCTGTCACATTTTGTATATCTTCTAACAGTAATGTGTCTATGTCCTCCCCCTGGTCTGGAGGACTGTACACAACCCCAGTTCGTATGGCTGTCCCATTTCCTGTTTCCAGGATGACCCACTGTTCTTCTGGCTCCTTATGTGTATTCTGAATTTCTGTAGCTTTGATATTTTCATTGACATAAAGGGCCACTCCACCTCCCCTTTTTGCACCTCGGTCTCTTCTGAACAGCACCTAGTCAGGTACTGAAGTCTCCTAAGTGTGGTTACTGGTAAACCATGTCTCGCTAATGGCTACTATGTCCAGTTTAGCCTCTGTCATTATTGCCTGCAGGTCTGGGATCTTGTTTTCCAGACTGTGAGCATTTGTGTACTTGATTTTCCATTGGCCAGATTTCGGTGTGTTAGTTGTTGGGCGAGGTCTGGCATTTTCCCTGTGCGTTGTATGGGGAGCCGGACTTTTTTCCTTACCCGGTGATGCAAATGAACTACAAACATGCTGAACTCCTGTTTGACCACTAGCTGAGGGGGGAGGGGTGTTCTTCTCATTCGACGTATGGAGTGCTGCACCCCTCTCCCCATTCGCTAGTTTAAATATTCTTTAAAGATGTCAAACTTCTGCCGCAATGCACTGACTCCCTCCTTAGTCAGATGCAGTCCATCAAATTTAAAAAACTTTTGGTCCCAAAACTGTTGCCAACTCCCTACAAATTTGTGTCCTTTTTCCTGGCACCAGCCTTTGAGCCACATATTTAGCTTCCCTATCTCCCCTTTTCTGACCTTCTGTCCATCTGCCCTCTTCTCCCAGACTGGCAGGATCTCAGAAAAGGAGATGCGGGACGAAATGGATGATAGTTTGTCACCCAGCCTGGTCAAGTGTTCCTTGGTCTCCACAACTGACCAGCTGGCGAGATCATTAGTACCTATGTGTACCAGGACGCCAATATTTTCTCCTGCTTCCTGAACAATTTTAGCAATGCGATCAGTGTCTCGCCATGCTGATGTACCTGGGAGACATCTGACCATTACCCCTGGCTGGAGATAGGCATCAACTCCCTGAATCATGGAGTCTCCTATGATCAGAAGTTTTTTTGGATTTCCTTTTTGCTTTTTTTGTTTTGGTTCCTGTTTTGGGCGAGTTTTGTTATGGTAGGTTCTGTGCTGCAGTGTCCTGCTCTGAAGTGTCCTCTGCCCCTTTGATTTCAGAGACAGAGGTAGATACCTGTTTTTAGTTTTTATGTGGTTTGTGGAGGTGATATGTTGGAGAGCACCGAGTGATGGGGCAGCCGATTTGCCCCTCCTAACCACCTGCCAACCTCCTGGACCAGCTACCCTCTGCGGTCAAGGTGCTTCTGTTGGATGTTGGGGAAATGGCGGGTGATTCTTGTAATATATTTCCTCTTGAATATGCAATTTGAGGTGCACAATCTCTGCCCATGCTGCCTGGTGCTGAGCCCTTAGATCTCCAATGGCCCAGCATGTAGGACAGTGTCCTAAATCCTGTAAAACTGCCCTTCTGAAAATTGTTCAGCAGTACCTGCAGTTAATGATATCCATTCCAGAGAAGTTGTTGGGTTTATAACCTGGTCAGAGTAATCAGAAGGAAGAAAATGAAAGTAAACATTTGATTTTGTGTTTTGTTTGTTTGTTTTTGTATAACTTGTTATAACAATTAAATTACTAGTGCCCCTGTAAATGAGGTCACTGTGTGGATACCCCTCTGATCCGTCCCTTCCTGCTTTGCTACAGGAAATGTCACGACTGTGCTACCCTATAAAAGGAGTGTAGTGTGGGGTGGTTGGGGATGGGGGTGGGTGGCTGGGCCTTTCCCTGCCGAAAAAGAAGAGCCACAGATGAAAGAAACAAGGAGGAAAGAGCAGAAACAGTCAGCCGGCAACAAATGCAGTAGCCCTGAAAGCTTATCCTAATGACAGATAAAACTGTAAAACCTGTAAAACACCACCCGTAATAATTTCACAGAAGAAATACCCTGTAAGAAATACTTTGCTACAGGAAAAATAAAGCAGTAACAGAAGATATACCTTGCAAAAGACAATTTGAATCAGAAGATTACAGCAGTAATCTGTAAGCACACACCTGTAGGCACACCCTGTAATAATGCAGCAGAAGGTATACCCAGCAACAACAATTTGAATTAGAGAAAAATAAAGCAATAAAATGTTAGCCACAAACAGTAACAATCCATGTGAGTACAAAATAAAAACAACAACATACAGTAACTCTTGCTCTGGTAAGGTTCTTTGATCTGTCCTTTCAAGCAACCTAGAAGAAAAGAGCTCAGGTGAAGCTAAGTGCCTTGGTCAGCAAACCTAGTCTTCCTACTACTAGTGCTAGGCACCACCAAGGGGTGTTGCCATTCTAGTCCTTCTTTCAAATTCTGAGCTTCATCCCTCTGGTAGAAATAATGCCCCGACTCTGAGAGTTTAATTCCAAGCAGAATATAAGTAAACTATGTTCATAGGAAATGTACTTATGGATCACCTGGAACATGAAAGCATTTACCCGATATGTGACCCTCTGGTTATGTGAAAAGCTTGATGGGAGAAGTCAGATAGTTGTTGGGGAACCAAATAACAGATGAGTTGGGATCATAGACTGAGAGCAGGGGTGCGCTGTGCTCAGCGACAGAGCCATCAAGTGCTTGATGTTTGTAATTATTTCCTTTCACCGCATATTGCAGTTGTACTTTCTTCTGTTCCATTGTTCTTTAAAGCTTCCAATTACATAGGAGGCAACTTGTCTTTTTCCCAAGTAGGGGCTTAGGTATACAAACAGGCAGGTCTCACTGTTAGCAAACGTGGAAGCTGGAAATTTCTGGGGAAGGGGTCAGGCCCCTCTGCCCCCTAAAGCTGGCTCCTATGCTCAGTCGCTTCCCTCCAGGGCTGTCATGCCTAGAAACATGGGGGTGTGGCAGCCACCCAAATCCACATTCAGGTAATGCTTTTTGAACTGAGGAAATCTGTAGAAGTTTAATTTGTGTTTCTTCTCCCAGACTCATTTTCAGTTGTGTGCTCCTCTCCTGCCAAGAAATTCTCTTGCCATGATGTCCCTGCCTCCTGGTCCTAACTTAGTAAAAATTAATCGTGACCTCTAAGTCCTGCAGAATTACTGCAGGAGAGCTGTTCGTTCCCTTTTAAATGGTACTGAATGTCCCTCTTCTGAAATCTGGCCCATGGCACTGCTGCTGTGGATGAAGCAATGTGATCCAGTAGCTGTAGAAAGTCTCTTG
The DNA here is from genome assembly GCA_016271365.2 of Neoceratodus forsteri. Taxonomy (NCBI): domain Eukaryota; kingdom Metazoa; phylum Chordata; order Ceratodontiformes; family Ceratodontidae; genus Neoceratodus; species Neoceratodus forsteri. Next base: position 1,100,544,865 of record CM057450.1, on the reverse strand, counting down.
CAGGCCTTGGCTGGCCTACTGTGAAGGATTTTGCTGTGGCAGTCAAATTTGCTACCCTCCCATGAGGGAGGAAGGTTTTTCCCTGCAGGGTATCCAGTTCTGCACCTATGAAGTTGCGCACACCTGAACAGGTTGTTTGGGAATTCTGCAGATTTATCAGGAAGCCCAGGTTTTCCAGGGTGCTGTTCACCTTCTGAATATAGTACCTTGTCTCTTGTTCTGTTTTTCCTGAAACTAGTCATAGCCAGTCATCTAGGTAGAGAAAAAACACCACACCTTGCCTTCTCAGATGTGCTGCCACCATGTCTAAACTCTTTATGAGGACCCTTGATGCTGAAGTGAGACAAAGGAAATTAGCTACACACTTGTACTATCAGTTTCCTAGCCTAAACCTGAAATATTTTCTTTGGTTAAGTATGACTTGAATGTGAAAACAGGTATCCTTTGGACTAAGTGACCCTAGCCAATGCCCTGACTGTAAGGAGGGAATCACTGTGCCCGGTGTGACCATTTTGAGCCTCTCTTTTTTGGCTCTACGATGTCAGTTCAACAATGAAGTTGTCGACCGCCATCACAGCGATGGATTTATGTCAACTGCAACTTGCAGTTGACATAAATCTGACAAGAGACCATGGCTGTTTTTTTCAATCGGGGGACTTTATCCCATGAACCACCCATGTGGAGGGCTCTGCCCTCTGTAGCCCCCGATCTATTAGGTTCTAATTCTGAGTTGGAGTTGGATTGGGGAGGGGGTGCTGGACTGGGAGACAGTGTGCCGGGGTCTCAGGCAGACCATTACAACAAAAACATCAATGTTGTTGGCATCGACGTTTTCACTGTACAGGGGGTATACACTCTCTTTTAATATACTTGTTCAGATATCTTACATCAAAATTGGGTTGCCACTCCCCATTTTTCTTGTGGGTCAGGAAGTACCTTGAAAACATGCTCTTGCCCACTGTGAGACAGGGACCTTTTCCACTGATTTTGCTTGTGAGTGGCAGAGGGGGATTATTTTTTTCCACCAATCAGGCAGATGGCAGAATCAGTGGGGGTGGAGTTAGCAAAGCCCACCTAATTTAAAGGGCACAGGGCTCTCATTCTTAAACAGCTGCTTGATTTTTGGATTGAGAGGAGAGCGCTGCATTCTGATGACCGCTGCCTCTCCTGAGCAGCTATCCCACAGCAGTTTGGGCTTTCAGAAATGGAGTCCAGAGAGTGGCAGAGGAGGATTTGTTTTTTCTGCCAATCGGGTGGATAGCAGAGTTGGTGGGGGCAGAGCTAGCAGAGCCCGCCTTCCACTATTTCAGTCCTGAGTGCCAAGCAGCCCTCGTGCTAAGGACAAATGCAAAGGACAGCGGTGAGTGGAATCTGCCTGGAGTCAGCCCCGGAGACAGCTGATGGCCAGGAATCCTGTCCATTGGATCACAGGTACAGCTGTATTGCATCTGAAAGCTACTGTGGTTGGGGGATGGGGAGCTTACTATAAACTGTCTAGGGGTGGTATCATGTTTGTGGGTGTTGGGAGCTTTCTGCTGTTTCTGGGTAGTATTTGTGTTGTGGGAGTGGGGGCTTGGAGATCAACAGTCTAGGGATGGTATGGTGATTTACTGCTGTTTTTGGGTAGTATGGTGCTTGTGTGTGGGGGGCCTGCTGCTATCTGTTCTGGGTAGTATTGTGTTTGTGGCTGTGTGGGTTGCTACTAGCTGTTTTAGGGTAGTATGGTGTTTGTGGGTGTAGGGGATTGCTACTGTTTCTGGGTAGTATTGTGTTTGTTGGTGTGGGGGCGTGCTACTAACTGTTTCTGGGTAGTATGGTGTTTGTCTGTGTGGAGGCTTGCTACAAACTGTTTCTGGGTAGTATGTTTGTGGGTGTGGGGGCCTGCTGCTGTTTCTGGGTAGTATTGTGTTTGTGGGTGAAGGGTCTTACTACTAACTGCTCCTGGGTAGTATGGTGTTTGTGGGTGTGGGGGCTTGCTACTAGCTGTTTCTGGGTAGCATGGTGTTTGTGGGTGTGAGGGCTTGCTGTGGTTCCATGTCATAATAACAACTGCAAAAGAGTGATTGCTATTATGGCAAGTGTATATTGCAGAAAAGCACTTCAGCGATATATACGTAACAGCAATCCGACATCTGGATTATAAAAAAGTGTGTTTACAAGGGGCTGTGCTTTCCCATGCCCCCCCGCACCCCCCCGAATTAATATTACCAACTCCAGGGGGGTGCATGTTGGAGAGGCTGCAAAAATCTGGATGCTGCAAAAAATTAAGTGCCGCAGTTTGTAGCTGCTGCAAAATGTAATCGCTCACCAGTCTCAAACCCCATACCTGCTGTGCCCCAGCTAGCCACCCACACCACCATGCCACATGGCTAGCTCAGTGGCAGTAGGAACGGCAATCTCCCAAAACCCCTTCCCTGACCCTCCCTTCCCCTCATTATTCCTTGCTTCTGTTCGCCCTTCCCCATGGTCACGTTCCCATCCAGGGGATATTGTGCACAGTAGACCCTAATAACAGCGCCCAAAATGAGTCACTGTTTTTGTAGTCACTCATTTTGGTTTGCTGTTATTATGTGATACTGCTTGCTGCTAACTGTTTCTGGGTAGTATTGTGTTTGTAGGTGTGGGGGCTTGCTACTAACTGTTTCTGGGTAGTATGGTGTTTGTGGGTATGGGGGCTTGCTACTAACTGTTTCTGGGTAGGATTGTGTTTGTGGGTATGGAGTTTGCTGCTGTTAATGGGTAGTTTGTGTTTGTTGGTGTGGGGGGCTTGCTGCTAACTGTTTCTGAGTAGGATTGTGTTTGTTTGTTTGGGGGCTTGCTGCTGTTTCCTGGCAATATTTGTGTTGTAGCACTGAGGGCTTGGTGCCAGCATGCTAACTGGTTCTGGGTAGAATTGTATTGCTACATTTGTTGCTAAACTGTCTCTGTGGGTTTAGAGGCTTGTGACTACACTTATAGCCAGGTAGGGGGTACCTAAAACAAACAAAAAAAGTTGTTTGTGTGGTAACTGGTACTGGGTACTGCTGAGCCATACTGGGACAAGAGGACAAGAAGCACAGGGAGAACAGGGATAGAGAATGTGAGAGTGGTGTAGTGTAGTAGTTGTGGGGCAGCAGTCTTCAGGGAGACCTTTTGGAGACTTTGATGTTGCCCAATCTGTGTTCATCTCTCTGGGTTGGTGGAGAAGGTCTCTAGACTTGAAGCTGTGCTGGTTACAAGTCAGGAGGAGGTCACTAGACTCAGGCCTGTGTTGATTAAGGGTTGGGTGACCTTTTCTCCCTCCCAAGGGACCAACAAATCTGACACTGTTGCCTCAAAGGTTGAAAGATAGGAGGAGCGGCTGGACTATGTTGGGCTCGAGGAGGGAGGAGGTGGTGGGATCTAGAAGGTTGGGAGGGGGTGGCAGGCACATGTTTCAACCACAACCAGTTCCACTGCAAAATCCATATGCCACTCTGGTGGAGTGGGACTGCCAAGAGGCTCCTGTGGTGGTGACAGGGGAGGATGTGGAGGCCCCAAGTTGGATGGAAGAGGACTCCAGATAAAGGGAAAGCAACTTCTGGAGGGGAACTCAATCATCAGTGGGATAGAGTTGGGAGTAGGAAAGGGGGAAGAGAGGGAGATCAGGTGCCTACCTGGCATCACAGCCCTGAGGGATGGGAAGTGTATCCTATGGATCGCTAGGGCAGTAGGACAGAAGGAGAGACAGATTTCATTGTCCACCTGGGGACGAATTACCTTGCTAGGGATGGGGCAGGTACAGTGCAGGGGAAGCTTTGGGAGTGGCACTCTCTGTAGCTTTTGTGGAGGTACTGCCTGTCATGAGCGTATCCAGGATCTCCTGTTTGCGGAGAGAATACCCTTTTTTTTAGGAACTCATGAGCAGGGTAGGGTTCAGGAAGAATCACCAACCTTCCTTTTGCCAGTGGGAGGGTGGAAAATGTAGTTTCGAGTTTCCTTGACTCTGCACTACATTCATTGTTTGAAGCCCACCATGGCCACTGGCTACTTCTTGCCTAAGTAGTTTGGTACAATAGCCAAGCAGTACTGTCTTTCAAGGCACATAGTCTTTTCAAAACCCTTCTGTTAAAATGTTAGATCACACAATCAGATCCCAGGCAGAGCTGATAAGAAAATCATAAATGTTTACTTAAAATAAAAGCAGTACAGAAAATTCTACAGTTTGGAAGAACTTTGAAATGCAGACATTACCAAAAGTAAAACTGGATGGTTTACAGAAAATGCTAGATACTGTTATTCTAAACTATACCTTGTTTTGATGTTAGAGTACAGACAAGATTTTAAATGTCCTTGAAGAGATGAGTTTTATAGCAAGTTTGCATTCCAAGTCAGTTTTCTTAAATGTCCTTTTTAAAAGACTCCAGGTGCTTCCTTGGTGGAAAGTCTTGGTTTCCAGAAGTCTGACTTAAAATCAGAATTTTCTGTTCAGTATATGAAAAGTCAAATTTCCACACACTCAAGTCGGGTTTTAGAGATTTTTCCAGGCCTACACATATACTTCTGATTTACAAGTATATATCAGCTGGTCAGGATATCTGACTCCCAGCTAAACTGTTTCACAACTGCTCTGAATTCAAAATTTATATCTGATAATATATACGATGATCACTTTTAGGACACATCCACCTTTTTTCCCCTCTGGGGTGGGGTTAATGGTTCCAAGACAATGCAGATATTAGGGTGCAACAGTTTGCCTTTTCCTTCGGGTGTCACTGTGGTTCCATATCAGGTTCCATGTCAACCAGAGTAACATCTGGTGCATGCATTTGGCTTAACCCCTGACCCCCTAGGTCATCTCCTGACCTCTTCCTGTCATGGGAAGTTACAGTGGTTTATTTTATGCTTTCCTGGGCCATATACCTGTCTTTCTTATCTGGAGACATAATAGATCTACACTAGCCTTCATAGAAATTCGGGCTATTTTGTAGTTACTACTACGGAGCCCTGTTAAAGGGACAGTGTCTTAATTCTAAAATACATTACAGCATATACAATATGAACCCACATAAATGGATCTAGGCCTATCATGTGACATTCCTCCCTCCTAAAACAGAACCTGGGGGGGGCACATCCCTATTTGTGGCAGTTCTTCCCAGTTCTGTTATAGATTCATTATGCATGACAGGCCATCTGTGTTCCCATTTTTGGACCTAGGCCTATGTGAAATAGAAACATAGAAACATAGAACATAGAAGTTGACGGCAGATAAGGACCTCAAGGCCCATCCAGTCTGCCCATTTCTTTTTCTACCTTATAAATGTGCCATCGGCCTTTGATCTGTCAGTGGCCTATCTATTCATACTCATTTGTATTGCTCCCTTATGCCTATCCCATGCCTGTTTGAAGCCCTGCACTGTATTCATAGCCACCACTTCTTGAGGTAGGCCATTCCATGCATCCACCACCTTTTCTGTGAAAAATTATTTCCTCACATTCCCCCTTAATCGGCCCCTCTCTATTCTCATGCTGTGTCCTCTTGTCCTGCTATTTTTCTTATATTTAAACATGTTAGACTCTTTCACCTTGTTAATGCCTATGGGTGTTTGAATGCCTCGATCATATCACCTCTCTCCCTCCTTTGCTCAAGGGTATACATATTGAGCTCCGTTAATCTGTCCTCACATGTCTTCTGATGCAGTCCCTGCACCATTTTGGTTGCCCTTCTCTGGACTGCCTCAATTTGGTTAATGTCCTTGTGAAGGTGTGGCCTCCAATACTGCACGCAGTACTCCAGATGGGTCCTAACCAGTGTCTTGTAAAGAGGGATTATTACCTCCCTCTTATGACTTGTGATACCCCTACTAATACACCCTAACACCCCCCTAGCCTTACCTACTGCTTTAGAGGTCTGCTTGGATGATTTCAGGTCATCAGATGATGATGCCCAAGTCTCTTTCTTCCTTTGTGACTGCTAGCAACTCCCCTCCCAGCCTATAGGTGGCTTCAGGGTTTCTCTTCCCTATGTGCGTGATCTTGCACTTCTTTGCATTAAACCTCAGTTGCCACTCTTCTGACCATTTTTGCTAGTTTATCCAGATCTCTTCTCATTCTGCCCACCCCATCTGGATCATCTACTCTGTTGCAGATCTTGGTGTCATCTGCAAACAGACAAGCCTTACCCTCTAGTCCATCTGCAAGGTCCCTAATGAAGATGTTGAAGAGGACTGGCCCCAGGACTGATCCCCGAGGTAACCACTTGTGACTTGCATCTCTTCTGACTGTATACCATTTACCACCACTCTCTGTTTCTGCCCGTCAACAGTTTGCAACCCAGTTGACCAACTTCTGACCCACCCCAAGCCTACCCAGCTTCATTTATCAATCTTCTATTGGAACAGTGTCAAAAGCTTTGCTGTGAAGTCAGGTAGGCAACATCAACTGCTCCCTTGGTCCACCACTCTGGTTGCCCAGTCAAAGAAATCTATGGGATTAGTTTGACAGGACCTTCCTTTGTAAACCCATGCTGTATTGGATCCGTGCCCCTATGGATTCCAGGTGTTGCACTATCCTTTCCTTAAGGAGGGCCTCCATAATCTTGCCCACTACTGAGGTAAGACTGACTGGTCTGTAGTTCCTGCCTCCTCCCTGCCACCACTCTTGTGGGCGGATCACATGAGCCCTTCTCCAGTCTTCTGGGACCTCCTGTGCTCAGAGACTCACTAAACAGTTCTGCTAATGGCTCTGCTAGTTCCACCTTTAGCTCCTTAAGTACCCTGGGATGTATGCCATCAGGTCCCATTGTCTTATCCACCCTGAGCTTAGCAAGCTTTTGTAGGACCTTTCTTTGTGAAGGGTAGTGCTCACCTCCCTCCCCTGTGTCCATGGTGCTGAGCTGTGGACCCTGCCTACCTTCTCTTCAGTAATACTGAGCAAAAGTATCTATTTAGGATAGATGCTTTACATGGTCCTCCTCCTCACATGCTCCTTTTCTCCATTAAGCTTAGCAATACCCCTCTGGACTTTCTCCTTTCACTAATGTATCTATAGAAAGTCTTGTCACCTTCTTTTACTGTTCGTGCTAGTGTTTCCTCAGTTTGGGACTTTGCCTGCCTTACTGCCTTCCCTGCTTCCCTTAGGGCAGTTTGGTATGCCTCCCTATCTTCATCCCGCTGTGTTCCCTTATATTTCCTGAAGGCCGGCCTTTTGACTCTGACCTTTTCTGCTACTGTATTTGAGAAACAAAGTGGTTTCCTTCTTCTTTTGCACTTCCTTTTCTGTCTAACACAATGGGATGTTGCTTTAAGTATTGCATCCTTAATGCTTGCCCACTTTGCCTGTACCTCCTCACCTGTGTTTCTTTTTGCCAGGGCTAGCTTAACTCTGTTGGCCATCTTATCAAAGTCAGCTCCTGAAGTCCCATATTTTTGCCTTGGAATGGGATGATTTAGATGTAGTAGCCAAATTGAACCATACCATGTGATGGTCACTGGCCCCCAGGTGACTTTCTACCTGGAGATCTGTGATCCCTTCCCTGTTAGTCAGTACTAGATCTAGGATAGCCCTGTGTCTTGTGGGTCATTGTACCAGTTGTTTGAGGCCCTTCCCCTGCAGGGACTCCACTATGTGTCTAGTTCTGGCAGATGTTCCTGCTGGTATTGACCAATCTATATCTGGCATGTTGAAGTCTCCCATTATCAGAACCTCCCCTTTAGCTGTCATGTTTTGTATATCCTCTAACAGTAATGTGTCTATGTCCTCCCCCTGGTCTGGGGGCCTGTAGACAACCCCAGTTCTTATGGCAGTCCCATTTTCTGTTTCCAGGGTGACCCACAGTTCTTCTGTCTCCTTATGTGTATTCTGAATTTCTGTAGCTTTGATATTTTCATCTCCATGTCATAAGCCTGCAAGGCAATATGCCATCTCAGAAGTTTCCCATTTGTTTTTCCCATTTGGCCCAACTATATTAATGGGTTTTGGTCTGTATGGACCTTAAAATGCCTCTCATAAAGGTATAGTTCCAGTTTTTTTTAATGCCCAAACTAAGGCAAGACATTCTTTCTATACTGTTGAATAGGCTTGTTCCCGAGGAAGAAGCCTCTTGCTTAAATATGCAGTGGGTTGCTCCAGGGGCGTCATGCAGTCAGAAATTCTGAAGGGGCACAAAATCTCATCCTCTCTAGTGGGGTCTGGGGCATGCCTCCCTGGAAAATTAAAAAAAAACAGAGGTCAAATGGTGCATTTTGATGACTTTCAGCAGTCCAGAAAGCTGTTCCCCAACACGCTACTGTAAGTGCTATAATACTGACGTATGTTAGAGGAATGATCAATTGTTTTTGTCCTTTGATCATTCTACTTACAGTGTTACCTTTTGTATTCATTTTTTTTAAGAATTAGTAAGAACTTGTGCATGTTGTGAGTTTTATCTTAAAAGACTCACAAAATGCACAAGTTCAGTTTTACCATATATAAATCACACTACTTAGTCCACTTGTAGCTGATCCATTAACTTCTAAATGATAGGAATTCACCATTTCAGTTTTTACTTCATTATAGTCAACTAGAAATGTTATATTTGAATAATAATGACACATCAGTTGTGTTTTTTTTATTTATGTAAAATTATGTACTTTGGAAAAGCACAGTGAATGAACATCAGCTCATTCCCAGGTTCGACCATGGGAAGAGTAGATTTTAACAATAAAAAGTTTACAGTATACAACTACAGTCACAGTAATGTAAGTAAGAAGACATAAATAATAATAATAATAATAATATAGAGGATTATGTATGAGCAGTCATATATAACGGATATTCTTGTATCGAGAGGTTTCCTTGGTAACAGATGACCTCGAGAGCGCAGCTCAAGAGGTGCTCTGTTATCAAGGGAACCTCGAGATACAAGAATATCCTTGTTTGAGAATGACTACTCATACACAGTCTTTTATAGTGTATGGGCAGTCACAGCATAGAAAATCACACAAAATCAGCTAGTGAAGACAACAGAGAATAGAAATTTTAACATTTTCTTTTTTTTTTTAACTGACACAGTATGCTGCAGAAGTTTCTGCAAGCTCAAGTTTAAAAATAAAAAAACAGCAACTGGAGGAGTGCACTTGAGAGCGTGGGTGGTACCGCCATTACTGTCATTGCACCCCACCCCTCTGGGCCATAAGGGGAGGAGAGAAGAGAGGCGCAGAAAAAAGGGAAAACTCCCTGGTTGGCACAAATGACTGCTGCCCCTTGCAGGCCCTGTTCCCAGTGACAGGGCCATGCCTGTTGGATCCTTGAATGGCAGATCGAGATCTTACTTCGAGACACAGTTCTTGCAGCAGGTTACACCATTAGGACTGAAGCCGGCAGGCGTCAGGACCCCATGGAAAAATTCTAGCTAGCTATCTTCAGCGGGGACCACCCCCGACGTCGGTCCCGCCTCCGACGTCAGGCGTGGTACAAAAGGGGGCGGTCCCGCCAGATTCCCCAGTTCTTTCCCGCCGTCGACTGGCTTGTCTCGACCCGCCAGTTTACAGTCTAGTGCGCGGTTTTTAGTACTTCTCTCGAGAAATTCGATTTTCTTCAAGACCTTGCTGATGTCCCTCCGACCTCTGGTCACTCCTCCAAGTGTGCCTGCGGGAAACAGATCCTCTCAAGGACCCCCATACAGCCTGGCAAGTAGGGTGCCTGGGCCCAGACCACGATACCCAGGCCTGCTCGTCCTGCCAGGAGTTCAACAGTCGTACCCGGATCCGACGTCAAAAGGCCCTTCAGGCTTTTCTGTTGGAGGAAAAGCTGAAGACCATGTCCTCCAAGAGGGAATCATCTTCTCAAAAATCCCACAAGCACGCGGAGAAACGAAGGAAGAAGGCCCCTTCCAGGTCCCCCTCCAGGACTTTGGAGTCACGCAGCTCCGGTTCTAGGTCCGACCACTCTCCCTCCAGGGCCAGCTCTCAGCCTCCCCTGGCTGCGGTAAGGAAACCTTCTTCTCAGGCCAAGTCTGCCAGGCCATCCTCGTCTTCCTCCAAGGCCTTGGTGAAGTCCGGGGAGCGCCACCATCATCATCACAAGTCGGGTTCCTGCCCTTCGGTACCCAACGTCAGGTCTTCCTCTGTGCCTCCTTGCAAGACGCTGGAGCTCACACCCTTAAAGAGACCTCAGGACCCGACCCGCGCGCGACTGTCGCGGCACGCGACTACCTCCCTGGAGCCGCTGCCGCCAGACAACTGTCGCCGCCAAACCATATCACCCTCAGCGGACGCCGGTAGGGGACCGACGTCTGCTCCTCCTGAGAAGAGGGCCCTGACGCCTCCGACCGACGTCGGTCAGGAGACTTTAACTGAGGAGGACTTAATGCAGCCCGAGGACCAGACGGGCGACCCCGGGTTCGTCGAAACTCCCAGGGAACCCTCGCCATTACCAGAGCCCCCTGTGGAGCCGACGCCTGGACCCGACGACCGCCCACCGGCGCCCGGGCCATCGTCGGGCCTTTCTTTAGTGGAAGTGAAAGACCTCTTCACCTCCTGGTGGGACACCATAAGGAAGGACATGGTTCCCACTGTTCCTCCTCCTCCGGTTCCTGCACCCCCTTCGCCATCGGGGTCGGCAGGCCGTTTACCTTCTCCCTGGGAGCCTAGATCCCCTCACAGGGGGAGACCAGAAAAACGGAGACCTCCATTGAAATCTTCTTCTGGATCACCCAGCCCCAAGAGGTCCAGGAGACACCGACGTTCGCCTTCGACGGAGGACACGGGATCAGACTACTCTGCCTCTAGATCCCCATCTCCACTCTCCATCCCTTCTCTGAACCCACGTGAGATGCCTAAATCTCCTCCGGATGATCCTTCGTTCCTTGATATTATGAGACATATACAAGAGAACATGGGATGTGATGCAGAAGACCTAGACCCCGAAAGGGTACCCCTCGCCAAATATCTTCGGCAGAAGGACCCCAAGCCTGTGGTGGTACCACCCTTGGTGGATACTTTTGTGGACGTCACCAAGGCAGCGTGGAAGCGTCCACATTCGCTCCTGGCGATGCCGAAAAAAGCTGATAGTTTGTACAAGGCTCCTAAGGAAGACCAGTACTTGACGCAGCAGCCTCAGACCGATTCTCTGGTCATCACAGCCTCACATGACCGGTCACAGATGCTGCAACATTTGAGCACCCTGCCACCGGACCCAGAGTCCAAGCAGTTGAACGCATTGGGTAGGTGCACGTATGCCTCCGCTACCTGCGCCATCAGATCCTTGAACTATTTAACCCACATGGTTCAGTTCCAGAACGCTTTGTGGGAACAGGGTCTGGAAACGGCTGAAAAATTGCCTGAAGGTGGGCAGAAGGAGGAGATGCTTCAGCTCCTCCATATGGGTTCAGACGTGGGGACCCAAGTGCTACGAGCCGCGTACGACTCTGCGGACTCATCGGCCCGAGCAGCAGCTTCTGGCGTATGCCTCCGGAGACACTCCTGGTTACGCGTCTCTGGTTTTACCCTGGACGCCCAGAAGAATATTATGGACGCCTTTGAGGGAGAAGTCTTGTTTGGTAATCCTCTCAGAAAGATCATTACCAGACTTCAAGAGGCGGGAAGGCGTAAGGTCGGTTCAGGCCATGTACCGACTCCAAGCTTGGTTCCTTCAGAACCAAAGCCGTTGCATGGGACGAGAGGCAGCAGCCTGGCCCACCAAGACATCAGAGGGGCCCAAGCCCGAGAGCCCAGGTAAGCAGCCCGCCAGCCGAGGTCAGTTTTCCTAGCCGGCCCAGCCAGTGGGCCCATCTGCCACCACAGCCTGACTTCTTTCCGCCCCTCCTCAGGATCAACGGGAAATCATGGTCGGGGGTCGCAATGTGAACTTCCTGCTGGGATGGCAGGCTATAACCACCGACAGGTGGGTTCTTCAGTTGGTCAGTCTAGGCCACTTTATAGAATTCGCAGAAAAGCCACCCTCGAGGCCTCCTTTGCTCTCCCGGTATTCGGGTCAGCACAAAGCTTTGATCTGGCAAGAAGTACTCACGCTCCTGCAAAAGGGAGCGATAGAGTATGTCCCGGAGAACCAGAGGACAAGGATATTATTCCCACTTCTTCCTGGTTCCAAAGAAAACAGGGGACCTCCGTCCGATTCTGGACCTCAGCGATCTCAATGTGTTGGTCGCCTACAAGAGATTCCGCATGGTGACTCTTCCGGGTCTTATTCCCATGCTGAAACAGGATGCCTTTTTAGCGTCTCTAGACATGCAGGACGCATACCTGCATATCCCTATGGCTCAGGCGCACATGAGGTTCCTGCGCTTCGAGTTTCTCGACCACCACTTACAGTTCCGAGCCCTCCCGTTCGGACTGTCATCCGCACCAAGGGTCTTTACCAAGTGCATGGCAGTCGTGGCAGCATCTCTGAGGAGACAGGGCCATTATGTGTTCCCATACCTGGACGACTGGCTTCTCATGGCCGCCTCAGAGAGGCGCTACATGCGGTTCAGAGCACTCAGGACCTGTTCCGGTCTCTGGGTATCCTCATAAATTACGAGAAGTCTCTCCTGGTACCATCGCAGAAACTGCAGTTTATAGGCGCAGTACTGGACACTGTTCAGGGAAGAGCTTTCTTCCGACGACAGAGCGGAGCGCATCAGATCCCTCATAAGTGATTGATCGTCGAATAAGATCAGATCTGCCAGGTCGGGTCCTTCGCTTGCACGGACACATGGCTGCGCTATTCTACTGTTCCTTTCGCAAGGCTCCACACAGGTAACTCAGTGATGCTCAAAGTGCAATGGGACCAAAGGCAAGACCACTTGCAGCATCCGGTCAGAATCACGAATTCCGTGATTCGAGACTGGCAGTGGTGGCTAGTCCCAGGGTCGCTCTCCACGGGCATCCCGTTCGTAGCGCCGTCCCCAGAGGTAACCCTCACCACTGACGCCTCAGGTCTTGCGTGGGGAGCACACCTGGACGGGGTGAAGTCCCAGGGTACGTGGACCCTGATGGAAGCTCATCTTCATATCAATGTCCTAGAGATGAGAGCGGTTCTCTATGCCCTGCAGGCCTTTCAGTCAGTAATCCCACCATGTACTCTTCTGCTTCAGACAGACAACACGGCGGTGATGTATTACCTCAACAAACAAGGAGGCGCACACTCTTGCCCCTTTGCAGGGAAGCCATGAGGGTGTGGGATTGGGTAATTGGACACGGTGCAAATCTGATCACTGTGCACGTTCCCGGGGTGAACAACACGATTGCAGACGGCCTGAGTCGATCCCAGGCCAGAGTCCACAAGTGGGAACTTCTTCAAGAGGTAGCAGAGGATCTGTTTATTCGATGGGGAATTCCAGAACTAGACTTGTTCGCATCCCCATCCAATGCAAAACTGCCCAATTTTTGCTCGCTAGATCCAGGGCCTGGTGTTTTCTGGTGAGACGCGTTATCCCTCTCCTGGGCGAACAGATTCCTCTACGCTTTCCCTCCTTCCGCTGATCCAGAGAGTTCTTCTCAAACTGCGAGGGAGCATGCACTCATGATCCTGGTGGCCCCGCTTCTGGCCCAGACAGATCTGGTTCCCTTTGTTGGTGCAACTATCTCGGGAAACCCCGTTCCCGTTGCCGCTCAGCTCCCACCTCCTGTCTCAGGAGAAAGGTTCAACTTGTCCATACGGACTTACGTTCATTGAACCTGCATGCTTGGCTCCTAGAGACATAGCCATCTTGCGTCACGGGGTCTTGCAAGAGGTTGCAGAGGTCCTTTCTGCAGCCAGAAAGCCGGAACGATGAGGCGATGCCATGAAATGGCACTGCTTTTTTGCTTATGGTCACATGTACAATGGTTTTCCTTTAGGTTGTCCTGTGGGAGTAATTTTGGATTATCTGCTCCTCTTTCATTCAGGTCTATCCTACTCTCTATTAAGGTGCATCTCTGTGTCATTTCCGCCTATCACCCCCGGTGGGACATCGTACAGTGGCTCAGTTGGACGCTCTTGGGAATTTCTTAGGGGAGTGTTACACCTTAGGCCTCCTATTAGGGACCCTGTGCCTCCATGGGATCTGCTCTTGTCCTGGAACAGCCTACGCTCCCCTTTGAACTCTGCGTAGATTGCGAGCTACGCTTGTCATGGAAAACGTTGTTTTTAGTTGCTGTTACTTCAAGTAGAAGAATATCTGAACTTCACGCCTTATGTGCAAAGAGCCTTATTTAGTTTTCCACCGGGACAGAGTATCCCTGAGGACGAACCCTAAATTTTTGCCTAAGATGGTCTCTTCACTCACTCTGAACCAGGATATTGACCTTCCGGTCTACTTCCCGAGTTACTTGAATAGAGGAGAGGCTCTGCTTCACACCCTGGATGTTCACCGCAGCCTGAGGTATTACCTCAACAGAACTAAATCTTTTCGTAGTTCTGAGCAGCTTTTTGTTTCCTTCTCTGAGAGAATGATGGGCCAACCCGTATCCAAACAGTCCCTTTCTTGCTGGCTTGTCCAGTGTATTTCTTACTGTTATGATATAAAACAAAAGCCCCTCCCGGGCACAGTCCGGGGTCATTCTACTAGAGGTGTGGCCACCTCCTTTGCAGCACTCAGAAACGTCTCCACCTCTGCTATTTGTGCTGCAGCCACTTGGAGTTCTGTGCATACCTTTATCAGGCATTATAGTTTGGACAAGCCGCTTAAGGGCTGGTTTCGCCTGGCGGTGCTACAGGGTCTCCTGTCCTAGGTTCAGGACCTGGAATTCATTTCCTATTTTCCTCCTCCTCCCAGAATTTCTGGCAGCTGCATTGCTTGGGAATCAGTCCTAATGGAGTTTGTGCGAAGAGCTGTGTCTCAGTAAGATAGTACAGCTACGTAAGAACTTACCATAACAGTAGATCTCGAGAACAGCTCTTGCAGCAGGTACCTTCCCACCCACCTTCCCCTTGAGGAGGCATGGCTCAGTCTTTCTGAGCAGGGATTTATACCTTCTGTCTTCTGACGGCGTAATCCTTGGTCTCCCATTTTGATGTCAGCTTGCGGCCGGAAGTCTCCGTGGAGAATCTGGGATCTAGGGACCGGCCCCTTTTGTACCACGCCTGATGTTGGAGGCGGACTGAGTCGGAGGTCCGCTGAAGATAGCTAGCTAGAATTTTTCCGTGGAGTCCTGACGCCTGCCGGCTTCAGTCCTAATGGTGTAACCTGCTGCAAGAGCTGTTCTCGAAGATCTACTGTTATGGTAAGTTCTTACGTAACTGTACTTTCCTCGTCACTCTGTTGCAGACAGTAAGCTGCAGGAGTGAAGGCAAGGTATGTCCCAAGGGAAGCTGGGTTGATGGGGCTGGGGGAGAGGTCAAAGTGATGGGAAAGTAACAAAAAAGAAAGAAGGCATGCTCCTTTTATTATTTTAGCTGTAAAAATAGTAATAAAGCACACTCAAAATGTTCAATTGTGCTTACGCAACTGGATGAGATGCATGCTTGTGTGACACTGATACATTGTGGCTATTCACCTCTCTATCCATGGGATATACTACCCTGTAGGGGTATGATGCAAGGAACCCTAGAGGAGGGTTCCCTCCCAATAGGTGCCGTGGAAAGAATTCCCAAGGCTAAAGGTAGCTTAGGAAGAATGCCTATGGAAAAGAGACGAGCCACTGGAGGAGGAGGGGCGGATGGTGGCAGAACAAAAAGATAAATCCTGGAATAGTCCAGGAGGACTGGCCTTTTAAGGCCTGATGGGGGAGTGACGTCTGCTGCACCCCTGTGCCTTGTAGCCGGCTGGGATCACATGGCTTGGGGTCTGAGAGTGTCCGTGACAGGGCATGGATTTTGTTTTGTTGGTTTTCTTTCTTGCATCCCTCCTGCCTCCCTGTGGTCTGGGCAATAGTCAGCTAATAGCCTGTGTATGCTTTCAGTGCCCTGTCGGGGGGGCAGCATACTCCCTTGGCCTTCCTGCAGATGTTGCTATGATGCTGGATACTGCTGCCAGCCTTCCCTGGCCTGTTCCCGATGCAGTTCCCCAAGTCCATTTCCAAACCTGGGCCTTCAGCATGACAGCATGTTGGATGGCCCTAGAAGTAATATGTTCTTAAAATAATTTTTAGTGTTGATTGAAGGGGCATGGCACGTCTATGTCCTGCCAAATTTAGGTCTGAAGTGTTGGAAGTAGATTACCAGCAAGACAGTATCTCTTTTCTTCCTAGACATAACCAACCACACTGGAAAATGTATTAGAAAATTCCTAAGAAGTAGTGGCGAAGCAATTCATTACTTTCCTCGTGTTTAGAAGGACAGGCACTGGGATCCCAGGGGAAGATAATATTCTAGCTCCCTCATTTCAGGTTTGCAGGCTTTGCCAGCTACTGAAATCTTCTCTGGGCGTGGCACCATGCCAAAGGGTGAAAACGCCTCACCTCACTAAAGAACAAAATGACCAGAATAAAGCAATGATCCTCTGACCTATTTTAGAATAAGCAACACTACTTTTGAGCATGGGAAAGAAACACTGAATGAAGTAGTTTTAGCATCATCAGTAGGTTTGGCTGTAGTTACCATGTGTTTCCGAGTCCTTAACTATCTGTAAACTTTAATGATTTCCATACATTCAGCTTTGATTTACAAGCCATATTTACCTTAGTGTGTTTCTAAAAAAATTTTTTTTAGAGCAGTAGTGCAGAGAAATGCAGTGCTCCCTGATTAATTTTGCATTTTTCTGTAGCTCCAGGGTGATGTTCCCATGTTTTCCCTGTGGAGCACATTATTTCCTATGGAAGCTGAATTGCTCTGTTTTCCTGCATAACCAATGCAAGTTTAAGGGAAGAATTTCCCTGTAGATGGCTCCAAACCCTTGTAAAATAAAAGCATCCCTGTATATTTGGGAGCCTGGAAATGGGTTCAAACTGGGAGCTGACCTTTCTTTGACCCCACGTATGTATGCTTCTAATCGAAAAGTTATTTGTAGCAAAATGGAATTTGGTGGTCAGAAGTCATCTCTGTCTTTATCTTGAATGAGAGAAGGTCGTTAAAGTACACTACATTTAACTGTAAACACATGCTCGGGGACCCTGGTGATGACCTATAAAGGGGAATGGAAAAAATGCAGATGGAAAATGGCAGCTGGCTAGAATGACATTGACCGTACACTCGGACCTTGTGACACCTGCCGGGCTCCCACACAAGAGCCTTACCCAGTGGGGGCTCCCCGGCCATGAGGGTAAATCCATAGAGGATCTTGGGGTTGGCAGGCTAACAGGACTGGGTGGTAGCCAAAGCCAGAGTGGAGGCCACTGACTGGAAGGATAAACGTCTCTCTAAAATAAATAAATAAATAAAAATAACATATGATTCAACCGGTTGCAAAGAATCCCAGTACGCTTTGATCTGACTGCATTTGGCTGCACTGCTGATTAAATGCAGTGGGCATGCTACATAACAGATTACACTGACTCATTTGCCTCTGACTGCCCCAAAAATTATTTCATTACACTGAGGACCTCTCATAACTTTAACAGGGTCTCGTAACCAGCATTTGAAGCGGTGGGAAGGTTCACTTTTCGAATAGGGGCAGGCATCTATTTTTAGGATAAAAAGGCCAATTTTTATGTTTGCTTGCCGCATGTGCAAGAAACATAGTGCCATCATCTGAGATTTCAGAGGTGTGTCACCTCCTCCTCCAATTCAGTCAGTGTGTTGGCAGGCGCGGCCCCTGTAAGCCAATGCATGCTGGAGCTGTCTATGACAAGCTCCAAAATGCAGTGGCATACGGATAGAGGGGAGCTACGCTTGAGTGAGCAGCGATAAGATATCGCCTGCTCCGCGCAGCTCCCCACACACACACACACAAGAAATGCACGCATACCGCGTGCTTGCCCCTGCACACAGGTATAGTCGACGGGGTGCCCAATCCCCTGGCTTTGTGCCAGCCTCCAACCTTCCACATGCCATGCTGGGTGCCCACCCCAGCGTGGCAACTGATAGAATAGCCAATGGGGTGCCCAACTTCTCGGCTCCACTGTCCTCACCCCCAGATACGGTGCCACGCTGGGAGCCCACCCCAGCGTGGCAACTGATCATGGCTGACGGGGTGCCCAACTCCTCGCTGGCTCCACGGCCTCCCCAGCCGCCTGTGCCACGCTGGGAGCTGCCCAGCGCAAGTAAATGCCACGCCGCTTTTTTTTTTTAACCTGCAAAATAAAACGTCCCACGGCGCTTCTCCCAGCCCCCACAACCCGCACCCACCCACTGCGCACCTTGCCTCCCCTACACCCCTCACCCCATACTTACCTCCGGAGCTCAGTGCGACGATCTTCGGTGGACCGGGAACACGTCTGCACTCTTCAAAGCTGACCGCGAACTGAGGAAATGCCGGTAAGCTGTATAATGGGCTAGATAGGGTTTTTCAATCTTATTGCATATTCAGGTATTTTTGGAATTTTGCACAATTAACATGGGTTTTTGGGACCCTTCATGAGTGATGTCACTGTCATGCAGGATTTCTGGCCCGGCGGTGATTTCGCAGTCACTGCGTGAAATCACCCTTCGGGCCTGAATAATGCCATGACAGTGACATCATTCATGAGAAGGGGTCCCAAAAACCCCATGTTGAAAATTTGGTGCAAAAATTCCAAAAAATGACTGTTTTACGAGCGTGCGTTGTGCAGTTCCTACACAGGCTCATAAGTTCGCAAATTTTCAATATTTTCACTCCAGATTTTCAACATTGCCATTTTACCACACCTTCTTATGAGCAGTACAGCTGTCATTTTTCACATCTCACCCAAAACGTGTTTCCGCCCATGTAGCGCACAATGGCGCAGTTGTGTGCGAAATCAATGTATGGGACAAATTAAGAAAATCACAGTGACACTGTTCATGAGCAGAGGTCTTAAAATGGCTATGTTGAAAATTTGGTGAAAAAATTCCAAAAAATGACTGTTTTATGAGCATGCGTTGTACAGTTCCTACGCACGCTCGTAAGTTTGCGAATTTTCAATATTTTCACTCCAGATTTTCAACATTGCCATTTTACCACACCTTCTTATGAGCAGTACAGCTGTCACTTTTCACATCTCACCCAAAACGTGTTTCCGCCCATGTAGTGCACAATGGCGCAGTCAGTGTGCGAAATCAATGTACGGGACAAATTCAGAAAATCACAGTGACACTGTTCATGAGCAAAGGTCTTTAAATGGCTATGTTGAAAATTTGGTGATAAAATTCCAAAACATGACTGTTTTACGAGCGTGCGTTGTACAGTTCCTACGCACGCTCGTAAGTTTGCGAATTTTCAATATTTTCACTCCAGATTTTAAACATTGACATTTTACCACACCTCCTTATGAGCAGTACAACTGTCATTTTTCACATCTTGCCCAAAATGTGTTTCCGCCCATGTAGCGCACAGTGGCGCAGTCGATGTGCAAAATCAATGTATGGGACACATTAAGAAAATCACAGTGACACTGTTTATGAGCAGAGGTCTTAAAATGGCTATGTTGAAAATTTGGTGAAAAAATTCCTAAAAATGACTGTTTTATTAACGCTAGCTTGCGCAGTTCCTATGCTCGTAAGTTTGCAAATTTAATATTTTCACTCCAGATTTTCAACATTGCCATTTTATTACACTTCCTGATGAACAGTACAGCTGCCATTTTTCATATGTCGCCCAAAATGTGTTTTCACACATGTAGTGCACAATGGTGCTGTTGGTGTGCGAGAGCAATGTTTAGGACAGATTAAGAAAATCACAGTTACACTGTTCATGAGCAGAGGTCTTAAAATGGCTATGTTGAAAATTTGGTGACAAAAGTCCATAAAATGACTGTGTTACGAGTGAGCATTGCGCAGTTTCCACGCACCCTCGTAAGTTCATGACTTTGTAATATTTTCAGTCCAGATTTTCACCAGTGGCATTTTTCCACACTTGCTTATGAACAGTACAGCTGTCATTTTTCACAACATGGCTGAAGTGTGTTTTCACACTTTCAGTGCAGAGATGCGTGGTCGCTGTGGGAAATCATTGTTCGGCACAGATAAAGAAAATCACAGTGACACTGTTCATGATCGGAGGCACCAAAATGCCTGAGTTGACAATCTGCTGTAAAAATCCCCAACCTAATTATATTACGGTGTGTTGCACAGTTTCTATGTACTTTGTGACTTCACCATTTTTTTAATATTTTTACTGCAGATTTGCAACATTGCCATTTTACACCTCCCCATGAACAGTACAGCTGTCATTTTTACATCCTGTTAGAATGTTTTTGCACCTGTGGTGCTAAATGCGTAGTCGCTGTGCATAAGCAGCTTCGGCTAACAAACTGATATTCCCCTGTTCATGAGGTGGGTCAAAAAAAACATGTTGAAAATTTGGAGTGAAAATACCAATGAATGCCTGAGGTATTAGGGTTTCCAACCATAGCGCCAACCCTGTAGAGGATGACAGGCATCAGGGGTGTGACTTGGGATTCTTGCCTGTAATGCTCATACCATTCCACACCCTGCAGCCAGTGAGAGGCATTGAGGTATGCCTTGGACTCTTCGGCCCCAAAGTTCACCCCATTCTCCTATATCACACCCATCTCACCATATTTCCTAATGAGATGGGGTGCACATAAGGGCCAAAGACCCCAAGGAACACCGTGACACTTGTCAGTGCCTGCAGGGTGGGGTGTGGTGAAATGGCATGGCCATTATGCCTGACGACCCAAGCGCACACCCCAATGCCTGTCACTCTCTGCAGGGTGGTGGTGGGGTTGGCTTCAGTTCGATATTTCACTGCCATTCCTATTACGCAGCTCTGTAACTTCTACACTACCACTGCCAATGCCAGCAAGCAAACATTCGGCATTGACAAATGCTTGTTTTAAACATGAAATACATTCAAAGTCATCAAACTAGGGTTGCTTAGAACCTGCTGATTCGGTTCTGTTATGCTAGGTCAGATGATCGGAACTTCAGATTCTGATTCCTTACTCCATTCCGACACCAGCTAAGGCACTGGAATCAGAAGTTCCAATTCCACATCCAACTCTGCATGTGATTACACAAGAAACCCCCCCATCTAGCACTAACTCAAAGAAGCCCTTTAGTGGGCTAGAGGAAAAAAAACTTCCCTTTACTCTTATGTCGCTTACCATGCTGCTGCCGAGCCTGGCCTGCTGGCATCCAGGAGATGAGATAGTGTCTGTGTGGTATTTGTGCTGCCTGCTGTGGCCTAGCTATAGGTTTTGTATAGTGTATGGTGAAAGAAACTATGCTACAAGTCTTTTTTTTTTAAGTTTGCTAGAGCAAATGCAGTTTGATGAATAGGGAAAAAAAATCATAATTACTCACTTTGTGATTGCAGCAGCCACCCTCTGCCATCTGTACTACACCATCATCTGCCTGTCCATTCAGTTGCTGCTTGTTTCTGGGTGACACTGCAACCACCCTCTGCCCTCGGAACTGTGCCCCTCAATGACCTTCCCTGCAACAAATCCGGGTCACAGTTACCCTTTTTTCTATTGACTGAGTGCCTTTACTGTTTTCTTTTTTTTAAATGACAAGAGCGTGCACTTGGCTATAGTGCGACCAGCTATAGCGCCAGTGTCATACTGCTGATGGGCACTATTGTTGGACAATGGTTATACTGCAGCAGAATGACAAGGCATTCTGCTGCAGTATGAACATCACTGCTGAAGCAGAACAATGTTTTACAGAGTATGGAATTC
Source organism: Neoceratodus forsteri (assembly GCA_016271365.2). Lineage (NCBI taxonomy): Eukaryota > Metazoa > Chordata > Ceratodontiformes > Ceratodontidae > Neoceratodus > Neoceratodus forsteri. The sequence continues at coordinate 1,100,523,248 of CM057450.1, read as the reverse complement.
CATACTCAACAAAGCCTCACCATACAGTATAACAACCCATCACATGTACCCCATTGTTCAATGCCAAGCCCCCCCCAATAACTCCCCCAATAGTCCCAGTCCATTATTCCAGAAACTCCCAGAATAGAGCAGAGTCCCCACTCCACTGTGCTGCACCTGAAATGAGAGAGAGACCAGGTTCACTTTGGACAGGCACTGGTACAATTATCTTCCCACCTGAAGTCCATCATTTTGTTATCATTACTGCAAGTAGCCCAACAGCCCCCGGTCATCCCTGAGTGACCTGGCTACCAAAGGAACTGGCAGACCTAAAAAAGAACCCTGCGGAGCCACTATTATCAGACTCCTTACTCAGTAGAGCATCTAGTATAGTGACTACCCAGGGTTTCTTTAGGTACACCAACTCCCCTCTACCCAGATCACTTAGAGAGGACCAGACAGTGCTGAGCTATTTGCAGTGGTGATCAGTGAATGAATGCACCGGGGTGGGGGTGGGGGTTGGGGGTGGTACTACATACACCAGTATGGAGCTGGTGGCTCTCATAGCAGGTGCAGCACAGTGGATTGGGCATGGTACAGAATTTTTATAAAATATGTAACAAAAACACTGTCAACTGTTTGCAATTTTATTTTTCTGGAAAATTTTAGTGTTCAGTATTTTCTATGGCCTGTGGAAATGTAAAAAGACTGCTGGCCAACCACTGTTTTCTCATGCAGAGGTTAATAGCCAGTTACTCCATGTTCACAATCCCAAACAGGATTTTTAAATTGATCTGGGTACATTAGGAGGAAATAAATGTGAGTGCAAGCACAGAACCCATACTCCAGCATTCTGAGACAATAGTACAGTAGTAAACTGGGTCTCTTAAAGGGGAATGTAAGAATCAGTTTGCTTTGCTGATTCTAGCTTCCTTCCTGTGAAATATATTCTGCAAGTTAACCACAGACAGATGATCATAATAGTGGCTGGAGTTAAACTTAGAACGATTTTTCCCCACTAAACTATCCATTCAAAAAGATGGGAAAACTTATTCTTTTGAATCTCCCAATCAAGCTCACCAGCACTTAGTCCGGTTATTCTCTGCTCCGTTTTACAAAGTTCCACAAAGACACCTTCCCCGACCCCCTCTCCGATCACATACAGTAGACCTTACCAAGTTGCCCTGCAGCTAGTGTGGGTAGGGGTACTGACCTTTTTAAACTAGGAAGCAGGCAGCCAGAAACTTCATTGTGGTCTCAGAGGGACACAGTCACCGACCGACTGACCGGGCTGTCTTACTGCTGACAGTTGACTGATAACGGGTCTGCATGCATCTCTCGAGTCCAATTGTCAGATGAGGGAGGTCAGACTGAAAATGCCGCTTTCCGCTCAACCGAGGGAGGATCACAGATGAACCAAATTGCTGTGTGAGCTATTTCTTCGTGCCTCCGATGTGCAGACACTTGATTAGTGGTAACTGCCAGGCAGCAACCAATCACAGCACCTGTTGTGACTGTCTCTCGCTCTCTCTGTTTACAGGTGCTCAGCCCCAAAGCCAGTCACCAGCACAGCATGAGCAAAAGCATTTTTTTAAACTGTTCTGAAGTTCTCAGACTCAGTCAGTCTTCCCACACAGCAATCGATTTGGAAGAATTGTAACCCCCAACCCCAGCACCCACCAAAAAGACATTGAAAAACACCATTTTTTTTTGTAGCCCGCGGTACCATTGACAAATTAAATACTAAATTATTTTTTTTATAGCCCTCACAACAATATTGGGGGGGGGGGCACATGCCCCCTCGGGCCCTATGGGCATGACGCCACCGGGTTGCTCTCTTCCCTGATTGGATACTTGGCTGAGGACTTCCCCTATATCCACATCTGAGGCATCCGTCTGTACCACAAATGGCCTGTTGTAGTCTGGGCTAGCCAGCACTGGGGCCCTGCACAGCAAGGTTTTCAGCTGGGTGAAGGTCTGTTCACAGTCTGCATCCCATTTTACTGTCCTAGGCTTATTCTTTGTTAGCAACCAAGATAAAGGAGTGGCCAGGGAGCTGTAGTTGAGAACAAATTTTCTATAATACCCCGTTGTTCCAAGAAAGCTCCTGACTTGTCTCTGGGTTTCCAGTGTAGGCCGTGATGGAATAGCCTCTATCTTTGCTTGGTTTGGGTGAAGATGGCCTCGCCCCACCACATGTCTAAAATAAGCGACCTCTGCTTTGGCCACCTGACAGTTTTCTGCCTCAATAGTCAGACTTGCGGCCTGTATTTGGCCCAACAATTCCCTCAGGTGTGTCAGGTGTTTCTCCCAGCTATTGCTGAAGATAGCAATATCGTCCAGGTAGGCAACTGCAAAGTCCTCTGTATCCTGTAGCACCTGATTTACTAACCGCTAGAATGTAGCAGGAACACTATTCATCCCAAAGGGCTTGACCTTGAACTCAAACAGGCTGATTTGGGTAATGAATGCTGACCTTTACCTAGCCCTGTCAGTCAGTTCTACCTGCCAGTACCCCTTTGTCAGGTCTACTGTAGTCAAGTGTGGCACCCCCTCCCAGTCTGTCAAGCAGTTCATCTGTGCGTGGCATTGGGTGGGTGTCAGATTTTGTGATGGCGTTAAGCCCATGATAAGCTACACAGAACCGTGTAGTCCCATCCAGTTTTGGTACAAGGACTACAGGTGAGGCCCAGGGGCTGTGGGATTTCTGGATCACCCCTAGATCCAGCATCTTCCCTACCTCCTTCCTAATGTCTTTGAGGACTGTCTCTGACACCCGGTAAGCTGTCCTACGTATGGATGCTTGGGTCCCCGTGTCTACGTCATACACCCCTAGTGGTGTCCGTCCAGGCTTTGCCATAAATAAAGGGGCAAAGTCTCATAAAATGGTCCTCAATTCTTGGGCCTATCCAGGTGTCAACTGGGGTGACAGCGTGATGGTCTCCACAGATGATGCCTGCTTGCTCTCAGCTAACACATCAAGAAGGGGGTCTTCTCCACTTAGCTGCTCTCCAGGACTGCAACCGCAAGTACCATATCAGCCCTATTAAAATATGGTTTCATTATGTTCACATGATACATGCTGTGAGTATGTTTTTGGTCAGTAACTCTACAATGTAATTAACATTGTTTACCTGCCAGACTACCTTATATGGCCCTGCCCACTCAGCTTGCAGCTTGCCCTTTCAGACCTGGATCAGAACCATTAACTCCTGTCTTACCCCATATGAGAGAGCTCTGGCTCCATGATCATACCAGGTTTTTTGGTTTTGCTGGGCAGCTGCCAGGTTGCTCTGGGCCACACTCGTAAGCTCCTTCAGTATCTCCCTGAATTTTAACACATACTCCACTATGGGAGTCCCCTGGGTGGCATGTTTACCTTCCCAGTCCTCTCATATTAAATCTAGGGGCCCCCTCACCCAGCATCCATACAAGATCTTGAAGAGGGAAAACCTGGTCAACTCTTGTGGCACTTCCCTGTAGGCAAACAGCAGGTGGGGTAGGTATTTTTCCCAGTCCCGCCCGTGCTGTACTGCAAATGCCATAAGCATCGCTTTTAGGGTCTCATTAAATCTCTCTACGAAACCATTGGCTTGTGGGTGGTAAGGTGTTGTGCACCTCTGTACGACACCACACTTCTCCCACAAACACTTCATTAGGTCCGGCATGACGTTACCCCCTCAATCAGAGATAACCTCCTGTGGAAACCCAACCCAAGAGAAAATCCCCAACAAAGCATCTGCCACCTTGTCTGCCTAAGTGGAGAATAGCGCGATGGCTTCGGGGTAGCGGGTAGCATAATCATCATATGTCAATATATACCTTTTTCCTGAGGAACTTGGGGTATTCAAAGGACCCACACTATCCATTCCAACCTTCTGGAATGGCTCCTCCACAATTGGTAAGGAAATCAGGGCAGCCTTGGCTTTGCTTCCAGCCTTCCCTATCTCCTGACACCGGTGACAGGATTTGCAGTATTTCTTCACTTGCTTGGTAAGACTGGGCCAGTAGAAATTGTGGGCTAAATGTTGCATAGTGTGAGCAATGGCCAAATGTCCAGACATGGGAATATCATGAGCTACCTTGAGCAATAACTCATGATACTCCTGGGGAACAACATGCTGTCTACCCATCACCCCTCCCTCTGTCCTGATGTCCTGTGTGTATAACAGTTCATTGTCCAATACACCCTATGCTTTCCATCACCTCCCTGTGTCCCATCAGACTCTGCACAGGCTCTCAGCTTCTCTAAGCTAGGGTCTGTCTGCTGTACTGCTGGTAAGTCTTCCCACTTACCCAGAGCATGGGGCATACCCCCATCAGTTCCCAGACTGAGATCCATAGATATGGCAGTAGGGGATTCAGTATCACAGCCTTCCCTCTCCCTTGGGCTATGTGTCACCCCTCCCTCCTGAGAGCAACCTTTAGTAGCAGTTGGGTTAACTGCCACTAGGGGAAGTTTCATTCCCCTGTTATCATCCTCTTTTACAAGAGCTATAGGTTGGCTGGCCTGTCTCCCAACCTCTCCTGTCTGAATTTCTGTAGGGTCCTGAAGATCACAGGAGCATCTATTCTTTTGGCTCCTGGTCACAGCACAAACCACTCCCTGTGGAATATCATTCCCCACAATAACATCCATAATGAGCTTTTTAGCTGCAGCCACCTTCCTTACCGCTTCACCTGCATCTCCCCAATCCAGAGTAACACTGGCTAATGGGTAAGTTTTCCTTTCACCTGTGTAATCCCTCACAGAGACAAACTGATTTGGCAGTATTTGTTCAGCCCCCACCAAATCCCCTTTCAGCAGGGTAAAAGATGCTCCTCTATCCCTTAGCCCTCTAGTTTGTACCCCATTCACCATGACTGGGTGAATGTGCCCCCTCATAATGTCAGAGAGCCTCAGCGATACAGTGGGCTATTGTCTCCAATTGCACAGGCTCTTTTACTTTCTGGACTTTCTTAGGACACTGCCTAGACAGATGGCCTGTCTGGTGACAATATCAGCATTCATCATGTTTCTTGTCCCCAACCTCCCATTTGGGCACCTGGGGATTGCCTTCTTTTTGCAGGGGCCCTGTGGCTTTTGGTTGTCCAAAATGCCCACTTTTCCCTTTCACCCCATAATTCCCCATTGGGAGAACTCCTTCTTTGAGCATAGAGATCCGCCAGTTCTGCAGCCTCTTTGGCAGTCTTAGGATCTTGGTCCTCTAGCCAAAGCTTTAAGTCAGGTGAACAAATCCAATAAAACTGTTCAAGCAATACCACCCCTTCAATAGCTTCAACAGAATCTGCTTTCGCTCCCTCCCACCAATGTTTTAAATATTGATGCTGTTTAGTGCCTAATTCCTCAAAGCTCATTTCCAGCCCCTTTCGAGGTTTCCAGAACTTTGCTCTGTATGCATCAGGATTCAGATCATATTTTTTTAATAAAGCAGTTTTTAACTTGTCAGAATCTTTACTTTCAACATTGTCCATCTGCCCCACTGCTTCCCTCCCCTTGCCAATAAGTACTGAAGATAGGTGAAAGCTCCAGGTCTCTTTGTGCAGATTGGCCTGGATAAAGACGTTTTCAAATGAATTTAAAAACATGTCCATATCCTCCCCTCTTTAAACAGCCATTAATTTTGAATTTAACTTGTACCCCAGTCCTGAAGGTTCAGACCCAACTCCACAACTTACCTGCTCAGGGATTGTTGGGGTCACTGTCTGTTGGAGTGTCAGTTTTTTCAGCTCATGTTCCCTCTGGTGCTGCCATTCTTCCACCCAGCGCTGTCATTCTTCTGCCTCTCTCTCCATCTGGAGCTGTCTTTCTTTGGCTTCTACCTGGTGCTGCCTTTCTTCAGCCTCTCTCTGGAGCTGTCATTCCTCTAATTCCATCTCATACCTTTTTTGCTCATTCTCCAACTCTTTCTCCTGCACCCGCAGCCTCCTCCACTCCAGCTCTTTGTCTGCAGATGGTGCCTTCTCCTCTGGGCTCTGGACCTCAGAAGTCACCACCTCTGGCTGTAAGTGGGGTAGCACTTCCTCTGTCTCAGCTGCCAGAAGGGCCTCCATGAGTTGATTTTTATTTTTGTTTTCACTAGGAATGCCCTCCTCCCCACAGATCTTCCTCAGTTATTCCAGGTTCATGGTGCTGTACTGGACAGACATTCTTCTATCTACACTACTCTGTTAAAAAAAAATTAAACAGAATTGGGTCTGTTGTCTTCAAACAGATTTCTTTTTCCCCTTTCCAAATTCTGCCCTTGATTGTGTGATGGTTTTGCAAGACTGCTCAAAATCCCAGTAGCTGGCACTAAAATATGTCACAAGCCTATCCAGGATCTCCTGTTTGCAGAGAGGATTCCCTTTTTTTTCAGAACTCATGAGCAGGGTAGGGATCAGGAAGAATCATGAACCTTCCTTTTCCCAGTGGGAGGGTGGAAACTGTAGTTTTGAGTTCCCTTGACTCTGCACTACATTTAGTGTTTGAAGCCCACCACAACCACTGGCTATTTCTTGCCTAAGTAGTTTGGTACGATAGCCAAGCAGTACTAACTTTCAAGGCTTTTCAAAACCTTTCTGTTAAAATGTTAAATCACATAATCAGACCCCAGGCAGAGTTCATAGGAAAATCATAAATGTTTACTTAAAATAAAAGCAATACAGAAAATTCTACAGTTTGGAAGAACTTTGAAATGCAGACAGTGCCAAAAGTAAAACTGGATGGTTTACAGAAAACACTAGATACTGTTTTTCTAAACTATACTTTGTTTTGATGTTAGAGTCCAGACAATGTTTTAAATGTCCTTTTTAGAGATGAGTCCTTAATCAACAGTTTTGTAGCAAGTTTGCATTCCAAGTCAGTTCTCTGAAATTTCCCTTTAAAAAGTTTCCAGGCACTTCCTTGGTGAAAAGTCTTGGTTTCCAAAATTCTGACTTAAAATCAGAATTTTCTGTTCAGTATGTGAAAAGTCAAATTTCCATACACTCAGGTTTGGTTTTAGAGATTTTTCCAAGGCTACACTTATACTTCTGGTTTACAAGTATATACCAGCTGGTCAGGCTATCTGACTCCCAGCTAAACTGTTTCACAACTGCTCTGAATTCAAAACGTGTGTTTGACAACATACACGATGGTCACTTTTAGGACACACACACCTTTTTTTCCATCTGGGGTGGAGTTAATGGTTCCAAGACAATACAGATATTAGGGTGCAACAGTTTGCCTTTTTCTTCAGGTGTCACTGTAGTTCCATGTCAACCCCAGTAACATCTAGTCCATGCATTTGACTTAACCCCTGACCCCTTCCTGTCATGGGAAGCTACAGTGGGATATTGTATGCCTTCCTGGGCCATATACCTGTCTCCCTTATCTGGAGACATAACAAATCCACACTAGCCTTTATAGAAATTCTGACTATTTTGTAGTTACTACTACAGAGCCCTGTTAAAGGGACAGTGTTTTAATTCTAAAGTACATTACAGCATATTCAGTATGAACCCACATAAATGGATCTAGGCCTATCATGCAACACTGCCTGTCTACAACAGGCAGAAGGTGAGGGATCTCTGCACCAGCACCTTCAACTCATGGCTGAAGGAGTGGTACAGATGGGGGGGTACAGCTACACTGGTGACTGTGGGCCCACCTAGGAGAATAAAAGCCTATACAGTGGTAATGGCCTACATCCATCCAGGAAGGGAACCACAGTTCTCAGTGGATAGTTTAAACATTATGTCAATGAACATTTAAACTAGGTGAGGGTGGTGGTGGAAGTAGAAGGGAAGGCAGAAATTACCCACCCCCCGTAGGCTCAGATAGTACATAGGGAAGTCCGTGGGATGAGAGTCCCCCTATGGAGCAAGTAAATCAAGGAAGTAGGGGGTTATCTAAGGGGAGAGGGGTTAGAAAAGAAGAAAGGAAAGAGGTCACAAAAGGAAAAAAGGGGAAGCAACAAACAGCTAACAAAATCTGGAAGGCCATGTTTTCTAATGCTAGCTGTCTGGGAATTATGAGCCTTGACCTAGAAGCCATCATAGCAGAAGCTGATCAAGATATTATGGCTACTACTGAGTCATGGTTCACATACAACCATGAGTGGGACATGCTTATACCAAGCTACACAATACACAGGAAGGACAGGGGAGGAAGAAAAGGGGAGCGGCAGTGATGCTTTATGTGAAGGAAAGCATAAAAGCAACAGAAATGCAGGAAATTTGGGGAGGGGGCAGAGGTGCTGTGGGTTACCCTCGAGTTGGAAAACAGAGCCACTACTCAAACAGGGGTGATCTACAGACCTCTGGCACAGGGGGAGGACTTGGATAAGGAAATGTTAGCAGCAATTGACAAGATGGCTAAAAAGGGGGAGGTGTTGCTGGTGGGGGACTTCAGTCTGCCAGACGTTTACCTGAAGCCACCTAATGGCAGCTTCAGAGAAGCAGAAGCATCCTGAACTCCCTGCAGGGGGCTTTCCTCAGGCAACTAGTCAGTGAACCCACTTGTGAAGGAGCAATACTGAATCTAGTGCTCACAAACAGGGACAGTGTTGTGGACATCAAGGTGGGAAGCCATCTGGGCACCAGTGATCCTCTTACATTGTGGTTCAACATAAGAACAGCTGTGTAATCCAGTCACACAATGGCGAGAGTCCTGAATTTCAGAAGGGCTGATTTTACTAATAAGGGTGAATGCCTCAGGAATGACCTGGCAGGAGGAGAGGACCTGGAGGGAGTGGAGGAAGAGTGGTCAAGAATAAAAGAGGGCATATTGGAGGCAACAAACCTCTGCATCAAGCAGGTAAGCAAAAATGAAAGAAAGAGGAGATTGTGATGGTTCTCAAAAGAGGTAGCAGAAAAGTTAAAGGCCAGAAAGGTAGCATTCAGAATGTATAAGGAGACCCAGAGAGAGGAGGATAGGAATGTATCTAGGAAAATAGAGGGAGGCAGGCAAAGCAGTAAGGAGCGCAAAGGCACAGACTGAGGAAAGAATTGCTAAAGGAGTATCAAAAGGGGACAAGACTTTTTTTAGGTATGCTAGTGAGTAAAGGAAGACAAAGGGAGAGATTTTATGGTTAAATAAGGAGGGGATAACTGTACAGAGGAGGATAAAGAAAAGGCAAACATCTTGAACAAATACTTCTACTCAGTATTCACAGTTTGGGAGGGACCTCAAAAGGGCTCCAGGTGTATTGATGGGAGGGAAGTGGACACCAGTCCGTTTTCTGAGGAGAAAGTCTGGAAAGAACTAGGTAACCTGAAGGTGGACAAAGCTATGGGGCCAGATGGGGTGCATCCATGGGATATCACGTCAAATCTATGAAAAAACAAACAAACGGTGTGAGCACATCAGTGCAGTACTATTAGCACAAAGTGAAATGCACTCATGCTACAAAACAGCTAACAACTAGCACCGCACGTTGTGTATTGAACCTGATGGGCATAACACATCACATCAAATCAAATCCCCAAATGAATATTCTGCCAACAATAAACAACACTTTCTGCACTCTCTCACATTTTGCGATGCATGCAAACAAAACAGGGCTACAGGGCAACTTTATGATTTCAGCTCACATAACTTTTATATTTGCACTCATTGAGGTCACTGCCAGTCATGTAAATATAATAATGTCAGTCCCAATTTAAGTAATTATTGGGAGACCAAGGGAGACAAGCATAAGGCATAGGAAATAACTACTTTAAGCAATGTGAAGTGAGGATTACATGTGACACAGGGTTACTTGGTTACTTTTGCTACTGTAGCAAGTCACTTGCACAACGACTGAATACCAGATGCATGGGTAACACTTTTTTGTGTGTGAGTGTCCCTATTTCAGTGAGTGCATAATGTATGCCGATGCGGCTGCAGAAAGGGATGGATGAGGGGGGACTGGGAACAGACAAGATACTATGCGGCTGCAGAAAAGGAGGGATGTGAACATCAACAGACAAGCCACGCTGTGTACTGAACTGTCATTTACACGGTCTTTGGTATGCACATTTCTGACATGCGGCTACTTGTCTGCACTGTAATTAACCACAGCGGTTTTTCAAGTGTGGAATTGATATGCAACCCATCCAAGGGTGCTGAGAGAGCTCAGGGAGGTATTGGCTTCACTTCTGACAGACCTGTTTAACAGATCACTGGAGACCAGCGTGGTTCAGGGGGACTGGAGAATGTCAGAGGCAGTCCCACTTCACAAAAGTGGTAGCAGGGAGGAGGTGGAAACCTAAAGCCTGTCGGCCTGACATCAGTGGTGGGTAAGTTAATTGAAGCACTTCTAAAATAAAGGATTGTGGAATATCTGGTATCCAACAGATTACAGGATCCAAGGCAGCATAGTTTCACAGGGGGAGGGTCATGCCAAACAAATCTGATAGATTTCTTTGACTGAGTGACTAAGGAGTTGCAGCAGGGAGGGGTGGTGGATATGCCTGACCTGGATTTCAGTCAGACCTTCAACATCGTTCCTCTTGGAGACTGGTAAACAAGTTGGAAAACGTGGGGGTGGGTAGTAAGGTGGTAACCTAGATAAAAAACTGGTTAGGGGACAGGACACATAGGGCAGTGGTAAACATAGTTCGCTTTGAGGAAGGGAGGGTGACCAGCAGGGTACCTCAGGTATCAGTGCTGGGACCAGTCTTCTTCAATGTCTATAAGTGACATAGCAGAGTAACTGGAGGGAAAGGTCTGCCTCTTTGCGGAAGACACCAAGATTTAGAAACATAGATATTGGTAACGGATAAGGACCACTTGGCCCACCTAGTCTGCTCATTTTCCCTACCTACTATGACACTACAGACCCTACTTGATCTCCAGCTTTACCCTCCCTTTTCCCTACCTCTAAGGTTCCCTTATGCCTATCCCATGCATCCTTGAAGTCCATTATTGTTTTTGCGCCCCCCACCTCCACTGGGAGGCTGTTCCAGGCATCCACGACTCTTTCTGTGAAGAAGTTCTTCCTCACATCTCCCCTGAGTCTCCCCCTCCAACTGCATAGCATGTCCCCTTGTTCTTGAGTATCTTTTTTTTCTGAAAAATGCTTCCCTCTTGAACTTTATTTATACCCGTGAGATATTTGAATGTTTCTATCATATCCCCTCTCTCCCTCCTGTCCTACAGGGTGTATATGTTGAGGTCCTTCAGTCTCTCATCATAGGGCTTGTTGTGCAGACCCTGCACCATTTTGTTTGCTCTCCTCTGGACCGCCTCTATCCTGCCTATGTCCTTCTGGAGATGTGGTCTTCAGAACTGGACACAGTACTCTAGGTGAGGTCTCACCAGTGAGCTATACAGTTGTAGCACCACCTCTCTTTCTACTGGTGATACCCCTGCCTGTGCATCCTAGCATCCCAGTAGCTCTCCCCACTACCTTGTCATACTGTTTGGCCACCTTTAGGTCATCAGATATGATTACTCACAGGTTCCTTTCCTGTTTGATGGTGGTTAATACTATCTCCCCATTTTGTACTCCACCTCTGGGTTTCTGTGCCCCAAGTGCATAATTTTGCACTTCTTTGAACTGAAACCCAGCTGCCACACCCTTGACTACTCCTCTAACTTTCCTAGATCACACTATTCATTTTTCTACCTCCCTGGATTGTCTGCCCTAGTACAGATTTTATTGTCATCTGCAAAGAGGCATACCTTCCCTCCTAGCCCCTCTTCAGTGTCTCTAATAAAAACATTAAAGAGAACAGGTCCTAGTACTGTTCCTTGTGGCACCCCGCTTGTCATCCTCCCTTCCTCGGAATAAACTCCATTTACCACCACCTTCTGTCTCCTGTCCCCCAACCAATTTCTCCCCCAGTTGGAACGTTGTTGAATGCCTTACTGAAATCTTGGTAGTCCACGTCCACCGCTCCACCCTGATCTAATTCCCTGATCACTCAGTCAAGGAAATCTATCAGATTTGTTTGACATGATCTTGCCCCAGTGACTCCATACTGACTCAGATCCTGAAGGCCACTGGATTCCAGATATTCCATAATCCTCTCCTTCAGTAGTGATTCCATTACTTTCCCCACCACCGAAGTCAAGCTGACTGGCCTGTAGCTGCCAGCCTTCTTTTCGTTTCCACTTTTGTGAAATGGGACTACATCTGCACTCCTCCAGTCCTCCTGAACCACTTCCATCTCCATTGAGTGGTTGAATTGCCCTGTCAGAGGTGCAGCCAGCACCTCCCTGAGCTTCCTCAATATCCTAGGATGCACCTCTTCTGGTTCCATTGTCTTGTCCATATTCAGATTTGCAAGTTCCCTCAGAACCCTCTCCTCACTAAATAGACTATTATACAACAGGCTTCCAAATAAAAGAATCTGATTGGCTGGCTGGCACCTTTCTAGTGTGGTAAATCCCAGCATAACCCATGCAAATGGTACCTGTTAGCTACATCTGCAGTCACCACCTCTTTAATATCATTCCAACCCCCTCCTCACTAAAGCAGTACGCAAAACTGCAAGTTTCAAAATTGGCAGACACTTCTACCTTGTACATAACATGCATTCTGATTGAGCCCCACTACCATGCCTCAAACTAACTGTCATAACATTTTTTTTAATAAAGTTTCAATAAAGTTAACTGATGTTACTCAGCTCCAGCCAAAACGGCTGGTGTTACTGCTCCTCGGCCTGTCACGTCCTGCTAAAAACATCTCTCCCGACTGCCAGTAATTGCTCACCCGCTTGCCTTATTTTTCGATCAAGTATGTCATGGGGGAGGGGTAGTTATTTTTCCAGTTTGAGCACCACATAAGGCTGCTGCAGGATTCATTTTTTTAAGTGTGCAGCTGAGAAAGTCTTGCTTTCCATCATGCCTAATAGTAGCAGCATTTTCTTGCTTTCCCCCTCAATGTTTGGCAAGCGTCCTGCTTGACCCTACTAATACATCACAATTCACCACCAGCCTTTGGTGGTGTCTGATGGGAGCCATGGTTCAGAGAAGACCTATACTGTATTACAGTGAACTTGAAAGATTTTTTTTTTTAAATATGAAAAACAACCGTTACATGTATCATCAGAAGTTTGATTCAGTGTAACCTTTTCGTTTTGTTATTGTTAATACTTCCCAGGTCGGAGCCAGAGCAGAGGAGTTTGAGAGAGAAAGAGGGAGATAGGTGTGCTCGCTGTACTTGAAGAGTTGCTACAGTCGGGATAAATGTGGCGGAAAGTGAGGGACAAGTCTGCCAAGATGGAGCACTGCTGGAGGGTGGGAGGGCACCTGCTGCTCACATCTTCCTCCTTCCTATGTTGGAAGTATGGACTGGAAGACTCATATGGTCCCTAGGAGAAGAATGAATATACAGACTGTGCACAGTAGTGCAGCTGGGGACCTAAAGTATGCTGCCAATATGACCACTGTCAGGAAGCTGAGATCCTGGTCCACAAGCTCCTTGAGGACTGTGGATATTTTTTGGTAATGCAGTGCTGCTTTACTGGATAGTGTCTGCGGTTTAATGTGTCATTTATCTGTGGTGCTAAACAGCTATAAGTGCAAGTTTGAACTGGTATGTTGGGGCATAATTCTACCCACCAACAGGTAACTATTTTTTTGGCACAACAATACAGTCAATAAAAATTATTTAAAGTGGCAAAAAACTGCATTTTTCTATAATTTATTGTTACAAAAAGTGAAGGAGTACCTTGTATAATCGCAATAAACCCCATGACAGGGTGTGGCTTATGCTGGGATTTACCCACTTCTGGTGTGGTTTACTCACTCGACCTGTGGCCTCATGATCAAACCACATCAGGCGTAGGTAAATCCCAGCATAACCCACACCCTGTTGTGGTTTATTGCTTAAGTGTCTACCTCCCTACCTCCAATGCTCCTGGACCTTCTCTATGGTCTCTGTCCTTCTCCTTCCTCCGTGAACACTGTCCAAAAGTATTTGTTGAAGATGTCTGTTTTTTCCTGGTTCCCCTCCACACACTTCCCTCCTTCCTTCTTAAACCTTACTATCCCTCCCCTGGTCTTCCTTTTTTTGCCTACATACCTAAAAATACCTTGTCCACTTTCTGCACTGACTGGGTTATTTTCTTCTCCGTGTATGCCTTTGTGATTCTAATTGCTTTCCCTGCCTCCCTCTGTTTCTCCTGATACCCTCTCTATCTTCCTCTCTCTGTGTCTTCTTATACCACCTGAATGCTAAATTTTTTCCCCTTACCTTCCAGGCCCCCTCTTTTGAGAACAATAGCAGTTTATTTTTCTTCCTGCTTTTCCTTACTTGTCTGATGCAGAGGTTTGTTGCCTTCTCTATCCCTCCTTTTAGATTTGCTCACTGTTCCTCCACCCCCCAAGTCCCTCCCTAACCAGGGCATCCCTGAGGCATTCCCCAATCTTTTTAAAATTGTCTGTCCTGAAGTCCAGGACCCTCGCCTTTGTGTGGTTTGATCCTGCCATAGTGCTTGCATTGAACCACGCTGTACAGCAATCACTGGCCCCCAGGTTGCCAGCTACTGTGACATCTGCAACACTGTCCCAATTGGTGAGTACAAGGTCTAGTACTTCTTCTCACGAGTGGGAAATTTGCAACAGAGTGGACACTCGGGATGTGGAAAGGTTGGGTAGGGATCTGAAAAGACTGGAGGAGTGGTCAAGGGTATGGCAGCTTGGTTTTAATGCAAAAAAGTGCAAAATCCTTACACTTCTTTAGGGCGCCAGAATTACAGCGCTGAGGCACCACAGTGTCGATGTTTACATTCGCTGCCCCCTCTTCGAGGCCCGCCCCCTGGAGTTTTAATAATTAGAAAGGGGGATGCAGGGGCACAGCCTTCTGCAAAAACAGGGGTTGGTGAAATCACGACTTGGTGCTGTGATGACCCATCACAAATAATGCACTTGGGCCAGAGAAACCAGGAGCGGAGTACAAAATGGGTGGAGTGATACTGACAAAGACCAAGCAGGAAAGAGATCTTGAAGTAGTGATTTCAGATGACCTAAAGGTTGCCAGGCAGTGTGACAAGGCAGTTGGTAGGGCTAGTGGGATGCAGGGGTACATAGTAAGGGGTATCGCCAGCAGGAAGATGGAGGTAGTGCTGCCCCTATGCAGATTGTTGGTAAGACCTCGCCTTGAGTACTGTGTCCAGTTCTGGAAACCACATCTCAGAAAGGACATAGACAGAATGGAGGCGGTCCAGAGGACAGCTATGAAAATGGTGCGGGGTCTGCATCAAAAGCCCTACAAGGAGAGGCTAAAGTGGCTAAATATGTACACTCTGGAGAAGAGGGTGGATATAATAAAGACTTTTAAATACTTTGGGGGTTAATAAAGTACAGGAGGGGTGTACTTTTCTGAGAAAAGGGTGCTCTACAATAAGGGGGAATGCTATGAAACTGGAGGGGGAATTTAAACTTCTGCTGTGGTGAGCTGTCAGTATAGTGTAGTGGTTAGAGTAATGAGATGCGAATGAGTTTGGTACATCCAGCAGACATAAGTTTGATTCCCACAACCTCCACCTGCATACTGTGTGACTCTGACCAAGTCACATAACCACTTCAGTGCTCCTGGGTCACCCCTGAAAATAGGCACTTGTGCCTAGTAGGCAGGCCTTACTCACTTACCAAAGAATAAAACAAATTAAGGAGGGATGTCAGGAAGTACTTATTCACAGAAGGGGTGTTGGATGCCTAGAACAGCCTTCCAGCGGAGGTAATGGTGGTGAAAACAGTGGTGGGGTTCCAAAATGCTTGGGACAGGCACAAGGGAATCATAGGGGAACGGAAAGGAGGAGAAGGATAGTGCAGCAGATCAAGTAAGGTTTGCAGCAAAAAATGAAGGTTACAAAAAAATATGGCCAGACAAGGTGGGCCCGGTGGCTGTTATCTGCCATCACATTCTATGTTTCTGTGTTCTATGTTTATGTTTCTAGTGGCAATTTGTTCACTTCCAGTTCCAGCATAATTCTTTCTATGGGGGAGTGAACTGAAAATTTTTTATGATTCTGCAGTTTGGGAATTTTTGGAACTGCAGCGACAACCCAAGCCCACTACCTTTAGTATTCACTTGTCTGTGGTAATATTTACCCATCTCTGGAAGTAGTGGGCCAGCCTTCTCCCCACTAGCAATGGTTGGGCGATCTGGGCAGAGTTGTCTGAAGTTTTGTTTTGGCTCAGGCTTAGGGGCTAGGGCTATTGCAGCATTCTTGGCTCTGCCCCTGTAGTGTAACCTCTTTGGGATTAGTACTCATGGGGGGTGTACTGTAGGCTATGGGAAAGTAGTCTCTACTCCACCTCCCCTACTATAAGGCATGTGGGAAGTGGAGGCTTTTGCTTTATCAGGGTTGTTTTTGAAAGTGTTTTAATTCTTTATTTTCCAGCTCAGAAATTAGTACAGAAATCAAATCTCCATTATACATGTTATATCACAGTAGTATCAACAGACCGAGGTTAGTAATGTTAGTGTTGCAATATCTGTGAGTTACAGGTAGAAGAAATGTTATATCTTCCTTGGGTTATAAAGAGAAGAGAAAGCTACACTCTAACAAATAAATTCAGCTTTTCCATTGTATGCTGCAAAATAAAAGGTCTAAGAGGCCCAGGCTGTTCATTGTCAGTGCGCTCTACCACCGCCAGTTATATCCACCTGTACCCTACAAACCTGCACTCCATCAAGGGACAAAGGTCTCATCCACTTCGGAGATATAGAAGACCCAAGCCCACCAGCAGAGCTTGAACTGGGAGTCTTTGCCTGTGCAGTGAGCTGAAAGCCTTTCCAGGGAGTACAGTTCATTGAGGATTTTGTGCTACATCTCAATATTATGAGGCTGTGGCTGACACCATAAATGTGTAATTGCTTTTTTGGCCACCAGCAGGTATATATATATATATATAAAATCAAAGTAGAAAAACCTGCGCTGAGGGTTGAGGCGCTGGATGCAAAACAACTCACGCTACGCCGGCAACCCCGGGTTCAGGAATGGACTCAGATTGCTGGGGGTCGGTGGGGAGAGGGAGGATTGAGCATCCCAGCGGATGCTCTCCTCCCTCTGGGGTGGGATACCAGGGGTGTATCTAGCACTCGATGCCCCTGAAGCTGGTGGATGCACGGGCTTTTGGGAGTCAGAGAGGGGAGATGCTGTTACGCACGCAGCTATCGGCATGCGTCAGCACATTGGCAAGCCTGGACGTAAGTCCTAAGTGCAGGTGTCCCAGGGGAATGGGAGAAAAAATGGGAAAAATATAACACCCCTGGCCCTACGAGCAGATGAAACTGGGGATGGGATGCCGTGGGGATTGCCCTGGTGGACGGAGTAGGAGGAGGTACGAGGCCTCCTTTGAAAGCCGTGGGAGCCAGGCAAATAACAAAAAAACAAAAAAGTAGAAAAACCTCACAGCCCTCTCTTAAATGCAACAAATCTATAGAGTCCAAACCATAGTGTGTCTTGTGAAAAAAAACAGCTTTATTAAATAACAAGCACACTCACTAGTTTGTGTTTATATTTACATTTGATAGTCTGGTTTACTATTCCTATGAAAAGTGCAACAAGTGCACGGCAAACTGAAGCTACCATTACATCCTGATGAGGACTTGATACAGCCCATCTGATAACCAAGGTGGGAACGAACCAGTGATTCTTATTGGTCAACTCAAATTGATGGGCTAGTAATCAAATTAAGCTAAGAGTTTTTGCCAGCCTCTTAAATGGTATATAATTAAAAGTATACATTGCTTACTAAACATTTTATGGGGCAAGTTTATTTTATCTTTGAACCAATTCAACAAAGTTCTATCATTTGGCAGCATTATAAAAAGAAGTAAAGATATCTGTTGGTGCCTTATTAAGATATTTACACAGGTTTCAGTATAATTGAAATAATACATTTTTTAGAAATATTGTGATGAATTCGACAGGAAAGATGATTTATTAGATAGTTAATGATATGTGTGGGATTGTAAATATCCATGTTGTAGAACAAGACATGTTGTGGGGGTATTTAAGACTTTGTGGAGTGCGGTATGTAAATATAAATGCAAACTAGTGAGTGTGCTTGGTATCATTAGCCCTTGATAAAGCTCTGTGGGAGGGAGTGAAACGCCGTTGGGTATTTTTAACGGGGGTGGCACATTATTTTCATATTTTAAAACTAGTGAGTGTGCTTGTTATTGGATAAAGCTTGCTTTTTTCACAAGACACGCTATGATTTGGACCCTATAGATTTGTTGCAGTCAAGGGAGGGCTGCAAGGTTTTTCTACTTTGATACTTCAGTTTTTTACCTTACGCAGCCACAGCTGGAGGGCAATCTCTTTCTTTTACTGATATATATACATATATATATATATATGTATATATATACACACACATATATATATATATTATATATATATATATATATATATGTATATTACAGTGGCGCGGTCACGCCACTATAGTTAGGGTTCAGCGGTCACTTTTATGTTAAACTCAAAATGTTGTGTGTTAATAACTTTGGACCCGTTCAGTGGATTTGCCTGAAATTTGATATGCAATGTGGGGCATGGTAGATCTCTTGATTTGCCAAATTGCGTTTTGGTCGGACTTATGGTCTTTGCGTACTAAAACGCTGAAAAATGCAAAAATATCTGTTTTTGGAGGCAGCTTTTGGGATTTTAGACATGGTCCTACACGGCCGTTGTGTGGCGTGCCACTCTGTGAGATTGGCTCATTTGAAAGCGCTTTGGTGGCCAAACATGCCGCTTTTCATTTGGTAAAAAAATATTAAGGCATTCAAAAGTTATGCCACATTTAAGTTCCCATTATAAGTCAATGGGAAAATGTATATGTATGTTTTGTGAACAAAGAATGAGGTTCTGGCCATCTGGTCCCGCCTGGTGATCAAAGAATTTGTAGCCTCAAGGTTCAAGAATCTTTGTCTCCGAGAATTTCAAAAATTCTTTGATCGCGAGGTCCGCCATCTTGTTTTTAAATTTCCGATCAGAAAAACACAAATATCATGGCTCAGGGGTCACCTCTGAAGTAAAAGTTGGATGGGTTTTACTCAGGGGACTCCGATCTATCGAGCCATGCCTTTGGTTTGATCCAAATCAGTCAAAAATAGAGTTCTGAGCTTTTAAAATCTTAATTCATGGCTCGCTAACGATCTTTGATCGCAAGCCTGCAAATTCTTTGATCGCAAGATTCTTTGATCGCGATTGTGCATCACAAGTGAGGGACGAGATGGCCAGATTTAAAAATCTATTTCCTCAGCCCAGAGGTGCCCTAGAAAGTTCAATGAGGGTGGGTTTTGCTCAGGGGGCTTCGTTCTGCCTTATCTGAATAAAAAAAGTCATGTTTTCAATATCCCTGGTAGTCTAGCTGCCCCCCCGATCATGATAAAATAGATTATGATCTCTAATTCTCTGGTTGTCTAGTGGCCCCAATGTTATTTCATAAATATTGATTTTCTATATCCTGGTAGTCTAGTACTTTGATCTGTATAAAATTATAATAGTTGTTCATATCCCTAGGTAGTCTAGTGGCCCCCCATCATAATAAAATACATAACAATCTGCAATTTCCTGGTAGTCTAGTGGCCTCCCAGCCAGCCAGCCAGCCTACCCAGTACCCCCACCCTTCCCAGCTGACGACTGGCACAGCCCACCTCTCACCTCCACTGCCAGCCGCTGACTGTGTGTATGCTTGGCGCTAATGAAAATATATTTTTAACCCAGCCATCGCGCCTCACTCTTTGCTCGTGATTGAGCAATTTCTTTGATCACGAGCCTGCAAATTCTTTGATCACGAGATTCTTTGGTCGCGATCATGCATCGCGAGTGAGGGATGAGATGGCCAGATTAAAAAATCAATTTTCTCAGCCCAGGGGTGTCCTAGGAATACAAATGAGGGTGGGTTTTACTCAGGGGGCTTCTTTCTGACAAACCATGGTGGTGGTTTACCACAATTCTTTGAATTTTGTAAATGAGAACAGTTTTTATTCTTTGGTTGTGACCCTGCAAATTCTTTGATCGTGAGATTCTTTTATTGCAATCATGCATTGCGAGTAAGGGATGAGATGGCCAGATTAAAAAATCTATTTTCTGAGCCCAGGGGTACCCTAGGAAGTCAAATGAGGGTGGGTTTTGCTTAAGGGGCTTCGTTCTGTCGAACCATGGTGGTGGTTTACCGCAATTACTTAAATTTTCTGATTTATAGCATTTTTTATTCTTTGTTCGTGAGTCTGCAAATTATTTGATCGTGAGATTCTTTGATCGCGGGGGGAGACAAGATGGGCAGATTTTTTATAATGGAATAGATAGGGAAATGTTACCAATCTTTAAGATTGAATATCTCGGAAACAATTTGGTCTTTTTACTTGAAATTTGGAGGGTGTTTACAGCATGTCCTGTAGATGTGAATTATGGTGTTTACATGTCGGAGAAAATATTGTTTGCGGAAATATTATGTGACGCACTTTACGTGCTATGGACAGTGTTTTGGATTGTGCTGGTGGCTTGAAATTGATAGGGTGCCTAGCCTTAGTGTCATGTATGTAGTTTTCAGTTGTTGAGTGTGTTAAATTTAAACAGGTATGGAACTGTGCCACTTTGACAAATGAAAATTTCAAACTTTGACATGTTATATCTCGGACATGGTTTGGTCTTTTTACTTGGAATTTGGAGGGTGTTGATGGCATGTCCTGTAGATGTTAATTGCGGTGTTTACGTGTCAGACAACATATTTTTTGTGAAGATATTGCATGGCGCAGTTTACATTTTGTGTGGCAGCGTTTTCTATTGTTCTACTAGATTAACATTTGTTTGGTGGCTGGCCTTTCTGTTGTCAATGTACTTTTCAGTCATTGGGTGTGTAATGTGGCTCGAATCCCACCAACTTGTGCAACTGTCTACTTTTCTATTCTTTCTTAAAAAGTAAGGAAATTCTATGCAAATAAATTCATTAATGCATCAGTTAGAGTTCTTCTACAGTGAAAAAAGTGACGAAATTCGATTTTAGGGTTCCTACCCTTGCACCCCACATCCAGCCCACCCCCACCAACAGGCATCAGGGTGTGCATTGGGGTCGTCAGCCCTAACTCTCACCCCATTCTCCTACACTGCACCACCCCAGCTTGTTTACACATGGGATGGGGTGAGAGTTAGGATGACAACCCCAATGCACACCCTGATACCTGTTGGTGGAGCAGGCTGGGGGTGGGGTGCAAGGGGTGGGAACCTAAAATCAAATTTCCTCCCTTTTTTCACTGTAGAAGAACCCTAACTGATGCATTAACAAAGTATTTTGCATAGAATATGTATCATAGATCTACAAGGTAATCAAATATCTTAAGGAAAAGGAGACAAGAGGACCAGTTCTGCGGTCAGTGATATGTCTATCTCTACCAGTCTTTGAATACACTCCTCCACCTGCCACCAATGAAAGGCCAGGGCTGACAGCACTTTGTACTGAATTAGTGGGTCCATCAAGTATGAAGAACACAGGAAAATATAATCCCAAGTGGGTCAATAGACCACGTCTGGGCCAGGGTACACAAATCAATGAGGGTTGGGTGGGAGGAATTCTAATAGGAGGCAGGCAGTAGCTAATAGAAAAAAAATATATGTCTTAGTTGTTATTTATTAGAAGTCTGTAATAAAATTCCTCATTCACTAAAGCTCATTGGTTCACTTATAATTTTTGATCTTCTTCAAGGATATCTCTGTCATCAAGTCACACCTATGGAACTGAGCCATCAGGCACTAGGATCCCACAGAAGCTTTTTCTGCAGCAGTCTACTAGGGGCTACCCAAGCTGATGACAGACTCTGACGTCACTTACCCTATAGAAGCACAGGTGGCCCCGCTTCCTCCTCTGTTCTATCTTGATGTTGAACATTCATGCACGGACTCCGCAGAAGCTTTGTCGCTCAGTTCAACCACCAAATTTACTTACCATTATTTTGCGTTTGTCGTCAAATCTCTTTTGTTTAAAAGTTATTCTTTTCTCCTTTGTATGTTAAGAACTACTCCTTTGTTACATAGAAACATAGAAACATAGACTTTGACAGCAGATAAGGACCGCTAGGCCCATCTAGTCTGCCCATTTCCCTACCTACAGGATAGGCCGCAGTTCCTAGTTAACCAACAGCCTATATCTTCCTGCCCCCCACAAGAATTGCCTTATGTCTGTCCCATGCATTCTTGAATTCTTCCACAGTTTTAGACCCCATAACTTCCTCAGGAAGGCTGTTCCATGCATCCACTACCCTCTCTGTGAAATAATACTCCTCACATTGCCCCTGAACCGCCTCTCCTTCTATCTTTAAATTGTGTCCCCTTGTTCTTGCAAGTCTCTTTTCTGAAAGATGCTACCCTCTTGGCCTTTGTTGATTCCTTGAGGTACTTGAAAGTTTCTATCATGTCCCCCTCTCCTTCTTTCCTCAAGGGTATACATATTAAGCTCCTTTAGTCTCTCCTCATACGGCTTCTCTTGCAGACCCTGCACCATTTTAGTTGCCCTCCTCTGGACTGCCTCTATCCTGTCTATGTCCTTAGGAGATGGGGTCTCCAGAACTGGACACAGTATTCCAGATGGGGTTTCACCAACTGTCTGTACAGAGGGATAACAACTTCCTGTTTTCTACTGCTGATGCCTCTCCCTATACATCCCAGTATACCCCGGCCTCCCTACTGCCTTCTCACATTGCTTGCTAACCTTAAGGTCATCTGATATGATTACCCCAGGTCCCTTTCCTGTTTTGTTGTTGTTACTACCTCCCACCCATTGTGTATTCTTCCCTGGGTTCTTGTTTCCCAGGTGCATTATTTTGCACTTTTTGCATTGAATCCTAGCTGCCATACGTCTGACCATTCCTCCAACCTTGCCAAGTCCCTTTTCATCCTTTCCACGCCTCCTTGTGTATCAACCCTGTTGCAGATCTTTGTGTCATCTGCAAAAAGGCATACTTTTCCATCCAGTCCCTCTGCAATGTCACTGATGAAGACATTAAAAAGGACTGGACCCAATACTGAACCCTGCGGTACCCCACTAGTAACCGCCTTTCTTCAGAGTGGACTCCATTTACAATTACCTTCTGTGTCCTGTTGTCCAGCCAATGTTTTATCAGGCTACCACCCTGGGACCCACTCCCAGGCTGGTTAATTTGACTAATAATCTTTGTGTGGGACTGTGTCAAATGCCTTGCTAAAGTCTAGGTAGGCCATGTCCACAGCCCTCCCTGGTCTACTACTTTGGTCACCCAGTCAAAGAAATCTATTAGATCGTCTGACATGACCTTCCCACTGTGAACCCATGCTGCCTTGGATCCTGTGCTCCACTGACCTCTAGGTACTCAACTATTCTTTCCTTCAGAAGTGACTCCATCACTTTCCTACCACAGAGGTCAGACTGACAGGTCTGTAGTTTCCTGCCTCTGTCTTGGTCCCACTTTGTGAAGGGGAATCACATCCGCCTTCCTCCAGTCCTCGGTACCACACCATCCTCCCATGATTTATTAAAAGAGTAGCCAGTGGTTTCACTAGTTCCTTCCTTAATTCTTTTAGAATTCTGGGTGAATTCCATCAGGACCCATTGCTTTGTCCACCTTCAGTTTTAGGAGTTCTTGCAGAACCTTTCTTCTGTGAAAGGACTGGGATCGACCTCTATCAAGAGTGCTTCTGTTAACTGGATTAGGCACGCCCTCCTCTTTGTGAATACTGAGCAGAAATATTCGCTCAGTATTCCTGCTTTTCACTGTCCCTCTGCCCACCCACCGCTCATTCTATTCAGCCTCACTATCCCTCCCTTTGTCTTTTCTACCGCTGATGTATCTATAAAAGGTTTTATCCTCTTCTTAACTGAGTTGGCTATCTTTTCCTCAGTTTGGGCCTTTCCTATTCTGACTTCCTTCCTGCTTTTTCTGCCTTAACTGGTACAGCTCTCTGTCCTGCCCTTCCTGGGTTTCCTTATACTCCGAATGCTATCTTTTTCTTCCTGACTTTCACAGCCACCTCTCTTGAGAACCATAGTGGCTTTTTCTTTCGTTTTGATTTGTTTATTTGCTTCACACAAAGGCTTGTTGCCTCTGTGATGGCAGTTTTGATAATTCCCCATTGTTGCTCCACACCTCCTTCTAGCCTGTTTGCTAGTGCTTTTCTGAGGCACTCTCCCATCTTGCCAAAGTCAGCCCTCCTAAAGTCCAGTACCCTCACTTTTGTATGGCTTGACTCTGTAGCTGAGTTTAACGTGAACCACACTGTTTGATGGTCACTTGTCCCCAGATGGCAATCCACTTCTAGATCTGAGATCCTCTCACTGCCCCCATTTGAGACTACGAGGTCTAAGATTGCTCCCTCACGAGTGGGTTCCGAAACTAGCTGTCTAATGCCTGCCACCTGTAGGGCATCAGGAATGGCCCTGCTCTTGGATGTGGCTGCAGCAAATGTGCTTCAGTTAACATCTGGCATATTCAGGTCTCCCATCAACAGTATCTCCTTTCTCTGCCATTCTAAGAATGCCTTCCATCATATCCTTGTCCATTCCTTCCCCTGACATGGGGTCTGTACACAACCCTGTGCGGATTGTGGTGCCCTTCCAGTCTCCAAGGTGACCCACAGTGCCTCCTCTCCTCCTGTTTACTCTTTTGTTCAGTTGCTTTATCCCTTCCTTTACATAGAGAGCTACTCCTCCTCTTCTCCCTGCCTGTCTCTCCTGTAGGTTATGTACCCTGGTATGTTAACATCCAGTCATGGTTCTCTGTGTACCATGTTTCTGTGACTGCTACGATATCCAGGCATCCCTCTTCCATTAAGGCCATCAGCTCAGGGAGCTTGTTGCCCAGACTACGGGCATTGGTACTCATTACCCTCCATTTCCTGATAGCCTTACCTCCTTTTGCCCCATCCCTGTCCTTCTTGCCTTTGTCACTTTCTCCATTTACCACTGCCCTTCTCCCTATCGACACCTCCATGTTGGTGTTTGCCACACTTACTACCGTGATTGTTTGGGGGGGGCTAGGATTTTCCTGCTCCTTTCCAGTGCCTCCCCCCTTGGCTAGTTTAAAAGCTTGCCAATGAAGCATTTAAACCTATCACCTAGGATCCTGGTTCCCCTCCCGGACAGATGCAGCCCATCATGCCAGTATAGGCTTGCATCACTCCAGGTGGACCCCCAGTCCCCAATGAAGCCAAATCCCTGAGCTCCACACCAGTTTTTTAACCACTGATTGAATCCCATGGTACGGAACACCCTAGCCTCTCCTATGCCATAGATGGGTAGCACCTCTTTCATCACTGTGGAAAGAAGATTTCTTCAACTGATGAATAGCAGCTCTGTGTCTCCTATCTCATGCCTAGCCATAACATCCTAGCCTGCAAATTACGTCAGAAATTCAACCTCACCATCTGGCACAGGTGGAAGAAAGCTCTACAGTGATTCCTCATGGAGCAACAGGTAGCTAGCAGAGAGCAGGGGTCTACCATGGTCTCCTCTGCCCTGTCGCCAGCATGTTCTACAGACTCACAGGCCACCAAGGCCTGGGACAAATCCTCAGGGAAACACTCTGAACGGGATAAGGAACAGCCCAAGGACCACTTCCCCCATCAATGATCCTGGTCCCTCCAGGATTCTCCGTCCTTCCCCCTGGGACCACCCCATCGATGGCTTTGGCATTGGTGCCTCACCCCATGCAGGCCTCTGCTGTTTCCAAGGCCCCCATGTGGATTCTTCCCCACCTTCCATAGGGCTGGGGAAGGGACGTTGGCCTCCCGGTTGTTGGCCGCTGCCCTGCTGTCGAGACCTCCAAAGACTCAAGGTCCTTCAGTGCTTGGCCTACCTACTTTGTCTTTAATGAGTGGTTCATCATTGGACCAGGGCCTTGTGTTCCTCCATCGACATGAGTATTGATGACAATCCCCTTTCTTGCCGTCATCCTTAATACCATTCTGACCTCCTTTACTACTTCTCTTATTGAACAGGTAGTTACATGGCCCAGGACATTGTTGCCTGCTCCATTGTTGGCTATTTCAGTGGCGACGCCTGCTAGGTCCACATGCCCTGTGCCCTCTATGGAGTCATTGGCATGGCGTTCATTGGCCCTTTCTCCCAAGCAGTTCAGTGATGATGAAGGGGAGTACTATCCTGATCGTCTCCTCCCTGAGGAAGAGGAGGTTGAGGAGGAGGTGGATGTGGAAACCTCTGACAGATCCACTATCTCTTCTGTGAGTGAGGAGTCTGTCAAGCACACTTTCAGGTCCCCTCCTCAGGACTCCTCCTTCTTTAGTGTCACGAAACAGCTCTCCTCCACCATGGGGTTCCAAACTGAGGTGGAGGATGAGGCCAGGAGGAATATGATGGACTTCTTAGAGATCCCTGAGATTCTACTTAAATTTATTCCTCCCCTGCTACCAGCATTTAATGATGTAGCCACGGCAGCCTGGCACAGACCCAATATGGTGCCAGCTATGCCTAAGAAGGCCAACAAACTTTATGAGGCACCTCAAGAGTTACCCTTCTATGCGGCCCAGCCTGAGACTGACTCTGTGGTCATTAAAGCTGCTAATGACAGGACTAAGACCCTTAAGCACCTTGGTTCACTGCCCCTGACCGGGAGTCCAGAAGGTTGGATCTGTGGGGCAAAAGGACTCAGCCACCCATGACCTTTGGATTGCCAGTTATTTGGCCCTGAGTAATTACATGAGAATTCTGAGAATATTTTGACTCTGAGCAAGTCACTTAACCCCCCCAGTGATTCCAGGTCACCCCTAAAACAGGCAGTTGTGCCTAGTGGGCCTTACCCAGTAACCAAAGACTAAAATAAAAAAAAGAGAAAAAACAAGAAAATAGGACCTGCAGGCTTTAAAAATTCTATAGTTTGTTTTCAGCTCCTGGGAAAGACAGACTGCTACAAGCTTTGTTTCAGGTGCCAGGGTCTCAAAGCTGCAAAAGATGGTTCAGAGATAAGGGTATCTGAAAAAGGAACCCTAACTCCAGTAAAAACAAAGTCTCAGAGCATCCACTGGAAATGGTGTCTTCTAAGAAAAAACAAAAAGAGAAAAATGTCTGTCACACCTTCTGAAAAAGGAAAGAAACAGACAGCTGAGTCGAAGGAAATGCCCTCAAGAGAGGACATGACAAGGACGTTTCAATTTTTCCAGGCTTCCAAGGCTATGGAAAATGTTATAAATATGCTTGTCCCTCCTCCCCAGATTCTGATTCCATACCTAATGCTTGTGGAGGTGGAAGAAATGTTCAATGAAGTTGAGGAGGAAGGGGAACCTCTGGAATTGGATGTTTCCTCTGAGCAAGAGTTTGGTTCTCCTCCTAGGCCTTCAGAGGACTACACATCTCGTTATTCCTTTGTAAGGCAGATGGTAAACACCTTCAACATCCCCTTCAATGAGACTGAGGAGGATTAAGAAGAGGTAGAGTGTTTTAATATGATGGTGTTAGCTTCCACAAAGAGCTTACTATTTCCTATGCACAAATCTCTCAAGAAAACACCTGACAAGGTCATGTTAGCACCCACCTTAGTTGCTGGCATCGACAAGAAAATTGAAAAAGAGTATCTATCAGGTGGACAGACAGGGCGTTGAGTACCTACATTCCCATCTTGATCATGAGGGAGTAGTTCAGGCAGTTGCATATGGCAAGGCCAAAGTGCCCTTCTCTTCCCAGCTTCCTGAGAAGGACTCGTGGAAACTGGATAGCATGGCCAAAAAAGTCTATACATCAGCTGCCTTCCTTCTTATGCAATCAGCTTACTTGACATATACTGCTCAGTTCCAGACAGCACTTTGGAACTCTGTCCTGGCATTGAGCAAGAAAGCAACCTGTGATTTGGCACAGGACATGGCTGACACAGCTAGATCAGTCATGGATGCCACAAAGTATCAGTTCCACATAGCAATGGACACTAATGACGCTGCTTCAAGGGTTCTGGCCCATGCAGAGTCCTTAAAGAGGTTTGCCTGGCCTAAGACCACCACCCTATCCCAGGATACTCAAAAGCTATGGATTTCCCCTGTGAGGGAAATTCCCTGTTTGGTGACAAAACAGAGGCTTATATGAAAAAGGTGGATGAGTACAAAACCATCTACAAGAACAATACTGAGAAAGAAAAGGACTCCACTTCCTACAGGCCTTATGGAAGGGGAGGCAGGGGTTACTACCCTGAGATCACATGCTCCCTATGTGTGTATCCACCACAAAGAGGTTACTGTAGGGGCAGGGGAAGAAGGGGCACTAAGTATGCCACTGCAACACCAGCCCTTAAGCCCCAGCAGAAGCAAACCCCTGACAATTCTGCCCAGGTTGCCAGTTGGGGGAGGGGGAGGTTGGCTCACTACTTCCAGGAATGGTCAAAAATCACCGCAGACAAGTGAGTCCTAGAAGTAGAGGGCCAAGGTTTGTCCGTGCAGCTCAGAAAGTTTCCCAGACTGCAGAATCCAAAGGTTTTCGAATCTCACACAGCAACAGAAAAAATCTTGTTGGAGTTGGAGGAAAAGAAACTACTGCAAGCACAAGCAGCGGAGAAAGTACATGCCGTACATTGGGGCAAGGGTGAGATGCTTCCTGACCCAAAAGAAAAATGGGGAGTGACCTAAGATATCTGAACAAACACATAAAAAAGGGAGATTCAAAATGGTCACACTGGCTTCAGTGATACTACCTTTAGAATTTGGAGACTGGCTGGTGTCCTTGGATCTGAAAGATGCTTACTTCCACATAGCAGTCAGACTCACTCACTGAAAGTACCTCAGGTTCAGGCTAGGAAACTGCCAATACCAGTTCACATCCCTTTCTTTCAGTCTCGCCTTAGCACCAAGCTTTTTCTCAAAGTACCTAACTGTTGTAGCAGAACATCTGAGAAAACAAGGTGTGGTGTTATTTATTTATTTAACTTTTATTAACCAGCTAAGCACACTAGACAGTCAAATGCCTATTTTCAGGTGCAACCCGGGAGTTTACAAGGAGGCTACAGGCAAAAAACAGGTGTTACAGGATATCAGAGAAAGATAATAATTAGGTGCAGCATGACTTAGTAGGAAGGCAAGCAGAAGAACATAACATGAGAAGGTAGCAATTGACAGTCAGGGGCTGATCATAACATAACAAGGTAAACATTTGACAGCCATGAACAACTGACTTGTCTCAGGAAAACACAGAAGGGGGCAAGGTGCTCCATACAGGTGGTAAAAAGCACCTTAGAGGCTCTTGGCTTCTTGAAAACCTACAGAAGTCTGCAACAGAGCCAGCCCAAGTACAGGATTTCATAGGCGCAGAGCTGAATATTGTGCAAGGCAAGACCTTTCTTCCACAAGCAAGGGTAGCATAGCTGATTTTCACTGCAAAATCCTTCAGAGCAGGACACATGGCCTTGTCCACTTAGGGGTACCAGTGGTCAGGTTCCAGATGAGAGATATCCAGTATCACCTAAGAGATCACTAGCCCCGGAAATGGGATCCTCTGTCCAAGACAGAGCCTGGCACAAAAACTTTGCTAAGGGCACTAGAGCAGTGGAAAGAGGAGGACAACCTCAGACAGGGAATTCCTTTTCTCCAGGAATCTCATACAACTATCCTCACAACAGATGCCTCCTTCATAGGGTGGGGGCCCACATGGAGTATCTCACTGTGAGTGGCACCTGGAGCACACAGGATACTCAGCAGCATATCAGCCTCCTGGAGCTCAGGGCAGTGTTCCTTACAATGCAAGCCTTTTCCTCCCAGATCCAAGGTCAGTCTTTCCATATCTGAACAGACAGCACCACAACAATGTATTGCATAAACAAGCCGGGAGGAACAAGATCATCAAGACTGTGTACAGAAGCCATGAAGATCTGGAATCTATCCTGTTCCCCAGGCGTGGAGCTATCTGCAGTACACCTGCTGAAGAAAAAGACATCCTATAGACTCTCTAAGCAGAATCAGCCAGGGAAACCACAAGTGGACTCTGAACCAGCAGGTGCTTGCATCAATGTTCAGACATTGGAGTACAACATAAATAGATCTGTTTGCTTCCAAGAACAACCAGCTCCCACTCTTTTGTTGCAGACCTCCAGTAATAGGGTCAGTCCCAGAGAATGCACTGGTCCTGGACTGGATGAGAAAGTTCCTATATGTCTTTCTTCCATTTCCATTCTTACTGAGATTATTCATAATTTTTTTTCTTGCATTACATTTTCTACTCCAAAGTGGTGTACACTGTTGTTACACAGAACCAACATTTTTTTTTTTATTTTAATTTAGAAAATGAGTTATGAAAATCAAGTAACCTGATTGGCTCACAGCAGTCACAAGGAGTGCAGGAATCAGTCAACACAGCCCACTCTTGCCGCCTCTGCTCAGCAAGGTACTCCAGGGAAGTGCATGTTGGGGGGGGGGGGGTACAACAGTGTAAAAAAAAACAAAAAACTTCTCAGGCCGGGCACAACAAAACATACCTGTGCCCGGACCCAAACCCTGCATCCCAGCCACCCCAGGCCAGCACCCACCCACCACGCCATGCAGCCAGCTCGGCAGCACCACCCCTCATAAACCCTCCCGCCCCTTGCTCAGGGTGCTCGCTCCCCCCCGCGCGCATGTACGTATAGCGACATCCCATCGCCATTCACAAACCCTTCCCATCTAGTCATCCTCCCTACCCCTCACCCTCTGGGTATGCACTGCAAGTGGGTCACTATTTTGGTAGGCACCCACTTGCGACTAGCCCAGATTACAAGATACTGGTAGGGTTGTGACTATAGATATGTAGTGGCAGCCATTTGCACATAGCACTCAACACAGCCTTGGACAATTGCATGAAATGGCCTATTTTGGAAGGTGAATGTTGGCCAGGACACCGAGTAAAATCTACTCTTTCAAAAAGTGCCTTGGGTTCTTTTACTTCCACCTGGACACCCACCAGAGATGGGCAGAACAGTCCTCAGTTTAAGGTCACATCTGAAGGACAGCACACCCTGATAGCACAGAATCCCCCTAGGTTTGCACTTGGGTGCCAGTGCTTATGGTATATGAGCAGAATACCACTGTGGAACTAGAACCCATGACCTTCCGGCCCAGATACAGATATGCTACTAACTGTATCACGTGGACACCTTTACACAAAAACATGGACTCTGACAGCAGAAAAAGACCTGGTGGTCTCTCTAGTCTGCCCATTTAAAACTGCAGTATGGTGATCTAATGTAACATTTCTCAAATGCAGCCACCACAGCAACATGCAGCCACTGGGCAGTATTTTTGTGGCCATGGTGCTGTCGTAGCATACCAACACTTTACTAGTAAACAGTGCCTCTGAGTTCCAGATTCTGATGTAGCATGGAAGTCTGAGCACTTCCATGTGTAAATCCATCTGGTCACACATTTGAGCAAGTGCATAGAATGCTGTGCTGTGACTGGAAGAGGGGAGTGAGTATGGTATGGATAATTAGCAGCAAGAATGGGTGCACACACTAAGGCAGTCTGATTATTTTACTGGTGCAAAACATACAGGCATAAAGTACAGAACATAGAAAGAAGTATGGTGGGTTATCTGAGTGCTTCCATACATAAGTTGGATGCACATGTGGGCGAGTGCACAGATTACTGCACTGTGACTTTGAGAAGGGAGAAGGTGATGTGTGCAATCAAGCACTTCTGTGTATGTGTCTGTCAGTGTGTGCATCCTAAGAAAATCAATGACCAGAATAGTCATGCATGACTCCAGTGTGTGTGGGGGGGATGAGGATGGCATGGATGTGCCAATCAGTGTTGGAAGCTGGTAAGACAGAAAATAAATAATTAAAGGACAGCTTGCATATGTTGGGTGAGAAGGCAATGAGCTAATGATGCTAATTTGGTAAAAACAGTGTATACACATGGTGGAATACTGTTGAAGTGTGTGTGTGTGTCTGTGGGGGGGAGGGCAATGAAAGCAATGCGCTTAATGCTAATGAAATCAGGTAAAAGGAGTGCATTCCTCACACATGGTGGACCACTGCATTGATTGTGAACTGTGTGAGTGTTGCTGGCTTCTTTTAAGACTTGTTCATTGTTCAGTGGGTTAAGGGGAGAAGCAAGGGACAAGGATCCAGTGGAGCAGTTTGACAATGACAGTAAATGCTGGATGCCAGCATTACTGCCAATATAATAAGTAAAAGACAGCTGATGTGTGTTTTATTTTTTTTAAGGGGGTTAATATGCTAATGATGGCAATTGGGCAAAAGCAGTGCATTCCACATATGGTGGAAACTGCTGATTGTGAGTAGTGTGAGTGATCGATGAGGATCTTTTGAGACTTCTTCATTGCTTAGTTGGTTAATGGGAGGTGAAAGAAGAACAAGGATTTAATTGGAGCAGTTTTGGAAGTGCCAATCAGTGCTGCACTGAAAATAAAATAAGACAGTTGGTGTGTGTTTGGAGAAAGAGGAGGCAATGAGCTAATGATGCTTATCTGATGGATCTGATGATTTTGATTGTGAGTTGTGAAAAAATGGTGTGCAACCACCATCCCATCTTGGCCCATTTTTTTTAACCACTGACCTAATGTGTGCCATGGCCTCTGGCTCTATTTTAAAAAAAACTGGATATTCTACATAAAAAAGTGGGGCACTTTGCTTTAAATATAAAATGCCTAATGAACCAATGTGATGGACTGAATTTAATAAGCAGAAATGTCTATCCCTGGTGGCTTTCAGAGAGTTGCTGTTAATTTGATTCATATATGGCTTTATAGCAAGATCAACAATGTCGAACAGATGGTGCTATTTCATCTAGTGTTCAGTGTTCTCCAGTAGGATGCAGGGACACATCCTGGAATGCAGAGATGGCAAATTTAGGGGTAACATTGGGAGGCACTTCTTCTCCCAGAGTTGGGGATACTTGTTGAATAGCTTTCTAGTAGAGACAGTGGACATAAGATCAGTGCAAGCCTTCAAGGAAATCATGGAAAACATTCTGCTTACTAGGGAGATCACAGGGTATTCTGGGAAATAGACTGAAGTGGATAGGGAATCCCTGTGAATTTGTCGATGTTTTCACAGTGTACTTATTCATTACTGCTAATGAAGTATGGGAGGGTAGGAATGGTCCTGATGGACCAATAATCCCTTCTGACCCCAAATGACTGTTAATATGTATGTTTATAGCACTGTATTAACTTATTTAAGCTCATGTATTACATATTGAACCTGGTAATAATCGGTGCACAATCACCTCCATAAAATGCCCATTTAAAGGTAAAAATATGTAACTATGTAAACAATAAGCCACGACGAAGGTGGCATCTAATGGGGAATTAATGCATGGTTGGGATCATTGTGGCACAAGGGTGAAGGTCGAGTGCCTACAATGGCCCAACCATGCATTCATTCTCCATTAGATGCCACATTCAGAGTGGCTTAATGCACTTGTAACATGGTTTTGGGATAGCTTACTATATGCTGAATATATATATTAATGTTTAAAAAATGCTTTCCACATGTTTTTTTCTGAAACATATCTTTACTGTACTTTTCAAAAGTTCAAGGCGTCATTATTTAGCTGCAGATGTTGCCAAAAGCATATTTTACATACAGTTCTAGAAAGTGTTCTTTAAATTAAATCGAGGAAAATTAGGTGAATCTGCATGGCTATTCTTTTCATAGCGTGCTTAGGAGGACCGCTGTATGCTGCTTTGCTTATTTTGGCATTTGCATATATTCTGACCTGCTTGTGACGTGCTTCCTCTGTCTGGTATGCGGGGTTGCCATGCAGGTTTTTTCAATTTCCTTTTTGTCATATTAACGTTTCCATTTTATTATTTTGCTATTCTTTTGACTGTGCTGGACTTTGAGCGCCGTAGTAATTGAACTGTATGGGACTCATACTATGTGTTCGTTTAGATTGCGACTAGTGTGGGTGCTTCAGAGATTTGCTGACAAGGAGCACATTTCTTTCCTGTGAGAGGTATCTGTTTTAAAAACAGTGCTTTTTTTTCTCTGTGGCTTGCTGAAGTACTTCAACTTCAACATGGCATTATTGGTTGAATAATGCCATGTTGAATGGTTAGTATGTGACTAGTTTTGGCCAATGAGTTTTCTGTTTTGGGTCTTAGTTATTTTAGCCATGTTACAATGTGTATTCATTTAAGGGTAGAAGAGAGTCTAATTTATTTCTAAGGGACCACATAATTCTTTTAATGCTTATGTTTCAAAAATGTTTAGGGGCCATTTGGTCATGTGTGTGCAGAATAGCCAGGAATTAAGTTTGTACTGAAACCCATTTAATTGAAGCCAGGTCTGTTGTGCAAAGGTAACTGGTTTGAACAAATGTTAACTGGGTGGTAGGCCTCACTGCCTTATAAGTGTAAGGGAAATATTAAAATACCAGGGTGGCAATGGGAGGTGGGTGGGGGTGTATGCCACCAGACATCAGGGAAACATTTAAAAAATATGAGTACAGCAATCAGAGTGTGTGTGGGGGTGCTACTAGACACAAGGAAACATTTGAAAAATATGGGTACAGCAATTAGAGGGTAGGCGTGCCACTAGACACCAGGGAAACATTATAAAATACAGGGATGGGGATCAGAGGGTTGGGGGTACTACTAGACACCTGGGAAAAAGAGGGGGTTATTGGTTCTGCAACTTCTCATGTTATCCAATAGGAATTTGCAAGTTTAAATTTTTATAACATTTTTATGTAACCCCTAGATATTTTGGAGGGTTTATCTGCTATTGTAGCAGTCAGGATTGAAACCTTTGCATTTAGATATACATTATCCCTCAAATCACAATTTTGTGGGACTTATGTGTTGTTCAAGTTAAAATGAGGCAAAAAACTAAGTCCAAAATCCTTTTCCATATGAAGGGATCCTTTTTGCTTTGAATGAAAAAGGCCATATAAAAAAAGTGGAAGTGATTCACGAAAAAGCATAAAAAACAGTTGGCAGTATAGCCTAGAGGTTAGAGGAATGAGGTGTGAACGAGCTTGATACATCCAGCAGACCAGACCTGAGTTTGATTCTCACAACCTCCACTTGCATACTGCGTGACTCTTAGCAAGTCATTTAACCTCCCAGTGCTCCCAGGTCACCCCTGAAACCAGGCACTTGTGCCTAGTGGGCCTTACCTGGTTACCAAAGACTAAAATAAAAAAAAACACACATTTGGGGGGCAGATTTAGAAAAAGTAAGTACAGAATCCACCTAATGGGGTCCCAATGAACATGCAATGGTGTCTCTGCAGTATGTCATTTTTGTGGGTTTTGAAAAAAAAACCAAAACAAGATGGTGGCAAATGAAAAAAGATGTTTTCCTCATCAAAAAGGATTGGCCTCATATGAAACAGAATCCTGTTTTGTATGGACCAAATTATTTTTTCGTTTCAAGCAGCTATCGTGAAGTGACTACTGAGGATGCTCAGAACTGAAAATTTTAAAATGTAATAATGTTGGAACAGATTAATATTTTTTCACAAACTAGTGAAAGGCACATCTGTTGGCCAAGCCCTTTTTACCCTGAAAATTTCAGACCAAAATTCCAAACTATATGGGCGCAAGGTATTGACAAAAAAAAAAAAGGCAAAAAACAGTGATTTGTTTCATCTCAGAATCCATACATCTGACCAAAATGAAACTTGGCACACCAAGAGATCTACCCAATGAGACCATGCATGCAAACTTTTATGCAAATCATTGATCACTTGCAAAGTTATGAAAGTGCAAAATTTGGGGTTTAGCACAGAAACACCTGCTCAACCCTAAATGTAGTGGCGTGACTACGTTGATATTATAGTGGCATGGCAGCACCACTTTAGTTAGGGTTGATCAGGGGTTTCTATATTAAACTTCAAATTGTACACTTTAATAACTTCACAACCGATCAATGGATTTTCACGAAATTTTGCATGCACGGTTTTGTGGGGGTAGGTCTCTTGATATGCCAAGTTTTGTCCCAGTCGGATATGTGGATTCCGAGCTGTGCATAGTGAAAAAATGTAAAAAAATGGCTGCTTGCTGCTGTTTTTTTTTGCCATTGTGTAACTCTCAGATGTTTTGGAATTTTCTTCTGAAATATTTAAACTAGAAACGGCTTGCCTCAGGAGGATTTCCTTTGGTGATGTGGTGAAAAAATATTAATCTGTTCCAAAAGTATTACATTTTAAAATTTCGGAATCTGAGCAGGCTCAGCATAAAAAAGTAGCTCTATGAAGTTATTGTATGGGGAATCCTTTTCATGGGTTTGTTCATATGCCACCATCTTGTTTTTTATTTTCATAAAAAAAAGTGAACAGAAATGGCATCATGGGGGAGACCCACACATGTATGTTGGTGATGGGGACTCCACTGGGTGGATTCTGCAGTTAACTGCTGGAAAAAGGACCCCCAAATGTGTTTTTTTTTTAAATCCTGTTTCGTGACTCACTCCAGGGTTTTTCGTATTATGTGATATGAAAAATGTCAGCTTAACAGGGTTTTGTTGCTTTTGCCATCACCTTGCAGCCAGACGGTTTAGCATTTTGGTCTGAAATTTTCAGGGTAGAAAGGGCTTGGACTACAGATGTTTCCTGTGCTGGTTTGATAAAAAATATTAATCTGTTCTAAAGTTATTTAGTTTTAAAATTTCAGGTTGTGGTTTTTAAATCCTTTTTTGTGACTCACTTAAGGGTTTTTCATATTGTGTTAACATGCTCAGAACAAGACATTTTAAAATGAAATAACCATAGAACAGGTTCATATTTTCTTACCAAACTAGCAAAGGAAACATAAGTGGCCCAAGCCTTTTCTACTCTGAACATTTCAGACCAAAATTTCAAACCATTTGGCTGCAAGTCGATGGCAAAAAACAGTAACAAAACAGTGAGCTCCGTTTGCCATCCTCATGTTTAAGTTACATTCCCCTGGTGTCTACAGACACCCCCCCACCCTCTGATTGCTGTCTCCCTTTACATTTTATGTATCTTTGGTGTCTAGTGGTGCCCCAACCCTCTGATCACCCTCCCTTAATAATTTAATTTTCCCATGTGTCTAATGGCACCCCACCCTCTGATGTCCATCCAAGTAATACATTTATTTTTCCTGGTGTCTAGTGGCATCCCCCTCCCCCACACTCAGGTCACCATCCCTGTTGAAATGTTATCTTTCTCTGGTGTCTGGTTGCCCCCCTGCTGATCACCGTCCTGCCTATAATAGAGAAAATGGTGCCTCAATGACTTTTTTTAGAGCCTGTAAAAAAGAAAACAGTCCCTTGCTGATTCGACCCTCCACCCTGACCTCCCACTGAGCACCTACAACCCCACCCCCCCCACATCCTCCACTTACCCTCACAGGTCCCTGGGTGAAGATCCACTCTATGATGCAAGACACATCTTGGCTGCTGCAACTGCCAACTTCTATATGACATGTAAAGTAAGTGAGCTTCAATGTATAGTGATTCCACATTATAATGAACTTTTTGTAAGCCATTCGACATGCTCATTACAGTGGCATGCTCGTTATATTGAGGGACACTGACAGAACTGAGTAATAAGGAATTGTCTTAGTGTTACATCAAGGGATACTAAAAAAAAAAAAACACAATCTGGGCAGATACTGTACTGCAGTAACTCTCATTTCCCCCTTCCAAAAACTTCATTCTCCTTTCTGAACCCATGTAGTGCTTGTGAGCATTTTTACATCCAGCTCCCTCCTGCCTGCCTGCGCTACAGACAGCTTGACCCTTTCAGCCCCCCCTCCTTAACTGAAATTTAATTTGTAATATTTTATATGGGATACTTTTTAATAGTGAATGCATGTGTGTATGATGGTTTTATCATCACTGACTCTGTTTCTTACTTAATCTCCAGCGCCGGTGCTACTCTAGGCTGATCTTATGCCCTCAATGTCATTGCTGATGCTCCATATTGTTCTACCCATGCCCTCTGTGCTCGATTAATAAAAGAGTATTGTGTTTTGGTTTTTAAATCACTCCATTTATACTGTAGGTATGAGAGAGAGAGAGTGAGTGAAAGAGTGAGAGTGGTCAGTCCAGTACATCCCTTCCCAATCTGCTTCACCATCCACTGTGACCTCCCACTGAGCTCCCACCACCCCTCACCTCCCCAACAGCTCACACACACACACTCACTAACCTGAACAGGGCCCAGTGTGAAGATCCACTCTCCTACTGAAGACACATCTTACTGCTGGAACTGCTGACTGCTACAATATATGAGAAACTAAACTAAGTGCAGTTCAATGTATTTCAATAGGGTTTTCAACTTTGGTGCATAACTTTGTCATTTTTTGCATATTTTTACCCCACATTTTCAATATGGCCTATTTGAGACCCCACCTCATGAATAATGTCAGTGGAATTATACAAATCTGGCCCACAAGGTGATTTCGCAGTCACTTGGTGAAATTACCTTTCAGTTACAATTTGAAAATTTTCACCCACTTTGTTCATAAGGTGGTGTCTTAAGAAGGGTATGTTGAAAATGGGCTCAAAATATATAAAAATGCCAAAGTTATGCGCATACATTAAAATGTTGCTACACACACTTGTAACTTTGATAATTTTAAATATTTTATTTTTATTTATTCAAGAATCAGAACTACAAACATTTGAGTCAGAGACTCTTTTGCAAAGACTCCATGTCAGGGAGGTACAAAACAATGATACAAAGGATGACAAGCATTTTTGGTACAAAAGTGACAAAACAATAATTATACAGGATAAAAACTATCCAAGGTCAGTTAAACACAGTTATATATATATAGACAAATAAGAAAATGACAGTAAATTAAGTAAACAGTACCAAAAAGGGCTGGGAGCAGGAGAAGGTGGAAGGTATGTCATACAAATTGGGTGGGGGGAGGAGGGGAATGAGAGGGAGGTGGGAGAGATAAAGTAGCAGAAATAAAGATTAGGCATGAAGGAAAGTTAAAAGCAGTCACAGGCACTGGAAGAGAGGATGTGTTCCTTAAGGAGAGTTTTAAATGGGCCAAGTTTGGGTACTGAGGAGGTGGCAGCTGGTAGGGAGTTTAACCAAAGAGAAGCCCTATAATAGAAGGCTCACTGTCCAAGGGAGGTTCTACAGCAGGGAACCATCATGGAGGCTTTTGATGAACTTCTTGTGGGTCTTTGCAAGTGGGAGGTTTGAAGGAGATTTAGAAGCCTGGGGAGGCCAGATGACATTTTTTTTGTGAGCAGGCAGATCTGATATTTTAGCCTACCATCAAAGTTTAGTCAGTGAGATTGTAGAGATCACAGGTATGGGTGAGCTTATCATAATCTGTGACAAGTCGACAGGCTTTGTTCAGTGACACTTTAAACCTACGAGGGCAGTTTGATCAGCAGCTCCATAGATAGTAATCCCATAGTCCACAAGTGAGAGGACAGAAAGAGGAGATAGCAAGGCAAAGCACATCAGGGGGCAAATAGCATCTAAGGTGGTACAGAAACCCAATTCTAGTGTTTGTAGTAGTGCTAAGTAGGTGGATATGTTCATGGAAGGTAAGGGCCGAGTCAAGTGTGACTCCAAGATATTTAAAGGAGTTAACTTGGTCTAGGTAGGAGTTATGATGGTTGCAGATTAGCAGTGGGGCACCACTATGTTTATTCTGGTGGTGAGAGAAGACCATGACTTTAGTTTTCTTGTAGTTAAGTATGAGTTTTTGAGCAGCAAATCAGGTTTCAGCCTCAGAGAATAAATTTTGGAGGTTTTTTTTGGAGAGGGATGAGATCCGGGTGGTTGCTGAAGAGAACGGCATCATCAACATAGAGTAGAAGTTTTCTGGAGCAGGCCTTGGGAAGAGAGTTCAAGAACAGACTGAACAGTAATGGACCATGGATAGAGCCGTTGGGAACCCCGGACCTAATGGGGAGGCTAGAAGAGAGGGTATTGTTAATATGGACTTGCTGGGTCCTAAAGAAGAGGCATCCTGTGATAGCCCCAGAGAGAGGAGGGACCTGATGAAGAGGGCGTAGTTTATAGTATTGAACGCCTTAGTCAGGTCTATGTACACAGACCCAACTAGATGTCCTTTGTCTAGAGTTTGGTGAATAAACATAGTAAATTCCAGGAGAGCAGAAGTAGTAGAGTGGCCTTTCCAGAAGCCATGTTGTTCAGGGCAGAGAAGGTTGTATTTAGTTAGGTAGTCAGAGAGTTGTTCGGCAACTATTTTTTCAAGGGCCTTGGAAAGCGGAGGGAGGATAGAGATGGGATGGTAATTTCCTGGCAGGGTGCAGTCAACACTTTTAAAGATGGGAGTGATAATGGCAGATTTCCAATGGGAGGGGAACTGACTAAGACAGAGGGACAGGTTGAAGATTTTTGTGATAGGAGAGAGGACTGCATCAATGGTTAGATGAAGGATCTTAAGATCTAATGTGTCACCACTATGATAAGTTTTACCTAGGACCTTGGCCAGAAACAAAATTAGCTTTGTGGGTAGAAATAGTTCTGAAGCAGAAGGGAGGGATGCCGGAGATGGGGGGATGGGGGGTGAAGGAGAGTCAAAGAAATCAGGTTGGAGAATGCTGCTGAGATCTGAGAAATTAGTGTTTAGAGAATCAACAATGACCAGTGGGTCCTGGGTGAGGAAACCATCAATATTAAGCAGAGAAGGAGGATGGGACACTTAGGCCCCATTGAGTTCCTTTAGGTTATTCCAGAAATTGTGTCCCAAACCCCAAGTGGATGTGAGTGTCTCCTGGTAGTAGGTGGCCTTGGCCTGTCTTATCTCCCTGGAGCAGTGATTCCTGGCAGCCCTATACAACTGTCTATCTGAGGATTTTCCAGAATCGAGGGCTTTATACCAGAGGTTATCCCAATGGCGCATACTATCCAGGAGAGCCTTAGAGATCCATGGTGAGTCCTGTACTTTAACAGTAATCTTTGTGAAAGGTGCAAATAGGTCACAGGCATAGTTGAAGGTACAACTAAAATAGGAGAGTGCCTCATCAGTGTTAGGTGTAGTGTGAAGTGGAGACCAGTCACAGTTGAACAGATAGTTTTTTAGTTTATCAAGCGTACCATTTTTTAAGAGGCGTTGTTTGATGACCTTGGGGGAGGGGAATTTTTTGCCTTAGAGGACCAATTACAAAGTACTGGCGAGTGATCACTAAGTACATCAGGTAGAATGGAAATGTTGGAGAGTCTGTGAGGGTGGTTTGTGAGATGAGGTCAATAAGGGTGACCATCCCAGTTTTAAGATCGAGTCTAGTTGGGGAGGTAACGAGCTGGGAGAGATCAAGTGCAACAATGGCATCCTTACAGGAAGCAGCAGAGGAGGACAGCCCGTTAACATTGAAATCTCCCAGAGCGATAATCTCTAGATGATTGGGAAGAAGAGAGATGTAATTTAGGACTGCGTCGAATACTAGCTTTTGGTCCTGGGGTGGAATATAGAGCGGGCAGACAAGGAGAGATTTGCAGTAGAGAGCGAAAGTTACTTTGACAGTCATGGACTGCACACCATCTTCAGAGGGGAAGGAGGAGAGTAGAGAGCCCTGGAGGGGGTCCATTACATATAGGGCACAACCCCCTTCCTTCTTACTTGCTCTATCTACTCGAAAGATAGTGTATCCACTTAAGTAGACTGCAGAGTCAGAGATGTTAGGTGAGAGCCAGGTATCGATGACAGCGGGTATATCAGGTTTATGCAGAGCAACCCAGCCCTGTAGTACGTCTAGCTTTTTTGCCAAACTGCAAATATTGATAGAGGCAATCTTTAGGTCACTTACAGTTCTGCTGGATGGCAAAGAGGAAGGAGAAGGTCCCGGGTTTGGGTGAATATTACCTGACAGGAGCAATAAGAGGACAGCATGATGGAGCAAGGTGGATTTAAAATTTAAGAAGTTTAAGTCGCAGAGAGCAGTGACAGGTTCGGAAGGGGGGCTTAGATGACATACATGGGACAGGGAAAAGGCAAACATGAATGCACAGAAGAAATGTAAGGGAATGGAATCCAAGCTGAGGAGGTGAGACATTGGGGATTCAGCGATCACCAAATGGTGGAAGTGGACAGGCAGTGGGATCAATGGAGACAGAGAGTGGGGCAGGATGAAGGTGGCATGAAGGAGCCAGTAAGATGAGAGGGGAAAGTGATATTAGAATAAAAAGGAAGAGAGAAGCAACAGTGAGGAGTTTCAATTTAGACCCATTCTTAAAGGAGAGGGGGAAAGAATGAAAGAAAGGGTGAGGAAGCAAGGACTAAGGGAGGGAAAAGGTAAATTATTAAGGGTAGGTAATGAGAGGACAGTATTACATACATACAATAATTTATTGATCAGCTATATAGCCATTACAATATCAATTGACATCATTATACGATTTAAAAGAAACACTCCAAACATAGGTTTTTCACAGGATAATCAATACAATAATTCATTTTAAAATAGGAAAATGCATACCCATACAAATCCTACATATTCCTTACTGAGTTCATAAAAATGGGAGTAATCATCCCCAAATTTATTTACTTAACCTTTGATCTTTGTCTGATTTTAGTAACTGCCAAAAAGTACTTTGTTAACCTTTCAAGAGTCCATTGATCTGCTGTATGCATTAATATTGATGTTAAACAAGATTCCTCTATATTATAACCGGTGTTTAAAAAAGCACCCAGCCAATATTTTCTTTCTATAGTATACCATGGGCAAACCCAAAGAACATGAGTCAAATTCCCCTTTTCACCCTTTGAACAACCACATTTATCTGAGAAGACTTTACTTTTATCATATCATGCTTTTAAAACATTGTTTTCAAAATGCTCACATTTATAAGCAATAAAAATATTGCGTAGTAATGGACTCTCCAAAATTTCTAGGTACTGCTTGAAGCCAAAATCCTGGTTATTTTCTGCATACCAAATTGAATAATTTGATTTTTT
Organism: Neoceratodus forsteri; assembly: GCA_016271365.2. Taxonomy (NCBI): domain Eukaryota; kingdom Metazoa; phylum Chordata; order Ceratodontiformes; family Ceratodontidae; genus Neoceratodus; species Neoceratodus forsteri. Next base: position 1,100,480,537 of record CM057450.1, on the reverse strand, counting down.
ACTAATTTCTAAGTCAACATTATTCCAATAATTATTTACTTTCTTTGCAATGTATTTCCTGTATTGCTTTTGTAATCTAATACCTTTTTCAACTGATAACTTCAATGATATTAGCTTATATTTAACCATTAATTCGATAAGCAATTTAATCCACAAATTTTTCCTAAAGCCCAGTTCATACCAAAATTCCTTTTCCTTTAAGCAAGACCTAGCAAGGGAGGAGTCTGGTAAATTAGTTAGTCATAAACAAAAATTAACCTTATGTTCATCTATCAATGTAGACATGTTATTTAATCCAGTTTCTGCTCTAATATAGGCAGCAGGACATCAATGTCCCAATCTAAAAATATTCTTTAGCATTTTAAAAAGAGGGCTAACTAGGAAATTAATATTTCTCAATTCCCATATTTCAGACCCATACAATAGTTGGGAATCAAATTTTGCTTTAATTACATCTACAAGCCCTTTAACAGAGTTTCCTCTGTATCTGTAATTGAATCTTGTCAGTCCCCCAATAGTTTTAATAAGTTTTTCTTTTAGCATAGTAATATGTGCCTTCCATAGGCAATTAGCTGTTATCCTCATGCCCAGATAAGTGTATACTGGAACTACTTCAATCATTTCATTCCCCACTTTCCATTGGCCTTCCAGATTCTTACTACCAAATATTATTATTTTTGTTTTATCAAGATTCACTGTAAGGTTCAATTTCTTTGAATAGTTACTAAGTTGATCCATTTTCTTTTGCAATCCACTTTTAGATAAAGAAAAAGCACAATATCATCAGCATATGCTAATGCCAGACACATAATATTATATATTTTAGGGGAATCTGAATGTAATTCAACCATATCCCTCAATAGTTTTTCTAAATATAGTGAAAATAACAAGGGGGCTAAAGTGCACCCCTGGTGAACTCCCTTATTTGTTTTAAATAAGGAAGAAAATTTGCCACTAACCCCAAGTCTAATTTGGGCCCATGTATCAGTATAAAGGGCAGCAATTACTGTTACCAAATTTCTATCGATTCCCCTTTCTAAGAGTTGCATCCACAGCAGATTTTTTGACAATGAGTCGAAGGCTGATGAATAGTCAACAAACAATGTATATACCTTTTGTTTACGAACAAATACATATTTTTCTACAATATGTCTTAATACAAAAATATTATCTAGTGTAGAGTACTGTGATTTAAATCCAGCCTGCAGGTGTGATAATCCCCCTGTACAATCAACTTGTCCTTTTTAATCGTTCCAGAAGGATTTTAGAAAAAAAATTCAGATTTATATCCAACAGGCTTATTGGCCTGTACATTGAAGGATCAGTACGACTACCTTTCTTATGTATTGGAATAATTATTGATCCATGCCAAGTACTTGGAAATCTATTTAAGGCAATAGCTTTATCATAGAACACTGTTAAAACCCTACACCATATTCCAGTTTCACATAAATAAACCTCAGCAGGTATCCCATCTGGTCCTGGGGCTTTGTTCTTTTTTAAGGTATTAATAGCCATATAAACCTCCTCAAATGCAATATATTTTAAAGTATTCATACCAACCTTCGATTACATAATTGACTCTTTAGTATTTGGGTCAAAGAATATTCCCCTAAAAGAATTTACCCAAACACTTTCTGGGATATAAGTATCTGTAGATGTTTTACAGTTATTTGTACCCTTTGCAACCAGTGCTCCAAATCCTTTCATATTCTTTGTTATTATAGTTTCCATCAGACTTGCCCACTGTCTTCTATGATAGGCTTCTTTTTTCTCCTTAATCTTTAATTTATATTAATTTCTTTTATTCTTTAATTCCAATAGAATATTCTTATTTTTTCCTTTTCTTAACTTTCTTAACAGATTATTTATTTCTGCTTTAAGCTTTTTACACTCTCTATCGAACCAATTGTTATCTTCATAACCCCGTTCATTTCTTACAGGAGGGATCAGTTTATCTTTTATTTTAAAAAAATAAATTTCTAAGCTCCATCAAGAGTTTGTCATATTCTATTGTTAGTAAAGTTGCTAGATTACCACTTAAGAATGAACTACATATCAAAGGAGTCATTTTAATATCTGAGTCTTGCATCCAAATAATTATTTTTGATTATCTAATTTCTGTAAAAGTAAATTGTTTACCATACTTAATAACCAGTTCATTTGGCAATTTCAAGTCTATTATTAAAGGTAGATGGTCACTATCAGGCCTAGTAATAATTTCAATCTTATCCCAGCAATTAATATCTCCTGACCAAATTGCAAGATCTATTACTGAAGCGCCTCTCAATGAGAAATAAGTAAAATCTTCCTCTTGGTCTCCTTTTACTGTCCCATTTAAAAGAAACATATTAAACTCTGTCATAATTTCCATTCTCTCGCCTCGCCTCTCCTCCTCCTCCTCCTTGCCCTGCCCCTCCTTCTCTCTCCCTGGTCCTAGCCACCCCACCCCACCCACCCACCACCCTCTACCTCTGGTTTCTACTGCTACTCCAAGGAACTCTCCACTTCCACTCGAGACTTGTGTTTGGTGCACGATTTGGATATTCCTGGTTACTTAACCCGACCACTATTCTCAACAAGTGTGGCCACCTCGCTACACTGTACCACCTTGCAGTCCATATGGGATACCGCCTGGAACCTTGCAACCTCTACTCCCAGAACAGTGATCAAAACTATCTCTCAAAGAGCTGTGACTCTGCTCCTTAAAACTCCTACTCCTCCTCCTTCTCATCTCAGGCAGCATCCATCCCAATCCTGGCCCTAGAAGCTCAGGCCATACACAAACTCCAGGTGCCCTTATCCTTGCAACCATTAATATCTGCAGCCTAGTACCAAAGCTGGATGCACTCCAAGCCTTCATATGCCAACACAACCCTGACATCCTTGCAGTGGTGGAAACTTGGCTGACACCTAAAGTTCCCGACTCAGCAGTAACAATACAGGGCTACAATGTCCTCAGGCAGGACCGGATATCCAAAAAAAGGCGGTGGTTGTGCAATCTATATCAAAGACTCTCTGTCTTGGCACCCTGTAGCAACTCCATCACTTTCTGCCTCGGCCCAGATTCTGCCAATAAAAATCATCCTAGGTCCCAACCATAAAGCCCTGACTATTGTCTCCATATACATCCCACCCATGGACCCTAAACAAGGATTCAACAACGTCCTAAACTTTATCAACTCTCATCCTACCGAAGCTGAACTTATTCTACTAGGGGAATTTAACATAAACTGGTTAGCGTCGGGCGCCAGTGCCTATAAAGACTTGGATTGGGTCCTCACCACTCACCCCACAAGGATTTCTTGTACGACCATTCTCCCAGACTCTCTCAGTGACCACTCCCCAGTCATGTGTGCATGGTCTAACAAATTCCTTAAGCCCCCTCCCAAAATTATCACTAGCAAAGTCCTTCCTCATGGAAAACTTCCACATCTCAAACAGCACCTGCTTCTACAAGACTGGCTACCCATCTATGAAGCAACAGATGCTAACTTGGCTCTTGATCACTTCATCTCAATTTTCAACAAAGCCTGCAACCTCTTTGCCCCTGCTAAAAGGCGCAAAACAAAATCTCTCTCTAACCCATGGGTCACTGCGGCTCTTCTCTCACAGCTGAAACTAAGGGATCACCTCTGGGCAGTTGCCAGGGCCACTGGCAAACAACTGGACATCAAAATTTGAAACAAGCATGAAATGCCTGCACAAAAGCCATACGGCTAATGAAATCCACCTATTACAAAGACGCTGTCACCAATACATGGGGAAATGGTCGTGCTTTCTGGGACAATATCAAGGATGTCACAGGGAAGCAGCCAAAAACCTCTCTGGCCATGTTGATGGATCCTCAACCCTCGACCCCAATGTGATCGCAAACATCTTTAACACAGCTTTTTCAGACCTTTGTGCTGTTCTACCCCATGACTTTTTTGAAAACAGGGCCTACTCCCCAAATACCTCAGCCCCTCAGTCTAACCATCCCCTCTTCTTCTTCAGGGAGGTAAGGCTGAATGAAGCTCGACGCTATATTACTACAGCTATCTCTTAATCTAGATCTAGTAGCGACACCCTAGACCTTAAACTTCTGTTGCTCACCCTCGATGAGGTAAATCATCCATTAACAAAAATCCTAAACCTCTCTCTCAGCTGTGGAAAATTCCCAGACCTATGGAAAACAGCCACCATGACACCCGTCCATAAAAGCGGGGATAAGACGAATCACTGAAATTATCACTTAGGCACTCGAGCGCATCATGGCTGATCAACTTACCGACCACTTGGATAAATACAATATACCTTGTCCACAACAACACAGCCTCCAGAAAGGTCACAGCACCACCACAGCCCTTCTTGAGTTCACTGGAGCTTTGCACAAATCCCTTGACAACGGCCTTCTCACAGGGGGCTGTTTTCGTCGACCTCTCCAAGGCCTTCGATACAGTACACCATGGACTACTAATACACCAACTACTGAATGCCGGGCTATCACCTGACTCTTCTCTCTGGTTTAAAAGCTACTTAGAAAACTGGTCACAGAGAGTAAAAATTACGGATGCTCTTTCTGACACCCTGCCTGTTCGCTCGGGTGTCCCACAGGGATCCATACTGGGCCCCCTCCTTTTTTAGCCTTTTCTTAAACTCCCTCCCTTACCACTGCTTTAAGCAGATCATACTATATGCTGATGATGCTGTTGTATTCTCCACTCACAAAGATCCTGCAACTCTTCAACACAACCTTCAACTTGGTTTCAGTTCTGTAGAGACATGGTTTCTTAATCATAAACTGGTCCTCAATGACAAGAAAACCAAATCTATGCTCTTCTGCAGCTCTCATAACCCACACAAGCTATACCACTTGGCTATCTCCACCACCCAGGGGAACACTCTAGATCAGGTCGGGTCCTTCAAATACTTAGGGATACAGCTTGACCCTAATCTCTCCTATGGACTTCATGTAGATAATGTAGCTAGAGCTGATAATACATGGCTTTGTCTCCTCTACAAACACAGACCACACCTCATGCCAGAAGCTTTGAAGGTTGCAGTTCGGAGCTCTGTGATCTCTGTAATAGACTATGGTCGCATCATTTATGGCTCAGCCACAACCACAACCCTTAGGCGCCTCTCAACTGCTTTAATTAGGCATGTCGGCTCATCACTGGTGCTCACCGTTTCACGCACACATGTGACCTGTACACTCAGACCGGTTGTCTCCAACTATCAAACCACATAAAGTTTCTCACCTGCTCCATGGCGAAAAAATCTACCTTGGCCTTGTACCTTCTGGGGTCTCAACTCTGTTACAACACCGAATTAACAAATGGTGCCTTAGGAGATCCACACTACAGCTTCTGAAAGTCCCCCACTGTCACACTTCACAGGGACAATGCTCTTTTGCTTATCGAGTGCCACTCTGGTTCAGTGGCCTCAGCCCAACCATCTCCTCTGCCCCAACAATTGGTATGTTTAAAACTAGGCTCCGGGACTGTCTCACTACCAACAGCTCCTGTGACTGCCCAACTTAACCTTGCTTCTCCACTTCCCTTCCTGTTCTAGTGGTCCCCCCCTTCCCTCCTCACTGGATTCTACCCTCACATCTTGGTATACCCAATGCTGCACTTTTCACCCTCTCCCCACCCTTCCTACATTCCTTCTCCCCCTTCCCTCTTCCCTCTCCCTATGACTCTGGCACTTCTCATCTGTTGTCTATTTTCTCTGACAAATGCTGCTGGCTGCCTTGTTACAATGCTACCCTTGAAGTGTATTAATCTGTATTCTGTTTGCAATGTCCACATTGTTGTAAAGTCTGTCTTGATGTTCCCCATAATTTGTATTTCTCTGACATGGAACCTTTGTAAAAGAGCCAAGGCTCAAAGGTATTTGTAATCCTAGACTTGATAAATAAAAATAAAATAACATTTTCCCTGAGCAGTTCAATATACTGTCCTTGGATTTCCTTTTTGGCCATGTCTCTAAAACACCCTTTGCACAATGTAACTCATTATCAGATAAACCATCAAAATTACCCACTCATGCATTAAAATCTCCTTACAATAAAATATCAGTTCTTGGATATGTAACACTCAACTCATACATAAGCAATCTTAAATTATCCCAAACCTGATGTTCATAAAATGTAGAATTTCTCGGAGGGATTTAACAGTTAATCAGTATAAATTCCGTTACTGAAAAAGCCAACAAAGTACTAAATAATTATCACTTGTTCCAAGAATTTGAACTCTGTCACAGACCCCTTTTTTAACAAAAACAGCGAGCCCTCCTGAATATCTCTTAGAGTTACAGATCTTTTTCCCTTTAACATGGTAGCATTCATAACCATTAAAATAAATAAGGTCATCTAAATAATGCCATGTTTCTTGTACAAAAAGCACATCAAATTTTTCCAGAAATTTAATTAATTCTTTATCATGACAAATTTTATTCCAACCAGCAATATTCCAAGACAGAATTTGTATACTACCCTTGTTTTTATTAATTATTAAAGCAGATTGCTCCAAGGGTTTCACTTGTCAATTACTATAACCTGCAATTGCCTTAAATCTCTTCTCGAGAGGTATAGAAAATTTATCATGTATAATTAAGGGGGGCTGTAACACTGTGGGAACCTCCAAGATTTGTGAATCAAAAATATTAAATCCAAGACTATCCAATATAACACTTTTCTCTAAAATTAAATTCACTAACACTTGATTGTTAACTTGGATATCTACCTGACTTGAATATTCTGATCTCCTTGCTACTATTTCATTACCATACTTAAATGGAATATGAAGAAAATTTTTGAACAGACCTTGAATAGTGTTTGTTAGAGTGTCATCATCCTCATTTTCCATAGTTTTTAACCCAAACATACTAATCAATATATTGTCCTTATTAATATCACTTTGAGCAGCTACTTGTTTATTAAACAGGTGAATATTGGGAAATGTTATTATTAATTCTCCACTTTGAAGAGGTTGGTGATTTAACCACACATAATTTGCCAATCTTGGAGAACAAAAAAAGACATCAATCATAGTAGCAGCTTCTACCGAGATATTCCTGATTTCCACAATTTCTCCCATGTCCAGATCAAAATATAACTCTTGCTTCAGTTTCTGTACAAAAGCTGTACTGATATCACTGTCATTTTCACCCAACCAATCAATTAGTCCCTGAAACCGTAATATTGGCGAGGGAGTTTGATCACATTTCACTCGTGTCTTATGCATCATCTCAGCATTTCCTGTTCCTTTATAATTCTTACATTCACTCTGCCTGTTTTCCCTTTTTAATCCTACTATTGTCGTAGATAATTCTGTTTGTTGTGATTAAATCAATTATCTCTGTACTGGGACTATGATTATCTAACCCAGGAAAATCTTTATAATCCTGTGAAATCTCCTGAATTTCTTTATTACCAATCAGTACAGTACCATTATCTTTTCTAGTATTTCTTCCTTTGCTCTTTTTCCCTTTTTTCTGTTTTTACTTTGTCTACATATCTGCTCCTTCTGTACTTTCTGTTTTACTTGTTTTTTAATTTTTTCCATTTGTTTTTCCCCTAATCTGCTTTACTATGAAATTGTCTTCAATACTACTTTCTGGAATACAAATGCTACTAAAACTTGCTCTACATACCACATCAGTTGTTTTATCCAAGTTTTCAATTGAGATACTTTCATTTTCCATAGATGGCACCCTTAATAAAATTTCATCTAGTTTAACTTTATTTGATGCCACTTCAGCCCTTAATGACTCCAACAGGTCTTTATTAATAATCAGTTGTTATATTATCATGATATTTGCATGATGTTGATTTTTTAATGTTTTAATCACATCCTCACTTAAACAGGTAGGCCACCTAGGACTAAACCATATGTTTTCTGGAGTACCTGTATGTTGTGGATTTGATGACTTATTAAAATTGTTATTACAATTTTTACATCTTTGCATTTGAGACATTCTACTTTCACACTGTTTTACGCCATTTATAGTTACCGGCAGGTCATGAATCACATTATTTAATGTTTCAGCATATCTAGTAATTGCTGAGTTATCTAAATTCCATGAGTTTGCTTCAATGTACTCAAAATCCCATATTTGGGGAGTTTTCTCCAAATCTGTACCATTAAGTGCCCTAGCACTTTCATCAGGTGACAATGATATCAGAAATGAGTTGTGTCCCCCTATTAGAGAACAAGCATCTGCCCTACTCAACTGTGAAATTCCCACCTCATGTTGTAATCCTGCTTCCTTAAGTGGCAGTGGGGTAGATGTATTACTACCAGTCATTTCGGTTACAGCTGTAGCATAGATATGATTAGTAATTTTAGTTTGTTTTGTATTACTAATACCCTTCCTACCTGGTAATTTGTCACATAATGGTGACAAATCTGGATCAACTTGTCTTTGACATCTAGTATTAACCATTTTTCCACCCACAAGAAATGGCACCTACAAAAGACTCTAGATTTTAACAAGTATATTTCAGCAGCAGATGTTCATACAGACAGTCACACAACTTTATGAGTCCATGAAGTAGTCCATATGTGTTCAAAAGGCCCGAAAATAAATAAAGTCTGTTTGTTCAACCCTATAATCAGCTTGAATCCTCACTGGAATTCCGGTGACTCCAAACTCTTTAATTTCTTCTCACCTATAGTAAACAACTGTTTTAAACATTGAGAGACTAATGCAACATTATGTCCAACTTTATTTTTAAAATATCTACTCCGAATGGTGCTCACACCACTCACGCTAGCGTGCTAGCAGCGCAAGCCTTTTTATAGGTATACTGCCCCATCTCTTCTACTGACATGCACTCTCTTTCACCGCCTCTCTTACTGGTGGCCCAGATTTCAGATGTACTTACAGGGAGATTTAAACATACAGCCAGTTCAATAACAGTTGCAGAGAGGAGCCACGGCACAATTTCAGAAGACTCAGTAGTTACAAACGCTGCTCTTTCACACACTGACTCACTCACAAAGCTCAGTGCAGGCTAGGAATGAACCGAGAGGACAGTAGCAGGTCTGGACAGATAGCTCAGAGGAAAGGCAATTTTGACCCAGACTTTCAACTTAGCCTTTTTATTACACCCCCACATGAATAGGACAGCTGTCATTCTTCAAATCCTGCCAAAGCTGTCTTTTTGCATATGTGGCATGGAGTGACATTGCAGTGGTGTGGGGTCGCATTTTGATGAGGATATTGAGAGGCTCAGTAAAGTGTACATGAGGTGGGGTAATAAGAAGGCTATGCTGACAATTTGGTTGTTGTCTTACAAATGGAAGCAAAGGGCCCAGATGTCGCAAGTTAGGCAAGCTTTTTCTGGTCTAGCATGTGGCAATGTTGGCTACCCGTTTTATGAGGCTTGCAGCAGATATTTGGTGAAAGCTGCTGTAAATCAGGAAAACTGTTACAACTGCACCAGATCTTCCTGAATTGGGCACATTGTAGAGCAAAGCCATCAGTACAGCTGAGACAATCACCAGGTTCGAGGCAGGGCTTGGTGCAAGCCCTGCATCACCCTTTGTGAATTGGGGAAGCCACAGTGTCTACGTGAACTCTGTAAGATAGGTCATTGTTGAGCATAAGTTTTAGGTACTTCAGGAAGCTCACTACCTCCAGGTGACGAGCCCCCTCAGTAGCCAATTTCAGAAGAGTCTTCCTCTCAGCACATAGTCTTTTTGAGCCAAATAACATGGCTTTTGTTTTTCTTTTTATATATATGCCAACTTGTTTTTCAATAGCCAGGTCTCCAACTGATTGAAATAATTCCCCAGCTGTGCATTAATCCTGTAGATGTCATCAGAGGACCCATAGAGTACAGCGTCATCTGCATATAGCTGCAGTGAGGCCCTCACCCCCCTCACACACAATTATCAGGCATATTCATAGATTCATAGATTCTGTCAGCAGATAAGGACCTCTTGGCCCACCCAGTCTGCCTGTAAACTCCTCCTGAATAGTGCAACTGAAGCCACTACTGGAGGGAGCATCTTCCATCCCCCTCCATTATTCAAGATACCCATTTGTTTATCCCATGTACACTTAAAACCTGTGACTGTGTTTGCTCCCACCGCCTCTGCTGGGAGGCTGTTGCAGTCATCCTCCACTTTTTCCATGAAGAACGTCCTCCTGTTACTCCTGACCCTACCCCTTCAAACTTCATATTGTGACCCCTAGTCTTAGAGTATCTCTTTCTCTGGAAGATACTTTCCTTCTGCACCTTGTTTATTCCCTTGAGATATTTGAATGTCTCTATCATATCCCACCACCTCCTCCTGTCCTCCAAGGAGTACAAGTTTAATTCCTTAAGCCTCTTTTCATAGGTCTTCTGATGTAGGCCCTGCACCATTTTGGTTGCCCTCATCTGCACTGTCTCTATCCTGTCCCTATCATTAATGAAAAGTGAGAAAAGGAGGGGACCCAGAATAGAACCTTGTGGGTCATTATTCCTCACAGCCAATGCACACTTCTCCTTGATCGCTTACCCATAGAAGAACAAATAATTCCCTGTTGGCCCAGTGGTCTCTCCACACCCCTGCTCATGTGCCCATATATTATTAAACACCTCCCTGGTGGTCCAGTGCTTCCCCAACCCCCCAGTCGCTCGACCATATGTTATTAAACATGGTGGTCCAGCGTTTCCCAGGTCCCCCTGATGCCTGTCATATATCTTTAAGAGCCCCGTTACGTGTGGCATTCTCGATCATGTTCACCGTTGTGTTTTTGTTGTATGTATTGTTTTTTAAGCGCCTCTTCATTTTTTCGTCTGCTGTGATGTATTAATGCCTTTTCTTTTCCTGTTTGTTATCCATAGCTATTGGTGGCAGAATGACCAGTATGGTTGCCTGCTGTGCCGTGCCGCTCACCAGGCGGCTGCCACAATCTCCGTTGTTCAGCGGCGCACCTCTCCGTAGCGCGAACAGCTGAGTAGAAACTGATTTGGTTTACTGCTTGTAATACTTATCAATGAGTTACCTACCGTATGTGTATTTGTGAAACTGACTGCCTGTGTGCACTGACAGGCTCCCTAAAAGAAGAAACAAAAGCTTCATTTTTGCTGCTGTTGTAAGCCGCTTGAGTAATGTTTACCTACCCCTGCCTTGTTAGACAACTTTGACCTGCTCTTCCAATATTTTGGTGATGGAGGGTGTGGAGATAAATGCAGTGCATCTCTTTCTGTGGGTCTGATTTGTGTTTATTTATGTAGTTAGTACAAATCTTCATCAAGTAGTAGTGCAACAGCAGCAAGGACACAGCATGGAGAACTAACATAAATAAATTATACATAAATAAACACAAATCAGACCCACAAAAAGAGATGGTCTGCATTTATTTCCACTCCCTCCATCACCAAAATATTGGAAGAGCAGGTCAAAGTTGTCTAAAAAGGCAGGGGTAGGTAAACAGTGCACACAGGCAGTCAGTTTCACAAATACACATACGGTAACTCATTGATAAGTATTACAAGCAGTAAACCAAATCAGTTTCTACTCAGCTGTTCATGCTACAGAGAGAAATAACGGCAGTACAGCTGCTGAACAACGGGAGACTGTGGCAGTGCGCAGAGTGAAGAACGGCACTTGGCATGCAGGCAAACCACTACATATGATGTCATTCTGCCACCAGTAGGCTAATGGATAACAAACAGCAGGAAAAGAAAAAGGCATCGGTAGCATGTCAAAGCAGGCAGACAGAAATTAATGAAGAGAGTGTTTAAAAAAAAAACAGTACGTAACAGCATAAAACATAATTTAAGGAACATGATTCAGGGAGAAAGCCAGACTGTATCAGGGGCTCTTTAAGTGCTGCCCTTGTGGTTGATCAACTCCCTAGTAACCAGCCTGTATAATAGTAATGCTGCCCTGGTGGTCCAGTGGCCCTCCCGACACCCCAGCTGCCCACCAATATTGTAATAGATGTTTCTTGGTGGTCCAGTGGTCTGTTGGCCCTCCCATACAACTGTTGAACCTCCACCCTGTCCCACCCACTCAGGCAACTCCACTCCCACCCCTGAGGCCTCTACTCACTGTTGCAACCTCCCCATATAGCTCTTCCAATGGTGACTGGCACATCCCCTCCACTCAACACTTTGGCTGGCTGCCATCTGAATGGCAGGGAGTGATCACACAACTACTTTAAAAGAGCTTGGGATAGACACAAGGGTCTTTTAGACCCGGGGGGTGGTAGGAAATAGCAAAGTCCTAGCAGCTTACTAGGAATACTGGGCAGACTGAGTGGGTCTAGTGATCCTTTTTTACCATCACATTTTATGTTTCTATGTTTCTGTGTTACTGTAGAAACAGCTGTGAGGCAGGCTCAGTGGTGCGCCATGGATTATCCTGGTGAAAAGTGTGGTGCAAGTTAGATCAGGGGGGTGCTGGTCTTTCTTGTGGCATTTGGTGCACTGAATGAACACTGCAATCAGCACCAAAAGTATGCTACAATCCCCCTGCGCCATATGTTCAGCACACCAGGGGCATGTGGCATCTGCAAGATGTTTGAAAATCGGGCCCAGTGTATCTAAACAGGAGAATTAAAGATGTATTCACATATTGTAGTGCAGGGATTTTCCTTATAGAAACTGTTACTATAGTTTAATTCAGTGGAATCTCCAGATAGTAAAATACACTCTATTTTAACATTTCTTTGCTGCCCCACCCCTCACCCTCCCACCCAGGGTGGACACTTCTTTTATAGTATCATAGAGTCACATGACTCTATCTCACCAACATCCCAGTATCATCTTATACAGGTAGACCACTTGAGGGAGCTACTGCACATCCATTCAGCCTCTTCAGGTCATAATAGAAATTAATCACCTTAGTCTCAGGCACCCCTCAGGACACAGGATTTACTACCCCCACATTACTCTAGTAATCAGCCTCCCATTCTCATTCTCCTATCCTAGCTATCTGGATTTTACTCCAGCAGAGCTTCCAGTAGTGGGATTCGATTCTCAACAGCAGCAGTAGCATGGCTCATTCATAGCCTGTTGTTCTAACCACTAGGCCTGTAATTGTTTTCAGCTGCAGGGTGACATTTGTACCCCCCCCCCCCAGTTCTGGGCACGCCTCTCTGTAAAGGGTGTATTAATACCTCCTTAATAAGACTCTGAATCTCTAAGCTTTAGCACAGCTCTAGTTCAAGGATTGTAGATATAAAAAGGCTTTGGTATGTATTGTTTGCTCAGGAAGGGCTCTTGGGATCTGACATCGTATAATGATTTTGCTGAGACCTACACTCTTTGTCCTTAATTTCCCTGAGTATTCTCCCCTTCCTCCTTACAACCAGCCTCTCCTTTCTTTCTCCTCTCTAATTTCCCATTCCCACACATTAGGATTTGAACTTCTGGCTGCTGTTGCCTGGTCTATCCATTGCCTGCAGCTCTCACCACTAGGCCATCCCACCAGTGCTTGATTTCAGCTGATATAATCTACTAGTGCCGTCTTTCCTCTCTCCCCCTCTTTTTTGCTGCTGTTGGTACCCCTCCCCTCTTTTTTGCTGCTCTTGGTACCTCCTATTGTTCTGCTCTACTCTGTTCTGCCATGCACCTAATGACTGATTCCTCCAGGTGACGCAACCCATCTCTTCCTGCTTCTCTTTGCTCCATGCACCTTTTAGCTCATGTTACTTCAAGACCTGTGTATTCTAAAGGAAAGTGAATAGTGCATTTCTGACAAGGTTCTATGTGAGTCCCCTAGTCAGTCATAGAAACCCCTCAGCAGTGATCTAGGATAAGAACTTTAAACTCTTCAAATATCTTCAAGCCTGTCCGCTCTTGCTCTTACTCTGCTCTTCTCCCCCTCCTCAAACCTTACATTCCTGCTCCCTCTCTGTCAAATTAAATTGGGTCCAGTAGATGCCATATGGTGTCAGAACCACCCATTGCTGATCCTGACCCAAAATGGCCATCTGGACCTGATGAGTTAACTTTCTCTGTCCACCTTTGCACCCCCAGTCTTATTTTCCTGCTCCTTCTCTGTCCAATTATCTTCCCCCTGCACCTGTACACCCTAATGTTAGCCTCTCCTCTACTTCCTCTTCTACTATTATCTCCCTTTACCTACCCCCACTATGCTTCCCTCCAACCTCCTTCCATTTGTCTTTCTACTATCCTTCTGCCTACTTCCTAACACCCCACTCCCTCCTGCCTCCATTCTTACTCACCAGTACTCTCTCTCCATCGAGCTCCCCCATCTTGCCTCCATCCTCTACCCTTTCCTCCTCCTCTAACCTTCCTCCTCTTTCCCACTCTCCTTGGTGCCCAGGCACCTCTCTCATCACATCTGTCTCCTTCTGGTTCCATTTTGTGCATTTCAGACCCTCCTTTTGTCCTCATCCTCCTACCTCTCTCTTCTTACCTCCTCACCACCTTCGGCATCCCATTTTCTCACTCAAACACTTACTTCCCCTCCTACTCCTTATGGCCGGTGATGTAGAACCCAACCCTGGCCCAGTTCATGCCCTTCCCTCCAAGCTTCCCAAAGGGCTCCGGGGTGGCCCATATCAATATCCGCAGTCTCCTTCCAAAAATAGACCTGTTTCAACCTCTCATCACCTCTCTCCTACCTGATGTCCTCATTTTTTCTGAATCCTGGCTCTCCCCCCAAAATTCTGGACTCTGCCATCACAATCCCAGGGTTCATCTTCACCTGCCAAGACTGCCCACAAAAGGGCGGTGGTATTGCTAGCTACCTCTCCTCCTCTATTCAGTTCAATTCTCTACAGTACTATCTGTGTCCACTCCTGCTGCATATGAACTCCTTGTAATCAAACTCTCTATCCCTATCTCTCTCCTAGTCTATGTGGCAGGTGTATACTGATGCCTGGGACTATCCACCTCACTGATCTATGAGCTCCTGACTACCATAACTGCTCTCACCCCTTCTGGGGATCACCTTACCCTGGGTGATTTCAATACCAATTGGCTCTCACCTTCAAATGCTAAATTCTGCCAGAATGTAAAATCCCTGCATCTCACCCAACTCATCTCCACCCTGAATCACCTAAACCTGAAATCATGAAACCACTCTCTCCTTGACTGGGTCCTCACCAACCATCCGCACTGTATCATTGATGCAGGTACCCTCCCTGATGCACTCAGTGATCACCACATGGTATACTGCATGCAAAACATTCACTGCCCCACAGTACCCCCCAAAATGATCCTCATCCACTCCTTCCAGTCTCTAGACCTAGCCACCCTCCATGCTGATCTACAGTCTACTGACTGGTCACCAATCTCCAAAGCCACTCGATTACTTCCATACTGAATTCATATAGATATGGGATCAGCATGCTCTCCTATGCAAAACCAAGGTCAGAGGCTTCCACCTCCCCTGGAACTCAGCTGAACTTATGGCTTGCCAGCATGTTCATGACCTGGCATGGAAATCCTGTAAGGTCTCTGTTCCCTTGCTGAAATACACAGGTATTGCACCCTGAGGAATTCTTGGACAAGGGTCACTAGGTTAGCCAAAGCCGAGTTTTTCTTATCATCATTCCAGTGGAACTTGAGTTACCCCTTGAAGTTCTAGAAAGTTATCCCATGCCCCATTCTGCCCTCTATCCAGTGTGCCCCCTTTACTAAATTTAGGGCCCTCCACAGCCTCTGACCTCTATCTGTGGCCACTGCCTTCAACACTTATTTCACCACTTCTGCCCTCCTCTCCTCCCCTCCTTCAACTTTCCTACCCCACCCCTTCCTCATCCCCCCTCACCCACCTCATCTCCTCTTTTCTTCTTTTCTCCTGTTTCCCCATCCTCCACTCTGAAAGCCCTTCTAGCTCTCAACCCCTTACAAAGCAGCAGCCCTGATGGGCTTGACTGTAAGCTCCTTCACCTCTCTGCCCCTGCCATTGCCTCCTTATTAAGTCTCCCCTTCTCTCTGGCCTCTGTTCTATCATCTTGGAAGCAGGTTACTGTCATCCCCCTCCATAAAGGCGGTGACTCCTTCTCTCTTGGTAACTTCTGATCTTTATCCCTCCTCCCTACCCTCTCCAAACTCTACGAACACATAGTACTATCCCAACTCTCTCCTTTCCTTGTCTCCTCTTCCTTTTTCACCCCCTTCCAGACTGATTTTCAAAAATTCCATTCCACCTCCTCTGACTAACAGATTCCAGCCATACAGCTATGGACCAGGGTCTTCTCACTGCCACCATTTTCGTTGATTTAGCAAAAGTATTTGACACCATCTCTCACTCACTCTTACTCCACAAACTCAGTTCAGCTGGTCTTTCAGTCTCCAAAACCTACTGGTTCAGCTTCTGCCTCACAGGGAGATCTTAGTCTCCGAGGCTAGGAGGAACCATACCCCTCCACTACCACTGGAATCCCCCAAGGCTCTGTACTTGATCCAGTTGTAGTCTCCATATTTCTAAATGACCTTCCCTCTTCCTGTTCATCTGTGTCCATACACATGTACACAGATGGCACTGCCCTATTTGTCTCTGGTTCTTTATCAGCTGAACTAGTATCCAATCTCCAACCTGATTTTGACTCAGTCCAGAAATGGTTTCAGTCAAATCAGTTATCTCTAAATGCCAAAAAGACGGTCTCTATGTGCTTAGGCACTAGACCAAGGCTCTCTAAACTCCTGTCCCTCCCTTCATTCCGCATCCTTGATGGTATCCCAGTTGACGACATACCGGCCTTCAAATACTGTACCTTGGCATCTGGCTTGACCATCACCTCCATTTCTCCCAGCATTAGACACTGTACATAAAAAGCTCCACCTTAAACTGGGTGCCCTCTTTAGGCATAAGAGCTGTATCCCCCTCCCTGCTTGCTGAGACATCCTTATCAAGATGATTCTCCCCATCTTTGATTATGGCGATATTGTCTGTGGTGCTGCCCCTAAATCCACCCTGGCCAAACAGGATTCCCTCATCCACTCCTTCTGCCACTTTGCTCTTAACTGCCCTACCCACACCCATCACTGTATTCTCTACTGTGCTCTTTCCCTTCCTTCCCTGGAGGATTGCCATCTGTCCCACTGTCCCTCCTTTACTTCCATACTGTGACTATCCTCCTTACCCCCTATCTTGGCTCCCTACTCTCTCCATCCACCCCCTTCTCCAACTCCCTCCAAAACTCTGGGTATCGCTCCCTCAAGCTCTCTTCACACAAAACTCTCGCTGGTCAATCAGCCTTCGTTTTCTACTTTCCTAAACTCTGGAATTCTCTCCCCTTAAACATTTGCTCAGCCTCTTCAAAACCCTCACTAATCTCTTTTCTCTAATCTCATACCTGTCCCTCCTGCCTCTGTCATTAAGTGTACGCTGGTCCTCCCTTCTTTCCCCTGGGTCCAAACTACTGTGATTGTATTTTGCACTTATTGGGCCCTATGCATTAAAAAAGTGGAGTGGCTATGCACATGCGTATCTGGGCGCGTAGCCACTCCACACCCTATGTGCCCCTCACGTGGGATGCACGAATTGGGGGGTGAGCAGGATTACACGACCGATCCTCCCGGTATGTGGTCCACACTCTACCAGAGGCAGGCTGGAAGCGTGCCAGCAGTATGTGGCATACACAACCCTGTGTAGTGCTGGCTGCGGGGGTGCAGATGGGTGCGCAGGCTATGCCAGGGAAAACCCTGCCGTAAGCCTGATACACATCCCCCCACAGCTATTGGTGGAATGACCACCCACCCTTGTGACCACAGCAGCCTTGCCCCCCCATGTTCACCAGGCACTGCCTGGCTCAGCACACAGGTGTGCAGTCCTTATGAGGTGCCCCCCCTCACAGTGACTCAGTGGTGCAGGGGCATCGGCTCATGAATGGTGCCCCCACCCAACTGCACTGCCATCTGACACTGACACCAGCCCCTCGGGAATATGGAGGGGTACAGTCCCCCCCTTCAGGCGCACCACTTTGGTGCCCCATCGCGGATGAGCCAGCGGCTTACCCACCTCTCACCTCCACAGCTGCCGACAGTCAGACATCTGCAGAGCGCACTGCCAATGCACACCTTGCCGAGTAAGGGATCCAGTGTGGGACCCAGTCCAGGCATCTGATTGGATGCCGAGTCAGACCCACGACCCTGCCCCTGGCTGTACTGTGGAGTCCTGCATGCTGGGAGCAAGGGGCCGCGGACAGGTGGCTGGCGGTCATGCATGCCACTGGTGTGCACCTGTCCACAGGTGCGGAGCTCTGTGGGTGGTTAACACACCTCTGGCATGTATTACCTACCCATTGGTGCATAGCCCCCATTGTTTTCACCTACTTGAACATTGTATGAACTCAGGTTACCTAACTGCTACCACTTTATATTGCACTTATTGTATATACCTATGTATTTTTGTTACATTCTGTATATGTAATCCACCTCTGTTCTCATCATATTTCTCTGTATGTCAGCCTGTGCAATTATATATATTTTTTAGAATGTCCTTATGCTTTTCTTCTCCTCTTTCCCCCAGGACACATCTGGAAATTAGCTATTTTGTGCTCAGAATGTTTTTTCCTGGTGAAATGCTTTAATAAATAAATACATAAATGTACAGTTGCAAAAACTACTTTATTAAGAGAATTATGAATGTAACCCCTAGATGGCGCTATCCCAGGGGCTACTACCCCTGCCTGATTTGCCACTAACAGGTTGAGGGGCCTGGATCCAATGGCGGGTGCCTCCACCCAGAGGTCAGGGTTTGCAATAGTTAAACTAACTTGGTCACAGCCCTCTGGGACACTGCACCCCCTTCTTCCCACTAGTGGCCCACACAATATATCAGAATTACCTTCACAGTATACACTTACCCCAGGTCTGGTTCCGGCACTGGGACCTCCTGTGAAATGAGATACAGTGCAACAATCACAGTACAGTACTTTAACATAGACAAATACCTCAGGCAGTATAACTTTGCTGAAACAAGCAGCTCTGATTTATTTCGGGATATAACAAGGACAGGGAAATCAGGTTAATTAGCTTATCACTCTAATAATCTACCTATGGCTCTGTGCACAGGCCTATCCCTATCAGTTACTGTCCCTGGGTACCCAAGCCTAGTGGCTAGTCCAAACCGTGGCAGCTGGTAGGGGCCTTTCACACAGAGAAAGGAAAATTAAACAGTCAGCAGTACAGTAATTCCATTTGGATTTAATGTGGCAATCAACAGGGAGCGACCCTGAATTAGTACTCACGACCTCCAAATAAGATAGGGTCCTTCAATATCAGCAGGGCTACTCTTGAGCTCCAAGAGACTCTTCACACATTTATATGGTAAAAAAAAGAGAGTACTATACCAGGCAGGCTGCTTCTCTATCCTGATCGCATTACTGCACAATACCGGAGAACACACAGCAGATTCAGTTCCTGACAGACCGAGTGAATTCAATAATTTCTCCAGTCTTCTACAGGGTGAGCCTGGTTTCTACTCTTCAGAGATCCTTTGATTCTTTTCACAGGACGGATTCAGTCCTAACAAGCAGTTACACAAGCTGCAGACCGAACTCTGGGCCTTACCGTTTTTGACTAAACTGCACACTGAAAAAGCACAGGGCTCTTTCCTTCTTCACTGCCAAAGCTCAACTGAAACTCCAACCCGACAAAACGGGCACTTCTTTGAGTTCCTCCCAGTTCTTGACTGGATTGGCTGTCACTCACAATAGACTGCTGCTGTTGGTCCAAAAAGGCACTGAAGTCTAAACTACATCTCCCAGAGTCACTGCCCATACAATCCTCTTGTGGCTGGCTCAGATTATGAGTCCAAGTTCTGATTCGTCCAAGGCACCATTTTAGAGCTAGCTTACCCCACACTGATTGGTCCAGTTCAGCAGTTCAAAACCAGAATGGGGAACTAGGCAGACACTGTTCTGACTGCAAAAGAAAGCAGGTTAGACAAACTGTAATTTCATAATTACTGTAAATGATTTCTGGCAAACAGTTACATCTTTCAGATAGGTTCCCTTTGCACTCCTAGTGACTGCAAAAATGGAGTGAATTGGCAGCAGCTTGAGTGGTACTCAATCAAAGAAACACACAGTCCCCATACAAACTAATTATGTCTGCAAGCAGACAGCTCTTAAAGAGACAGTACCAGAGGTTCTAAAACACTCACTGATAAATGGCTTAGCATGAAACACCATTCAGGCTTGGAGCATTCAAGCAAGCTCGGGAAGTCTTTTGGGAACCCCCTATGGCAGGGGTTAACCCTTCCTGGCCTGGAAAGCTTGACGTTCGCGTCAAGCAAGTACCCTAAGTTTTAACTGCAAACCATATGCATTTGCATTAGGCTCACACATGTAATCATCAGTCAATATATCATTTTACCAAGAACACATTTCTGAAACATTGCAGTATGTCACTCTTTACACAGTATTACACACACATTGTACCATAACTCAAGTTATTACCTCTTGTACATGAAACCTGAAGAGAGGGGGCCCTTCCCTATCAGTTACCTTGGGGCTGGATGGGTCAAGGGCACCATACTTAGAGGGCAACACAAGTAACTTGGAGTTAGCACTGACGCTCAGTTTGGGCAATGAGCTCGGGACACATACACCTTTATGGACAACATTGAGAGGCAATCCACAGGCCTCCCAAGGGAATCATAACTGAGGTGCACCACAGGCTTTACAGCTCGACCAGTCTTTCTAGGGGAACTGTTACAGTCTCTGCACTCTGAGCCTCATTTTCAGCATTGTCCTCACTTGTCAGGGAGTCTCCATGGGGTAGAGAGGCTAGAACTTGGGCACTTTCAGCTCCAGGAGTTACAGTTTCTGAGTCCACAACATTTGGCTCGCATGGAGAGCTTTGGACACTGGCAGTGGACTGTCAGGGCACTAAAATACTCTTCTTGTTCGGTGTATCACCAGTCTGCCTCAATCTATCATTTTCCCCCCTGAAAGCTCAAGCAGTTCAACCATGCACAATGATTCCATTTCATCTGATCTGATGCTTTGCACTTCACTTTCTGGGAGCATTGGCTCCAGGGATGAAGCTGGGGGCTTAGACAGTCCAGAAGGCCCAGCTTTGTCTCCAGTATTGACTAGGGATTGCCCAAACAATTGACTCAGTTCGTAAGAAGGATAGTATTCAAAGTCACTCTCACTTTCTTCCGATATGGACTGACAGTCATGCTCAACTGGGACTTGTGGAGGGAACACTTTAACTTTGCTTCTGTAGGTGCAGACTTTCTTGATCTTTTCTTAGCAGCAGCTCTAGTCA
Organism: Neoceratodus forsteri; assembly: GCA_016271365.2. Taxonomy (NCBI): domain Eukaryota; kingdom Metazoa; phylum Chordata; order Ceratodontiformes; family Ceratodontidae; genus Neoceratodus; species Neoceratodus forsteri. The sequence continues at coordinate 1,100,459,347 of CM057450.1, read as the reverse complement.
CTGGTCCAGAGGGCATCTTCTAGGGCTCAGACTCAATTAAGATTTGTCCAATGGGCAGTAAATGATTTCTATGCATTGTTTTTACATCTTTTGAATTATTCTCAGGCCTTACTTTGTACACTGGCAGATCATCTAGTTTGCCCACTACAATGTGAGGGAGATGGTGCCATCTGTCAGCAATCTTGTGCTTGCCATGCAGTCCCAGATTTCTTAGCAATACCCGATCTCCCTCCTGGAGTTCCTGTGCTTTCACCTTTTTATCATACCTTTCTTTGTTGGCTGAGATTTCTTTTGGCAGCCATGGTTTGAGCCAGTTGGTACGCATGAGTTAGCTGGGCCTTTAACTTTTGCACATACTGTAAATAGTTGTCAGCTTGAACCCCATCAGGAGAGACCCCAAAACACACATCTACTGGTAGTCGAGCTTCTTCCAAACATCAGGCGGTAGGGGAGATCCAGTGGCATCACTTTTGGTGCAGTTATAAGCATGTACCAGGGTGCTAATTTGTTGGCTCCATCTAGGCTTGTCCTTTGGGTGCAGGGTGCCTAGCATATCTAGCAAAGTGCTTGTTGAAATGTTCAGGCTGTGGTCCCCCTGGGGGTGGTAAGGAGTGGTTCTGGACTTTCGACTCCCCACAGAGAAAGCATCTCTTGATCAGACGACTCTCAAAGTCTCTCCCTTGATCAGAATGGATTCTTTGTGGAGCCCCATAGTGAACAAAAAGTTTTCTACAAGTACTTTGGCCACAGTGGATGCTTTCTGGTCTTTGGTGGGAAAGCTTGGGCATATCTCGTGAAATGGTCAGTGACCACCAGCACATTACTGATATTTCTTTGATCTGACTCCAAACTCAGAAAATCCAATACAGACCAGCTCCATGGGTGCACTGGTGGTGATGTTAACAAGGGGCAGCCCTCTGGGGCAAAGCTTTCCTCTGTAAGCAGCGACTACAAGTTCGAATGTGTTGCTCACATCAGCCCCCATCTTAGGCCAATAGAATCTGGATCTCACCAAGTCAAGTGTTCTGTCTATACCAAGGTGCCCCATGTGGTTGTGCAAGGACCTCAGTACTGAGTCTCAAAGGCAGTGGGCAGCACTAGTTGTTGTTTGTCTACTTGTCCCCTCTGTCTACTGTTTCTCTGTATAACAGTTTATTGATCAGTTTCAACTTAGGACCTTCTTGTATAACAGTGCAGTTCTCAAATCAGTGGAGCGTAATTTGGACACATCTTTTCCTGCATAGAGGGCTTCTAAAGCTGCTTTGATCATGGGATCGCGGGATTGAGCCCGCCGAATACTGTCATTGTCCAGCTGAGGCAGTGCACCAATGTCTATTGCAGAAAAGTGGCAATAAGCAGCAGGAATGCAATTCTCAGAGGGTCCCAAGCAATCCACCATGCAGTCCACTGCGTCCGTGGACATTTGTTCCTCCCTGTCAAACTTCCGGCAGAGTGCCCGAATGTCAGGTTCTGCCAATCGGACCCAATCATTCTGGGGAACAGGCCTCCGGGAGAGAGCATCAGCATCTATGTGGTTCAGACCTGCTCGATATTCGAGAGCATAGTCATATGTAGATAATGCAGAAAGCCACCTATGGCCAGTGGCATCCAACTTAGCTGAGGTCTGCACATAGGTCAAAGGATTATTGTCAGTTTACTAGTATTTTAGCCCCATACAAGTACTCATGGAATTGGTCAACAATAGCCTACTTCAAAGCTAGGAACTCTAACTTATGTACAGGATAGTTCTTTTCGGATGGGGTCAGGCTTCTACTGGCAAAGGCCACTGGTCTCAGGCATTCTCGTGTCTTGGTACAACACAGCCCCCAACCCTTGCAAGCTAGCATCAGTGTGCAGGACGTAAGGTTTTCTTGGATCGGCATAGGCCAGCACTGGAGCATGGGTGTTGATATATGATCTCATGAAAGCAGTCTCACAATCAGGAGTCCAGCGGGCCCCAAATACTTCACCGGATGAAAATACACTCTTTCAGTCTTGAGGACGCTGACTTTGGTATTTTTGTGGGTTGGGGATACCCTTGAGTAAGGTTAAGTAAAGGCGGATCACTCTTGAATAGTCCTTGATGAAGCGCCTATAATAACCACAGAATCCCAGGAATCTTTGCAGTTCTTTTAGATTTTGGGCTGTGGCCAGGTGGTCAAGGCCTCAACTTTACTTGGGTCGGTCTCTATTCCTCGGTGGATACTATGTGTCCCACATACTTTACTGATGTTTGAAAGAATTGACACTTATCAATGGACAGTTTAAGGCCAAAGTCCTCAGTCGGTCCAATACCTTAAATAATCTGCTCTCATGTTCCTCCAGTGAGCTGCCAAACACAATAACATCAACTAGGTATACCAGGCACTCTAGTAAGTTCATGTCCCCACTGCACGCTCCATCAATCGTTGAAAAGTGGCTGGGGCACCTGAAATCCCTTGAGGCATCCTCATGAATTCATAGAAGCCAGCGGACAGATAAAGGCCGTCTTCTCACGGTCCTCTGGGCCATCGGATCTGGTAGTACCCACTGCGGAGATCCAGCACAGAGAACCACTTGCTCCCATTTAGGCAGTCCAAAGCATCCTGAACGCGGGCATTGTGTACTGATCAGGATAGTCCGCCGTTTACAGTGCGATAATCCACACACATCCTTACTGTTCCATTCTTTTTCCTCACTACCACAATGGGGAAGCATAAGGGCTTCTGGATTCTTGTATTACACCAGCAGCTAACATCTCTTGCAGATGCCGTCTCACATCATCTATGTCAGCAGGTGCCAGGCGTCGAGACCTCTCACAAATGGTCTTTCATCATGCAGCCGGATATTGTGCTCAGCTCCTTGCATGCATCCTACATCCCATTCCTTTAAAGAAAACACCTGGTCTCTCTGGGCAAGCTCTCACTGATCCTCACTTTCCATTCAGCTGGCAGCGAGAGTCGCAAATCAAACAAGTCAGGCGTTACTCTGTCATTCTTCCTTGAACTCTTGCTGCTGGGTAGCACTGCAGTGTCTGCACAATGCACATTAGCCAGGATGCAACCTCTGTTTACTCGAATGTCTCTTTCAGACACATTATGAACTTGGACCATTACCCTTCTGGTATAAGCATGGGCTCTAGCGGGGCAAAATACTAGGCTTGACCAGCAGTCCCTCTGGCAATTTTCCATCGCCTGGTGCATCCAACATTAATATTTTATTCTTAACATCCTTTCTGATAGGACCTCTCCTGTAAGGTACACTGGGCATTTGGCGCCAGGATCAGAGACTCAGGATCCTTCTTCCATACAATTCGACCGGTTCCTCTGGTTCTTTTTTTCAGCATCTCTCTGTGCCTCATAGGCCTTCTTAATTAAAGCCGGAACTCTTAAAGCTCTACTAGTCTTTGACCCCTGTTTTTCATAACACAACTGTGCCAGCCTTCCGAACATATGAGCATTTGTTCCAATCAACAAAGGGACGCCATCATACAGTCCAGTGGGGGGACACACTAAGGCTAGGGTCTCTACTTGTTCGGCCACTCCAGCCACGGAGGTGGGGAAAGACAGCCAAATTTGGATATACCCGGAATAGGGGTAGGCCTTCTCACTTAACCCCCATACATGCAGTCCTTCTAATGGTTGTAAGGGTACGTCTGACAAATGCTTCTGATACCAATCCTGGAACATAATTGTCACTTGGGAGCCACTGTCTAATACAGCTCTTGTAGACACTCCATTCACCTTTACAGTGGTCTCCATGGAGGACCCACTATTCTGGACCAGTCTGGAGAGGCGGTAGTACAGGGCCTGGGCAACTGACCTTGCCACAAAAGGACGTGAATTAGCATTTTGGTGCCCTCACTGGGATCATGTCGTGCACCTCTTAACCACTGATTTCTTCTCAAGCTCTCCTTGTAGCCTATATGCAACTTTGTCAGTGTCTTTTGGGGACTGGCATTCCTTTTTCATGTGCCCATCTTTCCCACAATTATAGCAAAACATACTTTCTGGAGTTTGAGCTGGCGAGGCGCCACACTGGGAGCCAGGGCGGGGTATGCTAACTGGAAACCTGGGTGCCATCTCTGTCTGCGCGTGATAAGCATTTGGAGACATCTCGTCAGTTTCTCCCTTCCATGGTCAAGGAATTGAGTTTGGAGCTGTTATCAGCAGGAGATACATGGGTGGGTACCCCCACCCCCTATAGCAGATGCAGTGGGATATGGGTCAGGGCCCGTACTTGCAGGCGTGGCCTTCATAAAGGACTGTTTTGAATTCCGGATCTCTCTCAACAGTTCGCCCCATTGTGGCATATCTTTTCCTTGTCAGAGCACTCATTGACTGTCAACCTCTGCCCTGAACTTCACTTGATGGGTCACCTCAGTCACTCGCGGTGTAGCCACAGCTGTTGGTGCAAGGTACCTCCCGAGGGTGCCTTTCTCAACTCTCGAATTTCTCTCATTAACTCATCATGGGAGGGTGGGGATTCCAGTCGATTTGCCAGGCGTGACTGAAGCAACAGCAGTTCTGAGAGGGGGCAGACTTAAGGATTCTGTCCAGTCTGGTTGGGTCCAGTTCAATCGCTGGAAAACTACCCTTTCTGAGAGCATTCCTGCAACAATTTTTCCAGCCGAGACATACACAGACAACAACTCCCCTTGGTACTGTTGTGCATTTCTTACTCTCCACCATAGGTCCTCATCAGAATCTGGGCTCCCATACATTTCTCCAAGGCCTCAAGATAGGCCTGTGCAGTCGCTTCAGGGTTACTGGCCGTTGAGCACGGATGGTAGCCAGGGCAGGACCTCAGAGGCTCTCACTAACCCTCTTTTCGCTTTGCCTTCCGAGCATTGCCATTCTAGCACTTGGGGCAACATAGTCTATCCAGGTCTCCCAGTCATCCCTCCCCTTGGGGGTGGGGAGGTGCAGAGAAGATCCCTCAACCTTCGTAAGAGTCGTGACTAATGGCAGGTGCAGAAATAGGAGTCTGCATTGGTTCCAGCCACCATTACGGCACTGGAGCAGGAGAGGGTGTTGGGGAGGAACACCCCAGGTGGCAAGAATAGTTTCTTCAAGTCCTCCACAGTTTTCCCTCCCAGCAACCATTCAGCAAATTTCTCCTCAAAAGTTTCAGATAGTGGTGGGGCTGATTCCCCCTGGGTCTTTACTGTCCTTAGTTATCACTCTCCAAGCAGTGAGGGCTCCCTCTGGGGTAATGGTCTGTGGCACTTTGGAGCTATCTATGGGATCCTTAAACTCTACTAGGGCCAGGAAAGTATGGGTGAGCAGATTAGCATGCCGACCCACCACCACAGGGTTTTGTAAACCTTCCACCTTGGAAAGTACTTCCTGCACAGTGTCCGTTTTGATACCCAGGGGGATGTCCAGGATAAGCATAGCATTTTGGGGGTCGATCTCCTCCCCAGTACACCACTCCACCAGCCGGTGCACAGCCACTTCTGTCGGGGTACCCATTTTTTTCTTAACAGTGGTTCGTAAATATGGCCACTAGAGGACACACAATCCCAGCGGTGAGCCTCAAGATGTAACCCCTAGATGGCGCTATCCCAGGGGCTACTACCCTGCCTGATTTGCCACTAACAGGTTGAGGGGCCTGGATCAATGGCGGGTGCCTCCACCCAGAGGTCAGGGTTGCAATAGTTAAACTAACTTGGTCACAGCCCTCTGGGACACTGCAACCCCTTCTTCCCACTAGTGGCCCACACAATATATCAGAATTACCTTCACAGTATACACTTACCCCCAGGTCTGGTTCCGGCACTGGGACCTCCTGTGAAATGAGATACAGTGCAACAATCACAGTACAGTACTTTAACATAGACAAATACCTCAGGCAGTATAACTTTGCTGAAACAAGCAGCTCTGATTTATTTGGGGATATAACAAGGACAGGGGAAATCAGGTTAATTAGCTTATCACTCTAATAATCACCTATGGCTCTGTGCACAGGCCTATCCCTATCAGTTACTGTCCCTGGGTACCCAAGCCCTAGTGGCTAGTCCAAACCGTGGCAGCTGGTAGGGCCCTTCACACAGAGAAAAGGAAAAATTAAACAGTCAGCAGTACAGTAATTCCATTTGGATTTAATGTGGCAATTCAACAGGGCGACCCTGAATTAGTACTCGACCTCCAAATAAGATAGGGTCCTTCAATATCAGCAGGGCTACTCTTGAGCTGCAAGAGACTCTTCACACATTTATATGGTAAAAAAAAAGAGTACTATACCAGGCAGGCTGCTTCTCTATCCCGATCGCAATTACTGCACAATACCCGGAGAACACACAGCAGATTCAGTTCCTGACAGACCGAGTAATTCAATAATTTCTCCAGTCTTCTACAGGGTGAGCCTGGTTTCTACTTCAGAGATCCTTTGATTCTTTTCACAGGACGGATTCAGTCCTAACAAGCAGTTACACAAGCTGCAGACCGGAACTCTGGGCCTTACACACGTTTTGACTAAAACTGCACACTGAAAAAGCACAGGGCTCTTTCCTTCTTCACTGCCAAAGCTCAACTGAAACTCCAACCGACAAAACCGGGCACTTCCTTTGAGTTCCTCCCAGTTCTTGACTGGATTGGCTGTCACTCACAATAGACTGCTGCTGTTGGTCCAAAAGGCACTGAAGTCTAAACTACATCTCCCAGAGTCACTGCCCATACAATCCTCTTGTGGCTGGCTCAGATTATGAGTCAAGTTCTGATTCGTCCAAGGCACCATTTAGAGCTAGCTTACCCCACACTGATTGGTCCAGTTCAGCAGTTCAAAACCAGAATGGGAACTAGGCAGACACTGTTCTGACTGCAAAAGAAAGCAGGTTAGACAAACTGTAATTTCATAATTACTGTAAATGATTTCTGGCAAACAGTTACATCTTTCAGATAGGTTCCCTTTGCACTCCTAGTGACTGCAAAAATGGAGTGAATTGGCAGCAGCTTGAGTGGTACTCAATCAAAGAAACACACAGTCCCCCATACAAACTAATTATGTCTGCAAGCAGACAGCTCTTAAAGAGACAGTACCAGAGGTTCTAAAAACACTCACTGATAAATGGCTTAAACGCCAAACACCATTCAGGCTTGGAGCATTCAAGCAAGCTCCGGGAAGTCTTTTGGGAACCCCCATTTGCAGGGGGGTTACACCCTTCCTGGCCTGGAAAGCTTGACGTTCGCGTCAAGCAAGTACCCCCATAAGTTTTAACTGCAACCATATGCATTTGCATTAGGCTCACACATGTAATCATCAGTCAATATATCATTTTACCAAGAACACATTTCTGAAACATTGCAGTATGTCACTCTTTACACAGTATTACACACACATTGTACCATAACTCAGTTATTACCTCTTGTACATGAAACCTGAAAGAGGGGCCCTTCCTATCAGTTACCTTGGGGCTGGATGGGTCAAGGGCACCATATAGAGGGCAACACAAGTAACTTGGAGTTAGCACTGACGCTCAGTTTGGGCAATGAGCTCGGGGACACATACACTCCTTTATGGACAACATTGAGAGGCAAATCCACAGGCCTCCCAAGGGAATCATAACTGAGGTGCACCACAGGCTTTACAGCTCGACCAGTCTTTCTAGGGGGAACTGTTACAGTCTCTGCACTCTGAGCCTCATTTTCAGCATTGTCCTCACTTGTCAGGGGAGTCTCCATGGGGGTAGAGAGGCTAGAACTTGGGGCACTTTCAGCTCCAGGAGTTACAGTTTCTGAGTCCACAACATTTGGCTCGCATGGAGAGCTTTCGGACACTGGCAGTGGACTGTCAGGGCACTCAAAATACTCTTCTTGTTCGGGTGTATCACCAGTCTGCCCCAATCTATCATTTTCCTCCCCTGAAAGCTCAAGCAGTTCAACCATGCACAATGATTCCATTTCATCTGATCTGATGCTTTGCACTTCACTTTCTGGGAGCATTGGCTCCAGGGATGAAGCTGGGGGCTTAGACAGTCCAGAAGGCCCAGCTTTGTCTCCCGTATTGACTAGGGGATTGCCCCGAAACAATTGACTCAGTTCATAAGAAGGATAGTATTCAAAGTCACTCTCACTTTCTTCGATATGGACTGACAGTCATGCTCAACTGGGACTTGTGGAGGAACACTTTAACTTTGCTTCTGTAGGTGCAGACTTTCTTGATCTTTTCTAGCAGCAGCTCTAGTCACTGGTCCAGAGGGGGCATCTTCTAGGGCTCAGACTCAATTAAGATTTGTCCAATGGGCAGTAAATGATTTCTATGCATTGTTTTTACATCTTTTGAATTATTCTCAGGCCTTACTTTGTACACTGGCAGATCATCTAGTTTGCCCACTACAATGTGAGGAGATGGTGCCATCTGTCAGCAATCTTGTGCTTGCCATGCAGTCCCAGATTTCTTAGCAATACCGATCTCCCTCCTGGAGTTCCTGTGCTTTCACCTTTTATCATACCTTTCTTTGTTGGCCAGATTTCTTTTGGCAGCCATGGTTTGAGCCAGTTGGTACGCATGAGTTAGCTGGGCCTTTAACTTTGCACATACTGTAAATAGTTGTCAGCTTGAACCCCATCAGGAGACCCCAAAACACACATCTACTGGTAGTCGAGCTTCTTCCAAACATCAGGCGGTAGGGAGAATCCAGTGGCATCACTTTGGTGCAGTTATAAGCATGTACCAGGGTGCTAATTTGTTGGCTCCATCTAGGCTTGTCCTTTGGGTGCAGGGTGCCTAGCATATCTAGCAAAGTGCGGTTGAAATGTTCAGGCTGTGGGTCCCCCTTGGGGTGGTAAGGAGTGGTTCTGGACTTTCGCACTCCCCACAGAGAAAGCATCTCTTTGATCAGACGACTCTCAAAGTCTCTCCCTTGATCAGAATGGATTCTTTGTGGAGCCCCATAGTGAACAAAAAAGTTTTCTACAAGTACTTTGGCCACAGTGGATGCTTTCTGGTCTTTGGTGGGAAAGCTTGGGCATATCTCGTGAAATGGTCAGTGACCACCAGCACATTACTGATATTTCTTTGATCTGACTCCAAACTCAGAAAATCAATACAGACCAGCTCCATGGGTGCACTGGTGGTGATGTTAACAAGGGGCAGCCCTCTGGGGCAAGCTTTCCTCTGTAAGCAGCCTACAAGTTCGAATGTGTTGCTCCACATCAGCCCCATCTTAGGCCAATAGAATCTGGATCTCACCAAGTCAAGTGTTCTGTCTATACCAAGGTGCCCCATGTGGTTGTGCAAGGACCTCAGTACTGAGTCTCGAAGGCAGTGGGCAGCACTAGTTGTTGTTTGTCTACTTGTCCCCCTCTGTCTACTGTTTCTCTGTATAACAGTTTATTGATCAGTTTCAACTTAGGACCTTCTTTGTATAACAGGTGCAGTTCTCAAATCAGTGGAGGCGTAATTTGGACACATCTTTTCCTGCATAGAGGGCTTCTAAAGCTGCTTTGATCATGGGATCGTGGATTGAGCCGCTGAATACTGTCATTGTCCAGCTGAGGCAGTGCACCAATGTCTATTGCAGAAAAGTGGCAATAAGCAGCAGGAATGCAATTCTCAGAGGGTCCCAAGCAATCCACCATGCAGTCCACTGCGTCCGTGGACATTGTTCCTCCCTGTCAAACTTCCGGCAGAGTGCCGAATGTCAGGTTCTGTAATCGGACCCAATCATTCTGGGGAACAGGCCTCCGGAGAGAGCATCAGCATCTATGTGGTTCAGACCTGCTCGATATTCGAGAGCATAGTCATATGTAGATAATGCAGAAAGCCACCTATGGCCAGTGGCATCCAACTTAGCTGAGGTCTGCACATAGGTCAAAGGATTATTGTCAGTTTTTACTAGTATTTTAGCCCCATACAAGTACTCATGGAATTGGTCAACAATAGCCTACTTCAAAGCTAGGAACTCTAACTTATGTACAGGATAGTTCTTTTCGGATGGGGTCAGGCTTCTACTGGCAAAGGCCACTGGTCTCAGGCCATTCTCGTGCTCTTGGTACAACACAGCCCCCAACCCTTGCAAGCTAGCATCAGTGTGCAGGACGTAAGGTTTTCTTGGATCGGCATAGGCCAGCACTGGAGCATGGGTAAGTTGATATATGATCTCATGAAAAGCAGTCTCACAATCAGGAGTCCAGCGGGCCCCAAATACTTTACTCGGATGAAAATACACTCTTTCAGTCTTGAGGGACGCTGACTTTTGGTATTTTTGTGGGTTGGGATACCCTTGAGTAAGGTTAAGTAAAGGCGGATCACTCTTGAATAGTCCTTGATGAAGCTCGATAATAACCACAGAATCCAGGAATCTTTGCAGTTCTTTTAGATTTTTGGGCTGTGGCCAGGTGGTCAAGGCCTCAACTTTACTTGGGTCGGTCTCTATTCCCTCGTGGATACTATGTGTCCCACATACTTTACTGATGTTTGAAAGAATTGACACTTATCAATGGACAGTTTAAAGCCAAAGTCCTCCAGTCGGCCTAATACCTTAAATAATCTGCTCTCATGTTCCTCCAGTGAGCTGCCAAACACAATAACATCAACTAGGTATACCAGGCACTCTAGTAAGTTCATGTCCCCACTGCACGCCCATCAATCGTTGAAAAGTGGCTGGGGCACCTGAAATCCTTGAGGCATCCTCATGAATTCATAGAAGCCGGACAGATAAAGGCCGTCTTCTCACGGTCCTCTGGGGCCATCGGGATCTGGTAGTACCCACTGCGGAGATCCAGCACAGAGAACCACTTGCTCCCATTTAGGCAGTCAAAGCATCCTGAATGCGGGCATTGTGTACTGATCGGGGATAGTCCGCGGTTTAAGGTGCGATAATCCACACACATCCTTACTGTTCCATTCTTTTCCTCACTACCACAATGGGGAACATAAGGGCTTCTGGATTCTTGTATTACACCAGCAGCTAACATCTCTTGCAGATGCCGTCTCCCATCATCTATGTCAGCAGGTGCCAGGCGCCGAGACCTCTCACAAAATGGTCTTTCATCATGCAGCCGGATATTGTGCTCAGCTCCTTGCACGATCCTACATCCCATTCCTTTAAAGAAAACACCTGGTCTCTCTGGGCAAGCTTCTCACTGATCCTCACTTTCCATTCAGCTGGCAGCGGAGTCACGAAATCAAACAAGTCAGGCGTTACTCTGTCATTCTTCCTTGAACTCTTGCTGCTGGGTAGCACTGCAGTGTCTGCACAATGCACATTAGCCAGGATGCAACCTCTGTTTACTCGAATGTCTCTTTCAGACACATTATGAACTTGGACCATTACCCTTCTGGTATAAGCATGGGCTCTAGCGGGCAAAATACTAGGCTTGACCAGCAGTCCCTCTGGCAATTTTCCATCGCCTGGTGCATCCAACATTAATATTTTATTCTTAACATCCTTTCTGATCGGACCTCTCCTGTAAGGTACACTGGGCATTTGGCGCCAGGATCAGAGACTCAGGATCCTTCTTCCATACAATTCCGACCGGTTCCTCTGGTTCTGTTTTTCTTTTCAGCATCTCTCTGTGCCTCATAGGCCTTCTTAATTAAAGCCGGAACTCTTAAAGCTCTACTAGTCTTTGACCCTGTTTTCATAACACAACTGTGCCAGCCTTCCGAACATATGAGCATTTGTTCCAATCAACAAAGGGACGCCATCCTTACAGTCCAGTGGGGGACACACTAAGGCTAGGGTCTCTACTTGTTCGGCCACTCCAGCCACGGAGGTGGGGAAAGACAGCCAAATTCGGATATACCCGGAATAGGGGTAGGCCTTCTCACTTAACCCCATACATGCAGTCCTTCTAATGGTTGTAAGGGCACGCCTGACAAATGCTTCTGATACCAATCCTGGAACATAATTGTCACTGGGAGCCACTGTCTAATACAGCTCTTGTAGACACTCCATTCACCTTTACAGTGGTCTCCATGGAGGGACCCACTATTCTGGACCAGTCTGGAGAGGCTGAGTAAGGGCCTGGGCAACTGACCTTGCCACAAAGGACGTGAATTAGCATTTTGGTGCCCTCACTGGGATCATGTGTGCACCTCTTAACCACTGATTTCTTCTCCAAGCTCTCCTTGTAGCCTATATGCAACTTTGTCAGTGTCTTTTGGGGACTGGCATTCCTTTTCATGTGCCCATCTTTCCCACAATTATAGCAAAACATACTTTCTGGAGTTTGAGCTGGCCGAGCGCCACACTGGGAGCCAGGGCGGGGTATTACTAACTGGAAACCTGGGTGCCATCTCTGTCTGCGGCGTGATAAGCATTTGGAGACATCTCGTCAGTTTCTCCACTTCCATGGTCAAGGAATTGAGTTTGGAGCTGTTATCAGCAGGAGATACATGGGTGGGTACCCCCACCCCCATAGCAGATGCAGTCGGATATAGGTCAGGGCCCGTACTTGCAGGCGTGGCCTTCATAAAGGGACTGTTTTTGAATTCCCGGATCTCTCTCAACAGTTCGCCCCATTGTGGCATATCTTTTTCCTTGTCAGAGCACTCATTGACTGTCAACCTCTGCCCCTGAACTTCACTTGATGGGTCACCCTCAGTCACTGGTCGTAGCCACAGCTGTTGGTGCAGGTACCTCCTGAGGTCGCTCTTTTCTCAACTCCTCAATTTCTCTCATTAACTCATCATAGGAGGGTGGGGATTCCAGTCGATTTGCCAGGCGTAACTGAAGCAACAGCAGTTCTGAGAAGGGGCAGACTTAAGGATTCTGTCCAGTCTGGTTCGGTCCAGTTCAATCGCTGGAAAACTACCCTTTCTGAGGCATTCCTGCAACAATTTTTCCAGCCGAGACATACACAGACAACAACCCCCTTGGTACTGTTGTGCATTTCTTACTCTCCACCATAGGTCCTCATCAGAATCTGGGCTCCCATACATTCTCCAAGGCCTCAAGATAGCCTGTGCAGTCGCTTCAGGGTTACTCAGCCTGCTTAGCACGGATGGTAGCTAGGGCAGGACTCAGAGGCTCTCACTAACCCTCTTTCGCTTTTGCCTCCGAGCATTGCCATTCTAGCACTTGGGGCAACATAGTCTATCCAGGTCTCCAGTCATCCCCCTGGGGGTGGGGAGGTGCCAGAGAAGATCCTCAACCTTCGGTAAGAGTCGTGACTAATGGCAGGTGCAGAAATAGGAGTCTGCATTGGTTCAGCCACCATTACGGGCACTGGAGCAGGAGAGGGTGTTGGGGAGGAACACCCCAGGTGGCAAGAATAGTTTCTTCAAGTCCTCCACAGTTTTCCTCTCCCAGCAACCATTCAGCAAATTTCTCCTCAAAGTTTCAGATAGTGGTGGGGCTGATTCCCCCCTGGGTCTTTACTGTCCTTAGTTATCACTCTCCAAGCAGTGAGGGCTCCCTCTGGGGTAATGGTCTGTGGCACTTTGGAGCTATCTATGGGATCCTTAAACTCTACTAGGGCCAGGAAAGTATGGGTGAGCAGATTAGCATGCCGACCCACCACCACAGGGTTTTGTAAACCTTCCACCTTGGAAAGTACTTCCTGCACAGTGTCCGTTTTGATACCCAGGGGGATGTCCAGGATAAGCATAGCATTTTGGGGGTCGATCTCCTCCCAGTACACCACTCCACCAGCCGTGCACAGCCACTTCTGTCGGGTACCCATTTTTTCTTAACAGTGGTTCGTAAATATGGCCACTAGAGGACACACAATCCCAGCGGTGAGCCTCCAAGATGTAACCCCTAGATGGCGCTATCCCAGGGCTACTACCCCTGCCTGATTTGCCACTAACAGGTTGAGGGGCCTGGATCCAATGGCGGGTGCCTCCACCCAGAGGTCAGGGTTTGCAATAGTTAAACTAACTTGGTCACAGCCCTCTGGGACACTGCAACCCCTTTCTTCCCACTAGTGGCCCACACAATATATCAGAATTACCTTCACAGTATACACTTACCCCCAGGTCTGGTTCCGCACTGGGACCTCCTGTGAAATGAGATACAGTGCAACAATCACAGTACAGTACTTTAACATAGACAAATACCTCAGGCAGTATAACTTTGCTGAAACAAGCAGCTCTGATTTATTTCGGGGATATAACAAGGACAGGGAAATCAGGTTAATTAGCTTATCACTCTAATAATCTCACCTATGGCTCTGTGCACAGGCCTATCCCTATCAGTTACTGTCCCTGGGTACCCAAGCCCTGGTGGCTAGTCAAACCGTGGCAGCTGGTAGGGGCCCTTTCACACACAGAGAAAAGGAAAAATTAAACAGTCAGCAGTACAGTAATTCCATTTGGATTTAATGTGGCAATTCAACAGGAGCGACCCTGAATTAGTACTCACGACCTCCAAATAAGATAGGGTCCTTCAATATCAGCAGGGCTACTCTTGAGCTCCAAGAGACTCTTCACACATTTATATGGTAAAAAAAAGAGAGTACTATACCAGGCAGGCTGCTTCTCTATCCCGATCGCAATTACTGCACAATACCCGGGAGAACACACAGCAGATTCAGTTCCTGACAGACAGAGTGCAATTCAATAATTTCTCCAGTCTTCTACAGGGTGAGCCTGGTTTCTACTCTTCAGAGATCCTTTGATTCTTTTCACAGGACGGATTCAGTCCTAACAAGCAGTTACACAAGCTGCAGACCGAACTCTGGGCCCATACACGTTTTTTGACTAAAACTGCACACTGAAAAAGCACAGGGCTCTTTCCTTCTTCACTGCCAAAGCTCAACTGAAACTCCAACCGACAAAACCGGGCACTTCCTTTGAGTTCCTCCCAGTTCTTGACTGGATTGGCTGTCACTCACAATAGACTGCTGCTGTTGGTCCAAAAAGGCACTGAAGTCTAAACTACATCTCCCAGAGTCACTGCCCATACAATCCTCTTGTGGCTGGCTCAGATTATGAGTCCAAGTTCTGATTCGTCCAAGGCACCATTTTAGAGCTAGCTTACCCCACACTGATTGGTCCAGTTCAGCAGTTCAAAACCAGAATGGGGAACTAGGCAGACACTGTTCTGACTGCAAAAAAGCAGGTTAGACAAACTGTAATTCATAATTACTGTAAATGATTTCTGGCAAACAGTTACATCTTTCAGATAGGTTCCTTTGCACTCTAGTGACTGCAAAAATGGAGTGAATTGCAGCAGCTTGAGTGGTACTCAATCAAAGAAACACACAGTCCCCCATACAAACTAATTATGTCTGCAAGCAGACAGCTCTTAAAGAGACAGTACCAGAGGTTCTAAAAACACTCACTGATAAATGGCTTAAACGCCAAACACCATTCAGGCTTGGAGCATTCAAGCAAGCTCCGGGAAGTCTTTTGGGAACCCCCATTTGCAGGGGGGTTGCATGAATATTGGCTAAAGGGACTCAAAACACAAGCATGTGGTTCATGGTGCAAGGAGATCAAACAAATGAATGAAAGGTAGGCCTAAAGTGAGAATATTGACTACAAGAAAGGGGAAATGTGTTTCCCAGCCTCAAGAAAGGGACATGGTCAGACCCCAGCAACTACAAACTGGTCAGCCTGGCGTTAGTCCTGGCCAGTGTCTTAGACTACATTATCAAGGACAGAATAATGATTTACTTAATGGACTGCAAAGTTCTGATCCCCTCTGAGCATGCTTTACGAGGAACAGAGTGTGCCAAACCAACCTAACTGGGAGGTGGATATGGGCATGGCCATAGGCTATGCGGACTTCAGCAATGTCTTTGTTGTGCATGATACGCTCCTGGTCAAAGTTCACCAGTGCCTGTATATGCAAGGTGAATTGCTAACTGTTCTGGAGGCAGGAAGCAGATGGTTGTGGTGAAAGGTCAGTACTCTGAGTGGTGAGGATTACCCAGTGGTATCCCTCTGGGATTAGTGCTGGGGCCACAGCTTTTCAATATTTTGACCTTGATGGGGAGCACAACATGCTTCTTGGATGCATCCCAGAATCTCTTGTGGCTGATGTCAGAGGTGGGCTACAGCTATTTACTTTTATAACGGCTTTGAGCTTTTAAATACTCCATTTTGTCAGTCACCAGTTTGGCTACACTCCTGTGTCACCTACACATAGTCTTAGCAACAGGCAAATTACATTTTTTTGAAGCTTAATACAAAAGAAATAAAATCTGCAGCTGCAGCTTGTGGCTGAAGTCAGCCATGGGGGATTCTGGGATGCCCCTGAGTGGTGTGCTTTGTATGTTGTCTGGGTAGAGAAACAGCTGGATCAACCAGATATAGTAAATCATTTAAAGAGCAGCAGTGAGTACTTTTTTATGGCTGCAGTGGGCGGAGCCTGCAGCCATCTTGTGGTAGCTGTAAAAAACAGCTTCTGAATGGGCACCGAAGAACTGTTTTGGAGTTGCAGTATGATTATTCTGTAACTCCAAAATAGTCCGCTCACTCCCTGCCCCCCCCCGTGGGTGCAGTGCTTTGGTTGCTGGTCACCTGCTGTGCTCAAGACATTTAATGTGCATGCACAGGTAGTTGCGCATGTGCGACTGCACTGTGGCCATCTTGGACAAGGCAGACTGTTTCACCGTGAGCTCAGTAAGCACAGCTGCAGTCATGTCGGCTCTCGCCAGAGTTTGTTTTGTCAGGGGTAGCCCCACACATAGTAATGGGCATTCACTAATGAGGGCTTCCCTTTAAATTAATATGTAACTACAGTATGTTACTATGTGAAGATAAGCAGATGCATTTTAAATTACAAATAAATAGTACAAAAATAGTTAAACTTTGCATGACAGGTCAGATAAGTGGGTTAAGTGACCAAATCCAGTTCAGTCAAAATTTAATACATATTTAACCTAGAGTTAATCCAAAAGTTCAGACCCGAGTACTGTACCTACAGTAGCAATTCATTCAATCTAGTTGTTAGCAATCCTCTTATGTGAAAAACAAAAAGAAACACAGACATAGTATCAAATACTCACAAACACTTGTCTCAGGCTCAATACAGACGTACTAAACTACAGTAGCTGTTAAAATAATAGATACATGAGTTATAAAAAGGCAAAAAAGTAAATTAAACCTAGAAAAAACAGATTACAATCTCAAACTCCACCACACACTTTTGCTGTTGTAGCAGCCTTTGCTCTCACCTCAGTATATAGACGCTAGATGGCAGTAGCCTACTAAATAAACAAAGAATAAGGAATTCATTGCAAAGCTAGAGAAATACTGTACCATGTTTCCTCACAGAAACAACTCTAACAATCATTATAGGAGTCTTTGGTCTCATACATTCAGATTGAATTAAATGATCGTGCTCAGAGCCACATCAAGACAACTCCATCAATTTAAAAATAATGAATTTCATTAATGCTAATTAAGAATAGGGATGTACAAATAAGGCAATCTAATAGACTGCAATGATCCTAAAAGGGTTATTTTTTTTAAAACATATTCTATTAAGCAAGGTATTTGATACATTGTGATCTGCATTGTATAGATGGGTTCATCATAGTACATCCAATTACATGCTAGAGCGGGATAGTCAGAAGGGTTGCGCATGGCATGCTACAGTTGCACCATCACGCAACCCACTGATGCCCTGGTGTGATATTCAAAGGGGATTGAGCCTGGCACAACCCAATGCAACTGAGCGCATCAGTTGCGGGCGCGGGCGCAGATGGGGGCGGCCCGCATTACTCGCACATCCCGATATTCATCCCGGATGTGCTGAGTCCTCGTACGCGCAACTCCTACCTGTGCTGCACATAGGTGAGCCAAAAAGTGAGCAACAGCTGGCCACCCATTGTGGTGACCCGCCATATTGCAGGGCGCAATATGGCAGCTGCCACCTAGGGGTGGCCACCCGAGCTCCGGCTGCACCTTCATGGCAGCGTCTCCCCCGCTTGATCTCGGGCATATGTAGAAAAAGGATAGTCCCATATTCCTGGTGGTCCAGTGGACCGCTCGCAGCCCGATCACGGGCATAAGCTGTAAATGTAATAGTCCTATATCCCTGGTTGTCCAGTGGACTGCTCGCAGCCCGATCATGGGCATATGTAGAAATGATTAACAGTCCTATATCCCTGGTGGTCCAGTGGACCACTCTCAACCCGATCGCGGGTATCAGTAATAAATAATCACACACAATCCAACCCTGGTGTTCCAGCGGTGCCCCCTCCCCACCCGCCCACTGGGCCCCCCGCCCGCTCCCCGGTCAGCAGCGGGCAGCAGTCCCCACCCGCTTGCCGCCTTGCCACCCAATCGACTGACTCTGTACAGTAGGCTAGACGCCCATTGTCCACCGGTGAGCCAATGGGCGGCAGCTCGTTTAGTTATACAGTCCAGATATGTGAATGGATCCAATTACATATCTGGACTGTGTAGTATGGCATAGGTTACACGCCCATTGGCTCACGCTAGTGGACAATGGGCGACAGCCCTACTGTACGGAGTCAGTCAGCTGGCGGATGTGGCAAGCGGGTGGGAGCTGCTGCCCGCCGCTGACCGGGGAGGCGGGCCTGGGGCCAGGTGGGGAGGGGGGGTACCGCTGGACCACCAGGGTTGGATTGGTGCGTGATTATTTATTACTGATGCCCACGATCGGGCAGCGAGCGGTCCACTGGACCACCAGGGATATAGGACTAATATTTTCCTACATATGCCCGCGATTGGGCTGCAGGCGGTTCACTGGACCACCAGGGATGGAGTTAACTTTGACAACATACGTATGCCCACGATCAGGTTGCAAGCGGTCCACTGGACCACCAGGGATGGAGTTAACTGTTAAAAACATACTTATGCCCGCAATCAGGCTGCAAGCGGTCCACTGAACCACCAGGGATATTGGAAGTGTTCTTCAATTTACACATGCCTGCGATGGGGCATTGAGGCACTTTGCCGTGATGTGCAGGGGGCGTTGGTCCCCGATGGCTGCAGCCTGGCAGGGTGCCAGGCGCAAGTTGCCAGGGATCGGCACACCTGCATGCAAATGTGCCATAATGACATGTAAATGGCCCCATTTGCGTCTTGCATACATTATGGCCCCATTTGCATGTGCACTTTTGAATATCATGGTGGCTGGGCGCCTATCGCAACTGCACTTGGGCTTGCGCATCCCCCTGCTCCACTCTGGCCACTGCGCCATGCACACTGCGGGTGGCCAAGGAGCGATATTCAACAATGCTGTGCCATGGTGCAGCTCTGTTGAATATCACCCTGTCAACACCCCTGCACATCCAAGTTGCGCTGCGCCCAGGCTTGCGCCACAGCCTGGCGCAGTCTGAATATCCCGCCCATGGTATACACCAGGGAGGCACATACTTAGCAGCTCATTTTCTTGAAAAATGTATTTTACTAAGTTTATTGGGTGATCTTCCCATCTTGTAATACACACTAGTCATCAAGGTTCATACGCCAGTTACCCAGCATGGAGCAGTTAGTCTGGCCATATCCCTACTTCAATAGCATGCCTTATGGGCAACTAAATCTTTTGAAACACTTGAATCCTGTTGTCTGTACTTCATTGTATTCTTGCTAGCTTAAGACACAGTCTCATGTTGTTTGCCCACTGACTAAAGGGTGGGGGGAATCATCTGATAGCCAGTTTTGTGCTATTGCTTTATGGGCATTGATTAGCACTATGGACCAGAGTAGCCCAGTTGGGCCCAGACTTACATGTCCTGGGTCATCTCCCAACAAGTGCTCGAGAGGGACCTGGGTAATTTAGTGTTCAGGATCTGCTCACTGATCTTGTGAATCTCATATTACAAGAAGGCAATTTGGGGGCATGTAAGGACCATCTGAAGGAAGGTGCCCTCCTGCTACCCACATTTGGGGCATATCTGGAATGTCTTTGGGTACCTGGCACGCAGCTTAACTAGGATATAGTAAGTACGATACATAAAATTCAACTGCATTTGTCCAAATATATCATTTCT
This sequence comes from Neoceratodus forsteri, assembly GCA_016271365.2. Taxonomy (NCBI): domain Eukaryota; kingdom Metazoa; phylum Chordata; order Ceratodontiformes; family Ceratodontidae; genus Neoceratodus; species Neoceratodus forsteri. Next base: position 1,100,439,506 of record CM057450.1, on the reverse strand, counting down.
GGAGCAGAATACCAACTGCAGAGACCCTTTTCCATATTTCATCAGACATGCATAGAATAGATCCAAGTCTTCCTCCTGTCATGCCCTTATCCTTTCTAAGGATGGACTTATGCTTCCGAGCAAGATTCTGTAATAGATTGAGAGTGGTCTTGTTAATGGCTATGGGACATAAAGCACTTCTTCAAATGGTGAGAGGTTTGATGGTAGAGCTAGGGTGCACCCATCATGGATCCCCAGCCAGCAGATGCCTGATCCTCAAGTAGGCAAGCAGATCCCCTGGGCAGAGATCTATCTCTTTCTGCAGAGCATGAAAGGACATCAGGGTCCCAATATTCAAAACATTGCCTGGGCACAAAGCCAAGTTTGCCTGTGCAAACTGGGTTTTACGTGGATGCGCTATATTGAAAAGCCCAGTAAGCATGGGCAAATAGGGTCTGCGTCTGGGCACATATTGGAGGGGGGGGTGCAGTGCAGATTGAGGGTTGGGGACCTGAATATTGGCGCAGTTCAATATTCAGAATAGTTACGCTGTGCAATGGCATTTTGCATGATCCCTTGTACGGTGCAAATACCACCGATTCAGACCATGACTTGCGCACAATCCTAGTGGTTGGCAGAGGAAGAGCAGTGCCCCCCTTTGCACCAGTCCTTATCAAACAAATCAGTGTCCCTCTCCCCACCTGCATGCATTCCCAATGTTGCAGTAGGTATGCCCTGGTGTCCAGTGGCCCCCTGCCGATGGCCATCCCAATATGTAAAGGTAAAGTTTCCCTGGTGTTTAGTTGCCCCTCCGCTTATTGCTATCCCAATGTTTAAATGTAAAGTTTCCCCTGGTGTCTAGTGGCTCCCCTGCTGATTGCCAGCCCAATGTTTAATATTATACATTCCCTGGTGTCCAGTGGTCACTCCCCCTGCACCCATGCCTTATGTTTCATTACTTATTCCCTGCTGTCTTGTGGTCTCAGTGTGCCGTCAATCAGTGAGCACGTACTGTATACAGTATGCACTAACTGACTGCTCAGTCAGTGGCTGGCTGTGGTGGAAAGGGGAGGGCTGTGTCAGTCACCACCTTGGGGTCGAGATGGTGTGGATTGGAGTGGGGTAGTGGGGCACTGCCTGCCAGGGTGGGGAGGTGGAGGATCTGCTAGACACCAGGGAACCATGTTCTCCTACTGTACAGGGGATCAGGGATAGGGAGGGGGGGTCTGCTAGACACCAGGGAATGGTTTCATGGTTTTATGCAGGGAATCGGAATTGGGGGTAGGGAGACACTGGACAACAGATACTGGTGTTATTGTTGTCTACAGGGGATTGGAATGGGGGAAGGACCACTAGACACCAAGGGCTAATTGATGAAACATCAGGCATGGGTGCTAGTGGGGAGAGGGACCACTGGACACCAGGGAATGTATAATATTGAACACTGGGCTCACGATGGGGGGAGGAGGGAACTAGCCACCAAGGAAACTTTACATTTCATCATTGGGACGGCGATTGGCGGGGACCAGTAGACACCAGGGAAACTTTACTTTTACACATCAAGCTGTCAGTCAGGAGGGGGACCATTAAACATTACCTTTAAACACTGGGATGGCAATCGGCTGAGGGGGGTCATTAGACACCAGGGAAACTTTATCTTTAAACATCAGGATGGTGATCATGGTGGGGGGGTTGGGGACCATGAGCACCAGGAAAAATATGCATGTAATTGTCAGGCCGGTAATCAGTGGTGGCAGGGACCACTAGCACCAGGGATAACTCTTAGTGAATGGGCAACTGGGGGGAGTCACTGCGCAGTTCAGCCTTGCTCCCCATGCAAATGGGCCCATACTGAGCATACAAATGGCCCCTTAGCACCTAGCATGCCCAGTGGGCTCATTTGCATGGGTCCCTTTGAATATAGGAATGTTCACACTAGCAGAAGCCATTCTGATGCCTTATTTTGGGGGCCATGCCTGCCCAGCACTAAGTGGCTTAGCACTAGGCTGCAATGGCCCTATATTCAGTGGAATAGCGCTGATGCACTAGTCCACTGAATATAGCATTTTTGGACACTTAGGTAACTGCAGGGGGTGGAGCAACTTTTTGCACTCCACTTTGCCTAGCTTTGAATATCAGGCCCCAGGTGCCCTTCCTCCATCCATTGAGCGTGGTGTGAAAGTTCCCACTTCTCCCATTTTAGGAACATGTGGTATAACAGTACATTGTGCTGAGGGGCCCTTTTAATGGTGGTCTATAGTAATGCTTGTCCTGACCAATCAACTTTCCATAGAATACTGTTGTGGGCAGCTAGACAAATCTGAGCCAGGGTTTTTGTGAATGGGTTAGCTATCTGAAGTAGCTTTAGTTGTGTTAAGCTAGAAGACAGTAGTCCTCTTCGCAGATCATAGCCCAGCTCCTTCTCTTCCTTCATCCCCATCCATAGTAGGTGGGGTTGCTGTCCTCTTTCTCCACCCGTTGGTATGATGCTCAACAGAACAGCCCAGTCATCCTGACAGGGAGTTGCATTATGCCCCTTTTAATCTTTGTTGCTTTACCTTGCCATATGAAACTGTTAATGATACCATTTATTTTAAAGGAGATAGAGTCCAGTAGTTGGACTGGAAGGCAGTGGAACAGACAGGCATTTTGGCAGCACACACGTTTTCACTATATAAACCCATCCTACTACTAACAATGACATTGGCCCTACATTTATCACAGTCCTGTTTCTATTTATTTATTTATTTAGGATTTCATAATTACAACCTTTGAGTTGTAGACTCATTTCCAAAGGCTCCACGTCATGGAGACAATACATTTGGCATACAATTACAGTGCAACAGATCATGTTACATATACATATTCATTTTCAACATATAATATACACAAAAACAAGTGTCTGTTTTATGTATTACAGTGTCACAATTACTGTCCGAGAGGAGACATTGTCATGTGCCCGTGGACCCTGGCACTAGGCCCAGCACTGAGATGGCCCTGGGCTGTTAAAGCCACGCTGTCAGTTTGCATGACATCAAAGAAGAGTGTTGGGGGGAGACTACAGTTGGCAGCTAGCTAACTAGCGAGTAGGGGCTTTGTAAAGCAAGGATAGCTTAGCACGAACCTTTATCCCCAAATATTTGATGGTGTTAACCACATGCTGTCCTGTTGGGTTGAAAAGTGTATTCTCCCTATTCAGGAGCCTTATACAGATGATCTCACTTTTGCACCATTTCATTTTATGACCCAATAAGGCTTCATATTTGATCAGTAATGATTGTACTGCTGTAATGCCTTTAACAGGGTTTTGAAGATACAGGAGTAAATCATCTGCAAAAAAATATTGCTTTATGCATCTCCCCCCCCCCCGTGGTTTATCTCTATATGTCCAGGCTGTTCTGGATAGTGGCTACTAATGGCTCTATGGCAGGGGTTCTCAAATGGTAAGGCCAGCCTCCCTGGGGAGGCCCCAACCTGTTCCAGGGGAGGCTCAAGCAAGTCTGAAAAAATACTGCATTTAAATTTTTGGGTTTTATATATTTTGTGTGAAGAGATGAAGCAAACTGAAAGAGGATAATAACAGTAGGTGAATTTTCTGTATTTATTTACTAATAGGTGACAAGGGAAGGTGAATGAGCCAATGTTCATTTCAGGTGTACCCGCGGGGAAGGGTAGGGAGTGAATACATTTCAAAAGGTAACTGCAAAACAATCAAGAAATATACAGTGAACAATAGTTCAAATAAATATGAACAATAAATTAATAATGAGTGGTGGTAATTGATCAATTTGTAGACTGATGGCAGAACAGCCCAAATACAAGGGTTGAGCATAGAAGCGCTAAGAGCAACAGCAGGAAGGAGCGAAGTAATCCCAGAGAAGTTGCGTAGGAACAGGGAAGGAGGGGGAGAGGCAAAGTATGTAGGAAGGTTATTTCATATAGAGAGGAAACAAAAAAAAGTAGTCTGACCCATGAAGGTACTGCAACAAGGGGTAACAATGGTTCAAGAATGAAAATGGCAGAGCAAGTAGGTTGGCCTCTGTGTGTGTGTGGGGGGGGGTACAATAAGCTGAATAATAATATTTGTTTATTTTATTTATTTGTTATTCAGATAACACCTTTGAGCACAGGAGCTCTTTTTTAAAAGTTCCAAGTCAGTGTAAGACGAAGAACTGAATGTGAGTCAAGTACTCAAAGGGGTTTCAATTTATTCATGGTGTACAGTGCAAAGTACAGTGTGTTATTTCTCTTTGGGGAGGCCCAAGATTATTTCCACCCCAAATCTAAGCTCCTGTGTAATGTGCCATTTCAAGGGCTAGGCAGGAGAGGCAGGAGGTATCCTCCACGTTGGAACCATTTACAACCCCCACTGCTATACTACCACCAGTGTTAAGTTGAACTTGTGCTAGACTGCACCAACCCTGCTGATCAATTGTGGATTTGGTTATTGTACCTGGAAGGCTGGCCTCAGTCATAGAGCGATCCCCCTTACTATGGAGTTAAAACAGGAGGTGAGCCAAGTACCCCATCTATCCTGTATTGCTGTGGCTAGCCTCCCCTGCTGATGTGCGAATCTCCTGCAAGTATATACATTTTTAATTTCTTAATAATTCTTCCCATTACCCTTTTACACTTTTACACTTCGCCACTCTGTCATGGTCATTCCATCATTAAATACGCTGAGATTTTTTTTTTGTTTGTTTATTTTTAACCAGGAAAATGACTGGGCACAGCCCTTTTTCAGTCATGCCTGACATAAAACAAAATTACATCACATAACACAAATACATATTATTAACACAACATTTAACAAATATAAAACAATATCACAATTGCACAAGTCCATTGTTATTGCATAAACAGAAGTTCAAATCACCATAGTAAGAGGCCAGTAATGATTTAAAGTATTTTGTACTGTTGGCTTTTTTGAGTTATGAATGAAAATTTGTTCAACAAAGTTGGACCATACAAAGAAAATGAATGCCTGGCCATTGTCAGTTTAGCAGAAGGTAGATAAAATAGTAAATCTGCGCTTCTCCTTGTCACACAGGAGCCATTATGTTTTATGAATTTGTCATTAAGGCAAATGGGAAAAGTGCTATGAAAAATAGAAAATATAGACTATATGAGAATGGGGTGAGTGTTAGGTTTAACAACCCCAACATACACCTCACACCTGATTTCTGAAGATGCAGGAGAGATGAAACCATAATTGTTTTTCCTGTTGCTGCCTGCAGGGTGGGGGTGGGGTGTTATGGTTGGGAACCTAGCACCACATTTCCCTACTTTTGTTACTTTAACCCGAAGTGGTGTATTAATGAAATTTTTTCATTGAATTTCCTTACTTTTTTGAGATAGTATAATCATATACTTGTTTGTCTGTGGGAGTGCAGGGTTCTCTGTGCCCTGTGCTTCCGTACTTCTATAGATGAGTACATCTATGTTTTTGTGGAAGTGAAGGGCCCTTTGGGCCCTGCACACTAACATTTCTGGCAAAACAGGAATTTATTTGCTTGGTTGTATGGCTTATTAAACAAAAGACCTACTTATACTGCCCTTGTATAACTCTCTGGTGAAGCTACATCTACAATATGGACTTCATTGCTGGTGCCCACACCTCTAAAAGCTCATTAACCTACTGGAGAAGTTCCAGAGGATGGCTACAAAGATAATAGCAGATCACCACAGTAAGGCATACTTTGAGAGGTTTAGGGTACTGATCATCTGCTCAGTACAGAACAGGACAGAGAGAGTGAACATGATTGAGACCTTCAAGTACTTGAAACAGATAAATAACATGGGCACAGAAGCTCTTTTTAACTTAACTGGCAACCATAACATGAGAAGCCACAGTGTTAAGATGCAAGTAGGGAGATCTATGAGCAAACTGACAATTTATTTATTAAAAAGAGATTTACCAGGAAAGACATAGTGAGCTGTGAAACTCATTTCCAGATGCGACCTGGGGGAAGGGGTAAGGGATAAGTACAAAGAAGTAGAAGCACAGTAATAACATTACTACAATACACATTGTGTGCTATAACATACATCACCAGAGCAAATAATAATGTAGATTAAACATCAGAAGTGCAAACACACAAGAAAGTAACATCACAAATATAGGAAAGGGAAGGAGAGAGAGAGAAATAGAGTAGGGTAAGAAAGAGAAGCTAGAGAGGGTAAAAAGTAAAGTAGTGGTGGGAGTAGAAGAAAGAGGAAAAGAGAACAGACTATGGTGGGTAGGGTGGGGGAATAGAGTGTTGAGGATTAGGAAGGGGTAGAAAGGGTGATTACTGGGGCTAGGAGTAAGTGAGCAAGAAGTAAGGGAGTTAGAGGAAGTGGTGGAGGGGAAGGGGAAAGGAAGGGTGATGAGGTGGGGTGGCTAGAAGTATAGAGGTCAGAGTAGATAAGGAGAAGTATAGGGGAATGGGGATAAGGACATTTACAGGAGGGGGCAGTGTGGCCTTGGAGAAGAGAGGGAAAAGAGCGTTTGGGGTGGCAGACCAAATTGTTAACAGAAGGGAGTTCCAAAGATTAGGAAGGTGGAAGGAGAAACCAAACTGGCCAAGTAGGGATTTATAAGAGGGGAGCAAAAGAGAACAATAACCTGACTTATGGAAAGAGTATGTGTAGGGGTGTGTGTAGGGGAGAGGAGAGAGCTGAGGTGAGGGAGCAAAGCCAACCAGAATTTAGAAATAAAGGAGGCACAATGGATGAGATGGTACTCATTCAAGGAAGGGAGAGAGGGAGAGATCAATGTGCAGAGAACAGTGGTGAGTCCGGTGGGGGGGACAGGTCAAGGCAAAATGAATGAAAGAGGGGATCCAGTCTGTCCAAGGTGGATTTAGGTGCAGCACCATAAACTGTAACCATAATAAAAAATTGGGAGGATCACTTTAGTGATGATGTCCTGGTGGGCAGATATAGGGATACAGCTTTTGTTCCTATAAAATGCATTGAGCTTAGCATGGAGTTTTTTGTACATGTTATCTATGTGCTGAGAAAAAGCAAGGTGGCGGTCAAGTCAGACACCAAGATACTCAAATGAGAGTATGTTTTCTGTTTTCCCCATCAAGGGTGAGGAAGGTGGGGAGTGAAGGGAGTCTAGAAAGCCTCTGTCATGTGACAAAACATATGGACACCATTTTCTTAGCATGAAGAGATAGTTGATTAGTCCCGAACCATTTTTGGACAGTGTTGAAATCGAGTTAAAGCCTGGATGTTAACTCTGATGGAGAGGAGCCAGAGGAAAACAGGACCATGCCATCTGTATACATGTGGATTGATGCAGAGGAGCAGGCTGAGGGGACGTCATTCAGGAAAAGGGAGAAAGGCAAAGGGCCAAGGACAGAACCTTGGGGAATGCCAGTATTTATGGGTGGGGGGAGAGAGAGTCTTCATTGCTCACTGATTGATATCTACCTACAAGGTAGGAGCTGAATCACCTGGTTATGGAGTCAGATAGACCCGCTGATTTTAGTTTGTCCAGAAGAAGTGGGTGGGAGACAGTGTTGAAAGATATCACTAGATCAACAAAGATGGCGGCAGTGAGGAGACCTTGTTCCATACCAGAATGGATGTACTCTGAGCCTGAGGAGAGAGGAAGTAGTGGAGTGATGTTTGCGAAAGCCAGACTGGAAGGGGTGAAAAAGAAGGAGGAGTCAAGGAAAGGGGAGAGTTGAGATAGAACTATGTGTTCTTGAAGTTTGGATAAGGCTGGGAGGAGAGAGATTGGGCATAAATTTCCAGGAGAGGAGAGTCACCTCCTTTTGGAAGGGGAATGACAGTTGCATGCTTCCAGGTATCCGAGACTGAGGCAAGAGAGAATGATAGGTTGAGCAAGGAGAAGATGGGCAAGGCAATAGCCAGTGCAGAGAGGTGTAGGAACTTGGGATCAAACCAATCAGGACTCCCACCTTTCTGGAGGTTGAGAGCCAGGAGTTATTTCAGAGCTGAGGCAGGGGTGATAGGCAAGAAAGAGAAGAGTGAGGAAGCACAGGTGGTGAATTAGGAGTTGAAAGCTGAGGTGGCAGAAGAAGGGTCTGAAATGGCAGAGTCACCCACCTTGAGAACAGGGGAGGGGGACTGGGTGGGGGAGGAGAGAAGAGTTTACTTTCCAGAACTTGGAGGGGTTACTAAAATTCTTCTGAAATGTGGAGGAAAATAATTCAGCCTTAACTAACCTGGTGGCTCTAGTACAAGAGTCCCTCAAAGCACAGTACTTGTTAAGGTTAGCGGGAATGCTAGAGGACTTGTAAGACTTCCATGCCAGGTTGCATGCATGGAGGCAGGCCAAAAGTTCAGGCGAGATCCAGGGAAGGTGAAAACCTCTGACTCTGGTTTTTCTGAGTGGGGCATGCTGATCCTAGACTAGCAAAAATTTTGATTGGAAATATTATAGGCTTGATTGATTTTACTGGCCGTAGAAACAAGGGACCAGTCAGTTGAAAGCAGATCAGTGTGTAGTGAGGATAGGTCAGTTGATTGGAAGGACCTGATTTGGATAATTTTTTGGGGGACTCTGTGGCAGTGAATTTTGCGTACATAGTAAACCATATGATGGTCACTGAGTGTGTCAGAGAAGGTACCAGCATCAATGATACAGTGTGGGTGAGTAGCAAGAAACCAGTCCAGTAGAGAGTGATTCTGAGAATGGAGATTGTGATGGGTAGGGACAGAAGTGAGTTGCGTAAGATCAGGGATTATGCTTTGGCAGAGTTTAGAGTTAGAGTGTGAAAGCCAATTCAAGTTAAAATAACCTAAGATAAGAAGCTCTCCAGTGAAGGCATGGGTAGTGATAGTGGTTAGTAGTTCTGTAACAGAAGCAGGAGAAAGTCTTTAGTGGCAGTATACACCTGCCACAAAAATGGGAAGGGAGAAAGAGAAGGAGAGTTTTAGGATGAGAAGCTCATAGGTTACAGGGGATGAGACAGTCAGCACTGGGGTTGACTGAATGGAGAAGGAAGGTAGATGGTGATGCCGCCTCCCTTCATGGCACGATCTTGGCAAGAAAGAGAGTACCCAAGGATGGTGATGGCAGAGTCAGGAATATTGACAGAAAGCCAAGATTCCAAAACTACTAGAACATCAGGAAGGAGGAAGACCATGAGATGTTGTAGCAGATCAATTTTGGGTAAGAGACTTCATATATTAATGTGAGCCACACACAGGCCTTTAGGGAGGGCAGTGGGAAGGGAGAGGGTGGACCAGGGTTGGAGTCAATGTCATCTGCTCTGAGGAACAGTAGGAGTAGGATGAGTTTGGTAAGGTCTGAGGTGTGTTTGTGGTGAACTGTGGAGGACAGGGAGGGGGGTGGGGGAAGGAGGGAGAGTCTGATAGACGCATGGTGGAGTCTGGAAGAGATAGAGGAGAGGAGGGAGGAAACTAGGAGCCATGAGTAGTTTAGTGGGGGAAGGAAACAGGAAAAGGGGAGAGTAGAGGAGGTAGTTGATTGGGGAGGGAGAAGGGGTGAAGGAGTAGGAAAAGGGGGAAGGAGGAAAGCAGGTTGGAGGGAGAGAGGTTGGGAGAAACAGAAAGGGTAGGAGAAAGGAGACAGTGGGTAGCATACAAGGTGGCTGCATGATAATAAAATTGAGGGGGAGGTGGTTAAATAAACAAAGGAGAGAAATTGGGAGAAGTGGATTATTGAAAAAGCCCAGAAAAAAAATGAGAAAGGTGGTTGGGGGGTAGGAGTGGAGAGGTAGTGGACACTGGCAGGAGGATTAGGAAGACTGGGGAGAGAAATAGAAGTAATTAGAGCTAAAAACAGTAAGCACATAGATGGGAAAAGTAATGAGCAGTTGCCAGTGCAAAGGCACCATGTAGCCACTACTGTATGTAACATTACCTGCGCAGTTAAACATGGTAGCATGTAACTGCACATGGGAACTGTAAAACAAATTAGATAGTACTGCCAGCCAGTAAATTAAAATAATTACCCCAAATTCAAAAAGAAATAACACTGAGATTTTCAAAACCTCAAGATAAAACGTAGCATTGTGGGAACCACTAAATTTGGCTAAACCTTAATATAAATGTAACATTGAGGACACAGCTAGCAAAGAATAGCATACAACTACTAGGTGCAGTTGTCAGAACTGGTACACTGCATTGGGCTCACACAACCCTGAGCTCTTCCTCCCTCCAGTAGACCAATACAAAAGTCCAGCCCCATGCAGTGTGCTTGCCAGTCCAACCTGCAGTATATTTAATAGATGGTGGAGACAGGCAAAAAAGTCAAGTAGAAACCAGACCAGAGGAATGGGTCTCTGGCTCAGCAATAACCCCAACAGTAGTGAGTCTCCTATTCAGGAAATTTCCCCCAGCACTTTAAACTTTATTTTTTGTTAAAAATAAAGTCACAGTACAAACCAGACCACAGGAATGGGTCTCCAGTTCAGGAATTTCCCCCACAGGAACGGGTCACCAGATACAGGAAATTTCCCCCAGCACTTTAAGCTTTATTTTGTTGTTAAAAATAGAGTCATGGTAGAAAAGTCACAGTACAAACTGGACTGCAGGAATGGGCCTCTGGTTCTGGAATTATCCTCACAGGAATGGGTCTCCAGGTATAGGAAATTTTCCCCAGCACTTTACATTATTTGTTATTAAAAATAAAGACCAGTAATAAGTCTCAAGTCCGTCTGATGCAGGGCAGGATAGCTAATTAAAATACACAGCCCCACAATGACCATTCCTCTCCTGAGTTGGAGACATTATTGAACAACTGAACCTAACAAGGGCTTAGCACTGAGAACATAAATGTTTCATTGACGTAAGGCCATGTTGAAGAGTAGTGAACAACTACTAGGTGCAGATTGCCTGAAATAGATACTGATACGCTACAATAAGGGCACACAACCCCCTGAGCTCCACCTCATCACTAGTAAACCAGTGAAAAAAGGCCAGCTCTGATCAGTGTGCTTGCCACTCACGCATGCAGAGCATTTAATAAATGGTGGAGGTGAGGGTGGGATGGAGAGCCAAAAACTTACAGAGAAGAGAAAGAGAAAAGGGTCTCTGTTCATGGAAAACCCTGATGTACACTAGGGTTACCACCTTTTAAGAAGCCCGAAGTGGGACATTTCTTACTGAAACATGATTTTTCGTTGGACAGTACGTACCCTGGACCAATGTAACTGACTTGTTTTCTCTATATAATCAGAATTAAGGCTAAGTATTGTAGTGTATTGGTTTCTTCTGTTGTTTCTTATCATTTTAAGGTATTTTTGTTAAGGTATTATAGTTTTCTGCAACATTTAGTGGAAACTTAGAAAACATTTTTTCTACTATAAAGTCAGGACATGTAGCAATTTTCAAGTTTTTTGCAGGACACAACTGCCCAAATTAGGACTGTCCTGTGAAAATCAGGACAGGGGGTAACCGTAATGTACACAGGTTAATTTTTCATACTTTTTTTAAGTCCCTTTACAGTCACAAGTCCAAATATTAGCAGGGCAGGGCAGCTTGCAAGAATATACAGCCCCACAGACTCCCGATATCCATTCTCCATAACAGCAGTTGGCAACTTGCCAGAAGACAGCTCAAATTAAAATCTCTTGGGACAATTAAAATTTAGCACGTGTAAGTGCTCCTCTCCCATTGGCTGCCCCCTGAAATCAAATAAAAACATACAGAAAAGAAGCAGAAAAGGGTCTCTGGACCTAGAAAACCCAGATGTACACAGGTTATTTGTATGGGTGGAGCCTACAGCCATCTTGCTGAAGCTCAGCTGGAAAATGGCTTATCATGGAACACATGTTTCAGACTTTTCAGTACATCCTTCCACTAATACAAATCACTATGAATTTTGAATTAAATAATCCCTTCTTTCTGTTTAAAGATCATGTGCAACACTTTATTTTTTACTGCAAATTATATTGTTAATAAAGAAATGCCATTAAAGCAGTGCCCTAGTTTTTTTACCCCTCTGCATAATAAATACTATAATTTTGCTTTCATGTTCGTAGCTCTGTTTTCCTCTGGCTGCTGTAATTTGTTTCAGATGCTCTGCAAAGCTGGGCTGCCAGTGTCTGCAGCATCATAACATCAGTGGGTGGTCTATGAGCATTGCCATCTATCATTCTGTGAGCACTGCCATCTGTCAGAGATGCTGTTCCAACGTAGTATTTCCTGGTCAGCAATGAGCTACAGTCAGGGCATTTTGGTTTAATTTTATTTATTTATTTGCTTTTGGTAACCAGGTAAGCACACTAGACAGCTAGTGCCTATTTTCAGGTGCGACCCGGGAGAATTACAAGGTATACATGAGACAAATACATAGTCAACATTACAAACTTGAGCAACATGCTCCAACAGCGGAATAAAACAACAAGACATAACCAAGGATTTTAAAGCAATAGTACCTATCGTGGGGATTGGCATAGATGCAACAACAGTGGGTCACACAGCATAGGGTACATACAGGCTCAAGGGGCATCATGGGAGGTATAAGACATCCCCTAGGCTTTTAGAGAAACAGTATATAGCATAGCCATTAGAACAATGCATCACAAAGGTAGAGGGGCAGAAAGTGCTCTCATTATCCTTATACTGAGTCCTTTGTAATTTCTTATAAATTGTCAGATTTATGTGTCTAACGGTCTATCATTGCAGTGTTTGTCTGTGGTCTAAGTACTGGAGTGGCCTGTGCCAGTGTTTGACCGACTCTCAAAATTCATTGTGTTTCCTGACAGTTTAAATAGTACTTCTGACAGTGACTTTGCAACAGTGTAAGTTGTACTGCCCTATTTACCAATATAATAATTTTATTTCCATGCTTTTATAATGCTATCAACTTGTTAACAAAGTTTGTTACAGTATATTTTATTTTTAACTGACTTTAATGTCTGTGTGGTTACTTTTTGTTCAGTTTTGTTCTTTCCTGTTTTAACTTTTTGCTAATATGAAGCACTGCTGTGCCATTGGTTATAAGAATGGGAAAGGGTATGCACACAGTTTCTATCACTTTCCTAAAGATAACCATCTGTGCAAGCGGTGGGCACTTGGTGCTAAATGTGCCTGCTAGGAAGCAGCTGATCATAGTGTTTTATGTGCTGGCCACTTTACAGAAGCTCAGTTTACAATTTCACAAACTTTTTAGATACTATTGGTTTTACACTGTTAGTGTTGCTAAAACCAGATGCATGTCCCACAATTTTTTCATTTAAACAGGAAAAACCAAAATGCCAGAGTAATGTATATTCAATCAATCAATCAATCAAGTCTTTATTTAACCAGGCGTTCATCATTGAGCAGAAGCTCATTTGCAAGATGGAGCTGGGTGCAAGATGGACCTGGGTCCATTACAACTGTCATATCTGAATTGCTGCTGAATGCTAACAGTGTGTCTGTAAAAGTGGCTGAAAGAGACAAGTATTTATTTTACTGTTACTGGCAATGTAGTGTCTGTGTTTCTGGGTTCATGACAGTGTTACAAATGTGTGCATTGCTGTCTGGTTTTGCTGGTTAATATTAAGTAGGTGTGTATGTCTGCAGTAAATTATTATGTGCATGGATTTCTGTGTCTGGTGCTCTTACATGTCTCTTTGTTGTTGCAGGGTACTTTTAGGCCACTTTTCAAAGTCAGTGGCGCACTACTCTTACGTCGGTGTGTATGGGTGAATGATATGGCGATATGGGTGCATGACAGTTATGCCTGGTTTATAGTGCACTGCTCAGTATATCTTTATGGATGAAGTATTCTATTATGGAGAAGTGTATGGGTGAAGGGCAATAGTACAAATGCATGTAAAATCCAGGACACTGTTATCTGCACTGATTTCTGTGTCCGGCATTCTTGTGAATGTCTGCATGGCTGCACAGTACTATTATAGGGGTGTATATAGGTTCAGGGCAATGGTACACATGTGCATATGTGTGCAGGGCACTTATGTACTGTTATTTTAGTCCAGGTCATGGTTGCATAACTTTGTATTGATGCAGGGTACTGTTACGTGTGTCTGTGGGTGGAAGGCAATGGGGCACTAATGTGTGTATGGACACAGCACACTTATGCCTGGTTATTGTAGTGCAGAACACAATTACATATCTTTGTATGACTGTGGGTTACTGCTTCATGACTGTGCATGGATCAAAGACCATGGTATAACTCTGTGTATGTGTGCAGAACACTGCGATTCCTAGGGATTTGTTGAAGCACATTGATATGTATCTATATAAGGGTTTTTGGTAATGGTGTGTTATTGTGCATGGCTGAGAGGAAATACAGAAACACAGAACTTGACTAAAGGGAGACTGAATATCTATCTACTCTGCCCTTGCTATACTAACTCACTCCACTGGCCAACTGCCTGTTGTGCTGTACCCCTTCCTCCCTCTACCACACCTCAAACCCTTACTGCCCCTCTTGGGGACTATGATTCCTCTTGCTCTGTCCCAGTCCCATTTAAACACTTCAAGGAAATTTGCATCCTACCAACCTCCACTCATGCTACTAATGACTGCATCCCTATTTTGTACAAATAGGACATAACAGTTTACCTTCTTTATATCACAGGGAAACTTGTATGTTTCAATCATGTACCCAACACTCCCTTCTGGATTTTAGTGAATAGATGTTTAGAGCCATAGTCTGTTTAGGTCTTTCCTCAGATGAGGTCACCAGAACGGGTCATAGCACTCCAGGTGAAGCCTCATTAGGCATCTGTGCAATGACAGAATCACCTTGCTTTGCCTACTGTGAAACCATTCCCTATATAACCCATCATCTCCAGTGCCTTTTTGTATGCTTTATTGCATTGACTTGTTTGCTGCAGGTAGTCAGTGACTATGGGCCACATATCTCTATCCTCTGTGGAAGGGGGCAGTCTAATTCCTACCATCAAGTATTCAGTACGTGGATTATGCCTACCAAAGTACACTTGTGCTCACAAATGGGGAGCATGTACAGGAAATAACGATCAGGGAGCTATTGGGTGGGAGTGACCACTGCACAGTGTGGTTCCAATTAGATATGGGCAGGGAAAGCATCCCCACTAAGACCAAAATCTCGGATTTTAGAAGGTCAGGCTTCAGGAAAATGGGTGAAGTACTAAATAGGCACCTGGCAGGCATCAGACCAGATATGAGGGTGGAGCAAAGGAGGTTTATCATTAAGGAAGGAATACTGGTTGCCACAGAGCAGTGTGTTAGGCCCAGGGGTAAGAACAAAAGGGCCAAAGCACCCAGGTGGTTCAGTTCTGGGGCTGCTCAGGTAGAAAGGGAAAAGAGGCTGGCCTATGGAAAATTCAGGAAGACCAAGAGAGGTGGATAGGGAAAATTACCTAAAGTTGGCTAATGAGGCAAGTAAGGAAGTCCAGCGAGCTAAAGCACAGAAGGAGCTGCAGATCACTGAAGGAATTAAGAAAGGGAGAAGTCTTTCTTTCGCTATATAAGTGAAAAAAGAGACAAGAAGGAAGGGATTGTTAGGCTTAAGAAAGAGGAGGAGTGGGTGGAGGATAATGGGTGGACATAGTGCCAGTAACCAAGACTTGGGCATCACTACACCATGACTGGGACCTTAAGACCCCTGGATATAAACTATATAAAAGGGAGAAGGTAGTAGGGAAGGGGGGAGGGGTGGTTGTTTATATCAGGGAGGGAGTGGTGGCAGTTTATATAATAACTTGCATGAAGGAGGAATCAGAGTTAGGGGAGGTGGAGGCATTATGGGTTCAATTAAGATCCAATAGAGGGAGAAAGGTGAGGTTGTTGGTGGTGTACAGATCATCTAACCAGGATGAGGAGAGGGACAGATAACTGAGTTCACAAATATTGGAAGCTGCAGGGAAGGAGAGGTGGTAATTGTGGGGGATTTCAACCTGCACAAGGTGGACTGGAGAATACCATCAACAACATGTACTAGGAGTCAGGTGATATTGAAAGGACTGCAGAGTGGGTTCCTGACTCAGTGTCACAGAACCAACAAGAGCAGAGGCAATGCTTGATCCTCTGCTCACAAATAGGGAGCATGTACAGGAAATAAAGTCAGGGAGCCATTGGGTGGGAGTGACCATTGCACAGTGTGGTTCCAGTTAGGTATGGGAAGGGGAAGCATCCTGACTAAGTTGAAAATCTTGGATTTTAGAAGGTCGGACTTCAGGAATATGGGTGAATTACTAAGGAGCCTCCTGGCAGGAATTAGAGCAGGTATAGGAGTGGACCAAAGGTGGTTCATCATTAAGGAAGGAATACTGGTTGCCACACTGGAGTGAATTAGGCTCAGGGGTAAAAACACAAGGGCCAAAGCGCCTAGCTGGTTCAATTCTGAGGTTCCCAGACAGTAACGGAAAAAAGGCTGGCCTATAAAAAATTCTGGAAGACAAAGACAGAGAGGGATAGGGAAAACTACTTAAGGTTGGCTAGTGAGGCAAATAAGGAATTCCTGCAAGCTAAAGCACAGAAGGAGCTGCAGACAGCTGAAGGAATTAAGAAGGGGGAGAAATCTTTCTTTTGCTATATAAGTGAAAAAAGAGACAAGAAGGAAGGGATTGTTTGGCTTATGAAAGGGGAGGAGTGGGTGGAGGATAATAATGGAAAAGCAGAGATACTAAATGAGTACTTCTGTTCAGTCTTCACCAGGGAGAAGGATGGACCAGTGCCTTCAGGAGGGAGAAGAGGAGCAGGGGGAGAGGGCAGCATAGGTGTGGTGATAGAGGAAGATAGTGTGAGAGAGGGGCTGCTAGCATTATAGGTGGACAAATCACTAGGCCCAGACAGAGTACATCCAAGGGTACTAAGGGAACTGGTCAAGCATCTGGCAGGGTCACTAACAGACCTATTTAATAGTTCACTAGAGTCAGGCATAGAACTGCTGGATTGGAGAACAGAACATGTGGTGCCCCTTCACATAAGTGGTCCCAAGAATGAACCAGGAAATGACAGACCAATTAGTCTGACCTCAGTTGTGGGCAAGTTCATGGAGACCATAGTAAAGGAAAGCTTGGTAGAATATTTAGAGAAGCATGGTCTCCAGGATTGGAGGCAGCATGGGTTCATGGGGGGGGGGGGTTGTGTAAAACAAATCTGATTGATTTCTTTGAATGCATCACTAAGACAGTAGACAGGGGCCAAGCAGTAGACATCCTCTATCTGGATTTCAGCAAGGCCTTTGACTCTGTTCCCCACAAAAGTTTGATCATGAAATTGGTGGATCTCAGGGTTGGGGATAAGATGACCAGATGGGTGGAAAACTGGCTGAGGGACAGAACCCACAGGGTGGTTGTGGGGGAGAGTTATCTGGCACCAGAAAGGTCACCAGTGGGGTACCGTAGGGCTCGGTGCTGGGGCCGGTGTTGTTCATTGTCTTCATAAATGACATTGGGGATGGTATAAAGGGCAAAATGTGCCTATTCACTGATGACACCTAGCTCTGTGGGAGAGTGGACACAGCTGAAGGGATACAGGACCTACATGATGACCAGGAAAAGCTGGGAAGGTGGTCCAGGATCTGGCAGCTTGGCTTCAATGCCAAGAAATGCAAAGTTATACATACTGGAACCAAGAATCCTAAGACAGAGTACTACCTGGATGGAGTCCTGGTGTCTGCATCAGAGGAGGAGAGGGCCTGGGAGTGATGATCACTAGTGACCTGAAGCACTCCACACAGCGCAAGAAAGCAGCAGCAAGGGCAAACAGGATGCTGGTATACATAGCTAGGAGGGATCAGTAGTAGGAGAGAGAGAGGAGGTCATACTGCCCTTGTACAGGTCACTGGTAAGGCCACATCTAGAGTATGGAGTTCAGTACTGGTGCCCATACCTCAAAAATGACATTAACCTGCTGGAGAAGGTCCAGAGGAGGGCTACAAAGATGACAGTGGGTCAGCTGGGCAAGGTGTATTTTTTTATTTGTATTTATTTATTTTTTTATCAGGAGAGACACACTAAGCTGAAAGCTTGTTTACAGGTGTGACCTGGGAGCACAAGGAAATTAAGTGACTTGCTCAGGGTCACACAGTATGCAAGTGGGGGCTATGGGATTCAAACCCAGTTCTCCAGGTTTGCAGCTCAGAGCCTTACACCATTGAGAGGTTGAGGTCACTGAACATGTACTCCATGGAGAACATGAGACAGAGAGGGGACGTGATTGGGACTTGAAGTACTTTAAAGGTATAAATAAGGTGGATAAGGAGGGTCTCTTTTAATTGAATAGCAACCATAACACAAGGGGGCACAGTCTTAAGATGGAGGGTGGGAGGTTTAAGAGGATGGTCAGGATGCATTTCTTCACAGAGAGGGTGGTAGACACTTGGCATGCACTGCCAGAAGAGGTGATATCATTGAACACAGTGGGCAGCTTCAAGAGACGCTGGGATAGATGCAGGGGGAATATAAGGATCATGGGTAGGGAGGATGGGAGGAGTGGGGAGGGGGTCAGGGACAGTAGCTCAAGCTCTGGGCCCTGCAATATGAGCAGATTAGATAGACCAAATGGCCTTCTTCTGCTGACTTCTTAGTATATTAATATGATTCCTACAGCGCTTCCAAACAGCCTCTTTTTGTTTCTCTGAGTGAACACATTAGGAGTAATGCCAAACAAATGTAAATATTTCAGAAAGTATACAAGTTACACTCACACCACTAGCATATATGCTGTTCAGGACAAAAAGACCTTTCAAATGAGGCTAGTCATTAAACTGAATTGATTGTATTTTTTTAAAATATAGCCATCCAAAAGGTGAAAATAGTAAAGAAAAATGAAAACGCAGGTAATCAGACAGCTATATTTTAAATAATAAAATTACTGCAGCTTTGTGAATAGGCTTATTTGAAAGGCCTTTTTGTCCCGAACGACTTTCATGCTAGTTGTTTATGTGTAACTTAAATACTTTCTGAGAAAGTTACATTTGTTCTGCATGACTCCTACTGTGTTGGCTCGAGAGGAAAATTTGGCTGTTTGGTAAGAAATTGGTTAAAGGATAGCTGACAGAGGCTGGTAGTAAATGGAATTCACTCCAAAGAAGGGAGTGTGATGGGGGGGTACCTCAGGGATCAGTGCTGGACCCAATCCTCTAATGTCTTTATAAGTGAAATTGCAAAGAAGCA
This sequence comes from Neoceratodus forsteri, assembly GCA_016271365.2. Lineage (NCBI taxonomy): Eukaryota > Metazoa > Chordata > Ceratodontiformes > Ceratodontidae > Neoceratodus > Neoceratodus forsteri. The sequence continues at coordinate 1,100,420,481 of CM057450.1, read as the reverse complement.
GGAAGGGAAGGTTTGACTCTGCACGATGATACCAAGATCTGCAGCAGAACGGAAACGTATGAGCAGAGACCTTAGAAAACTTGAACAGTGGTCAAGGGTATGGCAGCTAGGTTTCAACACAAAAATGTAAAATAATGCACTTGGGGCACAGAGATCCAGGGACAGAGCATAAAATGGGTGGAGTGGTATTAACAACATTAAGAAAGCACACGTTCAAAAAAAAAACCAAGCTTTTAAATACAGTTGATTACTGTTGAACAATATTGTGCATCTATGGCTGCCACTGTACAGCACATCTGACGCTAGTCCATAATCATGTTCCTCACTTGAAGCGAAAAGGGGGTGGGGGGTGGAGGCCATAACTGACTCCTTCTTTTTGTATTAAAGGGGTCAGATTTTTTTTAAACAAGAACAAAGAAAGGGGTCATTTATAAAATGTGCATATGAGCATGGGTACCACTTTTGTTCAGAAGTAGTATAGCAGCACTGAGATCAATATGGTTAAGGCAAATTTATGAGAAACTACTGCTTAGAAAAGAATGAGAAAGTGAATGTGATGACAAGCAAGTCCCAGACCAGATCTCTAGTTTGTTAATAGTCCCTTCCTGAGTTTGATTTTTATGGCTGCATAGGCCAAGCTCCACAGATGTTATGCCAGCATCAGATTTGTATAAGAACACTTTGGAATCATGTGACCAGACCACAGTCTGATGTACTGCCACAGTGCTGCGGCATAATTTCCAGTGAATCTGTTTATGCAGCCTTTCCCCTCCATGGGCTGCATAAACATACACCCTTCTCGGTGCACTACATTTCCTTTCCGCAATTGCAGATGTGACGACCACCATGAACAACATGGCTGCACAGACCTAAACTACACATGCACAAGTATCGTGCATAAGTAGTCATGCCAGTGCCACCATGTTGCACATGGCTGACTCCTGGGAAAACTGCACGTGCATGAGTATCACACATGTACAGTACTGTAATCACTGCAGTACTAATTATGTCTGACTCCAGTGTGGTGAGAGCACCGCATATTCTTTTCAATGTTCTTGCCACTCCTAAAAGCTTTCCACAGCCATATTGGCTCTGACCAGATTTTATTTCTTACTGTTTTATGTCCCTTTACAGTCACAAGTCTAAATAGTAGCAGGGCAGGGCAACTTGCTAGAATATACAGCCCCACAGAACCCTGATGTCCATTCTTTATGACAGCAGTTGGCAACTTGCCAGAAGATAGCTCAAATGAAAGTCTCTTGGGACAGTTAAAATTTAGCACCAGGAAATGCTCCACTGCTATTGGCTGTCCCCTGAAATCAAATAAAAACTTACAGGGAAGAGAAGCAGAACAGGGTCTCTGGTCCAGGAAAACCCTGATGTACACAGGTTAAGTCTGTGTTACTTTTTTAAGGCCCTTTACAGTCACAAGTCCAAATAGTAGCAGGGCAGGGCAGCTTGCTAGAATACACAGCCCCACAGACCCCCAATGTCCATTCTCCACAAATGCAGCTGGCAACTTTCCAGAAGATAGCTCAAATTGAAGTCTCTTTGGACAGTTAAAATTTAGCACCTGGAAATGCTCCACTCCCATTGGCTGCCCCCTGAAATCAAATAAAAACTTACAGAGAAGAGAAGCAGAAAAGGGTCTCTCAGGCCCTGGATAACCCCAATGTACGCGGGTAATTTTTTTTTACTTTTTCAAGTCCCTTTATAATCACAAGTCCAAATAGCAGCAGGCAGGGTAGCTTGCTAGAATACACAGACCCCTGATGTCCATTCTCCACGGCAGCAGTTGGCAACTTGCCAGAAGATAGCTCAAATTAAAGTCTCTTGGGACAGTTAAAATTTAGCACCTGGAAATGCTACACTCCCATTGGCTGCCCCCTGAAATCAAATAAAAACTTATAATGCACTTCTTCATACATAGGGTGGTAGACACTTGCAATGTGCTATGCTTCAAGAGAGGCTAGAAGAGCCTAGGGGAAAATATTCCTCATGAGTAGTAAAGATGGGAGGCATGGGAAGAAAGAGGAGGTGGAGCAGACCCAGTACGTCAACCTCTGGACACTGCAATAGCAGTAGACTACATAGACCAAATTGTCTTCTTCTCTTAGTGTCTTCATATTTTCATATTTTCTGCATCACCAACCAAAAGTGGAACTTTGAAACACATTATCCCCTCTAATGCAAGAAGCTGTTGTGTATTAAATGAGCCATATGGAATTTATTATGCTTTATTAGTGCCTGATTGTAACTGTAAACTGATTTTCTCAGTTTGCAGCCCAAGGCCATCTGTCTTCTGTTGGCCAGCAGGGTACCTCAGTGTTGATCATCTCTTTGGTTATGAGACTTGCATTGGAAAATACACTCTGGTAAGGGGGTGGCAAATGCATTTAACAGCTTTGCACTCACTTACAGAGGCTGCAATTAGATTAGTGCAGGGTTATTGCAATTGAAATAGGAAATCAAATAGCATTAGCCAGCTCCCTCCTTTCAAGCAAGGGGAAATCAAACAACAATTTATCTTCAAATGGTCCTGCTTATTTAAGTACTAATTGTGCTTTTATGTGCCCCAGTTGATTGAACTGGTGGCCCTGATGGAAGAGGAATGCCTGGATATTGTGGCAATCACAGAAACATAGTACACAGAGAACCATGACTGGGATGTTAACATACCAGGGTACACAATCTACAGGAGGGACAGGGAGGGCAGATGAGGAGAATGAAGTGGCTTTCTACATAAGGGAAGAGATCAAAACAATGGAACTAAAGGGTAAACAGGGAGGAGAGGAGGCACTGTGGGTCACCCTGGAGACTGGAAATGGCACCACAATCTACGTGGGGATTGTATGCAGACCCCCATCTCAGGGGGAGGAAATGGATAAGGAAATGATAGAAGGCATCCTTAGGATGGCAGAAAAAGGAGAGCTATTGTTGATGAGGGACCTGAATATGCCAGATGCTAACTGGAACACCTTTGTTGCAGCCACATCCAAGAGCAGGGTCATTCTTGATGCCCTACAGGGGGCATGCCTCAGACAGCTAGTGTTGGAACCCACTCGGGAGAGAGCAGTCTTAGACCTGGTACTCTCAAATGGGGATGGAAAGAGAATCTCAGATTTAGAAGTGGGTAGCCATCTGGGAACAAGTGATCACCAAACAGTGTGGTTTATGATAAACACAGCCACAGAATTAAGTCATACAAAAGTGAGGATACTGGACTTTAGGAGGAATGACTGTGTCAAAATGGGAGAGTGCCTCAGAAAAGCATTAGCAAACAGACAAGAAGGAGAGGCGGAGAAACAATGGGGAAGCATGAAAACTGCCATCACAGAAGCAACAAGCCTTTGTCTAAAGCAAATAAACAAAACAACACAAAAGAAAAACTATGATTCTCAAAAGAGGTAGTGGGAAAGGTTAAGGAAAAAAAGATACAATTCAGGAAGTATAAGGAAACACAAAGGGAGCAGGACAGAGAACTGTACCAGTTAAAGCAGAAGGAAGTGGGGAAGGCAGTCAGAATAGCAAAGGCCAAAACCGAGGAAAAGATAGTTAACTTGGTTAAGAAGGGGGATAAAACCTTTTATAGTTACAGTAGGAAGCAAAGAAAGACCAAGGGAGGGATGGTGAGGCTTAATAAAGGGGAGGCTGGGTGGTCAGAGAGGGACAGTGAAGAAGCAGGGATACTGAATGAATACTTCTGCTCAGTATTCACAAAAGAAGAGGAGGGGGAGATACCTAATCCAATCAATAGAAGCACCCTGGATAGGAGGTCAATACCAGTCCTTTCACAGAAGAAAGGGTTCTGAAAGAACTCCTAAAACTGAAGGTGGAAAAAGCAATGGGGCCTGATGGGATGCACCCTAGAATTCTAAAAGAAATAAGGGGAGAACTAGTGACACCACTGACTAACATTTTTAACAAATCATGGGAGGATGGTGTGGTACCTAAGGACTGGAGGAGGGTGGATGTGATTCCCCTTCACAAAGTGGGAGCAAGACAGAGGCAGAAAACTATAAACCTGTTAGCATGACCTCAGTGGTAGGGAAAATGATGCATTCACTTCTGAAATAAAGAATTGTTGAGTACTTAGAGGTCAGCGGGGCACAGGACCCAAGGCAGTATGGATTCACAGTGGGAAGGTCATGTCAGATGAATCTAATAGATTTCTTTGACTGGGTGACCAAAGTAGTAGACCAGGGAGGGGCTGTGGACATGACCTACCTAGACTTTAGTAAGGCATTTGACACAGTCCCACACAAAAGACTAATAAAGAAATTAGCCAGCCTGGGAGTGGGACCCAGGGGGGTAGCCTGGGTAAAATATTGGCTGGACAACAGGACACAGAGGGTAATGGTAAATGGTATCCACTCTGAAGAAAAGGGGATTACTAGCGGGGTACTGCAGAGTTCAGTACTGGGTCTGGTACTTTTTAATGTCTTTATAAGTGACATTGCAGAGGGACTGGAAGGAAAAGTATGCCTCTTTGCAGATGACACAAAGATCTGCAACAGGGTTGATACACAAGGGGTGGTGGAACGGTTGAGAAGGGACTTGGCAAGGTTGAAGGAATGGTCAAAAGCATGGCAGCTTAGATTCAATGCAAGAAGTACAAAGTAATGCACCTGGGAAATAAAAACCCAGGGGAAGAGTACACAGTGGTGGGTGGGGAGGTATTAACAGCAAAAATGGAAGGGGACCTGAGGGTAGTCATATTAGTTGACCTAAAGGTTAGCAAGCAATGTGAAAAGGAAATAAGGAGGGCTGGGAGGATACTCGGATGTATAGGAAGAGGCATCACCAGTAGAAAATATGTTGTTATCCCTTTGTACAGACAGTTGGTGAGACCCCATCTGGAGTACTGCATGCAGTTCTGGGGACCCCATCTCCGCAAGGACATAGACAAGATGGAGGCAGTCCAGAGAAGGGCAACTGAAATGGTGCAGGGTCAGCAGCAGAAGCCATACGAAAAGAGACTAAAGGAGCTTTATAGCACCCTTGAGGAAAGGAGGAGGAGGAGGGAGTAAGATAGAAACTTTCATGTACCTCAGGAGAATCAACAAAGTCCAAGACAGTATCATCTTTCAGAAAATGATGTTAAAGAACAAAGGGGACACAAATCTGAAGATGAGAGGCGACTTGGGGTAATGTGAGAGTATTTTTCACAGGAGGATGGTGGATGCATGGAAATGGCCTTCCTGAGGAGGTCATGGGGTCAAAAACAGTGGGGAATTCAAGAATGCATGGGACAGACATAAGGCAATTCTAGTGGGGGGGTAGGAGGAAGTAGGCCTGTTCATTAATTAGGATCTGCAGTTTACCCAATAAGTAGGGAAATGGGCAGACTAGGTGGGCCAAGTGATCCTTATCTGCTGTCAAAGTCTATGTTTCTATCATGACTTATAGGCTGCAGCAGTAAAAGGCATTGGCAACCTACATGGAAATACTTTCCTTGATTACCCAATCCAAATAAACTGAGAAAAAACGTTTATTGCACTGATTTAGACAGTTTGTACATTGTGCACTTTACCTTGTTTTGTTAGATGATGTAAAGGATAATTATAAGTCTCATTAATTATTAATCAGCCTAGTAAGGCTCCTGATTGGCTACTAGATCGGTCATTAATGTTGTTAATGAATGACCAATCCAGCTGCCAACTGATGCTGTGTGACATGAACAGCTCATGCTACTCTTCTTTAAAATGGAATTGCTCTAAAAAGAAATGGGAAAAAAAGTTGTTATTGCAATTGGACTTATAATCACAATAACAACTTCAAAGCCGGTCATTTCTTTGGATCAACGACCGGCCTAGGGGGGAAGTATTCCTCAAAAGTAGTAAAGATGAGAAGCATTTGAAGAATGAGGAGCTGGAGCAGACCCAGTGTGTCAACCTCTGGACACTGCAATAGGAACAGATTACATACAGTAGACCAAATTGCCTTCTTCTCCTAGCTTCTTCATATTTTCATATTTTCTGCTTCACCAACCAAAAGTGGAACTTTGACCACATTAGCCCCTCTAATGCAAGAAGGTGTTGTGTATTAAATGAGTCATATGGAATTTATTATGCTTTATTAGTGCCTGATTGTAACTGTAAACTGATTTGCTCAGCCTGCAGCCCAGGGCCATCTGTCTTCTGTAGGCCAGCAGGGTACCTCAGTGTTGATCATCTCTTTGGTTATGAGGCTTGCATTGGAAAATGTTCTATGGTATGGGGTGGCAAACACATTTAATAGCTTTGCACTCACTTACAGAGGCAGCAATTAGATCAGTGCAGGGTTATTGCAGTTGAAATAGGAAATCAAATAGCATTAGCCAGCTCCCTCCTTTCAAGCAAGGGGAAATCAAGCAACAGTTTATCTTCAAATGGCCCTGCTTACTTAAGTATTAATTGTGCTTTTATGTGTCTCAGTTGATTGAACTATTGGCCTTGATGGAAGAGGGATGCCTGGATATTGTGGCAATCACAGAAACATGGTACACAGAGAACCATGACTGGAATGTTAACATACCAGGGTATACAATCTACAGGAGGGACAGAGAGGGCAGAAGAGTAGGAGGAGGATGAGTGGCTCTCTACATAAGGGAAGGGATCTAAACAATGGAACTAAAGGGTAAACAGGGAGGAGAGGAGGCACTGTGGGTCACCCTGGAGACTGAAAATGGCACCACAATCTGCACGGGGGTTGTATACAGACCCCCCATCTCAGGGGGAGGAAATGGATAAGGAAATGATAGAAGGCATCCTTAGGATGGCAGAAAACGGGGAGCTGTTGTTGATGAGGGGCCTGAATATGCCAGATGTTAACTGGAACACCTTTGCTGCAGCCACATCCAAGAGCAGGGTCATTCTCAATGCCCTACAGGGGGCATGCCTCAGACAGCTAGTGTTGGAACCCACTCGGGAGAGAGCAGTCTTAGACCTGGTACTCTGAAATGGGGATGGAAAGAGGATCTCAGATTTAGAAGTGGGTAGTCATCTTGGAACAAGTGATCACCAAACAGTGTGGTTTATGATAAACACAGCCACAGAGTTAAGTCATACAAAAGTGAGGATACTGGACTTTAGGAGGACTGACTTTGCCAAAATGGGAGAGTGTGTCTGAAAAGCATTAGCAAACAGGCAAGAAAGAGAGGTGGAAGAACAATGGGGAAACATCAAAACTGCCATCACAGAAGCAACAAGCCTTTGTGTGAAGCAAATAAACAAAACAAAAGAAAAAAACACTGGTTCTCAAAAGAGGTGGCGGGAAAGGTTAGGGAGAAAAAGATACCATTCAGGAAGTATAAGGAAACACAAAAGGAGCAAGACAGAGAACTGTACCAGATAAAGCAGAAGGAAGTGGGGAAGACAGTCAGAATAGCAAAGGCCGAAACCGAGGAAAAGATAGTTAACTTGGTTAAGAAGGGGGATAAAACCTTTTATAGTTACAGTAGGAAGTGAAGAAAGACCAAGGGAGGGATAGTGAGGTTAATAAAGGGGAGGGAGGGTGGTCAGAGAGGGGCAATGATAAAGCAGGGATGCGGAATGAATACTTCTGCTCAGTATTCAGAAAAGATGAGGAGGGGGAGACACCTAATCCAATCAATAGAAGCACCCTGGATAGGGGGGTTGATACCAGTCCTTTCACAGAAGAAAGGGTTCTGAAAGAACTCCTAAAACTGCAGGTGGACAAAGCAATGGAGCCTGATGGGATTTACCCCAGAATTCTAAAAGAAATAAGGGGAGAACTAGTGACACCATTGACTAACCTTTTTAACAAATCATGGGAGGATGATGTGGTACCTAAGGACTGGAGGAGGGTGGATGTGATTCCCCTTCACAAAAGTGGGAGCAAGACAGAGGCAGAAAACTATAAACCTGTTAGCATGACCTCAGTGGTAGGGAAAATGATGGATTCACTTCTGAAATAAAAAAATTGTTGAGTACGTAGAGGTCAGTGGGGCACAGGACCCAAGGCAGTATGGATTCACAGCGGGAAGGTCATGTCAGTTGAATCTAATAGATTTCTTTGACTGGGTGACCAAAGTAGTAGACCAGGGAGGGGCTATGGACATGACCTACGTAGACCTTAGCAAAGCATTTGACATAGACCCACACAAAAGATTAATAAACAAATTAGCCAGCCTGGGAGTCGGTCCCAGGGGGGTAACCTGGGTAAAACATTGGCTGGACAACAGGACACAGAGGGTAATAGTAAATGGTATCCACTCTGAAGAAAAGGGGGTTACTAGTGGAGTATTGCAGAGTTCAGTACTGGGTCTGGTACTTTTTAATGTCTTTATAAGTGACATTGCAGAGGGACTGGAAGGAAAAGTATGCCTCTTTGCAGATGACACAAAGATCTGCAACAGGGTTGATACACAAGGGGTGGTGGAAAGGATGAGAAGAGACTTGGCAAGGTTGGAGGAATGGTCAAAAGCATGGCAGCTTAGATTCAATGCAAGATGTACAAAGTAATGCACCTGGGAAATAAAAACCCAGGGGAAGAGTACACAGTGGGGGGTTGGGAGGTATTGACAGCAACAAAAATGGAAGGGGACCTGGGGGTAGTCATAGCAGATGACCTAAAGGTAAGCAAGCAATGTGATAAGGAAATAAGAAGGGCTGGGAGGATACTGGGATGTATAGGAAGAGGCATCACCAGTAGAAAACAGGAAGTTATTATCCCTCTGTACAGACAGTTGGTGAGACCCCATTTGGAGTACTGTGTGCAGTTCTGGAGACCCCATCTCCACAAGGACATAGACAAGATGGAAGCTGTCCAGAGGAGGGCAACTAAAATGGTGCAGGGTCTGCAACAGAAGCCATACGAAGAGACTAAAGGAGCTTTATATGTATACCCTTGAGGAAAGGAGGGAGGGAGGGGGGAGTAAGATAGAAACTTTCATGTACCTCAGGAGAATCAACAAAGTCCAAGACAGTATCATCTTTCAGAAAATGATGTTAAAGAACAAGGGGACACAATCTGAAGATAGAGGGGGGCGACTCTGGGGCAATGTGAGGAAGTATTTTTTCAGCAGAGGATGGTGGATGCATGGAATGGCCTTCCTGAGGAGGTCATGGGGTCAAAAACTGTGGGGGAATTCAAGAATGCATGGGACAGACATAAGGCAATTCTGGTGGGGGGGGGGTAGGAAGAAGTAGGCCTGTTCACAAACTAGGGTCTGCAGCTCATCCAATAAGTAGGGAAATGGGCAGATTAGGTGGGCCAAGCGGTCCTTACCTGCCGTCAAAGTCTATGTTTCTATCATGACTTATAGGCTGCAGCAGTAAAAGGCATTGGCAACCTACGTGGAAATACTTTCCTTGATTACCCAATCCAAATAAACTGAGAAAAAACCTTTATTGCACTGATTTAGACAGTTTGTACATTGTGCACTTTACCTTGTTTTGTTAGATGATGTAAGGATAAATTATAAGTCTCATTAATTATTAATGAGCCTAGTGAGGCTCCTGATTGGCTACTGGATCGGTCATTAATGTTGTTAATGAATGACCAATCCAGCTGCCAAGTAATGCTGTGTGACATGAACAGCTCATGCTCCTCTTCTTTAAAATGGAATTGCTCTAAAAAGAAACGGGGAAAAAAGTTGTTATTGCAATTGGACTTATAATCGCAATAACAACCTCAAAGTCGGTCATTTCCTTGGATCAACGACTGGCCAAGGAGGGAAGTATTCCTCAAAAGTAGTAAAGATGAGAAGCATTTGAAGAATGAGGAGCAGGAGCAGACCCAGTACATCAACCTCTGGACACTGCAATAGGAGCAGACTACATAGACCAAATTGCCTTCTTCTCTTAGCTTCTTCATATTTTCATATTTTCTGCTTCACCAACCAAAAGTGGAACTTTGACCACATTAGCCCCTCTAATGCAAGAAGCTGTTGTGTATTAAATGAGCCATATGGAATTTATTATGCTTTATTAGTGCCTGATTTTAACTGTAAAGTGATTTGCTCAGCCTGCAGCCCAGGGCCATCTGTCTTCTGTTGGCCAGCAGGATACCTCAGTGTTGATCATCTCTTTGGTTTTGAGACTTGCATTGGAAAATGTACTCTGGTATGGGGCAGCAAAGCATTTAACAGCTTTGCACTCACTTACAGAGGCAGCAATTAGATCAGTGCAGGGTTATTGCAGTTGAAATAGGAAATCAAATAGCATTAGCCAGCTCTCTCCTTTCAAGCAAGGGGAAATCAAACAAAAGCTTGTCTTCAAATAGCCCTGTTTACTTAAGTACTAATTGTGCTTTTATTGTCCCAACTGCTGACTTATAGGCTGCAGCAGTAAAAGGCATTGCCAACCTACATGAAAATACTTTCCTTGATTACCCAATCCAAATAGACAGAGAAAAAAACATTTATTAGGCTGATTTAGACTGTTTGTGCATTGTGCACCTCACCTTACCTTATTTTGTTAGATGATTCAAAGGATAATTTTAAGTCTAATTAATATGAGGTTCCTGATTGGCTACTGGATCTGTCATTAATGTTGCTAATGAACGACCGATCCAGCTGCCAACTGAGTTTGTGCGACACGCATGGCTCATGCTACTCTGCTTTAAAATGGAATTGCGGTAAAAATAAACGGGGAAAAAATTTGTTATTGCAATTCGACTTATAACTGCAATAACAACCTCAAAGCCGATCATTTCCTTGGATTAGTGACTTACTAGAGGGAGGTGCCATCCCCCCAACTGGTCATTAATCCTTTGGAAATGACTGGCTTCTCCGTCATTATTGCTTAAATGACATTATTTCATGATGCGCTTTTGGTTATTAACTTTGCAAAACTGACCTCTTCCCACCCAAAGGTGTTACTAAGTTTTGCTTTAGTCCATTGTCAAAGCCAACCTACCTTCCTTCCTTCCTTCCACTTTTTACAACTTTTGTAATTACCATTTGAATTTATAATGCTCTTGTACATATTAAATACAAATGCATAGCAACATTGATCTGAATGTCACTTGTTTAGTTCTCTTATAGTCAGGGACAATGGTTTTCCGTTTTTAACGGTAACACCGGTAAAAATCACAGAATCCTGCTTGGTTTGCGGATTTTGAATTCTTGTACCGGTGCCTCACGGAAATTGTATTTCTCTGCACAGAATCCCTAAGATTTCAGCATATTTTTAAATGTTTTTATTTTCTCTTTCTATGCCCCTTTCTCACAGCGTCAGTCTCCACTTTTCAGAGATCCCTAGGCTGGGTATCCCCTAGCTTCACCCCAGGTAATGCTCAGGAGCTCCTGTGAGCCTGCCACCATCCTGCCTAGGTTGTACCCCCCCCAGGTGGGAAGGGAGAGGGCCCCAGGTCACCCCTCCACAGTCTTTTAATGTGTGTCGGGCAGCCCAGTGGGTCCCTCATGGAAACTGGTTATGAAGTCTAGGGCAGCTGGGTCCCTTCAACCAGCAGCCGATGTGGGGTGATTGTTACTGGTTTTCTGGTCTCTGTTCCTGAGGGCACCAACACTCAAGGGGATCCAAGGAAGTAGGGCAAATAGAGACATGCCACTACTCCAGATCCTGGCTAGCTTCTTCTCTTCCTGATTGCTCTGCAGTCTCATTGCACCACCACCTGTGGTCACCCAGGTGGCAGTAAAGCAGCAGGACCTGCAGGCCACCATTTCCAGAGGATGAGAACAGCCCCCCAGGTGCTCGATCCTACCCCCCTGGCCAGACCTCTAGCAACCGGAATTCACTTCTGATCCCGGGTCCCTGGCATTGCAAGCAGTAGTGCAACCTCAGGCTATTTACAGTGCTCTGTCAACTATACACCCACTTTGGTGTAAGAAAACATAAGCAGATGGAGAGGGAAATAATTCAGTTTTAGTAAAATGTTACAAAGTGTTCAATGTTCATAATTTGCACTGTAGGTACTGTGCACTATTATTGAAATCATATATTAAAACATTATATATGGGTGTTATGGCTGGCAGTATAGCCTAGTGGTTAGAGTAACAAACAGTGATCGAACTGAGTACATTTAGAAGACTTGGGTTTGATTCCCACAACCTCCACTTGCATACTGTGTGACTCTGAGCAAGGCACTTAACCTCCACAGTGCTCCTGGGTCACCTCTGAAAACAGGCAGTTTTGCCTAGTGGGTTTACCCAGTTTACAAAAAATTATAAAAAAATACCAATATATGTTTACTACATCATACAGTAGTCAGGGTACCATGTAATTTATCAGAGTTATACTCGGGCTGCAATGATGTTGTATAGATAAATATAAATGTTCAGATACATTTTGTGTTTTGTAAGCTTGTTTTTAGAATTTAGTCAGGTTTTTATTGTATTTTTTGCATATGAACTTATTGGATATAGATTGCTAAGCACAGGATTACTGTTACCAACTAATTTATTCAAGTTTATAATCAGCAGGGCCATCCAAAACCCTCAGTTGTTTGACTGAAAATTAGTCTGAATGAAAGTATGTTCACAAGGAACAAGCTGCCTTACTACTTATTTAGGTGAATGGGATAGAAACATAGACTTTGATGGCCCACCTAGTCTGCCCATTTCATCATTTGCACCTTCTCTCCCACCTGTTGTGTCAGTCTCTGTGACAACAAAAAGTTTTCTGACAGACTGCTTTAATAAAAAGCAAATAGCATGGAGCAAATAGCGTATATGGAGGATAGCAGATGTAGTCCCCTTATACAAAAGTGGGAACAAAGAGGAAGCGGGGAACTACAGACCAGTCAGCCTCACCTCGGTAGTGGGGAAGATCATGGAAGCACTACTGAAGGAGAGATTGGTGGAACATCTGGTTGTCAATGGACTACAGGACCCAAGGCAGCATGGTTTCACCAGGGGAAGGTCATGTCAGACCAACCTCATTGAATTTTTGACTGGGTGACTAGGGAGGTGGATCAGGGGAGGGCAGTGGACATGGCTTATCTGGACTTCAGCAAGGCCTTTGACACTGTGCCACATAGAAGACTATTGCCAAACTGGGGAATATGGGTGTGGGCAGGACAGTAGTGGGTGGGTAGGTAACTGGCTGGGCAGCAGGACACAGAGGGTGGTGGTAAATGGCTGTCACTCCACAGAGGGAAGAGTGACCAGTGGGGTACCACAGGGATCAGTGCTGGGATCGGTACTATTCAATATCTTCATCAGTGACATTCTTGGGACCTAGAAGGCAGAATTTCACTGTTCGCTGATGACACAAAGCTCTGTAACAGAGTAGACACACCAGAGGGTGTAGACAGAATGAGAAGGGACCTGCAGAAACTTGAAGAATGGTCAGGGGTCTGGCAGTTGAAATTCAATGCAAGGAAGTGCAAGATAATGCATATGGGGCACAATATATCAGTTGGGGGGTGAGGATATAGCATGCACCAAGCAGGAAAGGGATCTTGGAGTTATCATCTCTGATGACCTCAAGGCAGGGAAACGGTGTGACAAGGCAGCAGGTAAAGCAAATAGGATGCTGGGATGCATAGGCAGGGGCATCACCAGCAGGAAAGGAGGTCATAATTCCACTATACAAGACACTAGTGAGGTCGCCACCTGGAGTACACTGTGCAGTTCTGGAGACCTTACCTCGTAAGACATAGACAGGGTAGAGAAGGTTCAGAGGAGGGCAACAAAGATGGTGCATGGATTGCATCACAAGTCCTATGAGGACAGGTTGAAGGCACTGAACATGTACTCTCTGGAGGAGAGGAGGGAGAGGGGATATGATAGAGACATACAAGTATCTTACAGGGAGGAACAGGGTGCAGGAATGCACTATTTTTAAGTGAAAAAGATGTTCCAGGACTAGAGGGCATGGGATGAAGTTGGAGGGAGGACGAGTCAGAGGAAACGTGAGGAAGAATTTCTTCACAGAACGGGTGGTGGACAAGTGGAAAACCCTGCCAGAGGAAGTGGTGGGGGCTGAAACAATCACGGGATTTAAGAATGCATGGGATAGACATCAAGGAATTCTGGAGGTCAGGGGTAAGGGGCAACAGACTTCCTGGAAAACATAAACTGAACTTACAGACTTAAATGGGCAGACTGGGTGGGCCATAGGCCCTTATCTGCCGACACTGTCTATGTATCTATGTATCTGTGTAAATGTTATGTGTTTAAGTTTACTTATGCTTGGCCAGTGGAATGGAAAGCACATTCAGTGACACACGGAAGGTAAGACCCCAGGGTCTGTACGATGCTGGTGGGTAGAGTGGTGCTCAATTCACATCTGAGCTCAGACATGAAAACTAAGAGACACCCTTTTCATGGAGACCAAGGGAAAAAAAGGAATCCACATGTTTGTGAGAAGAAATTAGAAGGTCCTCCACTGATCACTTGTGAATTTTATTTTTTAGGTGAAGACATTATTTCAAAGAAGCAAATTCAGGCAGTTTTTTTTTGTTCCTCCTACCCCCTGGCCATCCACTCCTTCAGGCCTGCCAAGTCCCCCTACCTCTGCTGCTGAGTCCCCACCACCATCATCCACTGCCCCTTATGGCCATGCTACCAGGTAACCTGAAGTAACCCTTCATCGGTGGGCCCCTACCCCTGTGGGAGGCTAACAGGGGAAGACAATCACCCTAAAGAGCTTCCTGTATATCCTAGGCATGGCAGGGGTCAGAACAGATACATGTGTCTGGGGCTTCATGCTTATGGAGGGACCAGAAGCCATCCTCTGGGAGGCCAGCAGGTGTTTTTCCATTTTCGTGGGAGCGTGACAGGCCACATGATGTCAAGGCATAAGCTGACGTCCATCACGCTCTCTTCTGCAATGAGGGCCAATGTGTTGCCATGCCTCCAGCCTCCACTTGGGGCCAGCAAATGCTGAACTGTGAATATACCCTCCCTCACAGGAGAAGGCGAGTGGTCGTTGGACACTCAAGCCTTCACCCCTCCCGGCCGGTCCTCCAACACCCAAACCTGTTCCCAAGCCCTGGTCGGTGGTGTCACAGACAGAAACCCAATTCAAGCAGTTAAATGATAGGAAAAAATAAATGTGGTCCACCTTAGTAGTGGTGGTGGTTCAGATTAATTCACATCTGAGTTCTAACAAGCAAAGAGACTAAGTGATTTGTTACTTGTGCATGTGGGGTGTGGGTGTTGAAGAAGGGGATCATAGTGCTGTCACTACTGCCATCATCCCTGAGGGATGTGGACTGCATTGTTGCTACTGCCATCACACCTGAGAGGCGGGGGGCCATAGTGCTTCTGCCATAACCACTGGTGGATGGGAAATGTTGTACTGCTGCTGTCCACCAGAGGGATGGGGGCCATAGTGCTGATACTGCCATCACACCTGAGGAATGTGGAACCTGGTACTGCTGCCATCACACCTAATGGATAGGGACAGCAGTGCTGCTGCTTCCATCACACCTGAGGGAGAGGACACACAGTGTTGTTGCTGCTGCCATCACACCAGAGGGATGGATCTGTAGTGTTGGTGCTGCCATCGCACCAGAGGGATGGGGGTCTTGCTGCTGTTTCCATCACACATCAGGGATGGGGGCTATAGTGCTGTTGCTGCCATCATATTTTGTACCTAAAAATAACTTTAAATTGGTACAAGGATGGAAGGAAGTGCAATAGTGGAGGTCAAAACTGCTAAAATGCATGTTAGCAGAGTTAAAAATTGTTAAATAAAGTACACAAAACCAAACACCGGTAAAACCGGATTTTGGATTAGCAGACACCGGTGACAGTACCGTTTTTTACAATGTGCAAAATGGAATTTGCCCTTTCTCAATCCCGGTAAACCAGTGTCCCTGCTTATAGTGATTTATTTCAGTAAGTATTAAGCTGTAACCAACAGTAAAAATCGTGACTCTTCACTTGGAGTCGGCCCGGTGTCAGAAAATGATGATCTTGTGTGCAGTGTATAAAATCTGTTGACTTACTTGTACCCAGGCTTCGGTAAGATCGAGCTGCATTGCCAGCTCGTCTTTGAAAATAAAAACAAATAACTAACTAAATAAACAGGCACAAGTTAGAAAATAATAAAATACATGGAAAAGCAGAGACTAAAGGACTTTGCTTTAGGGTTGTACCTGTAAAGACTATAAGCATCAGGAGCTTGATATCACGTTCGTACACTATACTTAACTTCACTATTAAATGGAAGTCAAAAATGCCAAATACATGGTAAATATGCATTCAGGAACATCACATGACAGACTGCTTTTTCTTCAGTCTATTTCCTTTAGTCATTTTATGTTTACAAGTATTTTTGTTAAATCATAAATATATAAAAAAAATTATAATAAAAATAATTGCTTAAGCTGTTTCACATATCAAATCAAATTTATTTGTAAAAAGGCACCTTTACAAAACCAAGGTGCCTGTACAATAAAATATATAAAATAAAAGAAATTATTATAAAACAAAACATGTAAGTTACAACAGAATGCAGTATGATAGCAGCATAATAGCGGCAGCACTAATCCCCGAATGCCAGTGAGGCATTGCATGTAGACCCCCATAGCTGATGTATGTTTATGGAAGTGTTGACTTGATAAAAAATGCATTTAAAAATATAAAAGCATTATGATAAAATCAAACTTGCTAGCTAGGCTTAGCAAAAATGTACACTTAAAGATCAATATGGCCTCGAGTCAGCATTCAAGGAGACAAGTATTACAAAAAGAGTTGAGCAATGCTAGCAGTTTTATCTAGTTTCCGGATGCATCCTACTTTAATATGAGTTTTCCTATTAATTGAATAACATTCCAAATACCAGATAGCACTGTTATTTTGTAAATGTCCGGAAACTGGTGCTTAATTGCATTAACTAAAATCGAAAGCAAACTGACCCAGATAATAAGTGTTGTTTTAGTAATGAAAAATATTACTAACACGTCTTCAAATTACTTTGATAAAAACTATATTGGACCATGCATATTCTCTTTAATATGACCACTCAAGACCAGGGAAGTTTCTCAGGATTATGACCATCCTTTAAGTTTAAAATTAACACAGAAACATAGAAGCTGATGGCAGATAAGGACCATAATGCCCATCCAGACTGCCTGTTTTTTCTACCTTATAATTGTGCCACAGGCCTTTACTCTGTCAGTGGCCTATTTATTCATACTCATCTGTATTGCTCCCTTATGCCTATCCCATGCCTGTTTGAAGCCATACACTGTATTCATATCCACCACTTCCTGAGGTAGGCCGTTCCATGCATCTACCAACCTTTCTGTGAAAAAGAACTTCCTCACATTACCCCTTAATTGGCCTCCCTCTAATCTCATGCTGTGTCCTCTTGTCCTGCTATTTTTCTTTTATTGAAACATGTTAGACTCTTTCACCTTGTTAATGTCCTTAAGGTGTTTGAATATTTCGATCGTATCACCTCTCTCCCTCCTTTGTTCTATGGTATACATATTGAGCTCTGTTAATCTGTCCTCGTATGTTTTCTGATGCAGTCCCTGCATCATTTTGGTTACTCTTCTCTAGACTGCCTCCATTTTGTTAATGTCCTTGTGAAGGTATGGCCTCCAATACTGCATGCAGTACTACAGATGGGGCCTAACCAGTTTCTTGTAAAGAGGGATTATTTCCTTCCTCTTACAACTTGTGATACCCATGCTAATACACCCCAACATCTCTAGCCTTACCTACTGCTTTAGTGGTCTGCTTGGATGATTTCAGGTCATCGGTGATGATGATGCCCAAGTCTCTTTCTTCCCTTGTGATTGCCAGCAACTCCCCTCCTAACCTATAGGTAGCTCAGGGTTTCACTTCCCTGTGTGCATGATCTTACCTTCTTTGTGTTAAACCCCAGTTCCCACTCTTCAGTCCATTTTGCAAGTTTTTCCAGATCTCTTCTCATTCTGCCCACCCCATCTGTATAATCTACTCTGTTGCAGATCTTGGTGTCATCTGCAAGCAGGCAAACCTTACCTTCCAGTCCATCTGCAATGTCTCTGATGAAGATATTGAAGAGGCCTGGCCCCAGGACTGATCCCTGAGGTATCCCACTTGTGACTTTCTTCTCTTCTGACTGTATACCATTTACCACCACTCTCTGTTTTCTGCCCGTCAACCAGTTTGCCACCCAGTTGACCAACTTCTGACCCACCCTGAGCCTACCCAGCTTATTCATCAATCTTCTATGTGGAACAGTATCGAAAGCTTTGCTGAAGTCAATGTAGGTGACATCAACTGCACCTCCTTGGTCCACCACTCTGGTTACCCAGTCAAAGAAATCTATGAGATTAGTTTGACAGGACCTTCCTGTTATAAACCCATGCTGTCTT
Source organism: Neoceratodus forsteri (assembly GCA_016271365.2). Lineage (NCBI taxonomy): Eukaryota > Metazoa > Chordata > Ceratodontiformes > Ceratodontidae > Neoceratodus > Neoceratodus forsteri. The sequence goes on along the minus strand of CM057450.1, from coordinate 1,100,402,253 downwards.
GGATCCTGTGCTCCTATGGATTTGAGGTGTTGCACTATCCTTTCCTTAAGGAGTGTCTCCATAATCCTGCCCACTACTGAGGTAAGACTGACTGGTCTGTAGTTCCGAGCTTCCTCCCTGCTGCCACTTTTGTGGAGCAGGATTACATGAGCCCTTCTCCAGTCTTCTGGGACCTCTCCTGTGCTCAGAGACTCACTAAGCAGTTCTACTAATGACTCTGCTAGTTCCACCCTTAGCTGCTTTAGTACCCTGGGATGTATGCCATTATGTCCTACTGCCTTGTCGACCTTGAGTTTAGCAAGCTCTTGTAGCACCCTTTCTTTTGTGAAGGTACTTGTGCACACCTTCCTCCCACCATGTCCATGGTGCTGAGCTGTGAGCCCTGCCCTACCTTCTCCTCAGTAAATATTGAGCAGAGGTATCTATTTAGGACAGATGCTTTTCCTTGGTCCTCCTCCACACACTCCCCCTTATCCCTTTTGATCTTAGCAATACCCCCTCTAGACTTTCTCCTTTCACTAATGTATCTATAGAAAGTCTTGTCCCTTTCTTTTACTGTTTGTGCTAGTATTTCCTTGATTTGGGCCTTTGCCTGCCTTACTGCCTTCCCTGCTTCCCATAGGGAAGTTTGGTATGCCTCCCTATCTTCGTCCAGCTGCATTACCTTATATTTCCTGAAGGCCAACCTTTTTGCTCTGATCTTTTCTGCTACTGGTTTTGAGAACCAAAGTGGTTTCCTCCTTCTTTTGCTCTTGCTTTTCTCCCTAACACAATGGGATGTTTGCTTCAAGTATTGCATCATTGATGCTTGCCCACTTTGCCTGTACCCCCTCACCTGTATTTCATCTTGCCAGGGCTAGCTTAATCCTGTTGGTCACCTTATCAAAGTCAGCTCCTCTGAAGTCCCATATTGTTGCATTGGATGGGATGATTTGGTTCTAGTGGCCAAACTGAACCATACCAGGTTATGGTCACTGGACCCCGGGTGACCTTCTACCTGGAGATCTGTGATCCTTTCCCTGTTAGTCAGTACTAGATCCAGGATAGCCCTGTCTCTTGTGGGTTGTTGTACCAATTGTTTGAGGCCCTCCCCCTGCAGGGAATCCACTATGTGTCTAGCTCTGGCTGATGTTCCTGCTGGTATTGACTAATCTGTATCTGGCATGTTGAAGTCTCCCATTATCAGAACCTCTCTGTTAGCTGTCATGTTTTATATATCTTCTAACAGCAATGTGTTTATGTCCTCCCCCTGGTATGGAGGCCTTTAGACAACCCCAGTTCATGTGGCTGTCCCATTTCCTGTTTCCAGGGTGACCCAAAGTTCTTCTGGCTCCTTATGTGTATCCTGAATTTCTGTAGCTTTGATATTTTCATTGAGATAAAGGACTACTCCCCCCCCTTGCACCTCAGTCTCTTCTAAACAGCACATAGCTGGGTACTGAAGTCTCCCCAAGTGTGGTTACTGCTGAACCATGTCTTGCTAATGGCTACTATGTCCAGTTTACCCTCTGTCATTGTTGCCTCCAGATCTGGGATCTTGTTTCCCAGACTGCGGGCATTTGTATACATGATTTTCCATTGGCCAGATTTTGGTGCGTTAGTTGTGGGGCGAGGTCCGGCTTTTCCCCTTCATGTTATATGGGGAACTGGACCTTTTTCCTTACTTGGTGATGCAAATGAGCTACAAACATACTGAACTCCTGTTTGATCACTAGCTATGGGGGGAAGGGTATTCTTCCTATTTGATGTATCGGGTGCTGCACCCTCTCCCCATTTGCTAGATTAAATATTCTGCAGAGACTTCAAACTTCTGCCCCAATGCACTGACTCTCTCCTTAGTCAGATGCAGTCCATCAAATTTAAAGAACTTTTGCTCCCAAAACTGTTGCCAGTTACCTACAAATTTGTGTCCTTTTTCCTTGCACCTACCCTTGAGCCACATGTTTAGCTCCCCTATCTCCACTTCTCTGTTTCCATCCATCTGCCCCCCTCTCCCAGACTGGCAGGACCTCAGAGAAGGAGATGCTGGATGCAATGGATGACAGTTTGTCTCCCAGCCTGGTCAGGTGTTCCTTGGTCTCCACAACTGACAGGCTGGGGAGATGGTTAGTCTCTATGTGTACCAGGATGTTGATATTTTCTCCTGCTTCCTTCACAATTTTATCAATGTGGTCAGTGTCTCTCCACACTGATGTACCTGGGAGACATCTGACCATTACCTCCAGCCGGAGGTAGGTATCAACTCTCCGAATCATGGAGTCTCCTGTGATCAGAAGTGTTTTGGATTTCCTTTTTGCTTTTTCTGTTTTGGTACCTGTTTTGGGTGAGTTTTGTTGTGCTAGCTCTTGTGCTGCAGTGTCCTGCTCTGTAGTGTTCTCTGCCCCTTTGTTTGATTTTGAAGACAGAGGCAGATACCTGTTTGTGGTTTTCATATGGTTTGTGGAGGTGATACGTTGTTGGGCATTGAGTGATGCGGCTTCCGATTTGCTGCTCCTAATCACCTGCCAACCTCCTGGACCAACTACCGTCTGTGGTCGAGGTGATTCAGTTGGATGTTAGGAAATGGTAGGCAGTTCTTGTAATATATTTCCTCTTGAATATGCTATTTGAGGTGCACAATCTCTGCCCATGCTGCCTGGAGCTGAGCCCATAGATCTCCGATGGTCCAGCATGTAGGACAGTATCCTAAATCCTGTATAGCTGCTCTTTTGAAAAGTGTCCAGCAGTACCTGCAGTTAATAATATCAATTCCAGCTGAGTTGCTGAGTTTATAACCTGGTCCGAGTAATTAGAAGGAAAATGAGGCAAAAGTTAGATATTTTTTGTTTGTTTGCTTTTGTGTAACTTTTAATAAGTTAAATTAATTGTGCTCCTGTAAGTGAGGTCACTGTGTGGATATCCCTCTGATTGTCCCCTTCCTGCTTTGCTACAGAAAATGTCATGATCGTGCTACTCTATAAAAGGAGTGTAGATAGGGGTGGTTGGGGATGTGGTGGGTAGTTGGGCCCCTTCACCTGCCGAAAAAGTAGAACCACGGATGACAGAAACAAGGAGGTAAGAGCAGAAACAATCAACCAACAACAAATGCAGTCACTATCCCTCAGTCTGTATCTCAAATGTGCTCCTGTAACTAGCCCTGAAAGCTTAGCCTAATGATAGATAAAACTGTAAAACCTGTAAGCACCCCCAGTAACAATTTCACAGAAGATATACCCTGCAAAAAACACTTTGCTAGAGAGAAAAACAATGCAGTAAAAAAGTAACAGAACCTGTAAGCACAACCTGCAGAACACTTTAGCAGAAGATAAACCTTGCAAAGAACAATTTGAATCAGAGAAGATTACAGCAGTAATCTGTAAGCACAAAACAGTAACAAACCTGTGGGCACACCCTGTAACAATGCAGCAGAAAGTATACCCTGCAACAGCAATTAGAATCAGAGAAAAATAAAGCAGTAAAATGTAAGCAAAAAACAGTAACAAAACCTGTCAGCACAAAAGAAAATAATAACACACAGTAAATCTGCCTAGCCAAAAGACACCTTAATTTTTTCCTTGCTCTGATAATGTTCCTTGCACTGTCCTTAAAAGCAAACCTAGAAGAAAAGAGCTCAGGTGAAGCTAAGTGCTTTTGCCAGCAAACCTAGTCTTCCACCTAGTCTTGCCTAATGAAGACAAATACAATTAAAATAATCCTAAACATGTTTATAGGCTAGTATCATCATGTCATCTCTGAATGGTTTATCAGATGCTTTAATAAAATTAATGTGCATATATTTATGCTTTTACTTTCTTTTCCAGTCGATGTAAAGTTTGGCAACATCATTGTACATTTATATTTGTATTTGTTTCTGACTACCAAGGAGTACCCTCCCCATATTGTGTAAACATGTCTTAACTACTGTACTTAAAGTAATAAAAATAATGTTTTCCAATGCAAAGATTCCTGAGCAGTATACTGTGTATACAATTTTGAAACAGATTACTTATTTTTGATTCTTACCATGCATCTGCAGTGAGCAGCTATTTTTTTTTTAATCTAACAGGCACCATGCAAAGCCAGAGATTTCCTAATTATGTACATGAATGGCACTTACTGTCTGTTCTGTGACATACTGTAGAGAGGTGATGGGATTATAGCATGCAAAACATCAAACACCCATTGTATCTAAATAACTCATAGCACAAAATAAAAATAAATGCAATCAGCAGAAGTGCAGCACAACCATTTTTAGGCTGAATAGTTTTGTTATCCAAATCCTCCAAATGCATTTAAAACACTGTCTGAAAGCAATATGACAAACTCAGAGGATTAAAACAATGAAAGTAAACTTTAAGTACATTCACATGAACCAGAATGCCAAGTTAGAACCACTTTTTCTGGTTCATGAACTAGAATTAATAGTTCAAAGCACTTTTCCTGGTTCACAAACAGAACATTTTTAGTTCGAACAAAAAAAAAGTGGTTTGAACCAGAAATCACTCAGGGGAGATTGTGAACGTGTGAAATATAAAATGTTGGCAAATTTCCCAATAAACAGAGTATAAAGTCTTGGTTAGGGAAAATGTTGTACATCAGGGATGTTTTAGTTTTGCTAAATCTATCCCTTTACAAGTGTTTTCCAACTTCAGTAGTAACAGAAATAAACAAGAAGGAGGCTGTCACAAACCAGAAAAGCACACAATTGGCTTGTAATACCAATTTCTGGTTCATGATACATCAAATTTGTGAACCAAAAAACATTCTTGTGATCAAGAAATTTCTGGTTCATATGGGGTATCTATCTGAAATCAATTTTTAAATCCTTATAACTCAGAAATCATTTAATATTTTTTCACCATATCTTCAAACAGCAGTACCTGTATCCTGAAAGTTTTGTGCAGAAATTCAGTACTGTGTAGCCTGTACATGAGAGAAAAAAAACACAAAAAGCCCAATGTTAAGTATAGGTAACATGTGACCCTTTTACAAAATGAGGGGGTATCCAGATCTCAGAAACCTCTCAAGGTGCCATCATGAAACTCTTCACATTTTCACAATATGGCACATCCATGGAAAATGCAATTAGTCAGGTGGCCCAAAAGGAAAATCCTGCCTAAATTTGAAATTGGTAGCATCCCCTAACAGAAATGGTTTTGCACTTTTTTTATGTAATAACAACAACTGAGAGGCAACAAAATGGCTAAAGACCCTGCTTTGACCCTCCTCATCAACAACTCCTGCCTGACTAGTGACTGGTCCAAGTGTATCACCTGCCAAATAACAACACAGGAACACCTGAGGACTACAACCCCTGGAGGACTAAAGACATTTTATAATGCATGCTTTATTAGAAAAGACCATGTTTATCACTGATTGCAGCCATTGGACAATGACACATTACTAGCTTTGCCTGCAGTACATTATCATGCATGATGTCATCAGTCCTACACCAGCAAAACAAACCTGAAGCAGTTTGAAGGTCAAAGAAGAAGCTAAAGTCTTGACTAATCTACTGATACTGGTCAGTGTTGAAGCTCACAGAGTAGGTGATCAGCTCTCAAGTCTGTTAACTGGAATTTGTGTATAATATGCCAGAAGGTATATCACAAAAAAGACAAAAATCTATCACAGATTGTAACTTTCAGAGGGCAAGAAACTCTGCGTGATGCGGCTGAAACCAGAGAAGATAACACAGTCTTAAAGTGAATAGCTGGACTGGACTTATCTGCATTTGAAGTAAAGTACCACAAAGCCTGCCATAGTACTTCACCTGCAAAAGAAACAGACAACATTTTCACTATCCGGTGACAAGGAAGATGAGTCTGCATATAAAGCATGTTTCAGTGAACTAATTTCTGAAATTGAGAATGACATTGTTTTCAGCAGAAAAGACTGGTCCATATCTTACCTGTTACCGAGAGACTGGGACATTCTGAAAGGCAAAGTTCCTAGCAGTGAAAGTTACCAAAGTGAGAAGCTAAAGAAGAGACTAACAAACTATTTTGGTGACCAAATTATTTTTCAAATGCAGCATAACCCAAGTAAGCCAGAGCTTGAGTATAGCAGTGCTGTGTCTTTGGAAGATGTCATCAACATAGCTTCCTGGTTGCATTCAAAGCAACAGTATGAAGAGGAAAACTCTCTCCCTGCTTCTGAAAATAAAAATAAATATTCAACCACATCTACACTGTTCATGCAGCATATGTCCTCCGTAGTGAACGCAAAATGTGTGAGGGACTGAACATCAATCCAATAAATAATTCCACTAACAATTTAGAACAAGCATTAGACACGATTCCTGACAATGTATATAGGTTCCTGAAATAGGTATTCCAAGAGGATGCTGGTGCCGAACCTATTGAAGATGATAGTCCTTTAGTAACAGCCACTAACGAGACCCTCCACAGCCATATATTATCAGTTGGTCAGAACTTCATTCATATAGTATCCAGAGGTGCAAAGTATACACCTGACATGTTGGGCTTGCAATATCCATATGCCATATGACAGGCTCTAAACAGGTGGTAACAATGGTGCACAAGCTAGCACACTGTGTCAGTTATGAAGCCCTAGAGAGAATTGACACAACTATTGCCATGGATCAGCATAACCAAGCTGCCGAGGACAATACTGTAATTCCATCAAACATATAGGATGGGGAGTTTGTTCAGTTTGCTGCTGACAATAATGATATAAATGAGGAAATGTTAGATGGAAAGCACACATCCCATGTCACAACTATGGTAGTATATCAGAATCAGACTCTCACAGTTCTGTAAGGCAGCTTTGGCACAGTGGCAGCTGAAGCTCAAACTAAGAAAATAGCACCACAAACATGATTACTTGAAAGTCCTGCAATGTGCCAAGCCATTCTGGAGTGCAATCCTCAAGGCAGATGCCCTACACTAATTCTTGTGGAAAAAGTAAAAGTAACTGGTATACTGATGTTGAGGCTTGCTGATAAGCCACCAACATTGATCTGCAATGGCTAATTCTAAGATGCTGCCCAACAAAGCTATCTGAGGTTGAGTTTGAAAAGGTGAATGCTCAGTAAGTACCAGGATGGAAAGCTTTTAATGTGATGATTTCATCTACCATGCGAACAGTAACATCTGTTGGGTACTGTCCAATGCTGCCAGCATCATCTACTGAATATAATACAGTTTTCACTGTAATGAAGAACATCTGCAAGATGTCTAGGACACTTGGCCAAGATTACAGTGTCTTGACATTTGACTAGGCTATATATTGTAAGGCCAAAGTGATTCAGTGGAGGTGCCCAGAGGAATTTCAGAAAACAGTCTTGGGTGTGGGTAGTTTCCACATAGCACAGACATTTCTGTCTGTAATTGGAAAGAAGTATAAAGAGAGTGGCATGGAAGACATCCTCATAGAATCAAAGGTGTGTGATAGCAACACAGCAAGCAATCTACTTAAAGGCAAATTATACAACCATGGAGTGAGGGACTACAAGCCTATAATGGAGGGTCTGTCCAGACTGAGATGGCAGGCATTTTGTAACTGGGTACATGACAATAAGATTGACTGTGATGTAGACCTCATCAACAGGAAGCTCCAACAATGTCAAAATTCGGTACCAAACTTTGATGCAACAAGCCTAGCAGCAACACTTTCCCAGCTCAGTGATGCCCTGACAAATGTACAGGATGCATTGTACAGATTCCACAATTTTGGAAAAGCAACTTCCCAAACATTTGCATTCTGGGATGATTACATCAAAATGGTTAACATCCTAATGTAATTCATTAGAGCAGAATGTGAATGTAACTGAGACATGAATCTTGTGGCGGTTGTAGAGATGCAACCACTATTTTTTGCCTTTGACCACACCAGCGATGCCCGCTGGGTATCTGTGTACATCTGTGATATGAAGCTTCTGCCAGATTGTGCCCCCAAAGTTCATGAGCAGTTTGTACAAGGAAATCATGCTGTAGCTCAGTCTAGAAATAAATTCAGCAAAGTCTGGATAGACATGGCACTTGAACAAACAGTAAACTGTGATAGTAAAGTAAAAGGGGGTTTGGTGGGTTTCACTTTGAAACCAGGAGCCTTGGCTAGGTGGTTTATCACTGCTCATGAGTACTCAGCTATCACAAGTTCCATGAAGGTAATGTGTAATATGGTAGACTCAGACGTTTCACAAAAAAACTGCACCACATCACATGCAATGAGATGAAGGAGATGTAAATAAGATTAACGCAATCACCAACTCCATGACAAACCCATTTGATTTGAATGATGACTTGATAGCATTAACCAACACTGAAACTGGCATTGTTGTATCTGCAGAGGTTGCCACCAAGCTTGTTACTGTGAATGATACAGAAATCAAAGCAATGAAACAGTTTGTGGAAGACAGACTAAATTCAAACACCACTGGACTCTTTGAACCACTTCACAAGCTTAACATCAAGACATTTGCATCTCTAAGCAAGAAGATCAAATCGAAAGTTAGTAGTGATAAGACAGTGGCTATCACTGCAGACAGGGAGTTGTTTAGCCATCTTCTAGTAGCTGCACAAACAAGGGAGATTGATCTGAAGGAAGTTTTTAAAAATGAGCTTTCCACAGTTCCATATGCTCTAGCACACTCCGATGGTACCCTGAACAAAAGTGCAAAGAGTAAGCTATTGCCTAAATTAGAAAAAGAAGCAGAGTCGATGTATCAACTGCCAGCATCCAACATGCGCACAGCTTGGCTAGTGGATGGCATGGCTGTTATACAAATGTTCGAGCAAGGAGATGCAACTAGCTTTGGAGAATTTGCTGAATTGGTCTTCAGAATAGTACACCAGCCTCTACAGAGTTATGAGAGTTGCAAAAGAGTAGATATCATCTTTGATCGATATGATGTCAAAGATTCAATTAAAGCTTTTGAGTATTCACGAAGGCAATCCTCACAAAGCAATGAAGTCAAAATCCTTGTTCCCAAAACACCCATCCCAACACAGTGGAGTAAGTTAATTGGAAATCCCAAGAATAAAGAACATCTGGTAAAATTCCTGTCAGAATCATAGTGTGATATGGCAAAAACTTTGCTTGGTCCAGATCAGAAAATGGTTTCTGCATGTTGAGTCAAGGACGGCCTCATTGCTCACATAGTCACTTCTAATGGAGTTGTAGACCAAGAAGATCTTTTCTCATTGCATGAAGAATCAGACACTCAGCTTCTACTTCATGTTGCACGTGCTTCACAAGAATACCCTTGTGTAGTGGTGTGGTCTCCATACACTGACATTGCAGTTCTCTGTGTACGTTTTATTCACAAGTTGGAATAAACTCAAGAACACTGGTTTTGTACTGGTGTGAAGGATAAAGCCAGGTTTTTACCAACCCACACCATTGTAGCTGAACTTCACCAACAACTATGCAGAATGTTGCCAGCAGTACACACACATTGACTGGGTGTGATTCAACCAGCAGTTTTGCAAGGGTTGGCAAACTAAAGCAATAGAAGCGTGTCAGGAAGAAATCACACAAATCTAGAAGCCTTACAAAGTTTGGCACTACGGTGGATATACCTTTTGCACAGTTGAAATCAGTAGAACTTCTGATAACCCTTCTCTATGACCCAACGGCTAACTCTGTTGATGTAAATGGTGTGCGATATAAGCTTTTCAGTTGCAAACAGGCCCGGAACAAAGCCCCCTGCCCCCAACTTCCAATAGTCTTCTGCAACATACCAAGCATTCAAATTATCAGACGCTTATCTGGAACCAGGCCCTGGCATCCCATCCCCAATTGGAAATGGCTGGTATCATGACAAGGATGGACCCATTTATCCTAAACTAATGACACAGACACCTGCCCCTGAAGCACCCCTGGAACTTATTACATGTGGGTGTAAAAAAGCCAAGTGTGAGCGCAACTGCAGTTGTTCCAGGCAGAGCATGGCGTGGACTCAGGCTTGCTTATGTACCGGTGGTAAGCACTGTTATAATCCTCATAAAATTGCCACTGTGGATCCAGATGAGTCTAATACTACAGATGATTCAGACTTAGACATGTAGTGTATGATAAATATATTGAAAAAGCTAGACACACATATATATTGTCATATTGTCCATTGCTGAGATGGAGTCCATTGAATATTAGTGTTTGCTAGCACCATGGTGTGCAATAGTATACTTGACTTCTATTATAATGAATACAGTATTTAAAACTTTTGTATTTGTACATTTATCAATACAAACCACAAGGCCAACATTCTTTAAGTAATGAGCCTTATTAATAATTTGTGTCAAAGAAACCTTTTTCATGACTAAAATTTGTTTTTGTATTTTGAAATAAATTAGTAATAATTAGATAGATAAACATATATAGATCGATAGATAGAAAGATAGACAGATATTTTATTTATATAGTGCCCCTCTCCGGAGACTCAGAGCTTCACAATACAATTTAAAAACACACAATAAAACAAGTAACCATACATAAATACAGTACAGAGCAAAATAGCAAATATAGGAAACCATTTAAAAGATAACATACTAATTAAAAACCATCAAATGCCTAGTGAAATAAAAAGGGCTTTAATCACTTTTTAAAGGATTCCACTGAGGGTGCCTCATGAAGTTGTTGAGGGAAAGAGTTCCAAAGGGTGGGTGTGGCCACTGAAAAGGCTCGATCACCGGAATTCTTAAGCCTCACCCTAGGAACACTGAGGAGGTGACCCTTGGTGGAACAGAGTGTCCAAAATTGGCAATGGGGCACGAGGAGATCTTATAGGTAGACTGGTCCCTGACTATGCAGTGCCTTATAGGTCAGTAAACTGACCTTGAAGATAATCCTCCATCTGACTGGCAGCCAGTGCAGTCCATGGAGAATGGGCATAATATGATCATATCTTTGTGCGCCCAACAACAATTGAGTCATCTCATTCTGCACTAGCTGCCACCGTCAGAGGTTACTTTCAGAAAGCCCTGGGTAAAGGACATTGCAGAAGTCCAGTCTAGATGTGACAAAAGCATGTATCAGTGAGATCAGGTCCTCAGGTAGTAGAAGGTGTTGGATCTGGGCAATATTCCTCAGGTGATAAAATGCACTGTTAACAACGGCTGACACCTGAGCATCAAATGTTAGGCTGTCATCAAGGATTATACCCAGATCCTTGACCTGCGATGATGAGACTAGAGATACCCCCCCAGGACAAGACTGGGGGATCCCACCATGTCCCATCCCCACCACGATGACCCGGATCTACCACTAACACCTCAGTTTTGTCTGGATTGAGCCTCAACCAGTTCTGAGACATCAAAACCTGGATTTCAGCCAAGCAGCTGTAAGCACGGAATTCACCATCTGGTTACCTGGTGCACAGGACAGGTATAGCTGGGTATCATCAGCATAGCAATGAAAACCCAGTCCATACCACCTAATGATGTCCCCCAGCAGCAGCATGAATGCAGTGAACAACAGAGGCGACAAGTCTGAACATGCAGAACTCCACAGGTCAGAGGCTTTGGGCTAGATGAGGCAAGCCTCATCACTACCCTCTGCACCCTGCCTGTCATGTATGACCTGAACCACTGGTTGACTATACCGGACAGGCAACACCAGAACCACAGCCAGTCAAGTAACACCCTGTGCTCCACCGTATGAGATCCAGGAGAATCAAAATGGTACGTTCTCTCCTGTCTCTCGCAATCAGGTCATTCAGCACCTTCACCAGGGCAATCTCTCTGCTATGCCTGGCCCTAAATCTAGACTGAAAGACCTCATTGGTGGAGGAGGAGGAGGCAAGATGCCCCTCAAGCTGGATAGCCACCACCTTTACAATAACTTCCCTAACAATCGGAGGTTAGAGACTGGTTTTTAGTTACCTAGGCAGTCCAGGTCCAATGAGGATAGGGGTCTAACCAAGGCCGATGGGAAGACCCCATTCCTCAAGGAGCTCTGGACGATCTCGGCAACCACAGGTTCAATCAGGTCCAAACAACAAACCAAAAGTTGGGTTGGACCTGGGTCGAGATCACAGTGTGTCGGTTGAAGCTTCAAGACAACCTCCACCACCTCCTCCACCTCAACTGGGTCAAATTCTGCCCAAACAAGAGGAGTGCTTTGGCATGTCACAGAATGAGCCCCACAATCCCCATGAAAGATGCTGGAAGATATCTCAGACTTGATGGAGTACACCTTGTCGGCAAAGAACAGAGTGAACTCATCACATCATATACTAGAACCAGCTCCTCCCACACGGAGATAGGTCAGATGTAAAAGCCTATCAACCATGCAGAAGAGCTGAGTCAGTCTGTTCCTTGCTGAAGCAATCTTGACAGAAAAGTTGCCTTCTTACGAGAAATTGCCTCCTGATGGTCCTCATAATGGGACTTCAAGGCCAACTTGTCCTCCAACAGGCCAGAACCCCTCCAACACCTTTCTAGCCTCTGACCCCTAGTCTTCAGTTCCTGCAGTTCCTCATCAAACCAAGGAATTCTTCGATGGGAAGATAGGTGTCAGACACAGACGGGTGCGACAGAGCCAAAGGCCACAAATGACGGCCCTATTATATACCACCACTGCCTCCTCTGCCCCCACCACACAAGCAGCCCTCAACCCCAATAGGTCTAGTACCGCTGATAGTCCTGCTGGGGACAATCCCAGTAAAGGGCAGTACCGGACCATCTACACAGAGGCAGGGACTCCTGGGGGGGTTACTAACCTGAACCTCACGATACAATGATCTGACCACACAACTGAATCTACTGCCAGGTCAAGGATCTCAAGTCCAATAGAAAATACCAAGTCTAGAGTTTGGCCGTGCGAGTGGGTCACTGAGGTGACATTTTGTGCCAGGCCCAGTGTCCCTGTCCTCTTGAGGAGATTGCATCCAAAAGTCAAGAGCTCATCATTGACCCAAGCATTGAAGTCCCCCAAAATTAACCACCTGGGGGACTCCAACAGTAGGCCGGTGATGAGCTTCTCGAATCCCCTCAAACATTCACCCCCAGAATTTGGAGAGTGATAGACCAGGATAACCCTGTAGCCCATGCCAAGACCCCCCCGTGCAGCTACACACACTTAAATTACCTGATAGGACCTGTGGGTAGCATTGTGAGGCCCAGCCTAGATTTACAACAAAGAGCCGCCCCCTCACCTCTGCAATCCTGTCTCAGGGTGTATATCACAGAGTACCCGGTTGGCACTGCCACCTCCAAAATGGGAGCTGCATTTTCATCCAACCAGGTCTCTTTGATGCAAGCCAGGTCAACGGAGGCAATCAAATCGGCCACTATGGCAGTCTTGTTCCTCATCAACCTGGTATTGCATAACACAGTCTGAGAAGAATGAAGGGAGACTGCTTTATCAGCAAGCTGCCCATTATTCACAATGGAGCCCTTGAGTATGGGCACCAGACAGGGAGAACCCCTCTCCAGCATCCATTTCACCCGAGGGCATCTCCTCGATCTCGCCACCTGAATACAGGACTCTCCGGCAGCCACTCGAGCTGACCCTCCACCACACCTCCTCTTATGAGCAATTCCCACTGCCAGATATATCTTATAGATCCCAGAAGAAAGTGGTGGGAGCTCGAAGGGCCTTAAACTTTGAAGGAGGGCCATCGAGTAGTTGCGACTTTCTGAACATTGTCCCAGGCACATATTAAAACCAAATTAAATCCCAAAACTTACACTCAAACTCAAATTATCTAATCACACAGCAAAACCAATCATACAACACTCACTCACTCACTCTCACACAATCCCAAACCCACCTCCCCAAAATGACCCCAGTCCCACCACCCAAAAATACAGAACAATGAATAATGTTCTTAAAGAGGGGAGAGAATACATGGTTCCACATCATTATGGCACATGTACGTCACTGAAATTCAATTTTGGTGATGTACACCTCAGCAGAAAACAAAACAGTGCACAGGACTCGCCCCCCCCCCACACACACTCCCCCTACTTTAAGATTCTCAGCTCCAGGGCAGTGCAATTTTGGGGGGGTGCAAAATTGTGAAGAAATAAAAAAAATACTCGGGCCAGGTGCAACAAAATTTACCTGCGCCCAAGACCCAGCATCCTGGCTACCCCAGCCTAGCACCCACCCACCACGCCACGGAGCCAGCTCGGCAGATCACCATGACACCAACCCCTCATAAACCCTCCCTTCCCTTGCTCAGTGTGCTCACTCACCCCCCTCTGCGTGCATGTACTTACAGCGACATCCTGTCGTTATTCACGAACCCACCCCATCTGGTCGTCTTCCCTACTCCCTCACCCTGTCGACATGTGCTGCAAGTGTGTCGCTGTTTCAGTAGGCACCCACTTGCAAGTAGCACATGTCACAGGATACCAGAACACACAGTCTGCAAGATTGTCTCTAGTTTAGCTTAATTTGTATGTACATTATCGCAAACAAATCAACCATCCCAATCCTCTCTCACAGGAAAAGGAACAGTTAAGAGGGTTGCACTCTAATAGTTTGGGGCCAGGTAAATCTGCTACACTTCAGCATAATTTGAAACCAAGGAATCTCCACCAGATCGGGCTTTCACCACTGTCTGTGTAGAATACTTGGGTCAACAAAGCATAAGCAGTAGGCAGAGGCAGTCCAGTAACAAGTTCACAAAAGTAATTAGTTCTCCAAGGGACGACCATTATGTCACCTCTCTGGTCTCACCTGGAAGAGGGAACCAGTCTTATAACTAACTGAGCAACTGGATAACTCAACTGCTAACAGCCAGCAATGTAACCACCAGGGAACTCTCACTATCCTGGAGGTCAGAATTCCTTCAGCAGATAAAATCAAAACATCCAACAAATCAGATTAAAGTGGGAGACTCCTACCCGATTCCACAACTAGGAACTCCACACAAGCCAAGCACTAAATCAGGGACTCCTTATTGTTGCACTCCACGTTGACAACCCCATAAACATCCAGGTCAGCGTGTTCCTCCGTCACTCCAACAGGCAGGACATGAAAACCGGATGCAAACTAGACTGCTCCAGTTTCCAACTCCAGCAGTCACCCTGGATAATTTGTGTCAAGGAAACCTTTTGCGTGACTAAAATATGTTTTTATGTTGTAAAATAAATTGTTTAAATCACATTTTATTTGTCATTTTTACTTGCAAATTTGTCTTGCCCACTTTAGTACATTTTTGTGGCCTTTTCACTTGTGCAAAATGTTGTTTTGACATGGGTACACAAATCTTGCATTGGCATACATTGCTACCACTTTACAAGACCACATCCACCCTAGGTAAGTACCTAAGGGACACTTCAATCAAACTAACATAGTTGTTGCATTTTGTAAGGGGGTGGGGGTTGGGGTGTTACATTGCCACAAAATTTCAGGCCTGGGCCCCAGACTAAAATTTGTGGGTTATTCCGACAAACCCTGCCACGGTTATTAAACTGCCAAGTTAGGGGTTTAACACTGAGCACCCTACTCAACCCTAACTATGGGAGGGCTACCATACCCCTATAATACTGAAATACATTGATCGTGTAGTGAAACAAATACACTATAAAGTGAAATACATGCATAATATAATGAAATTCATACACTATATAACGAAATGGTATACCGTGAGTATAGAGACTGAATATGGACGCCACGTCAGAACGGTGACTCATATTGGGTGCTGTACTCATGGGCTACCTTGCAAAGGTAGCAACTGTGCATGACCGCTATGGTAGTGTATGATGACAGGAAGGGGGGGATGGTTTGGGGAAGGGGAGGGACAGGGAATGGGTTTTGAGGGATGGGTGTACCTGCTGCTGCCGAGTTAGCCATGTGGTGTGGTGGTGTGGGTGGCTAGCTCAGGTGCAGCAGGTACAGGGTTTGGGACTGGGTGCGGGAAAATTTGGCTACTGCCTCTGGCCGTGGCACTTAATATTTTTGGTCAGCAGGATCTTGACCCCTCCTGACATGCACCCCAGGTTGAGAATCCTTATTCAGGGGGCATGTGTGGGGCAGCCCCCGAGCAAAGCGCTTTTCGATTCTGGATGTTGGGTCACTTGAAAGTCTATATCGTTGATTTGCTTTTTGGCGATATACACTTGCCATAATAGCAATCACTATTATGACATGGAATCTACTGAAATGCATATGTCATATAGTGAAATACATTATATACTGAAATTATTATTTTAATATGTAGTTTATTTGTTTCAGTATATAGTGTATGTGGACTTTTTCAATATAGTGTGTGTGTTAAATATATAGTACATCTGTTTCAGTATGTAGAGAATGTGGATTTTCCAGTCTGTAGTGTACAGTATGTACAGTAGCTTAATAGGTACTGTATGCAGTATGCTTCAATGCTTAGTGTATTTCTTTCGGTATATAGTGTATGTGGATTTTCAGTACTCAGTTTGTGTATTTCAATAGACAGTATATGTGCTTCACTATATAATGTATGCATTTCAGTAAAAAATGTGTCTGTTTCACTACATGACATATTTCTGTATATAGTGTATGTATTTCACTATATGACATATATATTTCACTATAGTGTACGTGGTTCACTACATAGTGTATGTGTTTCACTATATGATTTCAGATGATGTATACATCTTACTATATAGTGTACATATTTTACTTTAGAAGTAAACATAGAAACATAGAAACAGAATTTGATGGCAGATAAGGACTGCTTGGTCCACTTAGTCTGCCCATTTCCCTACCTAATGGATAAGCTGCAGATCCTAGTTAACCAACAGCCTACTTCCTCCTAACCCCACTAGAATTGCCTTATGTCTGTCCCATGCATTCTTGAATTCCCCACTGTTTTTGACTCCCGACCTCCTCAGGAGGCTGTTCCATGCATGCACAACCCTCTCTGTGAAAAATACTTCCTCATTACCTCTAAGCTGTCCCCATCTTCAAATTGTGCCCCTTGTTCTTGCACATCTCTTTTCTGAAAGATGCTACCCTCTTGGACTTTGTTGATTCCTTTGAGGTACTTGAAAGTTTCTATCAAGTCTCTCTCTCTCCCCCTTCTTTCCTCAAGGGTATACATATTAAGCTCCTTTAGTCTCTTTTCGTACGTCTTCTGGTGCAGACCCTGTACCATTTTGGTTGCCCTCCTCTGGACAGCCTCCACCCTGTCTATGTCTTTGCAGAGATGTGGTCTCCAGAACTGCACACAGTACTCCAGATGGGTCTCACCAACTGTCTGTCAGAGGGATAACAACTCCTGTTTTCTACTGGTGATGCCTCTCTTTATGCATCCCAGTACCCCAGCCCTCCCTACTGCCTTCTCACATTGCTTGCCCACCTTTAGGTAATCTGATATAACTACCCCCAGGTCCCTTTCCATTTTTGTTGTTGTCGGTATCTTACCCCCCATTGTGTACTCTTCCTCTGGTTTTTGTTTCCCATGTGCATTACTTTGCACTTTGCGTTGAATCTAAGCTGCCATAGATTTGACCATCACTCCGACCTTGCTAAATTCCTTTTCATCCTTTCCACCCCAGCTTGTGTATCAACCTTGTTGCAGATCTTTGTGTCATCTGCAAAGAGACTTACTTTTCCTCCCAGTCCCTCTGCAATGTCCTTATAAAGATATTAAAAGGACGGACCCAGTACTGAACCCTGCGGTACCCCACTAGTAACCACCCCTTCCTTCACTGTGGTCTCTGTTTACTATTACCCTCTGTGTCCTATTGTCCAGCCAATGTTTTACTCAGGCTACCACCCTGGGACCCACTCCCAGGCTGGCTAATTTGTTTATTAATCTTTTGTGCGGGGCTGTGTCAAATGCCTTTCTAAAGTCTAGGTAGGCCATGTCCACAGCCCCTCCCTGGTCTACTACTTTGGTCACCCAGTCAAAGAAATCAATTAGATTCATCTGACATGACCTTCCTGCTGTGAATCCATGCTGCCTTGGGTCCTGTGTCCCACTGGCCTCTAAGTACTCAACAGTTTTTTCCTTCAGAAATGATTCCATCATTTTCCCTATCACTGAGGTCAAACTGACAGGTCTGTAGTTTCTTGCCTCTGTCTTGCTCCCACTTTTGTGAAGGGGCATCACATCCACCCTACTCCAGTCCTCAGATACCACACTGTCCTCCCATGATTTGTTAAAAAGGGTAGTCAATGGCGTTACTAGTTCTCCCATTAGTTCTGTTAGAATTCTGGGGTGAATCCCATCAGGCCCCATTACTTTGTCCACCTTCAGTTTTAGTTCTTTCGGAACCCTTCCTTCTGTGAAAGGACTGATATCAACCCCCCCCCATCCAGAGTGCTTCTATTGACTAGATTAGGTGCCTCCCCCTCCTCCTGAATACTGAGCAGAAGTATTCGTTCAGTATCCCTGCTTTTTCACTGTCCCTCTCTGCCCACCCACCCTCCTCTTTATTCAGCCTCAGTGTCCTTCCCTTTGTCTTTCTTCGCTCCCTAATGTACCTATAAAAGGTTTTATCCCCCTTCTTAACCTAGTTGGCTATCTTTTCCTCGGTTTCGGCCTTGGCTATTCTGACTGCCTTCCCTGCTCCCTTTTGCTTTCACTGGTACAGTTCTCTGTCCTGCTACTTCTGTGTTTCCTTATACTTCCTGAATGCTATCTTATTCTTCCTAACCTTCCCTGCCACCTCTTTTGAGAACCATAGTGTTTTTTTCTTTTGTTTTGATTTGTTTATTTGCTTCACACAGAGGCTTGTTGCCTCTGTGATGGCAGTTTTGATGTTTCCCCATTGTTGCTCCACCCCTCCTTCTTGCCTGTTTGTTAGTGATTTTCTGAGGCACTCTCCCATTTTGACAAAATCAGCCCTCCTGAAGTCCAGTACCTTCACTTTTGTATGGCTTGACTACAGCTGAGTTTATCGTGAACCACACTGTTTGGTGGTCAGTTGTTCCCAGATGGCTACCCACTTCTAAATCTGAGATCCTCTCTCCATCCCCATTTGAGAGTACCAGGTCTAAGATTGTTCCCTTCTGAGTGGGCTCCAACACTAGCTGTCTGAGGCATGCTCCCTGTAGGGCATCAAGAATGGCCCTGCTCTTGGATGTGGCTGCAGCAAAGGTGCTCCAGTTCACATCTGGCGAATTCAGGTCCCCCATCAGCAATATCGCCCCTGTCTCTGCCATCCTAAGGATGCCTTCTATCATTTCCTTGTCCATTTTCTCCCCCTGAGACTGGGGTCTGTTTACAACCCCTGTGCAGACTGTAGCGCCAATTCCAGTCTCCAGGGTGACCCACAGTGCCTCCTCTCCTCCATGTTTACCTTTTAGTTCCATTGCTTTGATCCCTTACCTTACATAGAGAACTCCTCCTCCTCCTCTTTTACCCTCCCTATCCATCCTGTAGATTGTGTACCCTGGTATGTTGACATCCCAGTCATGGTTCTCTGTGTACCATGTTTCTGTGACTGCCACGATATCCAGGCATCCCTCTTCCATCAAGGCTACCAGTTCAGGGAGCTTGTTACCTAGACTATGGGCATTGGTACTCATTACCCTCCATTTTTTGATGGCCCTACCCTTTTTTGCCCCATCCCTGTCCTTACTGCCTTTGTCTTTTTCTCCATTTACCCCTGACCTTCTCCTATCAACGTCTCTATCTTGGTGTTTACCTCACTAACTACCCTGATTTTTGGGGTGCTGGGATTCCTTCTCCTTTTCAGTGCTTCCCCTTGGCTAGTTTTAAATGTTTTCAATGAAGCATTTAAACCTATCAGAAATAGGATCCTGGTTTCCCTCCTGGACAGATGCAGACCATTGCACCAGTATAGGCCTGCATCCTCAGGTGGACCCCAGTCCCCAATGAAGCCAAAACCCTGACCTCTGCACCAGTTTTTCAAGCACTGATTGAATCCCGTGGTGTAGAGCACCCTAGCCTCACCCATACCATAGACAGGCAACACTTCCGAGAAGGTTACTGTGCATGCTACTTGTTTAGGGCCCCTTCCCAACTCTGCAAACTCCTCCTGCACTGCTCTGATCACTTTTCCAGCCAATCGTTTGTCCCTAGGTTGACAATGACATCCAGCTCCCTCCCCTGTGCAGCTGTTCCCGCGATCCTGAGGATTCACTCCCTGTCCCTTCAAGCCATGGCACCAGGCAGGCACCTTACCTCCCTCCCCCAGTTCTACCCTCCTAACAATGGAGTTCCCCACCAGGACTTGTTTCCTTCCCCTGTGGGGTCCCATGTCACCCTCCTGTGGGTCTCCTTTGTGGAGGTTCCAGCATCCTCCTTGGTCTCCACTGAGTGCCTCCATAGAGGAACCACACTCTGCCAGAATGGGATATGAATTGTGGAGAGGTACAACTGGAGGGATGCACCTCTGTTCCACCACCCTCACCCTCCCTGAGCCCACTGTGGTCCAACCACTCCTCATTCTTGGTAACCTCTAAGGCAGCAGCAGTGGCCCTGGTGGCCCCTGGGTAGGAAAGGAGGTCCCCTGAATCCTGGCCAACTCAGCCTGGAGATGAGCAACCTCCTCCCCAGCCCAGAGAGGTGTCTGCAGATGGGACAACACTGCATCCTCCAGGACGGCTCCCGGAAGAGTGCTGCTCCATAGCCACTGCACTGCACCACTTCCATCGTCTCTTATTTGTGGCTCCTTAACTGTTGTTTTGTATACTTACTCTTTCCTCTCTCTCTTTATTTTATTATTTTTTCATTTTATTTTATTTTTATATAATTGTTTTTCCTCCCTACTTTCGTACTGCATCTGTGTACTTAAAGCTCCTGATCTTCCTGTTCTGGGACAGTGAGTTCCTATATTCCTCAGTATTCTCCTTCTTACTTGCTCAGAGTCAGACCTCAAGGTGCTGGGGGCGGGGGGCTAGAGAGCTACTCTTTTCCTTCTAACCAGAGATTCTGAATTATGTCCCTAACTGCATCCCGTACTAGTCCCTTGAACTATTTTCCACCTAGTCCTCGTTGGAGACTGAGTGTCTGGATGTTTGTGTTCTGTGCTTCTTGGCATGCAGTGAGAGACTGGACATGAATACAGGGAGGAGACCGCATATTCAATACCAGCAAATAGCATTGCTGTGGAAGAAAAGGATTCTACTAAAAAGAACCTGATGGACTTCTTGAAGGTACTGTGTACTCCCTCCATCATTGTTCCTCCAATTTATCCTGCACTGGAGGATGCCACATATTCAATATCAGCTGTACCTAGAAAGTCCGACAAGCAGTACCCTGCTTCTTCTGCCAAGCCTTATTAAGCCAACCAGCCTGAGACAGACTGATTGGTAATAATGGCTGCCCATGACAGATCCAGGGCACCTAAACATGAGTACTTTACCCCCGATAAGGAATCCAGGAGGCTAGATGTGATGGGCAATCGTACATATGCCTCTGCTTCACCTAGATCTTCATATTGCAAACTACCAAGCCCACATGATAAAATATCAGAAAAGTCTGCAGAAGGCTGCCAAAACTGCAGCTTAGGCTCTTCCAGAAGGTGATGCTAAGAATGAGTTATTTAAACATTTCGGTTCTGGTGCTGCAGTTGGCAAACATTTGCTGCACTTAGCATATGGTGTCTCTGATGCATTTGTCAGAGCAGCTGCCACTGGTATTTGCATGAGACCTTATTCTTAGCTCAGGGTTGCTGGGTTTCCAACTGATGTGCAGCAAACAGTTTTGAATGCGCCTTTTACAGGCACCAAACTGTTTGGTTATCTTCCACATAGAAACATAGACTTTGATGGCAGATAAGGACCACTTGGCCCACCCAGTCTGCCCATTTCCCTACCTATTGGATAAGCTGCAGATTCTAGTTAACCAACAGTCTACTTGCAGGACGTAGGCTGTTGGTTAACTAGAATCTGCAGCTTATCTAATAGGTAGGGAAATGGACAGACTGGGTGGGCCAAGTGATCCTTATCTGCCGTCAAAGTCTATGTTTCTATGTGGAAGAGGCATTCAAGTTTCTAAAATGACTTTAAGGTCAGTCAAATCCCTGTATCCCATGCCTGGTAGAGGTCATGGAAGGAGATCCTTTTGTGAGCATGCTGCTAGAGTTAGCCATCAAGCCTACCATCAACAAGGTAGAGGTAAGGGTGATGGTGCCTTAAGAGGTCCCCTCCCCCCAGTGGCCCATTCCAAAGCAACAAAGGCCAGTGAAGCTGGTGGCTCTGCCTCCATTGGCTTAGTCTGACTCGAACTGGCCTGCTCTTACACCACTGTTGCCTCTAGAGGTGGTTGTAGGGGGCCATTTCTCACTTCATCTGACACAATGGATGGAGATTACCATAGACAAATAGGTTCTGGAGATAATTGCAAAGGGACATGCTCTCAGCGTCTTACAGCCCCCTTCCTGAGCACCCTCCATCTCTTTCCATTTGTCCTCTGGGACATTTCCCCCTCCTGAAAGAAGAAGTGCAAGCTTTGCTAAACAAATGTGCAACAGAACCAGTGCCTTCTCATCAGAAGAACAAAGGGTTCTACTCCATGCACTTCCTGGCCCCCAAATGGACAGGAGATCTCAGGCCTGTGTTAGATCTGAGAGACCTAAACTTCTAAATAGAATACAGTTCATTTTGTATGGTCTCCCTTCAAGTTTTGATTCCTTTGCTACAAACAGGGGAATGGATTTGCTCCCTAGATATAGGTACATACCTTCATATCAAAATCAGGCAATATCACGGACAATATCTGAGACTTGTTCTGGAAGAGGAGCATTAATAGTTCAGAGTATTGCCTTTTGGCTTTTCTTCTGCACCACAGGTCTTTACCAAATGCTTCACAGTAGTGGCAGCAGCCCTTCACAGGGAAGACCTGCATGACTTCCTGCACCTCGATGATTGGCTCTTAAAAACCATCTCTAGGGGCCAACTCTTGCGCTCCCTGTCCTGAACCAGGCAACTGATTGACAACCTGGGAGTTACAGTGAATGTGTCAAAATCAGTATAGACTCTTTGCCAAAGGCTGCAGTACATAGGTGTTGTCTTGGACACAGAGCAGGGCTACACATTCTTGCCCCAGCAGGGCCGAATGGTTCATTGCTCAAGCACAACTGGTATACAGCAGTCATTTAGTCCCAGCCAAAACATTTCTGTGTATCCTGGGACTCATGGTAGTAGCCATTGTAACTGTGCCACTGGCCCACTAACACATGCGGATCATGCAATAGATATGGAGAGTACAATGGGATCAACTGATGGATGACATGGACCAGAAGGTGCTCACCATGTCCCCCTTGTGCAAAACACTGACATGATGGATGGACCACCACAACCTCTTAAGGGGAGTTCCATTTCCCATACCAACTCCAACTCAGATTCTCACCTCGGATGCATCCACATCCAGGTTGGGGGGGGCACACCTGGGTCCTTATCAAACAAAAGGTTCTTGGACACGGGTGGAAACCAAATTGCACATGAATGTCCCAGAGATGGAAACTGTCTTACACAGTCTCCATGCTTTTCTGGAGCATCTGACTCCTGATCCTCTGTTATTGCAGATGGACACATCAGAGTCATGCATAATATAAACAAGTTGGGGACTCATTCCTATCCCCCATGTCGGGAAACAATGAGGTTGTGGCACTGGGCACTGGAACATGGCCTAGAGCTGTCAGCCGTGCATCTCCCAGGTGTCCAAAACATCTTATAAGACAAGTTAGCAGCTTATAGTCCAAGATGCGTGAAAGGAAACTGCTGACCTCAGCCTCATCTTCATTGTACCCCTATCGCCTTGGCATATGTAGCGTTGCGGAAAAAATTACAGTTAGTAAATTATCAATTACAGATACTTAGAAAGGAGACGAACGGAGACGAGACTGATGGCGGAAGAATTTAATGATTATAACAATAATCACAGCGAGAGATTACAAGTGGTACATTCTTCAAAATAACAGTGTGTGCTGGCTTGCTTATATAGTGCCAGTACCTTCACTTACCTACTCTGCCCCATGAGTTCCTACAGAGTTAAGCATTACTTTTTATTTTAAACAATTTGAGAAGCATACAAAGCATACATCACCTGATTGTCAAGTGGCTGTGACCGTCTGTGTGTACCTTCTCTCGCTTTGAGCCAGAGAAGCCACATCTCCAAGCGTCGTCACCCTGCTATGGGGCTCGCAAGCTAACCGACCAGCAGTTAGGCGGCCTCCTCACATGCAGCACCAGCAATCCGAGTCACGGCACCAATTGTAGCATTGTGGAAAAAATTACAGTTAGTAAATTATCAATTACAGATACTTAGAAAGAAGACGAACAGAGACGAGACTGATGGCAGAAGAATTTAATGATTATAACAATAATCACAGCGAGCGATTACAAGTGGTACATTCTTCAAAATAACAGTGTGTGCTGGCTTGCTTATATAGTGAAAGACAGCATCATCATTTCCTATGGTTTTCTATGATTGGTTTAAAACAAGCACAAGCATCAACTTATAAGGAAATACTCTTTTCTTTGGTATATGTATGAGCTCATCCTTGGTCAGCACAAGTATAGATAGTGTACATTCTATTATCATATATGGCTAGCAACAGCTGTCACTACCAGTTACCAAAGTTCAGGGGGAAGAAATAGGTTTGGACTTGGAAATGTGCATACAAGCATTTTGGCCTGTCCTGATAAGGACAAACACTAGAGGTAGTCAAGAGGGCAATTTGGACACTATCCTGTGTTCCTGCTTGCAGTCACATAGGCCAAATGGTCAGCACAAATGTCAAAAAGGCACTTTAATATTGCAACTTGTGGCTTAGTTTGTCTTGTGGCTTCACAAGCTTTATATGATCCAATTATATAGGCCAACATTTGTTACACAGACACATGATATTTCAGATCAAAATGAGGTTAGGCTGCAATATGGGGACAAACTTCTTTATCCCTTGTTACAAGCCCTCCTTGGCCCTATATTGCCTAATTATTATTTGTGCAACAATGCAGCTCCTCGGAGCATGTACATCTCACTGTGTACTTTACGAATAGTAAGTCTTAAGCGACACAGGCCTATAATTACCAAGAACATTAAGACCACTTGCAACACAAGCAATGCTTTAAAAGACAGGACTCCTAAGGGCCCTTCTGCATAGCTATAAATTAAGTGCTCACTATCACTCTCACTGAGCAATTCATTCACAGCTGCTTGTGCCTTATGGGCAGTATTTTGGATTTGTATCAAATGAGTATCTTTTCGATTTAAAAGTGACTGCACGTTAAGAGACAGGGGAGGTATCACAGCTCCAAATGATGGTGCATACTTGTTAATATCATACGCCTGGTGTGGGATATCGAATGTCACATTATATCTCTTATCCCCTGAGTTGGTAATAGGGTGCAACACTTTGTCACCAATATATACGTTATGTTTGGGAATAATACAAAAGTTTGGGTTGTGAATGGTACACATTTGTCCTTCATAAAATAAGATGGGTGTATTTGTAACAACACAGTATTGGTTAGTACCATTATAGGTTACAACTACTTGTGGAGTATACCACATCTTAACTGGACGGGGCACCAGGCAGTATTATTTTCAGCTTGGCCTATGGGAATTTCCCCACAGATGGGTTGCTTTTGTGACATTATGTCACACTGGCATATCCATTGATTATTTATTTCCTCACAGCAATGTAAGTTTGGCGCTACCCAGGACCCATCATTGCTACGTACTAGGATCTCTGGATGTGAGACTCGATATGCATAATACTGGCTTTGTAAATACCCTACGGAGTGTACCTTTACTATTTGGAAGTACACCTCCTTGTTATACTCAACTCGAGGTAGTCTTACCACGAGGGACACCCTCATGGTGCAACTAAGCGTACTGTTGGGTCTAAACCCTTGTGGTTTAACATATACTTTGGTTACCTTGCGAATCCACCACATGGGTGTGGCTCGAGCTTTAATACAAAAAGTTATACACTTACTATCATTAACATTAAGGCAATCTGGACAATACCACAATTTTAGCTGTTCATCAGAAATTTGATTAAGCAATTGATTATTAGTAATTTCCTGTAGCAATTGGCTAACTTGAGTTAAAACATAAGATCCATAAGCACTACACACTATAGCTTTATTCATGGTATTATTAAAAACTTCTTCATTATGTTCAGCCACAACTTCATTAATCTTGTGCCCTACCTCTTTAAACAGGTGGCCCACCTCATGTATATTATATACAGATAAACGATCTTCCATTGCCAAACCTTGCTGGCCTAATGTAAGTGGTAGTAAGACCCTTTCTCCTGTGTTAGTATTAAACTGGTCTTGGTACCCCTTAATGGCCTCTAGGTCTGCCCTATTCCATATGCTCATTCCTGATCCAAAAAGTCCAGCCAGGTCTCCCCACAAATCTTGTTTCTTTCTAGTATTACTAACCCTTTCTTTACTAATAAGAGGGGCCATCATACTCCCTGTTTTGGCATGGAAGGCACTTAACATGTCAATTAACATGGTGGCATAAAACTTTGACACACCAGTGTCTGCACAACTACTGTTAACATTTATATTCCAGTCAGAGAAATCTAGATTTATATGCACTCTACTGTACTTTACATTATTTACAAGCATTTGATCAATAGGTGTTGATGTACGTCCACTCTCTGGCCCTGTTGTCACATTTGGGCATTGGTTGGTGTTACAGTTAAGTATATGGCATCTGAGACTGCAAAATGTAATGAGTTGTTTACACCAGCATAGTTACAAACACTATTATCACCCCAAAGACAGTAAGACAGAGTTAACACATAAACACCATTGTCCTTTGGTGTGGCCCTGTCTATGACAAGAGACCCATTTTCTGTTTCAATCCATGTAACTTTGCTGTGATCCAGTCTTGAGCTCTGGCCTTTTAGCTGGACCAGCTTCATAGTATGTCCACACCAATTTGTAGATATGAAAGTACGGTTGTTTTTAGTCCAGGTGGCTTTCCATGCTTGTGTCGTGTAGGCGTTTGTATCAACAGGGTCCCAGTTCCAACTGACTAACAAAGTAATGGACTGTTCATACTCACACTTGACATTAGTCTGTTCCACATTAATGTGCAGAAAGTCTTATGGCTGCCACCAAGCCGGTGATAATGATGTCTTGTGTCTTCATGGCTATAAACATCAAGTGTAGTATTTAATTTTCAACCAGCTTTGTTTGACACTTTTTTACACCAATCAACATGTACCCAGAATTCTTGTTTCCTATACCTCTCAGCTTCTTCCGTATGCCCAGTTTTTTCGGCATATTCCCTTTTTAATCTATGTTGTAGCCATTTGGAGTCTAACATTAGTAGATACTGCTCTTGTTGATATCGGGTTGCAGCTGACATGGCTCCCCCAGCTGCAGTCATTCCCCGTGTGCTTACAGGTGCCATTTTAATGGTTACTGTCCCACCCCTTTTTCCAGTAAGGAGCTCATCTAACTCATCTTGTTTTTCCTGTAACTCCTGGATCTTGCTTGCAGCATCCTGGAGCTCAGTGTACAGGTGCCTAGTCTCACTAGCATGCTCTTGTGACTGTTGGTCTAACTTAATTTGTAAGAGGACATTATTTCTGTCTAACAGACACAGATCCCCTTGTGCTTTTATTAGCTGTGTTCTAAAGTCAACACACTGTTGTTCTAACTCTTGATGTTTATCTATTGGGACGCTATCTTTATACTTTGATGTTAATTCTTCTAGTTGTTGTTGCAACTTAGCATTTTGATCCCTTTCATCCCTCAACTGAGCTGCTTCTTTATTTTGACGACACACAATAGTCTGATTATACTGCCACAGCCCTTGCAATGCGTTTGAAAAGATTTCCTTTTCATTTTTTACTCCCTCATTACGGAGGGACACTTGCTGAGTAAAATACAATTGTGCCTGTTGATCATCAGGCACTGGTTTGTATGCTTCCCCCTTTAGGTGTTTTCCTAGAAAATGGCCTATTATTGTTTCCATGCTCATTTTTTATCTTCTTGCTTGCTTAGCCTCCACAGCTGGGCTTAGCCGTGCACTGGTGCCCCGGTCTGTTTGGCTACGTCTTACGGCTCCCTTGTGAGGTCTGGCTTGCAAGTCCCAGTACCTTCACTTACCTAGTCTGCCCCATGAGTTCCTACAGAGTTAAACATTACTTTTTATTTTAAACAATTTGAGAAGCATACAAAGCATACATCACCTGATTGTCAAGTGGCTGTGACCGTCTGTGTGTACCTTCTCTCGCTTTGAGCCAGAGAAGCAACATCTCCGAGCATCGTCACCCTGCTATGGGGCTCACAAGCTAACCAACCAGCAGTTAGGTGGCCTCCTCACATGCAGCACCAGCAATCCGAGTCACGGCACCAATTGTAGCGTTGTGGAAAAAATTACAGTTAGTAAATTATCAATTACAGATACTTAGAAAGAAGAACAGAGACGAGACTGATGGCGGAAGAATTTAATGATTATAACAATAATCACAGCGAGAGATTACAAGTGGTACATTCTTCAAAATAACAGTGTGTGCTGGCTTGCTTATATAGTGAAAGACAGCATCATCATTCCTATGGTTTTCTATGATTGGTTTAAAACAAGCACAAGCATCAACTTATAAGGTAATACTCTTTTCTTTGGTATATGTATGAGCTCATCCTTGGTCAGCACAAGTATAGATAGTGTACATTCTATTATCATATATGGCTAGCAACAGCTGTCACTACCAGTTACCAAAGTTCAGGGGGAAGAAATAGGTTTGGACTTGGGAATGTGCATACAAGCATTTTAGCCTGTCCTGATAAGGACAAACACTAGAGATAGTCAAGAGGGCAATTTGAACACTATCCTGTTTTCCTGCTTGTAGTCACATAGGCCAAATGGTCACCACAAATGTCAAAAGGCACTTTAATATTGCAACTTGTGGCTTAGTTTGTCTTGTGGCTTCACAAGCTTTATATGATCCAATTATATAGGCCAACATTTGTTACACAGACACATGATATTTCAGACCAAAATGAGGTTAGGCTGCAATATGGGGGAAAACTTCTTAATCCCTTGTTACAGCAGACATGGTATCCACTGCTGCAACAAGTAACAGTGGAGCCTCCAGTACCTCTGCCTCTGTGCAGGGGCCTGTTGTCACAGGACAGGGGCACTCTGGTCCATCTGGACTTGAAGCCCCTGCATCTGCATGCCTGGCTCCTGAAGACATAGTCATTGCATGGTTTGGTGTGTCACCTAAAGTTGCCCAAGTGCTGGTTGCAGACAGAAAGCTTCCATCAGCCCTACATATTTTTTGAAGTGGAAGCATTTCACTTTATGGGCAGCTCACAGACATATGGCCCCATTCACCTGTCTGGTTAATGTGGTTTCAGAATACTTGATGTCACTGTCAGACTCTGGTCTGCAGTATTCCTCACTTAAGATGCATTTGGCCACTATATCAGCTTTCCATGCCCATATTGACAGGTGTACAGTTGCCCAACATGAAGTCTCCTGTGCATTTTTGATAGACAGTCTGCACATAAAACCTCCCATTCATAATCCAATCCTGCCTTGGGACCTGAACTATGTTCTTGAAAAACTTACTTTGGTCCTTTTGAGCCAGCTGCGAGTTGGGGCTTGCACTTTCTATGACAGAAAACATTATTTTTAGTTGCAGTCTCTTCTGTTCAAAGGAATTCAGAGCTACAAGCTCTTATGTGTGAGCCTCCTTATTTGATTTTCCACAAGGACAGAGTTTTCTTTGCATACTAATCCTAAATTTTTTCCAAAGGTGGTGTCTGAGTTTACATTAAATCAAGCCATCAGCCTTCCTGTTTATTATCCTGAGCATGCCAATCAGGGTGAGGCATTGCTCCATACTTTGCATGTACATAGACTACTAAGATACTGGGCCCGATTTTCAAAAGAGATGCAGTCTCTGCAATGGACTTGTGGCTGAGGGTCTGCTTCAAGTGCCGACTTGCGTCAAACAGGGCTGCAAGAGCAATTAAAAAAAATGCCATAACCCTCCCACCACAAGTCCATTGCAGTGCCACAGCTCAGTTCCACCAGCATCCCCTTGGCATACCTTTGGGCTCATGGGGGTCTGGTATATGGCGCTTGCACCACAGCTTTGGAGCAAGCTGCTATAAATTAAGGGATTTATCGCAACCTGCATCCAGGGTTCTAAAATCAGGTGCAGGTTGCTTCAAACCCTTGGACACAGGTGCAGCATACTTTGTGGGGATGCAAGACTTGGTCGCAAGCCCTGCGTCCCCATTTGAAAATCTGACCCATTATGTTAATTGCACCAGGGACTGCAGAAAGTCCTCTCAGCTTTTTGTTTCATTCGCCCCTGGGAAAGAAGGTGCCCCTGTGTCAAAAGAGTGGTTGTCCAAATAGCACA
Organism: Neoceratodus forsteri; assembly: GCA_016271365.2. Classification (NCBI taxonomy): domain Eukaryota; kingdom Metazoa; phylum Chordata; order Ceratodontiformes; family Ceratodontidae; genus Neoceratodus; species Neoceratodus forsteri. The sequence continues at coordinate 1,100,372,047 of CM057450.1, read as the reverse complement.
TTGTATTATGTTCTGTTATAGGGGGTACAGTAAGGAACTTCCTGTTGCGATTTGTGATCATTCCACCAGGGGAATAGCAACTTCTGTTGCTTATTTCAGAAACGTTTCTGTAACTGACATCTGCGCTACACCCACATGGAACACTGTACACACATTTACTAAGCATTATATTCTGGACATTGTTTCAGCCTTTCTGTTCTATAAGGCTGGCTGTCATGAACCAGACTATCCCAACCTCCCAGTTAGCTTTTGGGACTGCTTGGGACTCATTTCAAAGGTGTGGCCTAAGGAGGAGATATATTTAAAGAAGCTAAACAGTTAGTTACTTACCATAACACTAGATCTTTGAGACAATCTCTTTCATTATGCTATGCTGGCCCCACCTCCCTCCTTCTCTCTTTTTTAAATTTATAGGGAGAATATGGCATCTGATTTCTGCCTTGGGAATTTCCATGGTTGTTATATCCAGCACCTATGCTCACCTACTATGATAGGCACTTGTATGATCTCCCGATTCCCCAAGAAAGGAGATCCTCTAAGCATAATCTCCAGCGGGGAACTGAGGAGAGATGGGGCTACCCACATTTATGTAGATGCTGATGTGTGACGTCATTGTTGGAGGCCCCCAGCTAGCAAAACTTTCCGTGTGGTCCTAACACTGACGCAGGTATAATTCCAAAGGTGTGGCCTAATGGAAGAGATCTTCTCAAAGATTTACTGTTATTGTGAGTATATAACAGTTCTTTTTATCTTCAGAATAATAGGCTATACTAAATAGGAGGGAGCTTTCACCAATTCCAAGCCAGGAAGCTATTCAGTGTACTTACTGAGCATTTCATTTGTAAGTGGAGATAAAATTCATATTATATTGCTGCTAAAGAATTTATTTTTATGCGTACAGTCACGAAATGGAATTTATATATGGACATCAAGCACTGTGAACATAAAGGAGAAAAGACAGCACAAAGATTTCCACAACCAAATATGGGGCTAGTCCCGATTTGCAATCTGTGTGCAAAAATATGTTTCCTTGCTCATTACTGCAGTGTAGTACATTGCAACAGACTTATTCTGCTGACTCACAAGCTGACAGCTGCTATAACTAGAAGTACCAGAATCCCATGCAGCTGATGTCAGAGCTGGTCTGCAGCAGTAAGAGGTTCACAAGCCTGCAATGCATGTTAGAATTTTCATAACCTCTGAACTTTTGTTTGCTGGTCCAGCTGTCCTTCCAGGCCTATGCATGGCCCCAGAATGCTGTACGTAGCCTCAGGAGAACAACAGGACTGATAAATGTCTAATCTATAACATTCACTGCAGGCCATTGATTCTTCCTGTGCTGCAGCACAGCTCTGACATAAGCTGCAGGTAGTACTGGGATTTGTGGTTACAGCAAATGTCAGCTTGGGAATCACTAGGGTTGGCCTGATACAATCTACTATACTGCAGTTAACAGTAAGCAAAAAAAATATTTCTAGGGACGTGGATATGTTGTTCAATCCACACTGTCTGGCAAGTACCTTTGCCGATTTAAGATGGACCGGTAGGTCTTCAAGCTGGCTCCTCCCACCGACCCAGGTGGTAAAACCCTCAGCTCCGACACGTGACACCAGATCTTCCTTACCGCTTGGAAGCTCAGGTTCCTTCCTTAGCGCTCTTGCGTTCTGTAGGCCCTGGATCTTAAATCTTTGGATTTTCTCCCCAAACTTACCCATAGACTCACTCAAGTTCGGTCTTCACCTCATTCCCTCACAGCTGCAATGGAAGACAAGTCTGTTCCCGGATTCCATCGGTGCCCTTGCGGGCAGAAGATGTCTCGCACTGACCCACGCGCCATGTGCGTTTACTGTCTCGGGCATGACCACGATCAGCAGGCTTGCGATCTCTGTCTGGCCTTCTCTCCTTCGATGCTTCAGGACTGCACTGCCTGACTACAGCTGGGGCAACAGGAGAAATGGTACCCACCGGTCAAATTGAAGGAGACCCATTGAGTGGTGTCCATGGCAGCAGGCTCTGCGGAACAGCTTGAACAGCTCACGGCTCTTGAAGAGGAGGTGGCCCAGGCTGCGGTGAGTTCCTCCTCGGCTTCGGCCTTCATTCAGCTCCAACTGGGCTCTTCCTACACGGCTTCCTTTCGGGAGCTCTGCCAGTCCCTGTCAACTAAAGGAAAGAGTCCTTCTTGGTCCCCTATCCCTCGGTCCAAAAAGAAGGATCCAAAGAAGGGTAAGACCCAGCGTCAACGTTCTTGGGAGCAGGAGAGATCTCGTTCCCTGGATCGTCACCTCTCTACTTCGGTCGAGGTTGCAGCCCAGGCCGCTGGTTTCATGGAGTCCCCATCAGACCAGCCGGCTGAGACTCCTGTTGATGAGGCTGAGATTTTTCTCCAACCCATTGACAGGTTGTCAACCGAGGAAGCCGACAGCTTTCTTTCTCAGACACCAGTGCTCCCGGTGCCTACCGAGGACTTGCCTTAACCTGCTGAGCCGACATCCCTGTCAAGGACCCTGAAATGGAGGGGCAGTGGGTTTCTCCCGCTCCTTCCTCGGCCCACCGCCGGCACCACCGACGGTCTCGGTCCTTCCCCACTTTGGGGAGCTCCTGCTGACATCAGTGGTTCTGGTACTGACACTGCGGAAAGCGGCGCCACGGCTCATCCTCCTCATCCTCCTAGGCCAAGGAGAGGCTCCAGCACAGGTTGCATTGGTGCTACGAGGACCTCATGTGGCAGCAACTTCATTTGGCAGGCAGCAAGCCAGTGCTGGCTTCCACAATGGCAAATAAGTGGCTGTTGCCCAAATGGCAGAAGCCATCTCCTGCCCCCGGTTCCTTGGTCGAGAATCCGGTTTCGGCGCCGACTGCCCATCCAAAACTGGCTGCTCCGCCCATTGTGGTGGAACCACTGCCTCCACAGCCAAAGATTGAGGCACCAACTAAGGATTCCTGGCCAGCTCAGGGTTTGCCCCATCGATTGTTGATCATTCTCACCCCCGATTACCCTCAGTGTGTGGAGAGTGGTTCAGGTGGTCAACAACTGTATGCAGATTCTTTGGAGTCCAAAGACTCCTCCTCCTTGCATTCTTGTCCAGTTGACCTGGAATCCTCGGGGGTCTGTCCGTGGATGAGAGCCCCACCTAGTTCCTGGGTATTCTTTGACTCATCTCAGAGTCCACCAGGATGCCGCTCGAACCCGAGCAAAAGCAGGCCAGATATTACCTTATGGAGATTCTGGACAAAGGGATTCCCCCATGGAGGCCTTCCCTGTGGCCAAGGCGATTGTGGGCCCAGCTCTAGAGCTCTGGCAGCACTCGGCCTCCTGCCCTGCACCTTCAGCCAGGATGGCCCACTAGTATGCGTGCGGTCCCTACTGGCTCCCTCTCCAGCTTCTTGGAGCACCCCTTGGCTGAGGGGTTGATGGCCAATTCTGTTTTCAGGCACTCAGGCAACACCAGGCATGTGGACAAGCCCCCAGATAAGGAGTCTAAAAAGCTGGACTATTCTGGGAGGAAGCTGTATGCTGCCACCTCTTTGGGCCTTCGTCAGACAAGCTTGGCTGTTCTGATGGCACATTTCTCTCACGCCCTGTTGTGCTCCCTCGATGAGGTGCTCCCTCATCTCCCAGCCAACCTCCAGACCATGGTCAAGCAGGTTCAGGACCAGGGAAGGGCGGTGGCTAAACAACAGCTCCAGACAGCTCTGGGCGTCAGAGACTCCTGTGCCTGGTCAGTTGTGGCCGCAGTGGCCATGTGCTGCAGAGCTTGGTTGCAGATCTTGACCTTTACGGCAGACACCCAACACAAGCTAGCAGATGTCCCTTTTCTGAGCACTGACCTGTTCAGGCCCTGCGTGGAAGGTCACCTCCAGCACATTGAGAAATCCAGTGCCACCTTAGACTCGGTTGCATCTGCTCAGAGGGACAAAGGTCACCATCAGCAGTGTAAGCGGCAAGTCCCGCCCAGCAGCAGGGCCAGCAGGCTCATGCTTGGTGCCCAAAAGCCAAGTCCATCACTTCCTCAGTCAGGAAGCCCAGGGGAAGGCCTTGGGTGGCCCCTCAGCCGGTTCCTCCTCCTCCTCCAAGCCTGCCCAGTGATGGGTTGTGGGGTGCCACCCCAACCCCATCTTGCCACCCCTGGGTCCCCCCATGGGGGGCCGGCTCAGCCACTTACTTTCTGCCTGGTCCACTATCACCATAGACCACTGGGTGCTGGAGGTCAGTCGACAGAGGCCTGCCTCTGGAATTCAAGCAGGTCCCTCCCTTTCGAGCCTGTACCCCACGGGGGGCCACCAGATATGTAGCCTCTCTGTCAGCTCTCCGAGACAACATAGTCCTGTTCCTCTGCAAGGGGGTAGTCAGCAAAGTGGTGGATCCTCCTCCGTGCCCAGGGTTTGTTTCCAGATGCTTCCTGGTTCCAAAACGGACAGGGGGCTTGTGCCCCATTCTCAATCTGCATGACCTGAACAAGTTCTTAAGGCTGCGCACCTTTCAGATGGTGACTCTGGCTCAGATTATGTCTCCCTGGAGCAGGGCATGTGGTTCTGCTCCCTGGACCTTCAGGATGTGTTCTTTGATGTCCCAATCCATCTGTCTTATCAGCGGTTCCTCCACTTTCGGGCAGAGGGAATCCTCTATGAGTTCTGGGCCATGCCCTTCAGCCTTTCATCAGCCCCAGGGTCTTCACCAAATGCATGGCAGTGGTGACAGCATTCCTGCAGCACCAAGAGGTCTGGGTCTACCTTTACATGGATGATTGGCTGATAGCAGCCCCCTTCAGGTTGGAGGCGGAGTGGCCAAGAGATCTGGCCCTCTGGGTTTGCTCCCAACTCGGCCTCCTCATCAATGAGGCCAAGTCAGAACTCATGCCTTTGCAGGTGCTTCAATTCATCTGGGCGGAGCTCTACTCCCTTCAAGCCAGAGCCCGGCTCCCGGCGGACAGGGCTGAGGTCCTTTCCTCCTTTGCCCAATCATTTCAGGTTGGGCAATTGCACCCTGCCCAGGACTTCCTGTGCCTTCTGGGTCTCATGGTGGCCTGCACCAGCGTGGTCCATTGGGACCACTGGCATATGTGCCGCTGCAGTGGGGGCTGGCCCGCCAGTGGTCTCAGCACTCAGGTCTTCCACACCAGGCCGTCTCCATGACCCAGGAGATGTGGGATGGCCTGCAGTGGTGGCTTGTCCCAGCTCATCTGCAGGAGGGTATCCCATTTATCTGCCCCGAGCTGATGGTCATTTTGACGACCGGTGCCTCTCTGATGGGTTGGGGTGCCCATCTGGGGGAGCACAGAGCCCATGGACTCTAGCCCCTCAGGAGACCCGATGACACATCAACCTGCTGGAGCTTTGAGCAGTCTGGCAAGCCCTGTCCACCTTCACTGTGTTCATTCGGGGTCAAGTGGTCCAGTTCCAGACAGACAACACCATGACCATGTACTATCTCAACCGACAGGGTGGGACACACTCCTTGCCTCTGTGCAAGGAGGCTCTTCACATTTGGTGTCTCGTGCTCAGCCTGGAGGCAGATCTCCTAGCCGTGCATGTGGCAGGAGCCTCGAACAGTTGGCCGATGCCCTCAGCCAGATAGGCGATGCATCTCATGAGTGGTCTGTCCTGCCAGAGGTAGTACAAAACCTGTTCTACCACTGGGGAAAACCTTAGATGGATCTGTTCACCTCTAGGGAGAATGCAAAGCTGAGGCTGTATCACGCCTGCCCCCCCCTCAGCAGGACTCGCTGCAGGGGGATGCCTTCTCGAGGCCGTGGACTCCAGGCCTCTTTTACACCTTCCCTCCATTTCTCTTGATCCACAAGGTGCTTTTCAAGGTGAGGAGGGACAAGGCGCAGGTGATCCTGGTACCCCAGGACTGGCCTTGCCAGTTCTGGTATCCAGTTCTCCTCAGCCTCAGCTCCAGGCTCCCGTGGCGGCTTCCAGCCCGCTTGGACCTGCTGTCCATCAACAAGGGGAAGATACTCCATCTGGACCTTCAAGCCCTGCACCTGATGGTCTGGCTGCTGAGCGGCTAGAGTTCCAGGCCTTGGGCCTTTCCGACGAGGTCCTCAACATCATTGAGGCATCACATAAGGAGTCGACCAGAAAATGTTATGCTTTTAAATGGAAGAGAGTCTCCATTTGGTGTCAGGGCAAGGGGGTGGACCCCTCGTGCTGCCTGTTGGCTAGCATTTTGGACTACCTGTGGTCCCTTTCTCAGCAAGGGCTTCGATCGACGACCCTTAAGGTGCACCTGGCAGCCATCTCTGCTTACTGGGCATGGGCCAGCAAGCAGTCGGTGGCACAGGAGAAGGTGATCTTTGATTTTTCAAGGACCTAGATCACTTATCCCCTCAGGTGCATGAATCTCCACCTCCGTGGGATTTACTGCTGGTATTGGCCAAGCTCATTGGCAAGCCATTTGAACCAATGCACAGGTGTGACATCCCCCACCTGTTGTGGAAGACCACCTGCTTGGTGGCTATCACATCAGCCAGAAGGTTTGGGGAGCTCCAGGCACTTTCCATCAAATCTCCCAACCTGGTCTTCCACAGGGACAAGGTTGTCCTGCGCCCCCACCCGAAATTTCTTCCAAAGGTAGTGTCGGAGTGTCACCTGAATCAGGTGCTGACTTTGCCGGTATTCTACCCAAATCACACCTTGGAGGCTGAGTACAAGCTCCATACTTTGGACCTGAGAAGAGTGCTCACCTACTATAAAGAGCTTACGGCAGAAGTTCGTTGAGAGGTTTGCCAGCTGTTTGTCACCTATGCTGAAGCTGCACTTGGCAGACCTGCAGCCAAGCAGACGATTGGCAGGTGGATCACTTCCTACATTGATCTCCGCTATAGGGTGGTGGGAAAGGAGCCTCCCATAGGGATAAGAGCTCATTCCACCGACCAAACCGCTATGTCAGTGGCTGCTTCTAGGGACGTCCCTATCCAGGAAATCTGCAGGGCTGCTACCTGGAAGTCAGCACAGATCTTCATTTCCCATTACCACATCGACCTTGAGTCATGCCGGGATGCTAGTTTTTGGACCTCAGTTCTCCAGTCCCTGTTTCCTAAGTAGGGCGTGTGTGCCTTGCCTCCCTCCTCCCAGAGAACTGCTAGAAGTCTGCCAGACAGTGTAGATTGAACAACATATCCACATTCCTTGAAGTACAGGTTACTCACCTGTAACAGGAGTTCTAGGAGTGGTATATGTTGTTCATCCACACGGACCCACCTGACCTCCCCTGGCTTCATCGCCCAACCTGGCTTCCAGTGGGCTAGATCTGGCGTCATGGGGTGGAGCTGAAGGTTTTACCACCCAGGTTGGTGGGAGGAGCCAGCTCGAAGACCTACCAGCCCATCTAAAGCAGCAAGGTACCTGCCAGACAGTGTGGATGAACAACATATACCACTCCTAGAACTCCTGTTACAGGTGAGTAACCTGTATTTTTGCACACAAAGTACAAATTGGGACCAGCCACACAATTGGATGTGGAGCTGTTAGTGCTGACTGATCCCCTTTATTATGTGTTATGCAATGACGACTGCCAGTAAATATTTCTCACTGTCACTAGGATTGGGTTCTTCATTAATCCTTGTTGGTCACCAGCACCTTGTGTCATTGGTAATTCTGCAGTCCAAAGGAATGCTATGACCTTTGAACTTCAGCTGAGTGGCACTTGTTACAATCATTATGCTTAATCAAATGAATTCTCTGTCATCTGGAATATTGAATAGTTCACTCAAGAAAGAGGCCAGTAAGTTCTAAAAATTACCTGTTCTTAACCTGGATGAAAGCCACAGTAGCTGAGTAGAACTGTTGCAAATATCGAATGCATTGATCCATCCCCTGATAGATAACTCCTCAGCCTATTGCCGTATTGCCTTGATGAGATAGACAGGGGATGACTGGTTGTGGTTGGTCAAATATCAAATGCATGATCCATCCCCTGATAGATAACTGCTCAGCCTATTGCCATATTGCCTTGAAGAGATAGACAGGGGATGACTGGTTGTGGTTGGTCAAATATCAAATGCATTGATCCATCCCCTGATAGATAACTCCTCAGCCTATTGCCATATTGCCTTGATGAGATAGACAGGGGATGACTGGTTGTGGTTGGTAACTTTAACATTAGCTCAGCAACAGGGACTTTAGGTATCGAACAAACACTGACAGGTATGAAACTGTGAGGCTGATAAATAATTCATGCTAGCTGGTTCTGAATATCAGGTACAACCACTGTTTCTTAAATCACAAAGCCAGGCTGTCCCAAATCAAACGATGGTACATTACATAGTGATGAGTTGAAAAGGAACAGCCTAGGACAAATCTGGCCAGTCAGTTGTATGTGGCATTCACTCTGTCTAATGATTTCAGACTGGCAAACCCATAGACTAGACTTCCATACTCCAAATTAATTCCTGAGCAGCAAGCATTTGAGATTGGCTGTGTTGCTTTTGTTTCCCCAGAACAAGAAAGACTTTCTTGCAGCTCAGTTATCTGCACAAGAATCCTTCGACTCCACCAGAAGTTTGTTTCTCTGGCTACAACGGTTCCATGTCATAACGGCGAGTGTACATTGCCAAAAATGAATTTTGCCAATGCACACTCACGGAGAGGAGAAAAAGGGTGCCAAGACCTATGGATTTTGTTTTTAATGTGGGGGGCTGCACACCCTGCACCCCCCCCACACCCCCCTACTTATGGATTCTCAACTCTTGGGGGGTGCATGTCGGGGGGGTTAAAATAAAAAAAAAACTGAAAGTCACCTACCGATAAAAAAACCCAAAAACGCTCCATGTCGGACCCAAACCCGGCACGCTACACCTCCAAGTCAACCACCCTCCCCACCACACTAGAGGACCAGCTCGGCAGCTGCCCTCCACACCCACTCCCACATACTATATGTCCCCTCCCTCTCCCTCCCACACGTGTGCGCATGTATACGTGTGTACTTCCCGTCACTGTATGTCGCGCACCCCAGTATCTGGTCACCCCCTGCTAGGTAGTCATAAACATAGGTGGCGTTAATAGAGTCACCACTTTTGTAGGCGCCTAATTTCGGTCACCTTGTTCACTGGATACAGGCTACAATAATTCTTTGTTAATTAAAACAGTAGTGTTTATTTATAAAAATCATCATATAGTTTTGTAGTAATCAGCTAATGTATTTCTGGCAAAAACATCAATATACGCACTTCTGTTTTTGTTTTCATGCCTGAGTTGACATGTGGCAATGAAATGTGTAATAGTCCCTGCAGTTGTGCGGTGCTGTGCTGTTTACCATCAGTAACATGTGTTAGTACCATCTTAACACATCCATAATATGAATCTGTTATGTACGGTCAAAAAGTAACCTCAAGAGAAGAGATTTGTAAACATTTCTTGTGCCTGCCTTCTTTACTGGCTTGACTTAAGTCATTAACTGCAAAACTAATTATGAAAGCTTTTCTAATTTAACCAGGCTCTCAACCCCTGCCTGTTCAAGCTCAGTTACCAACAGGTTTATGTGCAAGACATAGGCCCTGAGATCTGGAAGAGTCCTGGCATACTGTCCTCCTCAACTTTGATAAACTGTTGCATAGTGCTTGAATCTGCACATGTGAGGCTTATGCAAGTGCTGGGGGTTGCCTGCCACTCCCACCCCTCATAAAAGGGAAGTGCATGCACGCCACTTAGTCTTGAGGTCCTGAGCTAATTAGTGCAGCAGTTCTAGTGTAAAGAAAGAAAATGGGCAAGAGAACTCAGAAGCTTCTCCCCTAGGGGCTGGGGACCGCTTTCTGGTCAGAAGCAGTGAGGAAACTATGCATAGAAAGACAAGACCTGGAGTAATGGAAAACAGAAGATGGCAGAAAACAGAGAGAGTGAGAGAGAATGAGAGAGAGAGAGAGAGAGAGAGAGAGAGAGAGAGAGAGAGTGATACAGAGACCCAGTTTAAAGGATTGCAGAGGTTGAAGAATAATAGAGAGAACAGAGATAGAGAACTGAAAATCTGGAGGTCCATAGTCCCCCAAATGAGACAGCTACAAGTGGAGGTGGTGGGCTTCCTTCAAGGGAGTTCAATGGGTTTGTGAGGACCCACCCCCAGGTTTCTTGGTGGTGGAGAACAGCCTAGACCATCAGACTGAGCTGCAGGGGAGTCAGGAGAGGTCCTTCACCCATCCTGTTGATGCATTCTGCTCCAGGAGGAAGCCACACATGTGTACCTGGTGTAGTATGTCAGCTATGTGTCTGTGTGCTTAAAGGCTCAAGACAATTCTCCCCGCAGTGAGCTAGGGCAAAGGTTATAGTGTTAGGCCCCATCTCTAAGGGCAAGCCCTGTGATATTTATAGTGGGTGAAGGGGATTAGCACTGAATAGATATGGTGCTCCAGAACAGGGGCCCCTAAGAAGGTCCCCCACCCCAGAGTGAAGAGCCCCATGCAAGAGAAACATAGATGGCAACAATTCACTCCACTTAGCACTAGTAGTAGGTAGAGTGAGCCCTTATTTTGTTGTTTGCCCTATATGTATTGCCAGGAGCTTTAGTTTTGACCCCCCTGTCATTTGTGTATGTGGAATAAATAAATAAATTTCTTGCTTGGCTGTACTGACCCCAAGTGGACAGTGATATTTTTGTAATGTGTGCATTGTTACAGGGCCTGATAGGAGCTTTAGGGATCCCATGGTAGCCCCAGTGCCCAGACACAACTTAGAATCCTTCCAGTTCATCACATTAGGAGGTGGGGCCTGTAAGTATTCAGCATCCAGGGAACTGGCTACAATAAAAATACATGAGGGAGTTAAACTATACACTGATGATGAATCTTTTCATCATTGCTAAATAACTATATGATAAATTTGTTTGCGACCAACAAATACTGCTGTGTTAAACTAATATATTGGTATATGACCTGAGGGCTGTACTGGTACCCAACAGGCAGATATTAATACTGATTCAAAGATGGACTTAAAAGACAATGGGATGTACAAAATTAATTACAAAACTGGGAAATTGTCTGTTTTGTAGCTTATCATTTTATATTAAGGTGTCTCCATTGTGCCTATGTAATAAAAGTACCCCCCAAAAAAACATAAATGAAAAGTATAATGAAACATGGTTAAAATGAAAAAATAATTGTACTAGTCTCTAGTGCTATACTGTTTGTGTGACTGCAGTTTTTACTTTCTTTTTTTTTTCTATCATGATCATGGACTGCTGATTTGATTTATTATTTTCTTCATTTTCAGTGAAACTCTGACAACCGTTTTCTTTCCTGGCTCTTCTGTCCTACCTCCCACAGTGTGTATCTTTTTCAGAGTTTATTAAAAGCTTATGCCTTTCAGACCAGAATGCAACAAATGAGTATAGTACTACATAACAGAACTGGCAAATGCATGGGCAGATATGCTACTGACCAACTGATGATGATGATGATGATGATGTAAGGAACACCCTCTAGTCTAGCTACCATGACATACTGTCAGCCAGCCAGGATTACTTTATGCTGGCAATATCCCCTCAAGTGTTTGACAACACTTATTCAGAAGGAAGATAGGAAAATACCACCACCAGCTTCTTTATTGCACAAGTTCTGCTCATTTGAAATTAAGAATATACTGAACAGATTACCTTTGAGGCAATAACTAACAGTGATGCCCTGGCAGTGAGCAACTGAGCTTTTTCATAGCGTTTTATGATTTGTTACTATGGGCAGTGTGGAGCAGGAGAAGATGCTTACTGAACTGTGGCAGGCAATTTCAAATTGTGCTGCAGTACTGTATGTCATTTGAACTACACTCTCCTGAGAGATAGTGCTGAACTGGAACAAGGTTACTTACTGCAAACCATCTGTAACTTGGCCATCCCTGACTCCTTTACAGTCTGTCTGTCTTGAAAAAAAATCATAAATGAAATGTTGCTATTATTCTGACTTGTGGAGCAAAATGACCCTTTTTTATGAGTTCAGTGCTCCTGCATTGTGATCTGGTTTTGTTGCCTCACTGTCCTGTGATTTAGAGTATCTAACTCAGTAAGCCTGAAGTAGTCTGGCAATTGTAAGCTGTCACTGGAATATTGCTGACACACAGGGTGCACGCAACTTGTTTTAGGAATAAGAGTAATGTTGAGCTAGGGGAAAAGAGGGCAGTTGGAGGTCCCATTCTAAAATATTGTGCTACATGTTGCGTGATCCATTTCAGTGAAATCCTCCTTATTTTGAATTCATGGGGGGTGGGGGAAGAAGCATCTACCAGGCTCGACTAAGCACCTGTGAATTGACACCACCATTATATGGATAAACAATGTAAGGTTGGTGCCATCAAATCTCCTAGTGTTCCAGTGGAAGAATGTCACACTTTTGTGCCAGCATTCCATGTTTGGGAGCAGACTTGGGAGTTCGATTTAGGCAGCCAAGGCTGAGCTAAGTGCCACCAAGAAAAAGGAGGCAGCATGGTGCACTGGTTTAGGGCTCTAAGCTACAAACCTGGAGGCCCGGGTTTGAATCCCACAGCTCCCACTTGCATACTGTATGTCCCTGAGCAAGTCTCTTAACTTCCTTGTGCTCCTAGGTTGCACCTGGAAACAAGCTTCGGCTTAATGTGCCTTTCCTGTTTAAACAATTTCAACTTCCCCCTTCCCCAAATGCAACATGGCCCAGCCTAGGGAAGGTGGACATCATCACCTGATGTTTCAGTAACCCTCCACTGTGCACCAGTGAGCTAGCTTCCTCATGAGTGGGGGTGCTGATGCCTAGAGCTTCTGTGGCATGTAAGGTTGACAGAGGCTGAGCATTGTTAGGTAGAGGGTGGGTTTAGAGGCTAAGGAGGAGGCAATAGCTGTAGCTGCCAGTGTCATTGGTCTCTACATTTCTGGGCCCCACACCTCCCACTGTTCTGATCAGACACTGTATCTGTGAGATAAGAGGCCACTAAGAATAACCTTGCCATTAGGGGAAGAGCTATGGAGCATCCAGAACAGGGATGGAGAATGTCAGGGCTCGAAGGTAGATGTAAAAGGCCAGAAGAAGGAATGTGATGCTTGGCCAGCTGGTTATGATTGCTGTATGATATATAGTATATGAGTCTGTGCTCCATGGGTGCCCCCCAGGTTTCAGTGAAAACTACAGGATAAATAAATGACCAGGAGATCTCTGTAATGTAATTAACTTCCTTGAGAAATTGCACTTTATGGCCTTTATGACATGCTTTGAATTTGGGAAGCTAAATATACATTTTATTACAGGACAGGACATGGTTATCTTGCACTTAGGTGAGGGGTTTCGGGGTTATAAAACTATAAGGAAACTGGTGGATCAAAAAAACTCATAATTTGGGAAATTAATTTTTGCTGATGTCACCTTATTTAACATACCCCCTGATAGGACATCCTGTTTGTAATGTTTTTATATTCTAAAAGAAGGAGCTAGATGACTCACAGAAGGGGTGTGGAGAGACACAGTTTAAACTATACTGTGTCTGAACTGTTGAGAGATATTCCATCTTGGGACGCTAGAAAGACAGAACTCTCTGCTCTGATCTAACTTAGGCACTTAAGAGGTAATACATTAGATAGAAAAAGTCTAAGTGTATTGTAGTAGGAGTTTTTGTGTTGCACTTTTACCCTTGTTCTTTTAAGTGATTGTATGCTCTTTGATATATTTATTTAGTTTTTGTTTACCGGGTAAGTGCACTAGCCATAGCAATGACTATTTTCAGGCATGACCCGGGAGGGTACAATACAACAATACAGGGAAGACATTCCAATACAAGTACAAAAAATTGATGACAACAGTATTCAAGCAGGTTGCAAAACGGTAGCTAAAAACAAGGAGGTTGCTGTAACAGTGTAGGAAAAGATAAAAACAGGAGCTGTACAATAACTAAAATTACACCACAATTTGCTTTGAGGAAGAAGAAACATGACAGATTAAACATTTTAGTACTAATAAGGGACTGAGACATGAAAAGGGGATGAGAGAGAAGTGAGGTGGGAGGTGGGGCAGATAGGTAAAGGAGAAGAGCACTGTGTATAGAGGGGCAGATCAGAAAGGAGAGGCTGGGATGGAAAGAACTAGGGAGGTTTGAAACACGAGCACTTGTGGGAAGTATCAAGATAATTACACAACACTTTTTTAAAAGACGCATGAGATGGTGATTAGCGCAAGGCTAGTGGAAGGGAGTTCCAGTATTTGGGGGGCATGGCAGGTGAAAGCACTAGCGCCTTTTGTGGTGCTGTGTCTGGGGATGAAAACAGGGGCCTGGTCAGTAGAACACAATCCCTAGCAAGGTGTCAGGTTTTGGAAGAGGCCTGCCAGGGATTTAGTTATTTGTAGACGGACCATATTGTTAATGATAGAGCCATAAGCATGTAACCTTAGTTGCGTAGGAGGAAGCCATCCCAGGTCAGAATAGAGGAGACAGTGGTGTTTCAGCCGGTATGAGGAGGACAGTTGTTATATGCAACATCCCATTTCCGAAGGACTGATTTGCATGCAGAGGAATATGTTGCAGCACCGTAGGTAAGTGATGGTAGGAGTATGCCATGGGCAATGGCAAGCTTTGCTTAGGGAGTGAGCACATAGCTGGTTAGGCAGGCTATTCCAAGTTTGGCGTTTACCAGTTTGCAGGTCTGATTGATGCGTAAGTTGAAATTTAGTGATGGATCAAGGGTGACACACAGATATTTAAACAAATTTACTATCCAAACTACTGAGCCATTTAAGGAGGTGACTTTAAATTTGGGACAGGCGTGTTTGAGCTTCGCATTTGATCCAAACAGCATAGCTTGGGTTTTAGGCTCATTTAGTACAAGTTTGTGAGTAAATAGCCACTCCTGTATTAGCTGGAAGTCAAGAGAGTAGATGGTTCATGTCATCAATGCTTTTAGCACTAGCATACAGCACAATGTCATCAGCATATAGCAAGGAGGCTATCCTGTGGAGGTCGGTGGAGATGTTATTTATGAAATGAGAGAAAAGTAGGGGCCTATGGATGGAGCCCTGCAGCACCCTAATGTTTATGGTGGTTTTGCCCGAGAGGGCAGAGTTGTATTTCAAAATTTGAGACCTTTCAGATAGGTAGTTCCCAAACCATCTTACAATGTTAGTTGAGAAGCCTAGTGATCCAAGGGTGGCTAGAAGGATGGAGTGATCAACTAGGTCAAATGCCTTTGTCATGTCAATGAAAAATGCAGCGGTGAGGAGACCAGAGTCCATAGCCATTAGAGTATCTGACATGAATTTGAGGAGGGCAGTAGTGGTGCTATGGCCTTTGTGAAAACCATGCTGGACAGTGGTGAGTAGATCATGTTTCTGTAGGAAGTCAATTGTCTGGGCAGCTACAAGTTTCTCCAGAATTTTATTTAGGACAGACAGGATAGCAATGGGCCTATAGTTTGAGGGATGTTTATGATCTCCTTTTTTGAAAACTGGAGTAATCCTAGCTACTTTCCATATGTCAGGAATGTAGCCCTGGCACAGGGAGAGTGTGAAAATCTTGGCTAGGGGAGCAGCGATGAAAGGGGCTGCAATCTTAAGGAGCTTGGGTTCTAGATTGTCAGAGCCAGCTGCTGTGTAGTCCAAGATACTGCTTAGGAATCTAAGCACTTCACATTTTGTGACTGATTTGAAAAAGAACTGAGGACCGTTTGCAACAGGACGGGTGGATACACTCGGTTGGACAGGAAAAGGGGAGGTGTAGTTGGTTAAGTCCAAGAATTTATTGTTGAAAAAGTTGTCAATGGTTCTGGGATTATTACAGTGTACCCCTTCAAGTGACATGTCATTAGGGGTGGATGCCAGATTTGAACCAAGAAAAAATTTAGTATGGGACCAACATTTTTTGGGGGTCACCATAGGAGTTGGTCAGTAGGTCCTTGCAATATGAGCTCTTGGCTTTTTTGATGTCCTTTTTGCAGGCATTACACAGAGCTCTGTAGATATTAAGGTCAGAGGCTAGCCCTGAATTTTTATAATGGCGCTTGCTTTTGTCCCTTAGTTTAAGTTTAGCTAGTAGGTCAGCTTTCAACCAGCAGGTTTGCTATTTTTTACTTGATGGGTTACAAGTTTGCAGTGCTTATCCTGGAGCACTAGGAAGTGTTTCAAGAACAAACCCAGGGCAGTCTGAGCATGATTGGATAAGAGAATGGAGGACCAATCAGTAGTGGCAATGTCATGCAGGAAAAACTGAGAGTCAAAATTTGCATAGTTGCGGAAGGTGATGAAGCGAGGTCCCGTCTGGGTAGGCCTGCTTTTGCCCCAGATACAGTATGTAGGAGAGTGATCAGTGATGGCATCTCATAGTACTCCAGAGGCAATTACATTTTCAGGGTGATTGGTCATTATCCCGTCTAGTAACGTGTTCGCGTTGGAGTGAAGGGTATTTCTGGCCGGTTCACCTATAAGCTGGTGCAGGTTAAGACTCTGCAACTTGGTCAGTATTGTGGTTTGGTTTCTGCCCAGCCAATTTATGTTTAGGTCTCCAAGTATAAGGACCTCATTTCTTCTGGCAAGGCATGCGATTTGTTCCATTAACTCATCCAGCCCTACTTGCCCACTCGTTGGGGGATTGTAGGCACACATGATGTGAAGTTGTTTTGTGCCAAGATTGAGCAGGACATGAAGTTCCTCACAGTGGTGTAGAATAGATGTCTTTACTGCAGAGACATCAAGGAGATCTCTAATGTAGACAGCTGTCCCAACCCCCGCCCTTTTGGGTGTAGCTCTGTCAAGTCTCAGTAGGTTATAGTGGGGAAGGGGGAACAGAGAATCAGGTATGGATGGTTTTAGCCACATTTCAGTTAGGCATATAATATCAGGCTTGTATAGGGTGGTCCAAGATTCAAACTCAGTAAGATTGTGAGCAAGGCTCCTGATATTGTGATATGCTATGATAAGACCTTTAGCATTGCTAATAGTGTCAGGTAGAACATTAGTTGGTCGTAGATTTAGTTGAACATCTCCTGAGAGCAGGACAGCAAGCGGGAGAAAGTACTAGAGCTTGCAGCGCAAGAAAGAACCACGGGCATGTAGGTGCAGGTGGCATTTCTTATGCACATGGGCAACCAAGTGGATCCAGATCCTGTTTGGTAGCACTGGGGAGGGGTCACAGCAGGGAGCAGAAAGTATCCGGAGATTAGAGTAGTAGTAATCTTGGTGTACAAAGTGGGGGGGGGGGGTTGCTTTATTTTGGAGTGCCGTATTGTTCTGTATTTACATTTTTCATATTTTTATCATCATTTAGTAAAATCTTTATTTGAACGAAACTGCCTGGGTGTTGTCCAAGTTCTTTTTGCATGTGATGTATACGTGGTTAAGTTTGACAACTGTTCAAAAGCTTCATGGTGTTACTAAACTGGGAAAAGGTAAGAATATACCTAAGGTCTTTTCTAGAGTTTTAAAGGGTTCATTTTGGATACCTGGTTAGGTGCCCCTAGGTGAAAGATATATTGCATCCCCCCAAAGAGAATATTATCTGAGCCTGTACATTTGGGTATGCTAGAATAAGGTTCACAGTTTGAATCCCCACAGAACTTGAGACTAAAGGTGATTCGGACTCACAAGCAGACAGGAGGGTTACCCTGTCTGTTACCTGTTCACACTCTTGCGCTCTGAGGTTGGCACTGTGGGAGCAGGGGCCTGACCTACTGAGTGCATTTGTGACAGGTGTAAAAGGCCAGAAGAAGGAATCTGATAAAAAAAGATAAAAAAGCAACTAAGGGCACCATCCACAAAAAAGGTCTGGGAGGGCTATGTAGCCACATAGTGCAAATACATTATTGATAAAATGCTTCCACAATTTTTTTAATTTTGGTAGGTAACTTCATTGTAATTTCACTACCTGTACTTATCATGACTGCACTTGTACCTGTTTCAATGGAATTGTATATATTGTATATGTTTAAGTTTGTTGTCTGTATTCCTCTAGTGTTGCATTTCCTGTATTGCATTGTATACCTATTGCTCCTCTTCAGCTGAATTATATGTACTGTCTCTGTTTTTGATTGATTGTTATTAACCTTCCCTGCACTGAATAGCCCCTCTCGCTTATTGTTGTATCCAATATATTATTTATTTTTTTGAAAATGTTTCACCAGGAAAGACAACATGAGCTGAAACCAGCTTGTTTCCAGAATCATCCTGGGGGTAGGGTTACAATCAGTGGCGTAACTATGCATACTTCCTATATGTACTTGTATACAGATTTTTCCCAAAACTTAAAATTTGTTTTACTAAAACTGGCCCTATAAATTTTACTGTGGCCCTGCTGCCTACATGAATTTTCATTCAGCTGAGGACTCAGAAAGAGCTGGTGATGGTGCAGCTGAGCACACTAGTTTCAGGCCAGCAGCGCCTGCACAAAGAGATCAGAGCGGTGTTTGTAATTTGATGGTATTTGCTTAGCACTCACATCATGGTGGGTTCAGCTCAGAAGTGCATTCGGGTCTGTTGTGCCATGCACCTGTGTCGTGTGCACGAAGATGGTTAAAGCTTGGCTCGGGTCGGGATGACGGGACTGTCACTCGACTGTTAAGGGCACACCACTACCATGGAGGTCATGGCTTGGAAGATCTGCAGCTGCAAAATGGAATCATGGCTGCTAGGGAGCAAAATAGTGGAATGGTGTTGACGGACCTGGGGTAATGTGAAAAAAGGAGGCAGATAGTTTAGTTAATGCATCTGTTTGAATTTGAAATACTTTTTTTGCCTAACCTTCCCACCATATGTGTCCTTTTCCAATTCCAACCAATTCCACGCCTGTCTTAGACCAAATTCCCCTGCACCATTCAGCACACCATGGCAGACAGACAGTTCAGTTCTGCATCCCAACCCTCGGTCCTGGCAACATGGTAGTTTATTTATCCACACTCTGCCAGCAATGTAGAATTTTCCTGCAGGCTGCATTGAATCCTATGATCCTCTCCTTTGCACTGGCTGAGCTGTTGTTTATAGATTTAATGTGCTGTGTCACCCCTTCCACCATTTAGCTGAGGTTTCCCACATGATGAGATTCGAAACTCACTTTTTGTGCCTGTAACATGGGAAAGCAGTCTGATGGTGGGTGGGCCACAGGCTCAATGCTTTTTTATAGAACAATGTATTGGGTGGCTGCTGCCTAGTCATAACAGGACTTGGATAATATGGTCAGAGGTTCCAATGTTTACAAAAAAACAATGGTACTTATTTGTTGATAAAGGTGAGTCATTTTCAGATCTCCACTAATTTAGCATTTGAGGGTTGTTGATTACTACACTGGTTCAGTTGGACTTGGAGGAGAAGAGCTATTTTGAGGATGTGTAGTTGAAGATGCTTAGTTGCTGTAATGTAATAAATTTGCTGCACATTGGGAAGTCTTTTTGCGAAAGTATTAGCCATCTTGAGGACAGACATCAGTGACTGTCATATGGCATACTGCTCATCCTCTTATGTTTTTATCTTGTAAATGACTTTCTGGAAAGTGATAATTTACTGTAGAAAAGTTGCAATGCTGAATGTTTTTATAAAAGTATTGTTAGTCTTCCCCATGCCACTGCCTACCCCCAAACAATCTTTCCAACAACTTGTCTTTTATATTTTGGTTTTCAAATACTGCAAAGTTTTTAATCTTAAAATATTGTTGTCTAGTTGAGTGGGATGGCATTTTATGGGATGTGCAAGGGGTGCATTTTTTCCAGTTTATGGGCCACATTTGGATGGATTGCCCTGGATTACAGTGTTATGTTCTGCTAAACTGCGAACTGCTGGAGTGGTGCATCATGCATAAAAGATGGCTTTCTGCTGAACTTTCTTTTTTTACTGAGAAACGTCACTTAAAATGAGGTTGTCTCATTCTGCAGTGAAATGCAGATGTCCCCAGTCAGGTAATCTGTGGTGCAAATTATCAGTAGTGTGCTGCTTTCATTGAGGTCAAGAATCAGGTTTTCCATGTCAGCTAGCTGAGTGACAGGTCCCTTATGCCATGTCCCTGTTGTTTTGTGTTTTGGGGAGGCTGTGGATGGGTTGTAATGTGACAGATAATAAGGTCTCCAGCTCAGGGGTAGAAGGTGGACAGAGAACTGATGGAGGAAATACAGGGCATGACGGCAAAAGGGGAGGTAATTCTGCTCAGAGATTTTAATATGCCAGATGTAGACTGGTCCATCCCAGCAGCTGGTTCAAGAAGCCAGGACATCTTAGACGCCCTGCAAGTGGTAGATCTCAGGCAGTTAGTGTGGAAACCCACTGGAGACAGGGCAATACTGGATCTAGTATGGTAAAATGGGGACAGAATAACAGAAGCAAGAGTGGAGGGACACCTTGGGGCCAGCGACCACCACACAGTGAGGTTCAATTTTGGGACAGGCACAAAGTCAATTAGTCAAGCCACACAAAGGCAAGGATCTCGGGTTTAGGGATGCAGATTTTGAAAGAATGAGGAGCTTCATCAAAGATGCCTTGGCTTGGGGGGGGGAATGCAGGGTGAGGAGTTGAAGAGAAATTGGCACACCTAAAGGGACCTATAGAGGAGGTGACAAAGCAGTGCATAAAACTGAAGAACAAAGGTAAGAGAAGGAGGAACCCACCATGGTTTTTCAAGAGAGGTGTCAAAGCAGATAAAGCTAAATGGTTGAGTTACAGGAAGTCCAAAAAGTGACACAGAGGGAGGAAGATAGGATGGTGTACCTGGACTGTCTTAAGGAGGCAGGAAATGCTGTTAGGAGAGTGAAAGCTCAGACCGAAGAAGGATTGGCAAAGACAGTGAAAAAATGGGACAAGCATTTCTACAGATACATCAGTGATAGGAGAAAATCTAGAGGAGGGATAGTAAGGCTCAAAGGGTAGGAGGGGGAGTGTGCAGAGGGGGGACCTGGATAAGGCAGAAATACTGAACAAATACTTTTGTTCAGTATTCACAAGAGAAGAGGAAGGTCAAGGTCCACAGCTATGCAGCACATACATGGAGAGGGGGGAAATGGACACAAACCCATTCACAGAAGAAAGAGTCCAAGAGAAGCTCAACAAACTGGAGAGCAAATGGCATGTTAGGGTTAGGGACGTAGGACGGGGTGTAGCTAGCAGAAGAGGGGGGTGATAATACCACTGTACAACACTCTGGTGAGACCTCACCTTGAGTACTGTGTGCTGTTCAGGAGTTCACTTCTCTGAAAGGACATCAACAGAGTAGAGGAGGTTCAGAGAAGGATGACTAAGATGGTGCATGGTTTGCACCACAAATCGTACGAGGAGAGACTAGGGGACCTGAACATGTGTACATTGGAGGAGAGAAGGGGAACATGATAGAGACCTTCAAGTACCTTACTGGCATACATAAGGTGCAGGTAGAGAACATTTTCCAGTACAGGAAGTGCACAAGGACAAGGGGACATGACATGAGATGGGGGGGGCAGATTATAAGGAAGAGTGAGAAAGCATGTCTTCACTGAAAGGGTGGTGAACAATTGCCATGGTCTGTCACTGGGGGTGGTGGGAGCTAGCACAGTGAAGGGTTTCTAGCATGCTTGGGATGAGCATAAGGATACCCTACATGTAGGGAAGAGGGGCTAAGCTGACAACTGAGTAGGGTTACCAGCTGCCATTACAGGTAGGAAAAAATGGCAAACTGGA
The DNA here is from genome assembly GCA_016271365.2 of Neoceratodus forsteri. Classification (NCBI taxonomy): domain Eukaryota; kingdom Metazoa; phylum Chordata; order Ceratodontiformes; family Ceratodontidae; genus Neoceratodus; species Neoceratodus forsteri. The sequence continues at coordinate 1,100,350,490 of CM057450.1, read as the reverse complement.
TGGGCCTTGCAGTCCTTATCTGCTGTCAGCATTCTGTATTTCTATGATAGTAGATGAGTTTCATCAGACAACAGTGTATGGATTCAGTGACATTAATATCATGTTTAGGCTGGCAGTATAGCCTAGAGGTAGAGGTTAGAGTAATGAGCTGTGAATGAGCTTGGTACATCCAGTTGACCTGGGTTTGATTCCCACAACCTCCACTTGCATATTGTGTGACTCTGAGCAAGTTGCTTAACCTTCCCAGTGCTCCTGGGTCACCCTTGAAAACAGGCACCTGTGCCTAGTGGACCTTACTCAGATACCAAACACTAAAAAAAAAAAAAGAAACAGTAATGTATATTGCTGCCTGCTGAAACTTATCTAATACTGTGAATTGTGTATCTGATGTGATGTCTAGAAACTATATATATATATATATGTACTGTATATATATATATATATATATATATATATATATATTATAGGTAGCAGGTAGTGCCACTATAGTTAGGTTGAGGAACCATTTCTATGTTAAACCCCAAAACTTTGTACCTTAATAACTTTGCAACTGTTTGACAGATTTGGCTAAAATTTGGCATACATGATCAAGAATCATAGGCCTTGGGATCTGCCAAGTTTCGTAGTGGTCAGATATACAGCTGCGGAGTTATTAAGCATGATCTGTGCGCACGTCTACGCTTTTTCTGGAATTCTACGGTCGCGCCTACAGGTCGTACGGTTTGCACGACTGGTCCAAAATCTTCAGGGAACGTGCGGCCAGGGTCCCTGATGTGCCTTTCAAAGATTTCATGAAAAAATATTAAACGGTTCAAAAGTTATTCAAAAAACAGTTTCCCATTATAAGTCAATGGGAAAGTTAACAAAAAGTTCAACACTTTGCAAATGCATTTTTACTTTCGCAAATGGGCCTGTTACTTTCGTAAATCGGCCATTTTGTTTTCAGTTGGTGATCATAAAAATGGTTGGCATTTACATTTGGGACCCTCTAGCCACCTAATTCTTTTGTATTCACCTAGTCGGACCCTGAGGATGCTTGCCATGTCTTTATTTTGTGGTAAAACACCCCAGAAATATGTTTTTAAATTTCTGGAAAAAGCACTTTGCATAAAGTCTACTATCGTGCTCACGAAAGTGTCGGTTTCCCTAGCAGCTTTAGCAAGTGCGATAGTAGTTTTCCATCTGTGGGACAGTGACAGCGATTATTTGGCACTGCGCTGCAAAATAACCGTTGGGAGTTTGGGGCTGAAATTTGGAGGGAATGGAGCCGACATCTCACAGATGTGCCTTTCAGTGTTGTATTGAAAAAATATTACACGGCGGCAAAGTTACAGCACTCCAAAGTTGATGGTTTTTCCCATAGAATAACATTACGGCGCCCGACGCATTACAGAAATCCTTTGGCACCCTGCTGCAAAATAACGGTTTGGTCTTTTTTCCTGAAATTTGGAGGGAAGACAGCCAACAGCCCACAGATGTGCCTTTCAGTAGTTTGGTGAAAAAATATCACACGGTGGCAAAGTTATGGCACTCCAAAGCTGACGGTTTTTCCCATAGGATAACATTATGGCGCCCGACGCATTACAGAAATCCTTTGGATCCCTGCTGCAAAATAACGGTTTGGTCTTTTTTCCTGAAATTTGGAGGGAAGACAGTCAACAGCCCACAGATGTGCCTTTCGGTGGCTTGGTGAAAAAACATTACAGGGAGGCAAAGTTATGGTGCTCCGAACTTTTCTTTTTTTCCCATAGGCTAACATTACGGCATTCGCCGCGCCTTTCAGGGCCCGTATCTCGGAAACGGTGCGAGATACGGACTTTTCGTTGGAAAATTTTTTAGCCCCCTAAGTGCCAAATTAGCCAGGACAGTTGTAAATAATATGACTTTAAATTTTTTTCTCGTCATACGGTTCCTGAGATATAATATATTTAGTATTCCAAGATCTCATTTTCTGCGCGATACTCATTATTATGCATACATTATTTGTACTCACTGTCTTTCTCTGTATGCAGGTTTGGAAAACCATGCAATAGCTTACATTACTGTTACTGTTGCCCTTTCCGCTTGCGGTTCCGTACCATTGTTACCACTCGCTGACGCCTGCGCCACCATGTGCGTTATCTTTTGCGTTTTCATTTGCGCTTGCGTTTCTGTTATTTTTTGCCATTTCTGTCTACAGTACTGTTTATCTTTCTGTTTCACTTTACGTCACCATGCCCATAGACATTTCTGTTTGCAGGCACCATGTTACTATGTGACAACACATCACGTGGCAGACCATTCCCGTCTACGACACCATGTGCGCTACCCTTTCTGTTCTCATTCGCGCTTGTGTTACCATGTGCGCCAATGTTAGCATTTCTTTTTTTTTTTATACTTCCTTTATTGAGTCAATGGTTAAACTTTTTCCATTACCTTCCTTTACACATTCTTAGGTTTCAATGGTTTATAACTGTTTTAAGATATAGGACATCATATATATATATTTTGACAATCTTTCAAAATATACATTGTCCATAAACCAAAAACCTTTACACATTTTAGGTTTAACCTCTCATCTCCTTTCTGTGATGAAGTTCTACATACATACGTGTGTTGGAGATCATATCTTATCTATATTAACAGTAAACCTTAATAATAAAAAGGAAAAAGAAAAAAAAAAAACACACTTTGTGTTCAAATAGTTGCATCTTAAATAAATACTATCAGGATTAATTTATGGGATGAAGGCAGTCATTGGGCATTTAGAGACAGATCAGAGGGAACTGTTAGCATTTCTGTTTGCGTTGCTGTCCCTGTTAGTATGCCACAAGACATCATGTGGTGGGAGCGTGGGGCGCCGCTGCATTACATTCACTATTTCTCGTTATCATTCTCAAAAAGAAGGGAAATTAGAGGCAAAAAACTCCGTTTAATGCATTAGTTAGGGTTGTTCCACAGCGACAAAAGTGAGGAAATTCGCTGTTAGGGTTGAAAAACCCCTTACCCCCCCACCCCCCCAACCGGCATTGGGGTGTGCATTGGGATCGTGGGTCCTAACTCTCACCCCATTCTCCTATACTTCTGCTGCTTTACACATGTCATGGGGTGAGAGTTAGGGCTGATGATCCCAATGCACACCCCAATGCCACCACGTGCGTCATCCTTTGCGTTTTCATTTGCGCTTGCATTTCTGTTACTTTTTTGCCATTTGTGTGTACCGTACTGTTTCTCTTTCTGTTTCACTTTGCGTCACCATGCCCATTGACATTTCCATTTACAGGCACCATGTTACTATGTGACAAGACATCACGTGGCACACCGTTCCCGTCTACGCCACCGTGTGCGTTACCCTTTCTGTTCTCATTCGCACTTGTGTTACCATGTGTGCCACTGTTAGCATTTCTGTTTGCGTTGCTGCTCCTGTTACTATGCCACAAGACAAGGGCCCCGCGCTCCCGCCACCGCATTACATTCACTATTTCTCATTATCATTCTCAAAAAGAAGGGAAATTAGAGGCAAAAAACTTCGTTTAATGCATTAGTTAGGGTTGTTCCACAGCAACAAAAGTGAGGAAATTCGCTGTTAGGGTTGAAAACCCTAACTCCTAATTCACCCCAGCACCACACACACACAGACACACACACACATTCAAGTATGGGGGAGGACCAAGTCAACACAACCAATGACAGACATCCAGCAGCAGGTGACAGAAATAACCAACAATTGTCTAAATGTACTACGAGACATCCCCACCCACCTGACCAGGTACTGCATGCTCAGTGGAGATCAACAGCAAAACTGAGGCCATGTCGTAAGCAGTACACATCCCTGCTTGCAGCTGCACACAGCGTACCACACTTAGTAGTTGCATGGCCTTACCTACCGATGCCCACACACACCACAACTGGTACTGTGCCGTTATTCAATATAAATGCTGAAGGTGCATGATGACAGTTGTAGAAGGTTTTAACACTAGTGAGTATACGTTAATTAAGAGAAGCACATAAATTAACTACAAGACACTAGCATGCTCAAGATAAAAGTAGTGATGCATTTAGTAGGTGATTTACATAGTAGTACATTTACTGCAATGGTTTACTCGACAGAGAGGCTGATGTAAACGTATGGAAAAGCATTGCCTGTTCAACGCTGTGAAATTCGTACTGCCAGTATCACAATCATTCTTACTGATGAACGTGTACTGCTGATGTACATACATAGACCTTCAGTGTGTTTCAATACTAAAGATGCAGTAAGTATTCTTTGTAAGAAACATTGTAATTGCATGGATCAGGCCAAGCAACTTCTAACTATCATAGCACTACTGAGCCAACAATGATGTACCTGCATCGGAGATGTATATAGGATAGATTTTCCTGTAGGCACTTACTGAGTATGTTGTACCTGATAAAGACAATCTCAATTTGTGACTGTAAGGAGTTAAGGTGCAGGTTGCTTGGCTGAGGGCAGAGGGTAGCAAATTCTGTTACAAAGTTTATGAGATCCATCACACACCAAAGGGGTGTAAAAAAATTCCATTGACACACACTTAACCTGTCCTTCATTTTTTATAATTACTGGTGTAGGGGAGTGAGTGCCATCATACATACACTCACACATACATATCCAAACATACACAGACACACATACACACCACACACACGCACTCCCTCTCTCTTGTGATTTTTTTTGCCTTGTGCTCAGTCAGAACAAAGCCCCAACCAAGCGCAGGAATGGCAGGATCAACCAGATCGATTTTGTAATGAAGAGAAGGCAGGATTAACCGGACAGTTAAAAAGTTACTTAATTTGTGTAAAATTAGTGTGGGAAAGATTACTTCAGGAGGGGGAACCTAAAACTGAAAACTGTGGCCACCATGCTTAGCCCGCGCACAAACAGTCAGGAAGGTGGGGCGCCATGAATATGGCTTGTCTCTCTACAGGAGGGAAAGTGAAAGTGGTTCCTAGAATGCCGTAATAACCTGATTTCTGTTTATTACAGCATTATAATAACTGGCGATCCATGTTATCAACCCGTTTTCAAGTATTTTAAAAAGTCGTATCAACCTGAAAAAAGTCGTATCAACCCGCGGGTTGATATGACTTTTACAGCCTCGCGCCAAGAAGCCTGCAGCTTTTCGCATTCCAGAGTAAACAGATTCAAAGAATAGTTAACACAGATCAGAGAGCGAGAAACGCTCTCATTTCCTTACTGGTAGGCACGCCCCTCGCTAGCACGTTATGTGATGTCGGCATGAGCGTGCCTACTAATAAATGAGAAGCGTTTTGGCCTCAGTCTCCTCATAGTGAAAATTGTAAGAAATTTTTCAACTGCAGTTATTATATAAAATAAAACATATGTAGGGAGTTGATATGGAGTGTTTTTACACACCCTCATTGTGTGATAATATTAAAACCTCTCGAACTTCGCTCTCGAGGTTTACATATTATCATACAACTTGGGTGTGTAAAAAAACTCCATATCAACTCCCTACATATGCATTATTCTCTATTTAGCAAAACTGGTCATTAAAGGGGGTCACCAGTAATTACATCAGATTAAAGTAGTTAACATAATTAAGTAGCAACCTAGCTATAGCCAAGTAACAGTCAGTTGGAGGATAAGGTTGAAGATGGAGCAACCTTAGTAGGTAATTGGAAGTAACTGGGGACTGGGTTCATAAGTGCAAGGAGGAGACCAGCACACAAGAAGGAGGCTGAGACAGGGAACTGAGGGTATTAGCTAATGTGTAAGCTGGAGGGCAGCCTTAGGGATGGGAAGATAATGCAAGTAAGGGAGAAGGGAACAGGAGGGGAGACAAGGGAAAGAGAGAGCTTCAAGGGAGAAAGCTATACCGCTTCAGGATGCTGAGAACCCAGCAGGGGAAGGGAGAGAGAGAGAGAGAGAGAGAGAGAGAGTTAATCTGGGAGGCTATATCCCTTCAGGATGCCGAGAACCCTGCAAGGGGAAGGGGAGAGAGAAGGAGTCAACTGGGAGGCTCTACCCCTTCAGGATGCTGGGAACCCAGCAAGGGGGTATGTATGGTTAAGTGCTGTTAACCACTGAATTCAATCTTTTAATATAGAGGATAACTTATGGTCTTTGGTTAATAACCACACTGTTAAGAGTTCGAGAGGTTGCCATGACATCATTGTAAACCTCGAGAGCACAGCTCGAGAGGTTTTCAGATGTCATGGCAACCTCAAGAAGTGTTTTCAGTGTGGTTGTTAATCAGAGACCATACATTATGTTTTATAGTGTACGGGCTACCAAGATTGTGTAATTGCAGATTGAATTACTTTACAGAACATTGATTGTTGTGAGCATTCCATTTTGTTATAACATTGATATGATATACTCAAGAAGAGTTAACAATACAGTGATGTCATAATGATGGCATAACAAGGTTGTAATCTGCTTGATTTCAGTTAATAATAAGGGCTCCCCATATATTATATAGAGGATAATGTATGGTCCTCTATCGTTAACTGGTCAGTTAACAGTGAGGAGGTTGCCAGGGCGACGTGTAAACCTCGGCCTTGGCTCGAAGGTTCGTCACCATATGCTACCTGAGGACGGTTAAAATTGACCAGTTGCCGATAGAGGGACCATACATTATTTTTTATAGTGTATGGTCCCACCTCAAAAGGCTGCTTACTTTTTCATTACTAGTCACCGCCGCGGCCGTTCAGTCCTTCCCTAACCGCTGCATTCATCCGTCGGTTCCCCATCAAAAAAAAGCGCGCACATTCGCAGACCAATCGCTGTTGTTAACCTATCGATGTGACGTAGCATCGATAGGTTAACAACAATATCTACATCACATTGATAGGTTAACAACCTTAGGCAATTATGATTTCCTAAGGTTAACAGCGTTCTACCATACATTATAAACTAATAATCCCATCGATATGGTGTCTGCAGTCTGTAAACCCTCTGTAAGGACGTGACATCGACGGGATTACAGTTTAGAATGCCACGCGCTATCACCATTCTTCAATCAGAACATCCATTCTGTAGTAGTTAAAGCTGCTTACATTCCAGGCATACCATTGATAACACACTGTGCTGTGCATCCATCTCCTCACAGGCCCGACCCACCAAGCTGATTTTGATGCTGACGTCAAGTCATGTGATGTGGACTGACCAACCGGAAAGCGATGGACTTGTCAAATGATAAATATTTGAACTTTATCTATTTCAGTATTGTTTGTTTTTTTTTGTTTAAATTTACCAAACGTTATGTAGGACTTGTTATATAACTCATCCTGAATATCTTCAGTATTCCATGTGTTGTAAACGAGACTCAGAGTCGAACAATAAACAAGCCATTTATGGCATTCTCATGGCCGGCCTCTGGGTTAGTTTTACAAAGTAAAGTAGACAAAAAGTGTCATTTTATTGTGGTTAAAGTTCCATACACTATAAAACACAATGCCAAAGTAAAGGTGGTTAACCATGGATGTAATCACCTCTCACGGTTGCCATGACAAGTGTAGACCTCTCGAGCTGAGCTGCGCTCTTGAGGTTTCCTAGGTTGTCATGACAACCACTTGAGGTGATTACATCATGGTAAACCACCTTTAGTTAGGCATTATCCTCTATATGCTGTATGCTATAGTGCACCTTAAATGTTCTTCTAAGGACCTCCTTGTAAATGAGCTTGCTCAATGGAGTTTTCCTGCTTAATAAAGTTGGACTGAATTTAATTGCACTGAAATACGATAGCCAGATGCACATCCATAGTGCACACTGCACACTGTACCAATATGTTCCGTACACTACGCGCACACTATCTGTGCAGTGTGCCTTACAGGGGCTTACCTCAGGACACAAAATTATGCAAGTCTACACTGTGAGCTGGAGAAAGAGAGAGCAGCTGCAAGACGCTATCTGGGTTAAAGTTTGTACTCCCTTGAGGACACTAAAACAGGAAATGGCCAGTAAAACAATTATATGGCTAGACATAATGGGAACATTGCTGGTATAAAATGAATCACAATGGAATAGGAAGGATCACTCCCAGGAATAAATGGTTTTGGCTGTGAAACGTTGGGGAGCAAGTGATAGTCACTGAACATTAAATAAAATTTTTTTTATGAATCTGATAGAGAGTGGGCATACTCATTTTCTTCAGGTTTGCACAAATTTACATCACCCTGGGGAGTGTAATAGTGGTGGTACTCTGGCTTAGCAACTTAAAGTAGTCATGAACTAAATGCTCACCGTGGAGAAGCAGGCAGACCCACAGTAAAGACACTCTGTTTGGACTCACAAAACAGTGGCACACAAGTCAGCATGTGTCAGATACCCCGCAGGAGAACCTCCTGTGTAGACCTCAGCACATGAGTACACCCCAACTGCCACCATCTCAAACATGGCATGCAAACAACACAGCACGAATACAAGACAGATGCAGTAATAGTATCAAAATAGTTTTATTTAAAATGTTTGTTGGGGCCATGTGTGTTTATCCTGGTTTCTGAATGTGCCACACCCTCGTTTGGCTTAAATGGTACTCTGGGCTGACATCTGTGCCCAGGGGTGCTTTTCCCAGTCACTGGGGTATGGCTCAGTGGGCACTTCTTCAGTGACATTGATTTACCCATCCCCCTGCTGCTTCAGTCACTGGCTGTCCCCCTCGTGGCTACAACTGTGGTCCAGTTCTCAGGGCACACTGCTCTTCTAGCCAGGGCCGGTCTTCAGGGTTCTGCTCAAGGGCAAGCCAGGTCATAGGTGGTGGTGAACTCCTCCAGCTCCCAATGGAGCTTCCACGACCATGGCATTAAGATCTCTTTGGGATGTACAAAGCCCTACAAGAATAGACGGAAGTGAGATTTAGGACACAACCCACATCCACATAAGAATGCTGTAGGTGTAAACCAAAACAGTACTGTACTACGTATTCACCAGGAGTGGACGCACATTCCTCCAGTAGACCCAACAATCCTATCCATTTTCCTGAAGTGTCAGGGCAGTGGGCAGCTAGGCTTCAGCTGGCATAGGGCACATTTGGGCTGAGTTTTCTTAGCCTGCCCCATGTTGGAATGGTGCCCTAGTCACACAAGTGTGTGAACATCCTAGCAAAGGGTCATGCTCATGGACCACTGCACCACTCCCCATTGATCAACATCATTAATAGAAAGGCCAACATTTAAAGGGTCACTATCCCACATGGACACTTGTGGAGCAAGCCAATGCAGGATACACACAATGGGCTATGTGCAGGTTGACTAAACAATACAGTATTGCATGCTGAAGTACCACTGGTGGCAAACACAGTAAGCATGTGTCTAGGGCCCCTTATAAATATAGTCCTAGTAGAGATGAAACCAGAAGGATTAGATATGCCAGAAACAGGGTGTACATGTGTAGACACCCAGACTGGATCCAGCAATGCTATCAGAATTGTAGTGCATTTGATGTTTTGGTTCAGTAGGGCCAGCATAGATGAGCTCTGCACCCTCCCAGGACTATGCCTCCAAACCAAGACAAGATGTAGCCATACTGTGGCTCTGCATATAAGGGTGCTGAAAGCATTGGCCTAGTGTGTCACGGGCTCATTCTAGTGCATTACAGGAGATGTCACTGTGACAAGACAGTCATCTAGGTCCCGGTGCCTGTGACAAGTCAAAAAGCACTTCTGCAGCACATGCAGGGCAACACACAATGCCCCAGGACAGGGGTCAAGATAAGGGAGAAAAAGACTGCATTCCGTGTAGTAGCCAGAATGACCAATGTGATTGTGGCTATAGACCTTATGCATATGGCTATTGTGGTGCCATTGAAAAACAAAGAGGTGTACAATAGGAAGACTTTCCACAGCATGAACTCACAAGTGGTATGTGATGTAACAGGACTCATCAGGCTGGAATGTGCCAAGTTTCTGGAGTACACACATGATGTATACTTACTGGAGAGGTCTTGACTATGGATCCAGCTATGTGGGTGCTATGTGACAAGGGTGACTGCGGGACGGCGACCCGCGGAAGGATGCAAAACCACCAGGGTGACTTGAAAAGCAGTATGTTGTTTAATGCCCCCCACACCTTCCCCTTGTGGGGGTCTTCAACCCCCACACCCACCTTACTTAGGATTCACACTCGGGGCACAACTCTGGGAATGAGGGGAAATCCCTGGTCACTCAGATTGTCGGCGCCATTGTGCAGTCACCCTCACGACCAGTCGCCCACATACAGTCACCAACATCACAGGTTACCAGCTATGTGCCTTGCTACGTGAACAGAGCTGGCGGATTGGTAAGTACACTTATGGGGACATGACATGTGCCCATATGTCTGAGGCATACAGTGCACCATTTCTTATGATGTCTATTTCTGTGCCACAGAGATCACAGTTGGTATCCACTGAGAATGTTCCTTGTGATGCCATTCCAGCAACCAGAGACTAATACCCAGGCATGCTACAAAGAGGCACAGCGACAGACAATGGGCATCCCTAAACCTATTTTTGACATATTGCAAATGCACTTTAGATGTCTGTACAAGATTTATAGTGCCTTATTGCTGACATCTGGTAGGCGGGCTCAAAATTTGCAGCATACTGCATGCTGCACAATGTAGCCATGTGTAAAAAGATGCCTTTACCTAAGGATTGGTATTTTAATGCAGAATCCCTACCAATGTACCATGTCTCCTTGCTCTCCACAGTTGGAGGGCCACTGGATAAAGAATGAACAGATCCTGCTGGCAGTGTGTTGCAAAATATCTACTTCTCATATGGGATGCTATGGATCACCATGTGTAGGACTGTGGTATGGGGAGGTGGGATGTGTGGTGTTCTGTTGAAATAAATGTGCTTTCACAAGTCATCTGTGTTGTGTCATCTGTGCATGTATGTGCAAGGAATGCTGTAATAGGTGTTATTGCTTATGTAGTTGTAAGAATTTTTCAGCTATGTTGAATTCTGTTGTCTACTGAATTTTTAGATTATTTCAATTCATTTTTATTTTTTATACTTGTAAGCAAGATGGACAAAATGCCTATTTTCACAAGCGACAAGTTTTACTGTCACCTGGTTCTGAATCGCTGAGTACTGTACGTTTTTATAAATTTGCTGCACATGGTTATTAAGTAAGAACACTTATTATGCAGATTTGCATGTTTTGTATATAATTTATTTTATGTGAAGTAGCATTATTTATTTATTTATTTAGTTTCTGTTGACCGGGTAAGTGCACTAGACATATTCTTGCCAATTTTCAGGCACGACCCGGGGGGAAGGGGATACAGATGAATGTCAACTGACCATGAACCAGATTAAGCTGCTGGTGGTATTTTTAGTGAATGGGGGGGAAATTTGGCTAGGGCACCTGGGAAATTCCCTACTCTTGGGAAGGGGGTGCTGTAGGCCCTTGTAGTTCCAAGATGGTGGATTTGGAGAAGAAGGAGGTGGAGGTGTTGTTGGAGACTGAGGATGGCCTATCTTGTCCCTTTGAGAGAAAAACTGAGGGAATGGATAAGGACGTTTTTTGATGGTTCAATGGAGGATGAGGATGAATCCAGGTTTGCAACACATTTATTGCAAGAGGAAACTGACAAGCATTCAGAATCTATTGATATTGCAGATGCAGCTACACAGCTGGAAAAAGATATCGATGAGCAGCGAACAGTATTCTTGACTATACTAGCAGAGGATGAGAATGATATGAAAAAAGGCAAACTGCCTTAAATAAAAGGCAACTGGAGGTTCAACAAATCACTGGTAACAAGATAGTACCCAGGTCAGTTGTGGGACAGTTTAAACAAACCACATCTCTGGAGATGGACAATAATATACAGCGTACCAGTCATTTAGTAACTACACAATTTGGTTTAGAACATACACTTACCTCACAAGATACCTGGTCCCCAGACAGAGCACTTGGAGAGGCTGGATGGTTGCAGGATCGCAATGGATCTTGGACTCTGGAACCTCCTTATGAGTATTCTTGTGACCAAAAACACCCTGTAGGAGTTCAATCCAGGGCAGACTCAGAGAGCTTCCCAAAACAAATGACCTCTGGAATCCAATGGCAGGTTGAATAACTGTGAAATGAGGAGCTGATTCCTGGTTTTGAAATGAGTACGAGTACTGACTGTGATGTGGCACTTTGCACTGCAGAAGCCTCAGGTTGCGATGCCCTGGAGGAAAGGAATATAAATGCTAAAACAGTACAAACTTCACCAAGGGGGAGAAAGCCTGAAATCCAGGAGAAAACAGGAAACCGGCATCCGGGACTCAGCGAGTGTGGAACTCAGCCAAGAGGTCCGGAACATGAATAATGAGCCAGGGATACGGTACCATAAGTGGTCGGAACCATGGCTGGAAAGGAAGGGATACATGGCAAATGAAGATCAGCAGTTACCTAATACGGACTTGCATCAGAGCACGGGGGTAAGAAACATTTTAAATCCTAGGGTGCCTGAATTTAACATGCATGGGCAAACAAATGTAAGAGAGGATAATGGAACAGACAGTGGGGTCCCTGGAAAGCAAGGAGAGTCTCTGCCCCATGCTCCGAATCCTATGGATGCGAAACGGCAGTCAGATGTAGGGGCATGCCTGGGAGAGCTTTGTTAATAGATAGGATATGGCAAAATGTATCATACAGATTTATAACTGTATATGCCCCCCAGACTAAGGCAGACAGAGTGGCACTATTTAATTTATTGCAACCATTTTTAACAACAGCACGAGCGGTGTTTTTGGGAGGGGACTTTAATTGCACTCTGGAGACTGCAAGTAGGAGGCTTAAGGGGAAAAAAGTGTATAGTGACTCACTGGCCTTTCAGACTTTAATTGACACTGCTGATTTAGTAGATGTCTCAATTAATGCTTTGCCATTAGTTACATATACTTTTGTAAAAAATAACCCAACATCAAAAATTGATTACATTTTTATTTCCAAACAATTGTCTATGAGATCGACTAAAGTGCTGCCTCTGGAATTTTCAGACCATTTGCTGGTATTCTCCATTATTTCAAATGATGGGATGCTCCCAATGGTCACCACTAGATGGAGACTTAATACTTCCATTTTAAAAGAACAAATAGTTTGGTACAATGTCACATCTATTTTTTTGGCTAAGATTTTGGTGATGGGCTTATATGAAGATTTGGGGCTTTCGTGGATTGAGACCAAGCAGGACTTGACTGCATGGTTTCAATACTATGGGAAACATTCAGCGAATGAGAGATTTTGTCAATATCTTCAACTAAGGACACAGTTGTTAAAACTTCTGTCACTGACATATACATCACATCAGGATTTCTCGGGACAAATTTCAGTTATAAAACGACAAATGGAATTACAGTATGACAGGTCTAAATCATTACAAGCTGAACTTTCGTATGGAACTCAGAAAAACCTTATGGGGACCCCTGTGAGGCAATTAAAGAAAGAAGACCAAATTCTTGTCTATTGGAACTTAAAACCTCTCAGGGGAAAATTATGGGGACCACGAGGGAAATAAGACAGGAAGTGGAAAATTTCTTGGCATCTTTATACCGCCCTTGGGAAATTGATAAATCAAAGGTAAACGATTATTTAACTGGGGTGATGGTGCCAGGTTTAGTCCCTGAAGAAAAAAGAAAGGCTAATGGAGGATATAACCCCACAGAAAATTGTTGATACCTGGATACATAGATACATAGACAGTGTCGGCAGATAAGGGCCTACGGCCCACCCAGTCTGCCCATTTGAGCTTGTAAGTTCAGTTTATGTTTTCCTAGAAGTCCGTTGCCCCTTACCACTGACCTCCAGAATTCCTTTATGTCTATCCCATGCATTCATAAATCCCGTGATTGTTTCAGCCCCCACCACTTCCTCTGGCAGGGTGTTCTACTTGTCCACCACCCGTTCTGTGAAGAAATTCTTCCTCACGTTTCCTCTGAATCATCCTCCCTCCAACTTCATCCCATGCCCTCTAGTCCTGGAACATCTTTTTTGCCTAAAAATAGTGTATTCCTGCACCCTGTTCCTCCCTGTACGATACTTGTATGTCTCTATCATATCCCCTCTCTCCCTCCTCTCCTCCAGGAAGTACATATTCAGTTCCTTCAACCTGTCCTTGTAGGACTTGTGATGCAATCCATGTACCATCTTTGTTGCCCTCCTCTGAACCTTCTCTACTCTGTCTATGTCCTTACGTAGGTAAGGTCTCCAGAACTGTACACTGTACTCCAGGTGGGGCCTCACTAGTGTCTTGTATAGTGGAATTATGACCTCCCTTTTCCTGCTGGTGATGCTCCTGCCTATGCATCCCAGCATCCTATTTGCTTTACCTGCTGCCTTGTCACACTGTTTCCCTACCTTGAGGTCATCAGAGATGATAACCCCAAGATCCCTTTCCTGCTTGGTGCATGCTATCCTCACCCCCCAACTGATATATTGTGCCAGGGTTTTTGTGCCCCATATGCATTATCTTGCACTTCTTTGCATTGAATTTCAACTGCCAAACCCTGACCATTCTTCAAGTTTCTGCAGGTCCTTTCTCATTCTGTCTACACCTCTGGTGTGTCTACTCTGTTACAGAACTTTGTGTCATCAGCGAACAGTGAAATTCTGCCTTCTAGGTCCTGCGCAATGTCACTGATGAAGATGTTGAATAGGACCAGTCCCAGTACTGATCCCTGTGGTACCCTTCTGGTCACTGTTCCCTCTGTGGGGTGACAGCCATTTACCACCACTTTCTGTGTCCTGTCACCCAGCCAGTTACCTACCCACCACACTACTGTCCTGCCCACACCCATATTCCCCAGTTTGTGTAATTGTCTTCTATGTGGCACAGTGTCAAAGGCCTTGCTGAAGTCCAGTTAGGCCATGTCCACTGCCCTGCCCTGATCCACCTCCCTAGTCACCCAGTTAAAAAATTCAATGAGGTTGGTCTGACATGACTGCCCCCTGGTGAAACCATGCTGCCTTGGGTCCTGTAGTCCATTGACAACCAGATGTTCCACCAATCTCTCCTTCAGTAGTGCTTCCATGATCTTCCCCACTACCAAGGTGAGACTGACTGGTCTATAGTTTCCTGCTTCCTCTTTGTTCCCAGTCTTTGGGTACCTCCCCTGTTTCCAGTGATCGGCTAAACAGGATAGCCAGAGGTTCAGCCACCACCTCTCTTAGTTCTTTAAGGACCCTGGGGTGCACCCCATCTGGCCCCATTGCTTTATCAACTCTTATTACTTCCAGTTCCTTCAGGACCCTTTCTTGAGTAAAGGGACTTGTGTCCATTTCTGCACCATTCTCACCCCTTGTACTCCCTTCAGACCCATTACCCTCCTCTTCCTCAGTAAAGACTGAGAGAAATACCTGTTCAATGTGTCAGCTTTACTGTTGTCATCCTCACGTGACTTCCATCCTCTCCTTCAGTCTCACTACCCTCCCTTTGCCTTTTTTTCACTTATGTACCTGTAAAGGTTTTGTCCTCCACCCACTGCTTTTGCAATGTGTTTTCTGTCTGAGCTTTGGCTTCCTTACTGACCTCCCTGCCTCCCTTTGCTTTTCTTGGTACGTCTCCCTATCCCCTTCTGCCTGTGTCTTTTTGTATTGCCTGAATGCAATCTTTTTGGCTTTCACTTTCTCTGCTTTGGAAAACCATAATGGTATCCTCTTCCTTTTCCTCTTGCCAACCTGCTTAATGCATAATTCTGTTGCTCTTGTAATCCCCATTTTAAATACTGCCCACTGTTCCTCAACCCCTGATTCCTGCCCCATTCCCCTTAATGCGTCTTTCAAGTATCTCCCCATTTTCCCAAAGTCTGCCCCCCTAAAATCCAGGTTACGTGTTTTTGTGTGGTTTGGTTCTGTTCTTTCTGTGATTTCAAACCACAATGACTGGTGGTCACTGTTCCCCAGGTGCTCCCCCACTGTTACCCCATCATACTGTCCCTGTTTGTGAGCACAAAGTCCAGTATTGCCTTCTGCCGAGTTGGTTCCATGACCAGTTGCTTGAGGAAGGCACCCTAAAGGGAGTCCAGGATAAATCTGCTCCTAGTTGATGCTGCTGGGATGCTCCAGTCCAAGTCTGGAATATTGAAGTCTCCAACCAGTACTACCTCACCGTTGTCTGCCATCATTTGATGTCATTAAATCATTAAAAGAAGGTACCTCTCCTGGGAGGGATGGGATTTTGAATTCATTTTATAAAACATATGGAGACCTGGTGGCCCCCCTATTTTGCCAGAGTCCTAAAATACTGGGTTACACAAAATGCAAAACACCTGGATTTCTCGAAAGGGCTGGTCATTATGGTACACAAAAAAGGGGATAGAAGAGAAATTGATAATTGGAGACCAATTTGTCTTTCAAATTCGGATTTTAAGATTTTTACGAGTATTTAGCAAAAACGGCTTAGGAGGGTGGCAATGAAATTAATACATTCAGTACAGACCTGTTCAATTCCAGGCAGTAATATAAAGGAAAATCTTTCCATAATTAGAGATGTGGTAGATTATAGCAATAGACAAGGTCAGCCAAGATATGTTGTATCTCTTGATCAGCATAAAGCTTTTGATAAAGTCAGCCATGATTTTTTGTTTGAGATTTTAAGGGTTTATGGGATCTGGATTTCTTTGTTGGGTGTTTAAAATTGGTTTGCAAACATGCTATGGTTACACCATTGATTGCTGGTAAAGAAGGTGAAATGGATATGGGTGAGATTGGGGTCAGACAAGGGTGCCCCCTGAGCCCGTTGTTAAATACTTTTGTGTTGGATCCACTGATTAGACAGATATTATTGAATAGGAAGGTCCAGGGGATTTTGGGGGAGCATAGACCTCTGGAAATTAAATTAATGGCTTGTGCTGATGATTTATGTGTTTTCCTCAGAAATGAAAAGAGTATTTTAGAAGTGGTACAGGAAATTAAGAATTATAGTAAACTTTCTGGGGCCTGTTTAAATGTACAGAAATGTAGAGGACTTATGGTAGGGGCTACAGAGGCTGGGGCTCTTCAGGTTGTCAGCATCACTATCTCAAAGGACCTAATTAAGATACTGGAGGTATGGTTTGGGGAGGGGGATATGGCTAGTAGGAATTGGGAAAACAATCTTATGATCTGTGAAAGTAAAGTAAACAGATGGAAAAGCTGGACATTTTTGAAAACAAAAAGGGTTTATATAATTAAACAATTTCTAGTACCATGTTTACTGTATATTAATGCAGTGTTCCCTTTACCTTTAAAATGGGGAACAAAACTGCTGAGATTATTTTTTCAAACGTTATGGGGATAACATACCTTCCAAAGAATAAAGGTGGTTTAAACATGATAAATCCAGTGGGCTTTTTTCATACCGTACTCTGGTCAGGGTCCTTTCAGGTAGTTTTGAAGGATATGGATTCATTAGTTAAGACATGGGTGACCAATAATCTGAGACCTGTGTTGGGGATATGGGCGGAGCAGCCTCTGTGATTTAACCGTGGATGGCAGATTTCCGAGTGTTATAGACCTACATTACAGAAAATATATAAGTAGGGGGTCTGTAGATCGCATTTAATGGGTAAAACAATGAAGGCTTTATATAATCAGATTCAGGCTACAATAGGACCAGATATGGTTGAGTTTAAAGGCTGTCCACTTTCTGATAGAGCCCTAGTAATCAATCAACTAATGAATAAAAGAATTCCACATAGAATGTGAGATGTGTTATGGTAGGTTTCTCATGGGAGGTTAGTGGTCAAGGGAAATAATAAGCATAAGACTCTGGATGAAAGGAATTGTCCATATCCTGAATGTGAGAGCCAAACAGAGTCGATGGAACACTTTCTCTTGGGATGTCCTTACCCTGGGGGGCATGGAATTATTTAGCAAATAGATGGAGTTTAACTTGGCTTAAAGCCCTAACATATGAACAACTGGCTTTAGGGAACTACTCAAGCCTTATGGCTAGTGGGATGGATACTACTCTGAATGTGTTTTTTGCAATTTTAATTTTTTACCTATGGCAAGCTAGGTGCCAGCTCATATTTCAACAAAAGAAAATGCCTTATGCTTCGTTATCTAGACTCAGTGAAGCTGCTTTGAGAGTGGTATATGTGGAGAATGCACAACATTACCCTAGACTGAAGGTATGGGCTTGGTGGAAAGGTTTTCCTTTTTTTCCAAAATGTGGTTGATTTGGATTTTTGGTAATGGCTGGTGGAGTGTAAAATTGGACAGAATGTGAGAGGCTTTGGTATATTTATGATTTAAGTGTGCTGAAACACTTTATTTTTAGTTGGGGTAGCTGTATGTATTTTGTTTTCTTTATTTTTCTCTTATGGTCATACAGTAGGGTAATGCTGAGTTTACTTTGTGTATATTGTTTATGTGTTGTCCTTTTCTTTTAGTGTGATGTAACACTGTTGTCATATACTGTATAAGACATAAATTTCGCTATCATTTTATTTTCGCTATATTCACTAATTGAGTAAATCAGTGAAAATTAAATGCCAGTGAAATTTATATGACACACAGCACCTTCACTATGTTGTGAAACAAAAATATTTTATTACTGAATCGTATGTACTCTGTATGCCACATTATACTGGTAATGCCAAACACAAATACAGTATACAATTCACCATTTATGGAAAATGGTTTTCTTACCAGAGCTATGTGTTTCATCTGTGCCTGGTTGGCGCTGCTTTCCCTGTCTTTCCCTGTCCCTGTCTGTCCTCATTTCGTACCATAGCAATCAACACCAGAAGACTGGATTTACTGCACAAAAAAACTTTAATGTTTATACAGTAATCCCAGAAAAAGAATGAAAGAATTAAGCTATTGTTAGTCCCTTCAACTCGCAACTTGTTCGGCGTTTTGTTATTCTCAGCATTTCCTCATTTCTGGTCAGACACGTGGTCGCAGTCGTCACCCTTCTCCATGGAAGCGGCTATCGGCATGATGACATCAGAAGATGCAGACACCTACGTTGTGGAAATGAAAAAAAAAAAAGGGAAATGGGCTAACTGAATGTAATTTTATGTAAGTACTGTATGTATGAGGCATCAGACTTAACAATCCCTTATGCAACAGCGAGAAGCACACAGGCATTAACAACAGCACCCTCACTTCTCAGTGTCACCACAATCTTCTGAAGCTTGGCTATGACATCTGACATTAGAAGTGCAGGTCTGCCTTGAGCTTTTCGTGGCAAGGCAGAGGACAGCTGAGAGGGGTCAGGAGTTTTCTTAAGCTGTTCCATGTAATCCTTTTTTAAATTTCCTGACAGTGCTCTCATTAATTTCAATGTGACTTTTCTGGCGGTAATACCTGACAGCAGACATTACACCATGCTGAGTAGCATATTGCCCCAATTCAAACCTCAGCTCTGTAATGTGCATAGGTATTCGGCCTCTTCTTCTTGGCTGGTGGAGGGTTGGACAGCTCCTTAGCAACCGCAGCTGCAACTTGCAGTTCTACACCTGCGGTCTGAGCGAGCGCCTCGGGGTTCACATAGGACACCTTGAGTGGGTACTCAGTCTTCAGAGCCTTAGGTTTCAACCAGGATAGCAACAAAATTGTGTCAGGTACAGCGCAAACCCCCCCCCCCCAAAAAAAAATCAGCACAAAAGAATTGTGGACAAATGACAGTCTTTTATTCAGTGGCATTGCGCTAATTTATTCTGACACGAATATGTAAGAGGGATTATGATCGCAAAATTTATCTGATGTGAATTCAATGTCTTCTACAGTATATGATTTGAAAGTTTTTCAATAAAAAATTCCCCTGCTCTTTTCAAGAAGTACCACGGGATCTTTAACATCCACCAGGGTTGTTCCAATTAAGGCAAGCTGTTGGTGCATTAAATTAAATTTAATTAAATTAATCTTTTTTCTTGCTCAATTAAATTAAATTAACAATCAGTTTTAGTCTGTTAATGAATTAAATTAATGATACCTCAATTAATAATTCAATTAACAATTAATCTCATTTACATATATTTAAATATATTATTTTTAAGATATATATGTATATATATATATGTTGGTTTTTAAACAGAAATAGATTCTAAAGAGTGTAAAGGATCACACCAAAATCTTAGTAACTGCTGTGAACAATTTTATTGTGCAAATGTAAAACATTTATTTTTATGAACTTCATTGCATAACTTATTTAAAAACAACGTTTAGTGAGCAATGAGCAGTTAAACACTTTAGCATGCTCTTTGGATTTAGCAGTTGCACCAACTTAGGCAATGACTTCATTAGCAATAGGCTGTGTTGCATATCACAAATATGAGTCGCTCAAATGTCTCATCTAGCACATGTTTCTGTTCTGGGGATAAGATGTTGCCTCCAACACTGAAAACACATTTAACAGGAGCTGAAGAAGCTGTCAGGCAAGAGACGTTTATTGCTACATGTGCTAGCAATGGAAAAGTGTTGGTTTGCTCCCTCCAGAATGTTAGTGGGGCATGGTTTTCAGGAGTAAGATCTTCATCCAAGTATCTGTTGAGCTCCATGCACATGTTTGCAACGTTATCTGATGGTGCTTTTCTCTCTTTGTTTGTTGAACTTCCACTTCTCATGAAAGAAAATAGTTTAGATTTCTTTGCTGGAGGCTCTGCAATCTCGGTGGACATTGCACTCTGAGATGCCACAGTTTCCTCAGGCAAACTGTCAGAAGAATTTATTATTTATTTATTTATTTAGACTTTGATAACCAGAGGTCCCTTTTTCAGGAGCGACCCAGATTAGTTACAGACAGTGATTACATACAAATTGGCAGGAGTACATAGTAGTACATACATTGGCAGGAGTACATTTAAGCATACATTAGATAAGGTAAGGTGTACATTATAAAGCATGTCAGTTACATACATATAATAACTTAATAAATTAATTCAGACATATGACATGTTACCCTTCAATAATTTAGGGAAACAGATGGAATGACTGCAGTACTGATGGATGAACTTAACAAAAGCACTTTTTTTCTGCTGTTTCAATGTCATCACTGACCCAGTTTAACTTAAACCATGGGTCTAGTATAGAACAGGCCAAAAAGATCTCACTTCTCTCATACCGAATAAGACGCTTTTCAAGTGATAGCTTCAGACCACTTAACTACCGAGGGCAATATCAAGCAGTATAATAATGAAAATAGTGCCTCAAGCCTCTGATGCATGGTATCTAATATTTTGTTCATTTCACAAAGCGCATCCTACTTGACTGTAGAAGTTCCGACCCTACTGACAATGGAAGAAGCTTTGACTAGAGTTTTGTTTAGTACAGTAGCCTGTGTTAGTCCATCTTTGATTACAAGCTGCAAAGTGTGTGCAAAACATGGCAGTCTTGTTGGTAGCAACATCCTTTCGGTCCTTCAGATCCTCCAGCTCATAAAATGGGCAGCAGCTTCAGACTACTTAACACCAAAGCAAAAATAAAACGAGCAGCACACTTCTCACACAACACACTTTTCAAACCGCAGTTAGAATCAGTTAGACTCAAGTAACTTCTGGGTTCATATGTCATTCAGGGTGGCATTTGAATGAAACTAACAAATCAGAATCTTCCACATCAATATGCAAGCTGAGTGTGTCATCATGTGTTAGACTGACAAAGTACAGACTTCACCAGTCCCACCCCTGCTTTCTCCCATGCCTGCATTCCAGAAATTCAACCCTGCTTGGTTCATTACGATAACTCACTCCTTCTCTTCTCTCTTATATCTGTATGTCTCCTTTGTTTTCTGTGTTTTGTTATAGCTCCCTCTTGCTTCTGGTTACCTCACACTTTATCGTAGCCTGGTCCAGAAGAGCTCAAAAACCCTTTGCCACAGACCACCCTGCTCTGACTAATTAATACTAATTAAAATTAATGCATTAATACATAAAAAACACAATTAACGGGTGCAATTAACAATTAACTTGCAATTAACAGGGTCTATTAATTAAATTAACATTAATAGAAAAATGGGGCAATTAAATTAAGCATTAAATTAATAATTAACCAACCCTGATATCCACCTGAACTACCACCAGAACAGGTAGATGGGACCTCGGTTTAATGTCTCATCTGAAAGACAGAACCTCCAGGAGTGCAGCACCCCCCTCATGCTGCACTGCAGTGTCAGTACTGGGATATTAACCCAAGTGCCTGGTGTAGGGATAGAACCCACAGCCTTCTGATTTCCCAGCCTCAGAGGCAAGTGTGCTACCTGCTGAGCCACTGACACTGACATTAAGTTTTGTTGTTGTGATAAGGAATGCCATTATCATGGCAATTCATGAGTCCTGTTTAGTGCATGCAGTCCAACATGATAAAATAAGACAACACAGTGTACTAACAAATTTGATGGACTGGGGAGGAAGGGAAACATCTGTCACATTTTCTCTCCTTTGTAGTTAGTCCCCCCACTATATCTTTATCATACAAAACACATCTATGTCCTCTGTGTGGATTTTTTATATTTGATTTATGCAGTTTTGTATATATAGAAAACAAACAGAAAAAGATTAGTGTGTTAGATACACACATGATACCAAAACAGGTAGAAATGTCTGGCTCTTAATAAGTACAGAGGCTATCAATGCATAGCGTAACAACCCCTTTACCAGCTGAAAAAGGGTAGGGTTGTCACTAGCATGTGCTCTGAGGGATTGGTGCAAGGGCACTGGTTTTCTGTGCACCTAAGCAGGAGTGGGAGGAGTTTTAGCAGAAATAAGAGGTGTTAAGGAATAATTGGTGGCAGAGGTTATGATGACTGGGCCAGGGAAGGGTGTCGCAGCTTGGGAGCCTCTCCTGTTAGTGAGGAGCCAGTGCATCATCTTTCTTGGAGGGATGTGTGCTGGAGGGATTCACAAAGGTATCTGCACTAGAGGCTAAGATAAGCAGGGATCATCTATGCTCTCCAAGAGGGGGAGCAAGGAGGCAGTTTACCTGACTGATTGGGTAACGGTCCTTCGGACCAAGTAATGGTGGTTCTCATATGGCCACCCACCTAGAATTGGAGGGTCAGTCACACTCTTGATAGAGTGGCATTTGGGCTGCACATCAGAGCCAAGGCAGGGGTGCCACAGTATATCCTACACCTGCCTGGCATAGCCAGGGATAGGGCATGATCCTCGGATGCCTGAAGCCAAAAGGCTCCATTGTGAGCAAAGAGAGTTGAGTTCTGCCCAAGGATGATAGTAAAGTAGGTTCACAAGGGAGGGCTGGGATATCAGATAGAGGACCCTCACACACAGAAGACCCAGGGACTGGAGCATCAAGGAGGTTGGGTAATATTCCAGAATATCTGCTAGGAGAGTTTTCCTCTCTTGTAAATAGTGAAAGTTCACTGAAGGTGTAGTGGCCAAGTGATCAAGATCACCCAAATAGGCAACATATTTCAGGTCTGGCCTGTGAGAGGCTGTGGGCTGGAGGTGAATCTTGCATGGTTTCATGGATGCCCACGGAGTGACAGAGACACTGGAAGCTGCTGCAGGTCCCATTATTCTTGGAGGTGCTGTGGAAGGGTCATGTAAATGAGTTACCTATTCTATTGTGCACTGTGCTGCAGCATAGGTAAAGTATATGGGAGATGGCTGAGAAAGGCAGCAACTCAGTGGCTTTATTTTGGGGGATTCATGAGTCTGAAGCATAGGTGAGGAGCAGCCTAAGTATTACATTGACAATTATTGGAATCCACAATATGATAGGGGACACAGGGACAGAGATAGTCCAGGGAGATAGAAAAAATAAGGTTAACTTTCGGCTGTGGTAGATGTGCTTTGAATACTCATCAAAGTAAAAGGGGCGCTCTTGTTTCTGAGAATGAATTAACTGCCCATTGTTCTCCATGCCACATACAACTAGTAACAGGAGTGGCAGCTTTGTGTCCATGCAATCAGTTGACATGTCGTTTGAGTCACCCAGATTGATGGTTCTGGGTGACTTCAATGCCTGGATTGACGACGAACTCTCGCAATTTGGTAATCACTTCCTCCAATTAATGATCTCTTTGGGATTTACACAGGTGGGTTCCACCGCTACTCATAAATCTGGGCACTCTTTGGACTTAGTCTTTCTCCTAGGGATTGATGTTTTCGATTTGGGGGTGGAACCAGTTGTTTGGTCAGACCACTACATGGTGAGGTTCAATTTTAGTACCCCCCTGAGAAGACCTACCCCGGTGGAGATGGTGAGATGCCGCCCTTTATGGGATATTACACCCCAGGGCCTTGTGGTGGTTCTTGACCTCTCGTCCCCCACGTTGGCGAGCAGTAGTCCAGAGACCTTGGTGACAGCCAATAACAAGGCTGTTACATTGGCTCTGGATACTATTGCTCCTGTTCGTGTACGCCCCCTTTCCCTTTGTCCCAAGGAGCCCTGGTTTGATGGGATGTTGAGGGAGATGCGGAGACAGGGGCAATGATTAGAACGCTGCTGGCACAGATCCGCCCTTGATGCCAACTGCCTTAGGTTGATGGACCATTATTCTGTCTATCAATCTGCAATCTCCCATAAGAAGATAGAATTCCTGTCCAGGGAGATTGCAGTAGCTAGGAATCGACCGGCTCAGTTTTTTTGAACTGTGGACAGGCTGTGCAACCCAGCCTGTCTACAAGTTCAGAAAGCTTTTTTGCAATTAGAATGTGAGGAGCTCGCTCGATTCTTCGCTAATAAAGTGTCCGACATCTGGGCGGATCTGTGTCCAGCAGCTTCTAAGGGGGTGCTGTTGAACAGCGTGAGTTCACAGTACCTCAGTCTTCTTGGTGTTCCTTCAGCAGACCTGATTTCGTGGATGTCATGAGGATTATCCATGGTGTGCACCCTACGAGCTCTAGTTTGGATCCTGGACCAACTTCCCTAATATTGGGTTGTTGCGACATCATCTGTCCAATACTTGTGCAAATACTCTGGTGCTCCTTGGAATCGGGTGAGTTTCCTAGCTCCCTGAAAGAGGCGGTGTTGACACCCCTCTTGAAGAAAGCTAACTTGGACCCTGACTGTTTCACAAACTACAGACCCATCTCAAACCTACCCTTTATTGGGAAGGTGATTGAGAAGGTAGTGGCGGCTCAATTGGAGAACCATTTAACCATTCATGGCATCTACGAACCCTTCCAATCAGGTTTTCATAAAAGACATAGCACTGAGACTGTGCTGGTTCGAGTGCTTAATGATCTCCTGAGGGCAAGAGACCAGAAGTGACGTTCTATTCTAGTTCTTCTTGATCTCTCATTGGCCTTTGACACCGTGGATCACGTAGTGTTGTTAGCACTCCTGAGGCAGATTTGTGGAATATCGGGAACCGTCCTTCGATGGTTCACCTCATTCCTCACTGGGAGATCACAAAGAGTTGTGTTGGGGCTTTTTTCCTCTGGCCCAACATCTTTGTTATGTGGGGTGCCTCAGGGTTCTGTGCTGTCTTCCATGTTATTCGCGGTGTATATGCTGCCCCTCGGAGACATTATAATACGATATAAGCTGAGGTTTCATTGCTATGCAGACGATACCCAGCTATACCTGTCTTTTGCTGCTGACCAGGATGGAGCTCTCTCAGTGTTTAACAACTGTCTGAAAGAAATCCAGGGTTGGATGGATTCTAGTTGGCTGAAGTTGAACTCAGAAAAGACAGAGGTTTTGGTAGCAGACCTGGGCTGTCGGATAGAGGGGTCGCCTGTTGGTGCACCCTCAGGAATTTTTCTTGGGGATGTGTCACTTCTGACCTCTGAATGGGTGTGTAACCTAGGGGTTATCTTGGATGCCAGGCTGACACTGCAGTCACAGGTGTCAGCAGTCATCAAGACTTCCTTTTACCACCTTAGGAATATCGCTAGAGTGAAACACCTTGTTCCATCTAACATGTTACCTATGCTGGTCCACGACTTTGTGTCCTCACGTTTAGACTACTGCAACTCCCTGTATTTTGAGCTTTCTGGGGTTGAAGTCCACCGCCTTCAGCTAGTGCAGAACGCGGTGGCTCGGGTTTTGACGGGGACCAGTAGATCTTGTCATATTACCCCGGTGCTGCGCGAACTGCACTGGCTTCCTGTTCGGTGGCGGATCACCTTTAAAGTCTGTTTACTGACTTTCAAAGCCCTACATGACCAGGGTCCAGCCTATCTGAAAGATCTTCTAGTTTTCTACTGCCCTGGCCAATCACTCCGCTCGGCCAATGAGGGGTTGTTAGAGATTCCGAGAGTGAGTTTAAATTCTTCTGGCTGTAGAGCTTTTTCCTACACTGCTCCCACTCTTTGGAATTCTCTACCCTGTCGGTTACGGCAGTGCACCTCCGTGGAGGAATTTAAGAGTGGTTTAAAAACTCATCTGTATCAGATTGCCTTTTTATAGTACTTTGTAGAAATTGTTGATGAAATTTTAGTTTTTATGAGTGTTTTATACTGTATTATAATGGTTTTCTTTTTATTATGTGTTTTGTACAGCGCTTTGAAAACTTGAAAGGCGCTTAAAAAATAAAATTTATTATTATTATTATTATTATTATCTCAAGTGAGACTCTGTCTCAGTAAATCTTCCTGATAGAATGTGAACCATGTCTGGTGATTGTTTTCAAGGAATTCCTGGAGAACTTGTTACTATCTTATAGGCTTATGCTCCACCGGGGCAGGATTTACATGTTCAAGTTCAAGTTCAAGTTTATTGTAGGGAAAACTTTGTTGAGCAAGCTCATTCACAAGGAGGTCCTTTGATACAGACAGGTAGATACAGATTGCATAATCGAAAAAACAGCACAAACTCAAGTACAGAATTATGGGCAAGAACGTGTGTGAGGTGCGCATCCCCGCCTGAAGGAGCTCTGCACCTGCAGACAGGTACGCACCACTGACATTCCCCAAAGGCTGTGACCTGTCCGTGGGCTCGCCACCCCAAGCGTGCATCATTCTGCGAGGCAGCTGGGGTGGAGTCGTGGACATGGGCGGGCATCCAATCGGATGCATGTATGGGTCTGACAGTGGATCACTTGCGCAGTGGGGGGGGCACAGTGGCAGTGCCCTACATGGATGTCTGCATGGCCAGCGGCCAAGGAAGTGAGAGGTGGGTTGTGCCGCCAGCCGTGCCTTGGCCCCAACCAGATGGGGTGGAACTGGGGTCATGGGCGATGGCACGAGGGTGTGGGTTGGGCGAGAGGGAGCTTGCTGCCCACTACACCAGCGGGTGAGAAGACTAGTGGTGGGCAGGCAGTGTGTTGCGGTGGAGCTGCATTCCAGGGGCCAGTGCCCCATCTGTGTGTGTGTGTGTGTGGGGGGCATTCACTGGGAAATGTGGGGCACAGCTAGGAGCAGTGGTGGGTGGCCATGGGTGGCCAATCACTTGTCTGTGAAGTGTCTCCTTGTTGAGGGATGGGGGCATGGGGCATGTAGGGGACTTATGGCAAGGTTTCTCTGATGTACAGGCTGCTCCCCTATGCGCCCCCAGTGCACAGCACTATGTGGCTTTGTGCATGCCATGTATTGCTGGCATGCCCACCGCCTGCCCTCTGCATGTTCTGATCCATGTGGGTGGGGGATCATGTGCTTTGGGACTGCTTGCCCCGTTTAGTGCATGCCACGCTGGGGGCGCAATGGGTGTTGGGCGTCTTTGTGCCTCACATATGCTGTGCGGAGGTGCTCTGTTCCTTCATATGTGGCACCTCAGCATAGGCCCCTTAGATACCTCTAGACACAGGAGTACCTTGGACCATGCCCACCGCCATTGGGTGCAGCCACTCAGCAAGGCTAGGAGAGAAAGGGGGGGGACTGTAATGAGACTGCTACTAAAGGCCACATGTTTTCTGTCACATTTTGTATACAAATCATACAAATGTCAATACACAGATACAAATGTTGAATCCTTCCATATATCAGTTATATAGAAGTCAATACAATCTCCCATTAGTTACACCAAAGTACTGAAAATATACTGTATGAAAGATTTTGTCACAATATACAAGCAAGCAAAACACAATAAGGAGTTATTTCAATTGTAAAATTATAAAATGTGCCACTTTCCAATCAGACCCTGATGGGCATATATTACAGTAACTGCAGACTATGGTGAATTGGGGGCTGGAAGCAGACCTAGTTCCACTCCATAAGGAAGAGGACAAGGAGCAACCAAGTAACTGCAGGCCTATCAATCTTACCTCCACTGTGAGTAAACTGGTGGATAGAAGACACTAGTTAAATCAATCAGTCAGATTTTATTTGTTAAAAAGTGCTATTCCTGGAGATCATAGCGCCTGTACAAACAAAGCACCAGAGTAAAATTCATAAAATTATACAAGTCGGAGACAGGCAAATCATTCTAGCTCTGGAAAGGCAAGATTAAATAAACAAGACTTTAGTGCAGTTTTAAAGCTCTCCACATTCAGGTCCTCCCTTATCTGACAAAGTGGAGTTCCACAGGGTTGGGGACACAAATGCAATGCTCTGGCCCCAGACATCTTCAAGTGAACCCTGGGAACCTCTAGCAATTCCTCATTGGAGGAGCTGAGTGGTCGGAGGGGGCATTAGGGATGAAGAAGCTCTTGCAGGTAACCCAGTCCTTGTCCATGTAGGGCTTTATAGGTCAGAAAACTGACCTTGAAGGTGATCCGCCACTGAACAGGCAGCCAGTGCAGTCTGCATAGCACAGGCGTGATGTGGCTAGATCAAGAAATCTCATACAATAGCCTGGCTGCTGAATTTTGCACCCGCTGCAGGTGGCGGATATCGACCCCCAATAGCCCTAGCTACAGGGAGTTACAGTAGTCAAGGCGGAGGTCACAAAGGCGTGGACCAAAGTTGGAAGGTCCTCAGGCAGAACTAGGTGCTTAATCTGGGCAGTATTCCTCAGATGGTAAAAAGAGGTCTTGACGATGGCCAACACCTGAGATCAAAGTGTCAACCCTTCGTCAAAAATAACACCCAGATTCCACATCTGCTCAGAGGTCATCAGCAAAGAGGACATAGTGGACTACCTAGAGAGAAATGGGCTCCAGAATAGTAAACAGCACATGTTCATTGCAGGGAGGTCCTTTCAGACCAACTTAAAAGTATTCTTTGAGTGGGTAAGTAAGGCAGTGGATAAGGGAACAAGCAGTGAATTTACTTCAACATCAGCAAGGCATTCAACTCAGTGCCACACAGAAAGCTGCTGAAGAAGTTAAATGACCTAGGTATAGCCATTGACCTGGTTAATTGGGAGGGTAATTGGTTGGGGGAGACAGCAGAGGGTGGTAGTAAATGGAGTCAAATCGGGAGAAGGGGAGGTCACAACTGGGGTACCACAGGGGTTATTCTGGTGTACAGTCCTTTCCAATACGTTAATCAGCTACGTGGTAAAATGAACACAGAGTGAGTTGTGTCTTGACACATGTAAGACTAAGCTCTGTGGCAGGATGGACAGCATGGAGGGGATAAGGGAGGTGCAGAGAGACCCATGTATGTTAGTGAGCTGGTTCAAGGTTTGGTAGTTGAAATTCAACTGCCAAAATATGCAAGGTGATGCACATAGGGACCAAGAACTCCAGGACAGAATATTGGAAGGGAGGAGTTAATCTCGGCAGTACTTCTGAGGAAAGGGACCTGGGGGTCATCATAAGGACTCCTTCAAACAGTCTAGCCAATGTAACAAGGCCTACAGCAAAGCAAACAGGATGTCAGGGTGTATTTGGAGGGGTTTGGATAGCAGAAGGAGGGAGGTATTACGACCTCTCTATAGATAACAGGTAAGGTCCCATCTGGAATACTGGGCCCAGCTCTGGAATCCCCAGCTAAGAAAAGACAAAGACAGGCTGAACTGTTCAGCATAGATTGACAAAATGATTCAGGACCAACAGGGCAGATTTTATGAGGATCTGATTAGGGAACTGAACATGTACTCACTGGAGGCCAGAAGAGAGAAAGGCAGTATGATAGAGACTTATGTTCCTAAAAGAAATGAACAGGGTAAGCTGTGAGGAATTATTCAGCAGGAATAGCAAAATAAAAAAATATAGAAATGAGTGGAAGCTGGTGTGGGGGGGGGGGGGTACAGGAGGGATGTGAAAAGTGGTGTTTTACAGAGAGAGTGGCTCGGCCATGGAAGAACCTAGTGGTAGAGGTGGTGGGTGCAAAATCCTTTCATTGTTTTGAGTCATAGCTGGGACAGAGTTAAGGACTTAATCGTTATTCAGGGTGGTAGTGGTAAGGCATGGGTCAAGGGGGTAGGGGTAAAAAAACTCATCTAGACAGCAGGTCTAGGGGTAGGAAAGAGTATAACAGGGCAGACTGGATGGGCTGATGGTCTTTTTCTGCTGACATTGTCTATGTTTCTGTGTTTTAAACTCCCAGTGGTATTCAGGATTAAACCAGAAAGAAAGTGGCCTATGGGAGATTTTACAGTAAACATAGTGACTTCAGATACATTACTAGGTGCCAGTGTAGGACCAGGGAGGCGAGGGAGACCCTTCTTCAGCAGGTCCCCCCCAGCAATGGACTCCTTTCTGCTGCCTTACAGCTCCAGACCCAGGGTAGTGATGCCGGCTTGTTGCTTTCGTCGGGTGGACCTCCCTCTGCTCCTTGAACTCTACTGGGACACTTTTAAAAAAGAAAACTCATCGAATTGGGGCCACATTGGGTGAACCTGTTTTCCGTGGCTCACTGGGGCTGCACAGCTTTTTGGGACAATCTCCCACCAACTCTGAACTTGAGATGGAGCACAAAGAGACAAAGGAAGTGGCGCTAAGTTCAAATCTCGCACTCGCACCTGATTGGTTCCTCCGACTGCCGTGATGCCAGGACAGCCTAACAAAAGGCTGTATCCAAGCCCCACGGCTCACTCTTGCCAGCGTAGGACCCATGAGGCAAGGGAGACCCTTCTTCAGTGGGTCCCCCCCACAACGGACTCCTTTCTGCCGACTTATCGCTCCAAACCCAGGGTAGAGGCGCCGGCTTGTTGCTTTCACTGCGTTGACCTCCCCCGGCTCCTTGAAACTGTACTGGTACACTTTTTTTTTTGTTTTGTTTGAGTAATCTGTTTTTCCGCCCCCGTGCTCACTGGTCCTTCACTCCTTTGGGCCCTGTCAAGCTCCCTCTGACCCCTTCTGACCTTTCTCGGCCCTCCTTGGATCCCCAGATCGCAGCCGACCCCCGGGATATCCCAGTATATTCCTTTTACCGGGCGGGTCTCTCTCCTCCGAGGGGGAAGGCACCGGGGGAAGGGATAACCCCAGTGCACACTTTCTAGGGCCCGGAGATGCTGCTGGGGAACAGGAGGTGCTAGGAAGGCACTGGAGGCCCCTGAGGAGCAGAGAGCTGTCATCTGAAGGCCAGCGAGCTATTTTCCTGGCTTTCTTAAGGTGTGTGACATCCAGACGTCAAGACAAGAGCCAACGTCTGTCACGCACCACCCCCAATGGCCCTGACGTGCTGCACTACCACTGGCCTCCACCAGTAGTCGCTTCGGCACCGGGTCACTATCCCTTCCCTCCCTGGAGACAGCGAGCAGTTGTGGGACGCTCAAGTTGCCTCCCCCCACTGGCCAGCCCTCCAGCTACCCAAGCTCATTCCCGAACCCGGGTCGCTGGTGTCGCAAGCGGAAATCCAACCGCTGTGCCGACGGGCCGGCCCACTGGTACACTTTTAAAAAAGAAAACTCACCGGATTGGGGCTACATTGGGCGAGCCTATTTTCCATGGCTCACTTGGGGGTGCACAGCTTTTTGGGACAATCTCCCACCAACTCTGAACTTGAGATGGAGCACAAAGAGACAGAGGAATTGGCGCCAAGTTCAAATCTCATACTCGCGCCTGATTGGTTCCTCTGACTGCCATGATGCCAGAATAGCCTGACAAAAGGCTGTGTCCAAGCTCCATGCCTCACTCTTGCCAGCGTAGGATCAGGGAGGTGAGGGAGACCCTTCTTCAGCAGGTCCCCCCCAGCAAAGGACTCCTTTCTGCTGCCTTACAGCTCCAGACCCAGGGTAGAGGCGCCGGCTTGTTGTTTTCCCCAGGAGAACCTCCCTTGGCTCCTTGAAACTCTACTAGGACACTTTTAAAAAATAAAACTCACAGGATCGGGGCTACTTTGGGCGAGCCTGTTTTCTATGGCTCACTGGGGCTGCACAACTTTTCAGGACAATTTTTTCTCGCCCACCTGCCCTGTTCCCTCCTCCCGTTAAATCCATTCAAGCTCCTCCCACTAGCTTTGGGGGGCCTATCACACCTCTGCTCAGCTGGTTCAGTGCTCTGTTTCACCTAGCTAAGAGTGTTACTTTAGGTAATACCCTTGATCTGTCTTGCTGTGGACTAAAAGCATGCTAGGTTTTTCTCTCCGGTCTAGTTAAGGCTATAGTGAATTATCAAGCTGTCCAATAACAACTAGCAACTTATAGCCCTGCTGTTTGAAATGCTTTAATGAATCACTTGTGTTATAACAGCAAGTAAAGCAATCCACTGTTCTATTTGGAGCTAGTAAAGCAACATGCTGTCTTACTGAGCCAAGGCTAGTAAAGCAATTAGTGCAAACAAAAGCAACTTTCTGTATTATAGAGTTAGAGCAAGTTCAATCATCTAGAGCATGAAATAGCAATCACACTGTCTTACAGAGTTACGTATTCTATCACAAGCTACTACCTGCTGCTTGCTAATTGCCATTTTTAGTGACCTACCTAGATTATTCTCTGCTGACCACTGTTACTGCACTGACCCCCTGGGCCTTTCCCTTGCTCAGTGCCATCTCTGCTAACTGCAACCCTAGGCTTTTGCTCTCCTATATTCCTGTGCTACAAGTGTAATAGGTTAATTGATTGTTTTTCTTGGGCTGCCTGGGGCTGCAATCAAGCACAGTGTATGCAATACTGAGTGCTACAGTACCAGTCCTTCCCCTCTGCCTAGCTCTAGGCTGCTGCCATGGTTTCAGAACAATGCCTGGCACTCCTCCCCTCTGTGACCAAGCAGGATGCTGCCCCTGAGTGGCTAGTCTGCCCCTCCTGGTCTGGCTGGGGGCACAGCTCAAAACTCTGGACTACTGACCGCCATGCCCTCCCCCATGCCCCCCCACCTGGCTATCCGCCAAGGGTATAAAAATGGTACATTTGAATGTACAAAGTCTCCTACCAAAGCTAGCAGGGCTAATGGCCCGGGTGGAACACTACAATCCTGATATTATGGGGGTCTCAGAAACCTGGCTGAAGCCTCACACCCCTGACTTCTTGAGCCCTCCTGGGC
Organism: Neoceratodus forsteri; assembly: GCA_016271365.2. Lineage (NCBI taxonomy): Eukaryota > Metazoa > Chordata > Ceratodontiformes > Ceratodontidae > Neoceratodus > Neoceratodus forsteri. The sequence continues at coordinate 1,100,317,406 of CM057450.1, read as the reverse complement.
TACAACTCCATTAGGCAAGACAGAGCAGGGAACAAACATGGGGGTGGCGTGCTCCTCTACTATAAGGTGCACCTAAACGTGTCTGTCATAGGACATACCCCCCCTACATCCCCCTCCTGTGAGTTCCTGCATGCCCTTCTCCTACTAGGTAACTCAAAAAAGGTACACCTGGTCTTTGTCTACAATCCTCCAAAGGGAGGCATGCCAGGGCTCTCCTTCCTCCTTGACAGCCTCAGCGCTAAGGTTCGCACAAATGAGCTGCTAATCTTTGGCGACCTTAACCTAAACTGGTTGGGCCGAAATGCCAAACAACATGTCCTTGCTGTCTGGTCTCGCCCTCAGCCAACTCATTAAGGAACCCACAAGGCTCTCCTCCCATGGGGATAAAGATCCCTCATTGACTGGGTGCTGAGCAACAGACCCGATAGAGTAGTCTCATCAGGAATTCTCCCGATGTCATCTCGGACCACTCTCCCACCTACTGTACCTGGGGAATCTCCCCTCCCAGAATCCCCTGTAAAGTGATCCAGATGAGGGACTACTCCAAATTTAACATTGATGACTACCATGCTGACCTATGACAAACAGACTGGTCCTGGGTCACTGCCACAAGTGACCCCTCAGAGGCCCTTGACAACTTTCTCGCTGTCTTTACTCTCCTGCAAAACAAACATGCTCCCCTTACAAAAAGGAGGGTGAGGGGCACTGTCACCAAGTGGCTCCATGGTGGCCTATTTTCCTTCATGAAGCAAAGGGACAAATGCTGGGTGAGATACAAGACCTCCCACACCAATGCTGACTTCCTTGAATATAGACAGCTGCAAAATACGTGTAAAAGAGTCATTTGTTCTGCCAAGAGTGAATTCTGTCAATCTGCTTTGATATCCTCAGCCAGGAACCCTAGGAGCTTCTGGCAAAACATCCAAAACACGGTTGGAGGGTCTGCCAGAGTCCATGTCACTGGCATGAAAATTGGCGGGGTTAGCTGCAACAACCCCCTTACTATTGCCAATGCATTTAACTCCCAGTTCTCTGACCTCCCCGCTCGCCCCTCTCAGTCTTCTGACCACAAGGCACAAGGCCCCTCCCCTAGTGGGAAAACCCCAGACCTCCCTTCTACTTAAAGGCTATCTCTGCCATGGAGACCCAGAAGCTCCCTTCTGGTCTCTCCCCCCACACAAGAGCTGGGCGTGACAACCTTGAGCCCAAACTGCTCTCTGCGGTGCATCTCTTCTATCCTGGCCCATCACCCATATCTTCAGCACCTCCCTAATCTCAGGAACCATCCCTGCTGTATGGAACGTGGCCAACATTGTCCCTGTTTTCAAACAAGGTGACCCGAAAAATCTCAAGAACTACCGCCCTATAGCGATCCTGTCTGTGATTAGTAAGCTAATTGAAAAGGTGGTTGCCTCACAGCTCACCCACTACCTACAGAGCTATGACCTTCTCTCCCCAGTACAACACAGCTCCAGAATAAGGCACAGCACCTCTACTGCCCTAGCCGTGGTCACCTCCGAGATCAGGTCCGCCACTGATCAAGGTAAACTGACCAGAGCCATCTTCATAGATCTCTTGAAAGCCTTTGACCAGGTTGACCACTCGCTCCTGTGCTCCACTCTCTGGTCCCTTGGCCTCTCCCATCCAGCCCATGCCTGGCTCACAAACTACCTCTCTGGCAGACAAAAGTACACTAAATTCAACAAGGCCCTCTCTGATCCCTCTCCGGTGAACTGTGGGGTCCCCCAAGGATCTGTTCTCGGGCCCATTCTGTTTTCCCTCTTCATAAATGACCTGCCCTTGGCCCCAGCCTATGGGCTTTCCACTCTGTATGCAGATGACCTCGTCATCCAAACCAGCTCCCAGGACATCAGTGTCATCAACGCTAGGCTAAACTCTGATTTCAGTCTCATTCAAGGCTGGCTAAAGGGTCATAAGCTGACTATCAACCTTCCCAAGACTCAGGCCATGCTCTTCAGCTCCCTGGCCAAGTCAAAAGCCTGCCCTGCTCCTCTAAAAATCTCTGGAGCTGATGGCTCCCTCCTACAAGTTGCAAACTCTGTCAAGTACCTGGGGGTAACCCTTGACCCACAACTGGACCTCACACTGCATATTCTCAACACAGACAAGGCTACAAACTGCAAGCTGGGCCTGGCATACAGAGCAGAAAGCTGTCTTACCTCAGCTGCACGACTCGCCCTAGCCAAGGGGGTCCTCATTCCCACGCTCTGCTATGGACTTGTCTCCTTTGCCCATGTCCCAAAATCCAGTCTCTCAAAATGGGACACTGCATACAACAATGTGTGTCACTTCGTGCTTTCTGCCCCCACCTCATGCACCACTGTGAGCTACACCACATCTTTCTCTGAGGCAACTTCATTGACAATATCGTCAGAACTGTCAGCCTCCTTCACTCACCATATCCCTCAAACCTGCAACCTCTGCCTACCACCTAAGATCCAGTGACTCTCAGGTCCTCCTGGTTCCAAAAACATGCACCAAATGGGTGATTGAGCTTTTACCGCCTATACGCCCAGATTGGGGCACTCCTTCCCTGTAAACGCTCACTCTTGATCAGTGGCGGACCTGATCTCAGAGGTGACCACGGCTAGGGCAGTAGAAGCGCTGTGCCTTATTCTGGAGCTGTGTTGTACTGGGGAGAGTAGGTCATAGCTCTGTAGGTAGTGGGTGAGCTGTGAGGCAACCACCTTTTCAAGTAGCTTACTAATCACAGACAGGATAGCTATAGGGCAGTAGTTCTTGAGATTTTTCAGGTCACCTTGTTTGAAAACAGGGATGATTTTGGCCATGTTCTATACAACAGGGATGGTTCCTGAGATTAGGGAGGTGCTGAAGATATGGGTGATGGGCCAGGATAGAAGAGATGCACTGCAGAGAGCAGTTTGGGCTCAAGGTTGTCACACATATTCAATTCAGTGCTTTAGAGTAACTGGTAATTGCTATTTTCTTTTAAACTTAGATTGTGGGCTTTTAGTGACACTGTACTTTCTTTGTTGTCTTTACTTATAATTGTTTTTGGGCTGTTGAAAATTTAAAACATAGTGATGAAATTGCAGTATAATGTGGGGAGTGGTGCAATGCAGTGGCTGTGGGGCAGCCATATTCAGGCAGACCTTCTGGACACTGAGGTGCTGCCCTATCTGCATGCATCTCTCTGGACTGCGGGATGAGGTAGCCAGACTCAGAGCGGAAGTAAGCCGGGTCAGGAGTACCATCACCCCTATCCAGAGACCACCCAGTCCAATGCAACTGTCTCAAAGGATGCCGAGAACGAGGAGCACTTGGATGACAGTGGGCTCAGGGAGGGTTAGAGCGGTCAGGCAGAGGCACATCCCAGATCCTATTCTGCTCAAGAACTCATATGCCACACTGGCAAATGAGAACAACCAAATAGAGGTACCCAGAGAAGTGGAAGGAAAGGATGTGGAGGTTAGCCAAAGAGATGACCTCAGTGGGGAAAGCAGTGGACCCCAGAGGAGGAGGAAGTGAATCCTGGTGGGGGACTCCATCATAAGAGGGATCCAGCTAGGAACACAGGAGGGGAGGACAGGGAGGTGAGGTGCCTACCAGGTGCCACAGCATGGAGGATGGAAGGAAGATCCTGGGGATCACTGGGAAGGCAAGACGGAGGGTGAGCTGGATGTCACTATCCACCTAGGTACTAATAACCTGGCAAATGGGGAGCCAAAGGAAGTTCAGGAAGAGTTTAGGAAATTGGGGAGGGGTCTCAAGCAAGTGGCTACTTCTGTCACTTTCTCAGAAGTACTACCTATGAGAGGCAAGGGAGAGCATGAGAGTGCATGCACCAGGAACTTTAACTCATGGTTGAAGAACTGGTGCTGTGAGAAAGGGGTTTGGATTCATTGGTGACTGGGGACCCACCTGGAGGGATGCAGGTTTGTCTTAAGCCTGACGGCCTGCATCCATCCTGAGGGGAATCTAAGACTAATGATAAGTTTAAATGCTACATTGACAAGCATTTAAACTAGCAAAGGGGTGGCAGGCCAGCAAGGAGGGTACCTTCTTGCTCACCCCCACAGCTAGCAGTGGAACCAGTGAACCAGAGGAGTGGCTATCTCTGCAAAGCAGTGTGCAAAGATGGAGATTAGTGCCCAAGAGGTGGATAGGCAGAAAGGGCAAAATTCAGCAGAAGGGCAGACAGCAAGGAGAACCAGGGATAAAGGACAACCAAGGAAGGGGCTGGAGTAGAACAGTGAAACAGTCTAGGGAGGTCAAATCATGGAAAGCCATGTGTGCAAATGCCAGGAGCCTTAGCAACAAGATGGAAGATCTGGAGGCTGTCATGGTGCAGTCAGACCTGGACATTGTGGCCATCACTGAAACCTGGTGTAATGATAACCATGACTGGGAGATGGCCATACCTGGCTACAACATATTCAGAAGAGACAGAGCAGGCAGGAAGGGAGGAGGAGTGGCACTGTATGTGAAAAATGACATAAGGGCCACAGAGATCCAGGAGGAACAAAATGGGGGAGATATACTGTGGGTTAAGCTGGAAAGGAAAATGGGAACAGCCATCCGCACAGGTGTGGTCTATAGACCACCAGCCCAGGAGGAAGAAACAGATAGGGAGCTGATGCTAGCCATCCAAAGGATGGCAGACAAGGGTGAGGTAGTACTGGTTGGAGACTTCAATATTCCAGACGTGGACTGGAGCATCCCAGCAGCAGCATCAACTAGGAGCAGATTTATCCTGGACTCCCTTCAGGGTGCCTTCCTCAAGCAACTGGTCATGGAACCAACTCGGCAGAAGGAAATACTGGACCTTGTGCTCACAAACAGGGACAGTGTGATGGGGGTAACAGTGGGGGAGCACCTGGGGAACAGTGACCACCAGTCATTGTGGTTTGAAATCACAAAAAGAGCAGAACCAAACCACACAAAAACACGTATCCTGGATTTTAGGGCGGCAGACTTTGGGAAAATGGGGAGATACTTGAAAGAGGCATTAAGGGGAATGGGACAGGAATCGGGTTGAGGAATAGTGGGCAGTATTTAAAATGGGGATTACAAGAACAACAGAATTATACATTAAGCAGGTTAGCAAAAGTAAAAGGAAGAGGAGACCATTATGGTTTTCCAAAGAGGTAGCAAAGAAAGTGAAAGCCAAAAAGATTGCATTCCGGCAATACAAAAAGACACAGGCAGAAGGGGATAGGGAGAAGTACCAGGAGAAGCAAAGGGAGGCAGAGAGGTCAGTAAGGGAAGCCAAAGCTCAGACAGAAGAACACATTGCAAAATCAGTGGGTAGAGGGGACAAAACCTTTTACAGGTACATAAGTGAAAAAAGAAAGACAAAGGGAGGGATAGTGAGACTGAAGGGGGAGGATGGGGGCCGCGTGGAGGATGACAACAGTAAAGCTGACATATTGAACAGGTATTTCTGCTTAGTCTTTACTGAGAAAGAGGAGGGTAATGGGTCTGAAGGGAGTACAAGGGGTGATAATGGTGCAGAAATGGACACAAGTCCCTTTACACAAGAAAGAGTCCTGAAGGAATTGGAAGTAATAAGAGTTGATAAAGCAATGGGGCCAGATGGGGTGCACCCCAGGGTCCTTAAAGAACTAAGAGAGGTGGTGGCTGAACCTCTGGCTATCCTGTTTAGCTGATCACTGGAAACAGGGGAGGTACCCAAAGACTGGGAACAAAGAGGAAGCAGGAAACTACAGACCAGTCAGCCTCACCTCGGTAGTGGGGAAGATCATGGAAGCACTACTGAAGGAGAGATTGGTGGAACATCTGGTTGTCAATAGACTACAGGACCCAAGGCAGCATGGTTTCACCAGGGGGAGGTCATGTCAGACCAACCTCGTTGAATTTTTTGACTGGGTGACTAGAGAGGTGGATCAGGGGAGGGCAGTGGACATGGCCTATCTGGACTTCAGCAAGGCCTTTGACACTGTGCCACATAGAAGACTATTACACAAACTGGGGAATATGGGTGTGGGCAGGACAGTAGTGTGGTGGGTAGGTAACTGGCTGGGTGGTAGGACACAGAGGGTGGTGGTAAATGGCTGTCACTCCACAGAGGGAAGAGTGACCAGTGGGGTACCACAGGGATCAGTGCTGGGACTGGTCCTATTCAGCATCTTCATCAGTGACATTGCACAGGACCTAGAAGGTAGAATTTCACTGTTCGTTGATGACACAAAGCTCTGTAACAGAGTAGACACACCAGAGGGTGTAGACAGAATGAGAAAGGACCTGCAGAAACTTGAAGAATGGTCAGGGGTTTGGCAGTTGAAATTCAATGCAAAGAGGTGCAAGATAATGCATATAGGGCACAAAACCCTGGCACAATATATCAGTTGGGGGTGAGGATATAGCATGCACCAAGCAGGAAAGGGATCTTGGGGTTATCATCTCTGATGACCTCAAGGCAGGGAAACAGCATGACAAGGCAGCAGGTAAAGCAAATAGGATGCTGGGATGTATAGGCAGGGGCATCACCAGCAGGAAAAGGGAAGTCATAATTCCGCTATACATGACACTAGTGAGGCCCCACCTGGAGTACAGTGTACAGTTCTGGAGACCAGACCTACTTAAGGACATAGACAGGGTAGAGAAGGTTCAGAGGAGGGCAACAAAGATGGTGCCTGGATTGCATCACAAGTCCTGCGAAGACAGGTTGAAGGAACTGAACATGTACTCCCTGGAGGAGAGGAGGGAGAGAGGGGATATGATAGAGACTTACAAGTATCTCACAGGGAGGAACAGGGTGCAGGAATACACTATTTTTAAGAGAAAAAGATGTTCCAGGACTAGAGGGCATGGGATGAAGTTGGAGGAGGACGATTCAGAGGAAACATGAGGAAGAATTTCTTCACAGAATGGGTGGTGGACAAGTGGAACACCCTGCCAGAGGAAGTGGTGGGGGCTGAGACAATCATGGGATTTAGAATGCATGGATAGACATAAAAGGAATTCTGGAGGTCAGGGTGAAGGGCAACAGACTTCTAGGAAAACATAAACTGAATTTACAAGCTCAAATGGGCAGACTGGGTGGGCCATAGGCCCTTATCTGCCGACACTGTCTATGTATCTATGTGTCTATGTATCTTCCCCCCCATTCCTGTTTCAAAGCCTCCCTATGGGGATTCCTCAAATCGGCCTCCACCTGTCTCTGCAGTTAAGGACCCCCCCCCCCGCCTCCTGCCCAGTCTAATCTGACTGGCTGAGTCACAAAATCCTTGCTGTGACCGGCGAGGAGATGAGTCTCCTGATACTAAATGCACTATATCCTCTGGCAAGCTCATTGCTATCCGATGTATTAAATGTACTGGGACCCTTATCAGCCCAACTGTTCATGTAAAGAGTATCTGTACCAGTCTACTTCATGTTTTCCTTGGTCTCTTGCCTGCAAATTGTACTACTCATGTTACCTATTACTCACACCCACCTGAGGGTATGGCTAACCCAAAATGCATATTACTGCCATCCTTGCCTATACTATTGCTGCTTTCCTACCTCTTGTTCTAATGTATATGCCTGATGTTCTTGTATGTATCTTGTAATCTCCCGGGTCGCACCTGAAAATAGGCACTTGGCTGTCTAGTGTACTTACCTGGTAAACAAAAGCAAATAAATAAATAAAATAAATAAAACAAACTAAGTTTAATTTTGAAACAATATAGCATTTAACTGTGCCAGTGTGTGTGTACAGACAGTATGAAGTTGCTCCCTGTGCCTGCCACAAAATGAAACATTCAATAACATTTGCACCAAAGTCCGTTACAATGGAGGCCAGAGCTGCCATCTTAACCTAGTATGCAGAGAATAATTAATTCTTAAAAGAGTTCTTCAGAGCAGTAAATATTGTCTATTTATCCAGTCCCCACCCAAAACAGCACAGAATACCTTGCAAATAACCCACAGTTGAGCAATATTTTACTCACAGCCCTCAAAACAGAAAAGTTTAGTCAGTATTTGATTGTTCCGATTCCAGTTCTTGCACTGATGTCTTCTCAGTCTTCAGCTTATGGGCAAGCTTACTGGCATCCTTGGGGATATTAAAGAGGTATGATCTGGACACCGTACCTTTAACTTTGCTGGTAGAAGCAATTGGTGCTGAACCCTGAGCTCCTGAAGCATCCCATGCACCCCAGCAAAGACCTTTTGGCACATACTCATGCTGTAAGTGAGGTCTGAGTTTGAGTAAATGGCAAACTCTACCACTGTGCCACTGTGGGAAAGCCTCTTTAGTTGTCCTGCTCTATGAAGCTTTCTGTCTCTGATTCTGGTATGCACCAGCAACAATGTAAGTGATGTGGTACAAGTGGCCGGGTGTTAACCAGTATTTTTTTCTAGTCAGATTTGTGGTTCATTCTCTGAAATTCTCAGTACACTGTCTCCTTCCAGGCCCCCTAGGAGACCTACTACCCAGGGATTACATAACTCACATAAAACAGTAGGCCCTTGACGGAGAGCAAGCAAGTTCACTGAAGTCCCCTACCAGTGCTGGGCATGAGCGCTTCCGTGGGCATGAGCTCTTCTAGGAGGAACATAGCTCATGCTTAAAAGAGGTAGAGGCCTTCAGTGAACCTGCTCTCTGTTGGAGGAGGAGCTCATGCTTGAGATTGGTAGGGGCCCTCAGTGAACCTGCTGTCTGTCGGAGGAGGAGCTCATGCTTGAGATTGGTAGGGGTCTTCAGTGAACCTGCTCACTGTCGGAGGAGGAGGAGCTCATGCTTGAGATTGGTAGGGACCTTCAGTGAACCTGCTCTCTGTTGGAGGAGGAGCTCATGTTTGAGATTGGTAGGGGCCTTCAGTGAACTTGCTCACTGTCAGAGGAGGAACTCATGCTTGAGATTGGTAGGGTCCTTCAGTGAACCTGCTCACTGTTGGAGGAGGAGGAGCTCATGCTTGAGATTGGTAGGGACCTTCAGTGAACCTGCTCACTATCGGAGGAGGAACTCATGCTTGAGATTGATAGGGGCCCTCAGTGAACCTGCTCACTGTTGGAGGAGGAGCTCATGCTTGAGATTGGTAGGGGCCTTCAGTGAAACAGCTCACTGTCGGAGGAGGAGCTCATGCTTGAGATTTGTAGGGGCCTTCAGTGAACCTGCTCACTGTCGGAGAAGGAGCTCATGCTTGAGATTGGTAGAGGCCTTCAGTGAATGTGCTCACTGTTGGAGGAGGAGGAGCTCATGCTTGAGATTGGTAGGGGCCTTCAGTGAACCTGCTCACTGTCGGAGGAGGAATTCATGCTTCAGATTGGTAGGGGCCTTCAGTGAACCTGCTCACTATCAGAGGAGGAGGAGCTCATGCTTGAGATTGGTAGAGGCCTTCAGTGAACCTGCTCACTGTCGGAGAGGAGCTCATACTTGAGATTGGTAAGGGCCTTCAGTGAACCTGCTCGCTATCGGAGGAGGAGGAGCTCATGCTTGAGATTGATAGGGGCCCTCAGTGAACCTGCTTGCTGTTGGAGGAGGAGGAGCTCATGCTTGAGATTGGTAGGGGCCTTCAGTGAACATGCTCGCTGTTGGAGGAGGAGCTCATGTTCAAAACTGGTCTGTCAAGGGCATGCTGTTTTATGAGCGTTATTTACGTTATTAAATAATTTTTTTTGTATTTAGATTTGTTTTTTATTGCCATTTCCTGCCTTGTCTTGTTATGTTAACTCTGGCACACATGTGCCTTGTGCTGGATTGTGATCTAGAGATTACAGGCATTAGCCTAGTTTTCAAGTGGAACACTGCATGGGTTATTGTATAAAGTCCGTCCTAGTTTCAACTGCCTGTCAACATTTTTGCCCATGTTCTGAACTGAATAGCTGTGCCAGTGTAGCACTCAGTGTGTCAGTGTTATTTCCTCTGAGACAGTAGCAGAGTTGGGGCCTTGTGTTAGAGCTGGGGATGGCTGCTTCCCATTCTGTAGTGTAGATTTGGGCTTAGAAAAAAGTCCAAGATGGCCATAAAGCCTCTAAGTGTCCCAATCACTTAATTCAGAATTATCTGCTGATAACCTCTTTATCATCCCCAAAAAGGCAAAGAAAAATGCTATTTTTATGGCTGTGGGCAGAGCCTACAGCCATCTTGTTGTCTGTAACTTGAAAATGGAATATCGTGGAACACATTTTTGGACTTTTCAATGTATCCTTCCACATCTATAAATCACTATGCCAACTAACATAAATTATACCATGGACTCAGAAAGCAGCACAAATCGCTGCATTTTGATTGGTTGGCTGGCACCTTACAGCAGTTATAAATCCTCCAATATACCCACTGGAAAAGGTGCCAGCCAACAAGTATCACTGCCGCCGTTAAACTTCAAACTAACCGTCGTCATTTGTAATCGCCGCTTACCAGCGCAACTGAAAACCTAACTAAAACAAAATAAATAGCTAACTCCATTTCCTTGATTCGAAGTAATTTCAAACATTTTCAACAACGAAAATCAGCGATCCGACCAAAGAAAGTCACCTCATTGACACGAACCAAGCAATAAAATGTCACAGAAACCTCTCCGAACATCTCCGATTTGGCCTCAAAAACTACGAGACAACATCACCAGCTTACCCGCCCATGCAGCAGCAGTCCGTCTCTATCAACTACAATACAGCATTCCCCATATGGGCCAGGCGTGCGTTTCCTGTGAAAGAAAAAAGTTCAGCGTCACAACAAGCATCTTTTTTCTTCCACGCAGTAAGCTGACGCTTCCGTCCATATAAGACTTGATATGCAATTAGCGAATGAACGGCTACTACAAAATAATCTGATGATATTCGGTTTTGAAACTCAGAAGGCAAAAGCTTCTATCCACATTAATTGCCAGATTTATGTTTCTAAAGTCAGATAGCTCATTCTGCATATTTGTCGTGACTTTTCTGGATCAGATGGCTCATTTTCGTAACTGAAAATGTTTTAAAGCTCCTCATTATTTATCTGCATATTTAATACTAAAAAGGAACTATTTTTTCTCAGCGGAAGAACATAAACATGATTATCAGAAAATAATTAATAAAAATACATCAAAAAAATGCAAAACATATTAACAAATTATTTCTACCATTGTATAATAGCAATATACCCCTCCAGGGTCTGGGTATACTGGTGGATTTACCACGGCTGGTGCGGCTAAGTCACTCAGCCGGGTATATTGCTTAAATAATCCCTTCTTTCTGTTTAGAATGTTGGAGACATAACTCTAAGCTGCTTATCAGATGGCCATTAGGAAATTGAAACAGCTTGTAAAATATTGGTTGCCTATTAAACTGGAGATGTGTTTGCCCCTTTCGAAATGAAACAACTTTGCACATTTAAATACTTGGTATTTAAACATTTTTACTACTGACTTCAGTTGGTATGCATTGTCTTTCAAGAAAGATTCAAATCTCATAAATGTCACCCTTTCCCAGCAAATGAGTTACACTGGTTTTTTTTACCTTTTAAGACACTGATAAGCACTCTAAGACGCATGCTAGGTCTTCGGTGAACTGCTTTCCAAACATAACAGATAAGAGCCAGCCAAGTACTGAGGTGTGTGTGTGTGGTGGAGAAAAAGTCAAACTCCTAGCAAGGAAGGGAGACCTCATCTAATGAATTAACTGTTAACAAAACAAAAGTGTGCGAAATTCATTTTTATAATTATCCGATTCCTTATGTTCCCATATAGAGTTAGAAAAAAAGTTAGTCAAAACATCTGAGAAAGAAATTTGTAGGGGACAACAGTTACATTTTTCTTGTGTTTTGGACCTCCAATTGTAGACTGTGGAACATACATGTATTGTTTGTGGTTGGAAGGTCCTGATCAAACAATTGGATACAGAAGGCAGTTTTTTGTCATTTTGTAATATGGTATACTGAGTGTGTATTTATTGATTTACTGGATCAGGGCCTTGAAGAAAATCATTAAGCAATAAGGCACAACAGGGTGTGGTATATCATGGAATATCATTACGCCTCGGGTGGTTGGGCACGAGGCTGCAGGCCGAGTGCATCCAACCGTCCGAGAAGTGACGATATCCCATGATATACCACACCCTGGAGTGCCTTATTGCTATTATGAACTGGCTTAAATGTTTTAGTTTGTTTATAAAAAACAAAAAAAAAGATTTTTTTAAATACTTTTTTATTACATTTCTGATGGTGGAAGTATATCTTGAGAAAAAAATCCACAATTTCTGATTTCCCCAGCAGGTGGTGCTGTTGCCAAATACTGACTGATCAGTCAGTGTGCCAAGCTATGACTCTGCCACAGTGTCTGCTGTCATTGTTAATGCCTTTGTGTTTGTCTCCCCCACCCCGCGATAACTAGAAACTGAAAAATTAAGCTGATGAGCTATATATGGAAGCAGCGGGATTGAGAGGAGTAGTTTAGTAACTGTATGAAGCGCTGGTGTTTTGAATGTGTGCACACGGCCACCTGTGAGAGATGGGAATGCTGGTATGGTCAGTGCAGCCAGCGCGTTTATTTTTTATTTTTTTGGGGGGTGGTGTGAAGTAGAGAATTCAAGTTCTGTTCAGTTATGTGGGAGATGCTGTTACTGGGGATTTGATCAGGCTTTTATTTTGAGTTGCCTGCTTCTCGCGAAACCGCAAGTTCACCATTGCCGCCAGGTATGGAAATTTACGAGCAGAGAGTCGGTTGCTTTTGTGAGTGCTGCAGTGGGTTTTTTAAATGCCCATCTCAATGTGTGATGTGGGTTCCGGTGAGAGCGGGTGATGCCCTTTCTTGATTAATGTACTGTTGCTGACAGCAGTTCTAGGTGGGAAATGTTGAGATTGGAGGATTTTCTTCCACGGAACGTGGTGGAGAATACTGAGGTCGGATGAACTTGACTGCAAGTGAGAGGCTGGTGGTCGATCAGCGCCAGTCGGATGATGTAGCCCAACATCATCACGGCTTCAAAACCTCTCGCCAACAGCTTCCTCCATTTACTATCTCCAGTTCATAATAAAGGAATAATGCATGACAGGGTGTGTGTCATGCTGGGATAACACCATGCCTGGGTGGGGTTGGGCATGACGCTGCAGGCCGAGTGCGTCCAATGCTCCAGGCGTGGAGTTATCCCAAACGACACACACCCTGGAGTGCATTATTCCTATTATACCATGGCTCATTGTTATACAGAATAAAAAAATAATTTTAAAGATGTTTTTGTGTGGAAAAATATTTTTGGTTTTAAGAGAAGATGAAACAATCAATCAAATGCTCATCTGCAGGTTCACAGTGAGGCTGAGACTAGACCTGTGGTGTCGTGCTGGGATAACATCACGGGTCCAGCCCCAAACTGACCAATCACAGTCCAAGATTCTTTCTTGCCATTGTATAATAACAGTTAATTAACTCATTCATGCTTCCATCAGGTGATCGGGAAAAAGTATATGAAAATTTGTCTGAAAACTAACAAATATAATATGCAAAAATATTATCTGTGTATATGTATATGGGGAAATGTCTCTAATTTATTTGCAATAAATTTGTTTACATACACTACTAGTATCTTTTGAAAGATTGGCCGACTTGTGATTACCAATTCTGAGTATAGTGCATGAAATAATGAGTGTGATATTTGTTATTTCATATAGTCCCCCATTATGCCTTATGCATACCATGTAAATCTAAATCATTCCAAAGCCACCTTGACATATAATATTAATAAAGAACAGCAAATCAGAGCTCTTTTCCTAATAGAAGGCTGCTGATATAATAAAGAACAAAGTCATAAATAAGGAACCAGTGGCTTATGGAAAATTCTACAGGGATTTATACAGGGATTTGATTCTGCCTCTGTGGGGAAAATACAGGAAAAATGAGGGCTTGTTACAGGGAAATGGTTATTTAGATCTGGGAGCACTGAATAGTTCTTATCCTATGTCATAGTGATCTTCATTTACACATTTTTGCACTGTATTTACTCAGGTTGCCCCAGATTAGATGCAATAGCTTATTTTCAGTGGGGTCATGATTTTACCATTTTTATAATGTATTTATTCAGGGTACGTAGTCCAGGCCCCCCCCCCCCCATTAAAAGAGATGTGCAGCACATCCCAGCGGAAAAGGGAGATGTGCCAAGCAGCTCCAACAATGTGCCATAGTGTGATATTCAAACATGTGGGATGCACCAGCCACAAGGGAATGGGCCAGGGTGCACACAAATGGTATGCCATGCAAGTCAAAGGGCGTTCCCGTGCATATGCTGTGCTGCGGCATATTCAGTGGGAATGCACCCCTCACAGTCCAGAGCACTGTAGCCCACAGTCAGACCATTAATAGCTGGCCTAACCCAGCCAGCCACCCACAGGCAAGCTGTGGAAGTACACCCAGGTGCCTGGCAGCCCTGGTGGACTAGAGGTGCCCCCTTCCCATTCCTAATCGATCCAACTCCATCCCCAAAGAGCTCCATAGAGTAGGGTTACCCAGACTCAATCGCACCAGAGGAAACCATGGTCCATATCCATAGTGTAGATGATCCCCACCCACCACCCCGGTATACAGACACCTTCATTCCCCTCATACCCAAACTGTTGCAGAGACTGGCACGGCCCTCTACACCCTGCCATGGCCAGACACCAACTGCACTGGACCCAGGCTAGGGAACTACACTCCAGAATGACCTAAGTGACTGTACCATGCATTGGGGTACTACGCGAGCTGTGGATCCACCAGTGTATGCAGCCGTGTGTATGTCCCTGGCAGATCATAAGAGGGAATTGACATACCTCCAATGCATGCATTGTTGATGCTGTATCTTCCTGCTGTCATACAGTACTACAAGTCCACACTCTCCCCCGTTCCCCTGTGTAACATGGCACCCTCTGGACAGCTGATGCATCCTGGGTGCCATGGGGTGCTGTATCCTGCAATGCCATTTGCAGGGCACACTCCAGGCTATGGAAGGTTTGTCCATGGTTCCCCAATTGTACAAATAAATGGGAGGTCGACTGTAACATGCCTGTTCTGGGACCTGTGTGAGTGGGTACAGCATCAGCCATCACCCACACTGAGAAGTGCAATGGCACTGGGACAATGGATCCACATGCGAACACCCGAGGTGTATGGCCACTGGGCATTATCACCCACACACAGCGCGTGCATATGTATGACACATTCCAGCATCCTACTGCCAGTGCTCCACCACCCACCGATACAGTAGTATGATCCCATCACAGTGCCAGTCATCGCAATGGGATGGGTTGGGGGCAGGGAGGGGGGTGTCTGTGCGCCGTTGAGGGGGGCAGGGGCCACTACACTATGGACATGAACTGTAGGTGTATTCTGGTACTATGAGGGATGGGAGTGGGGTCCCTACAAGATGGAACCAATAGAGCTTGGACTCCAGTATGATCGGGGCTGGTGGAATGGGTGGGGAGGTGCCACTTTACCACCAGAGACTTCAGAACATGTCTCACATGGGAGTGATTGGGGTTGGGGCTTGGGAGCAAGAGCTGCTCCAGCACATTCAAACATGCAAATGGGCTGGTAATGAGCATGCATAAGCCCCTTTGCACCTTGCATGTTCAGTTAGCTCATTTACATTCTTGGGCTGAATATCACCCATGGGAGCTGTGGCACACACCGGTATGTGCCAGGCATTCCCCCTGGGAGGTATTCAGTCAGGGTTGCCCTGGATGCACCTGTCTTGGTGGCCACCTGCACTGCGACTCCCATCCAAGGTCACATTTTCAACAGGTACAGTATGAGCACCCTGTACCTGTGGTGCATTCTCTTTGAATATTGTATTGGTGCTGACTGGTGCACCCTCTTTGCGCAAAACATCTTTCTGCTCCTACATCAGTCCGGCACTTACTACTATATTCCCTCAGATGTAAAATATTGTTTTTAGTGTGTTCTAATTTTACGCAGTGCAGCATAATATTGTGCAGCTGTAGAGGCCCACTGAAAATAAGATGCCATGTCTTCTGTGAACAATCCAGGCTAAATATATAGCAATCAGCAGGCACATTCTAGGAAAACACATTGTAAAAATGTGTAAAAGGAAGACCGCATTGAAACTGCCTCTCCATAGATCTGCATTGTGCAAATTCATTAGAAATAATGGATAAAAGCATCCCCAAAAGCTCTCCACAGCCATATCGGCTCTGACCAGAGTTTGTTTATTAAGTTGTAATTGTCAGTTTTATAGTCTGTGATCAAGTTGCCATGTCTTGTATTGTCATAGTGGCATTGTTTCATCTTATTATTCTGCCACTGTTTTTATTGTACTGTAGTCTACCTGGTTGTGGATGAAAGCTGGTGTCTTTATGCCTAGTGCACTTACCTGTGAAATAAACATAAATAAATAAATACATTATTTGATCATTCTCAGGAACTCAGCCGAAGTATGTCTGTCCTGCTCAGCTGCCCAGCAGTGCTCTTCTCAGCATACATTTCTTATTTTACTTTACAATTTATTTACACAAGAAAGCCCAGCTGACTTGCGACATCTTGTTTCCAGGGGGGTCTGCTGCTATAGTTTCCATAGCTGGGTGGACTGGGGCACTGAGAAGTTAAGTGACTTGCTCAAGGTCTCACAGTGAGTATTTGGTGCTGGTCAGGTTAGAATCTTTTATCTCTGTGATCCCAAACTGGTGCTATAACAAGTAGATTATACCACCTCCAGATTATCCATTTTATTGTTCAAACTGCTAGCATTTGCATATGCACGTCTCCAATTACATTTCCCTTTTTGCTTTTTGACCCATTTTGATTTGCCAACACATTGGTTCTTCCAACCTTGTAACAGCTCTCCCCTTCTTCCACATTTGATACATTGCTTTTCCAATTGGTTGAACTTGTCCCACTCTATCCTGAGTTTTTCTTTTCTCATTCTTCCTAAAGTAGCTCACTCCTACTCAGACGAGATGCAGCCCTTCACCTCTGCAGGGATGCTCCATACCCAGAATGCAAACCAGTTTCTTAAAAACTGGGACCAATCCTTTTCGCGCCACATCCAACACCACATATTCATTTTTAGGGCTGTGGGCGGAGCCTACAGTCATTTTAGGATCGATCGCAGCTTAAAAACAGCCAATCGTGGAACCTTCTATTGGAAATTTGGAAGTATCCTTCTGAAAGTCCAATGGAGATTGAAACTCTCCACCATGATCGGCCGCTACGAAATAGCAGCTGCACTATTTTGGCTGTTACTTCCGCATTCTGGGGCATGAACTGTGCATCCGTGACTCGTGCACATGTGTAGTTCTGCTGGACTGTCATGTTGTGAATGGCAAAATGCCATTCACCGCAACTAAGCATGCGTGAGTGCTGTGCATGCACAGTTGCATTGCCACCAGCACTGGCAACAAAGAAAATCATCCAGCACCCTCCCACTGTTGCTGTCCTTCCCACTCCCTCTGTTCCCATTTTCACGCCAACATTGTGGTGCCCAATCCCCGTGTCAGCATTATATGCACCTCCCCACTAATGCGGCACACTGGGAGGCCACCCCAGTGTGCTCAAATGTTTTTTTCCTTCTTCCCCCACCGACATTGGGGTGCCCAATCCCTTGTCAGCATCATGTACCCACCCTCCAACTCATGTGGCACACTGGGAGCCCACCCCAGTGTGCCTAAATGTGTTTTTTTTCTGTTTCCTGTGAATAAAGAAAACTGTCCCCCAGTGTGTTTTTTATACCTGTAAAAAAGAAAACAGTCCTCATCGTCACCCCAGATCCCCCCCCATCCCCACCATCCCACTGAGCACCCACCCCCCTTAACCCCCTTACCCCATACTTACCTCTGGAGGCAGGCACTGTCATCTTCTCTGGACCAGGACATGTCATTACTCTTCAAAGCCAAATTGCAAACTGAAGAATCAATAGTAAGCGTGCTATAATGGCATTCAGTGTGTGTGTGTGTGGGGGGGGTCAACTGTTATGTTGATAAATTAGCCATTTTTTTGAATTTTGGCCCCAAATTTCAACATGAGGTCCTTGGAACCCCACCTCATGAAAACTGTCATTGACATTTTGTTACTTGGTCCCAAAAGGTGATTTCACGGTCACTGCTCTGAATCACCTTTCAGGACTGAGTCACAAAATGACAGTGCCACTGTTCATGAGATGGGGTCCCAAAAAGCCCATGTTGCAAATTTGGTTAAAAAATTCAAAAACATGACTGTGTTATGAGCGTGCATTGCACAGGTTCTACACACGCTTCTAACTTTTCCAATTTATAATATTTTCACTCCACATTTTCAACATTGTCATTTTTGCATGCCTCCTTTTTAACAGTATAGCTGTCATTTTTCACATCCTGCCTGAAACATATTTTCACACCTGTGGCACAGAATGGCATGTTCGCTCTGTGAAATCACCTTTCGGGACAAGTGAACAAAATGACACTGGCACTCTTCATGAGGAGGGGTACCAAAAAGGCCATGTTAAACATTTGGTGCAACACCTCCAAAAAACGGTCAAGTTATACCTGAGCATTCAATAATTTCTATGTACAGGTGTAACTTTGGTTACTTGGCAGCTCATCATAGCTCTATTGTTTCTGGCTAGAGTTTGTTACATTTGCTTGCAGAATGCAAGTCAAACATATAGAGCAGCATCAGTGAATCAACAGGTTACACACTTGCCTCAGAGGCTGGAAGATTGGAAGGTTGTTGGTTCAAGCTCCACACCAGGAACTTAGGGTAAAATCCCAGTACTGACACTGTAGTGTAACATGAGGGGAGTGCTGCACACCAGAGGTGCCATCATTCAGAGGACATGTTAAACTGATGTTCCATCTGCCTGTTCTGGTGGTTGTTTTTGGTGGCTGTTAAAGATCCCATGGCACTTCTCAAAGAGAAGGGGAATTTTTATTGCAATAACATCATAAACAAAACAGTATTACATCATACTAGACACCAGTAAAAATCTTAACACAAATTATAAATCATATAAACAAAAGAAAATTATTCAATAAATGTAGTACCATGCCTTTGAAATACATAATTCCTTGTTACTTCTGTACCACTATACAGTATGAACCTGAGGAACAAAAACATTTTTATTTATATTTAATAAATACAGAAAATCCTTTCCACCATCTTTGTATTTTTAATGAATCATGTATTGCTACATCTTTTCGGAATACCAATCTCATGGCTTGACCCACTAAGGTTGCATAAGTATCACAAGTCATTAATCTCTAGTAGTAGTAGTAGTAAAAATTTTTATTCATAAGATGTATATGAAAAGGATAGGTGGTACAAGCTCCATTGAGCTAAAGCTCATTTCCAAGGAGGTCCTATTTTTACATACATTATATTGCACATATAAGTTACAATAAGTACAGCACATACAAAATTCAACATACGTCACAAACTGTGAACATACTGCAAATACATCATACATACAACCTGCAAGACAAAATCAAAGTGTACAAATTCAGCAAATTTAAAATATAAAATATGTCTCTTTAAACACTGTGCTACTCCCTGCAGGAATGCAAAGGCATTGCTGATTTCTTGTAATACCATCTTTTTATTGGTGCCATATCTATGATGCAATTTGCATTGCACAGAGAAATAGGTACAGAGTTCCATAACACTGGTCCCCTATACCAAACCGCTGACCTACCTATATTTAAACCATATTTTGGAATTATATATTCTAAACCATAAGCAGACCTTAAGTTTTCTCTTGTTTTTCTTACTGTAAAATATTTCTGAATATATGGAGGCACTTTTCCTTTCTGCACTTTAAACATAAATGTCAGGAGGTGCCACTCTCTCCTATCCCTTAATCTCATCCAGTTTAATGATTTATACAGTTCACAATGGTGAGTTCTCCTGGGGGCATTGAGGATGAAACATGCAAGCTTGTTATACATTGTATCCAGTTTGGCTAGTTCCACCCCCGAGGCCCCCACATAGAACATATCTCCATAGTCCAATACTGGGAGCACCATGGTGTCTACTACCCTCCGCCTTGTATCACTGGACATAAAATATTTCAGTTTTTACAACATACCCAGTTTTTACCTATATTCAATAATATGGCCTCCAAATGTGATTTCCAATTCAAATTTTCATCTACAATAACTCCAAGATACTTATACTTACTAACTTGTTGTATCTGAACTCCTTCTAGAGAATAAATCTTTAACTCATCTTTCTTATTTCCATTATGAGTAAATAACATTGCTTGTTTTTTTTTGTATTTAAGCATAGTTTATATTCTCTAAAAAGGGCCTGCAAATGATAAAAGGCCTTTTGCAATTTATTTTGTATGTCAATGATATTTTTCCCCTCTACATAAATCACAGTGTCATCTGTGTAAATGTGGTAATTTATTGTAGAGTCCAAGAACTGTAGGTTATTTATATATATATATATATAGTGAAGAGCAGCGGGCCTAAATTGGATCCTTGTGGTACCCCTGTTTTAATATGTAATGGTACAGGTCTAGATTTGTCCAATTCTACCATTTGTTCTCGGTCCAACAAATAAGCTTTAAACCATTCATACTATATATCCCTCACCCCTATTTTGTGGATTCTGGACAGGAGAATGCCGTGGTGCAAAGTAGCAAAAGCTTTAGATAAATCTATAAATATTGCACCTACAGACATTCTCCTGTCCAGACTGTAGATCCCCCACTACCTTTACCAATGCTGTATTTGTGCTATGCACAGCTCTAAATCCTGACTGATAAGCATTCATTTGTTTATTGGATTCAAAAGAACACTTAAATTGTGACACAACAATTTTCTCTAAGATCTTCGACACCACTGGCAAAAGAGAACTAGGGCAGTAATTATTAATATCATATTGCTGTCCTCCTTTAAAGATTGGTACCACTTTAGATATTTTCCAACTTTTAGAAAACTCACCAGTAATCAGGGAAAGATTAAACAGGTATGTTACTGGGTATGCAATACATGGAGCTGCATATTTCAGCAATTATGTCTGTATATTATCCAATCCTGTGTTTTTTTTAACATTTAACTTCAAATGTTCATCCCTAACTTCATGTACCCTAATACTGCTAAACTTAAATGTTTTAGACTCATTCAAATGTTGAAAAACATCTTCCTGAATTTTGTCCCTATTACTAGAGGTATTCAATTCCAAAACTTGGGTACCTACTTCTATAAAGAAGGTGTTAAATGCATTTGCCACAGTGTGATTTAGGGAAACCATTTGCCCATCAATTTTGATCCTTCTTACCTGCTCCTTTTTAGCATTTGTAATCAAATTGGCTGTTGTTTTCCAGAAGAGTCTAGGATTTTGGTTTATGTTATTGTCCAATTCTTTTTTAAAAAACATTTGCTTAATTTTCCTAATTTGTTTGATGTATTTATTTCTTGCTTGTCTATACTGAGTCCAGTATCCAGCAATACCTGTCAATTTTGCTTTATGCCACTTTTCATCCCTTTCTTTTTTGTATTTATGTAATGTAGCATTATACCAGTTTTTATTATTAGCCCTTACTCTTCTTTTATTTATCGGAACATGGTGGTCGCAAACTTTTACATACGCTTCCTGAAAGTACAACCATGCTTCTAAGGCTGTAGTTATCAAATATAATCTATTCCAATCTATTTTCTCAATATCTAACATGAACTCAACATAGTCAAAATGTTTAAATCTCTGGTACAGTACCCATTGGCACCTGGCCTGCCATAAATTAGATTTCAAAATGCACAAAAACCCACCAGGGTTTCCTCATGAAATTTACTTAAAATGGAAGGGTATAAACCTAAAATAAAAGATTAATCGTTTAATTGACTCAGCCATGGCATCTTCCATCTTACTGCCAAATCTTTCCATAATGCAGATGAGAACGTACAATCAAACAGAAAATGCTGCATAGTTTCTTCCTTCCCTATGCATTTAATATAAGGACAACTCCTTTCCTCAATCACTTTGTGTTTTAAGTTCCCTCTTATATTTAATCGACTAGACATGGATAGCCAGAGGACCTCCCAAAATGGGGGAGGATTCTTTAATTTTTTAATTGGGCCATAAGAAAACTGTTATTCTCTGGTGGGCAATTCTTAAACACAAGGTCATTTTGATGAATGGTAGACAGAATAATCACATATATCTGTTTTTCTGTGTTCTCCATAATAACAGTTTTGCCTATTTTTCATTTATATAGTTTTTGTATTGCTGGTTTGAAAAAGAGAGGTATTTTATGGTTTTTATGTAATTTGGGAGGTTTTGAATCCCACTGAGGAAAATAGTGTCATGTGATCAGTTTATTCCATCTCTCTTCTAAAGAATTCACTGAGGACAGCCCTATTTTTATTGTCTGGGAGAAGAAGATGGAATGAAAGAAAATAAGATAATCATCCCCAACCCCCCCTTCTCTCTAGGGAGGTACATAAAACACCTTTTTACTGGATTAAGTCTTGAACCCCATGGCATTTAAAAAAAAAAAGAACAATTATACAGTCTAGTCCCCAACATCGGGGATATAATAGTTATATATAACAGCCCTGGTATTAGAAATTGTTTTATTATCCAGATTCTTTTAAGTTTGGATAATTTCCATGATTTCCATCTCAAGACTTTTGTTTCTATTTGTTTTAGTACTGTCTCCCAGTTTTGCGTGGCCAAGTTTTGTGGTCCAAAGAGTATCCCTAGAATTTTTAGAGGTTCAGATGAAATAGAAATACCACTCACTTCAAAATCAGGGTTCTTTTCTGGAACAATCATTAACCCCTTGCATTTATTGAGGTTTAATTCCACATTAGACACCTCAGTAAATGTTTTCATTTCTGTTAAAAATATTAACTGCTGTACATCTGAAAAAAGTAAACAAATGTCATCCGCATAAGCTAAAAGTCTTAGGGCCCCTACTGGATTGCCATGCGAAATACCTTGCCACAGGGAAAGGCCATTGATTTTTTTTTATTAGGGGGGGTCTAGGGAGAAGATATACAATAAAGGACTTAGGGGGCATCCCTGCCAAACTCCTACTTTCACTTTCATACCTCGTGTCACCTGATTTAATATCATTGGTCAAATAGTTGCTGCAGAGTAAAACAACCATATCCAATTAATATATTTATGTGGTACCCCATAGTGCTGCAATACAAAAAGAAGAAAAGGATGATGAACTCTGTCATAGGCATTTCTCTGATCTAATGATAGAATGTAGTGAGTTTTACCCTGTAGTTCTGAAAACTCTTATCACTCTAACAGCCTGTTGTATTTTCCTTCCTGGTATACCACAAAATTGTTTTGGAGAAATGAATAAAGTAGCTAGTTGTTTTAACCTGTTGTTTAAAATTTGTGAAAGAATCTTAAAATCTGAATTCAAGATAGAAATAAGACGCCAGTTTTGTATTTTATATTTGTCTCCCTTTTTATAAATAAACATTATCAGCCCTTCTGTAAAAGACTGAGGCCATATTTGATTTGAGAGAAAAAAAATTAAAAACCACTGTAAGACAAATTATCAATTCCTTTGCAAAAGTCTTATGAAACTCATAGGGTATTCCATCTGGACCAGGGGATGCCCCTGGCTTTAAGTTTCTAAATACCACTTCAACTTTCATGTTCACTGAAATTTCAGAGAATTTAGGGAACTGAGTATCTTGAACATAGTGTTGAAAAGCTTCAACCTGTGGGTAATGGAAGGGGGCACATCATGTGAGGTAATATGGGTATGAATAATATCAGACATCCCTGAAATAGAGGTTATTAAGTTACCTTCTTCATCCACTAATGCCTCCATGAAAGTTTTATCTTTCTTGTTTTTACATGCTTCATAGGGATCACCTACAGGTGTTTTCTGTGTCCCATATTGAAGCATGGATCTCACTCTCTGAGCCCTATCATATTAATATGCTTTCATTTAATCTTTTACCTGTTCTATTTGGGAAGAAAAGTCCTAACAAGATCTGGAAGCCATTGTATAAAGATATTGCAATTGCTGTCTAAGCTTTAAATACTTAAAAAAGTGATCCCTTCCTCTTTTCTTCCCATTGTTTTGAAAGAGTTTAGTGATATCTCTTTTAGTATCCTCCCACCAAATACCCAAATCTTGATATAAAAACTCACAGATGTTCTTGCCCGTAGTGGTTTATAGACCTCCACTTGTACCAGTACATCAGTGAGTACACCCACATTCATTTTCCATCTGTTTTTTTGAGAGTTATTCTTTTCAGTGCCCTGAAAACTGATCTGTAAGAAACAGTGATCAGAAGATTCCACTGGCGTTACCAAGAATTTGTGAATAGGTAAAGTTCTGGATATAAAAAAATAATCTATTGTGGTGAAATATTTGCCCCTATTGTAGGTAGACTGCGATCTTTGTGAAGAATTACTTTTACACTCCCTAAGGTCTGCTGTTACTATGCATTTTCTAAGTGCTATAGCATCACAATATATATTTTTTTCCTTTACCACTGGAAGGATCTGGGAGTTCACAGTTGAAATCAACCCCAAGGATTATATATTTCGATGTAACAAGATATGGCTGTACTGTTTGTAAGAGTGTCACTCTATCTGCCTTTGATTTGGGCCCATAGACATTTATGAACCTATACTCATTTTGTCCTAGAAAACCACCTATAATTAATAAATGTCCCAGAATAAGATCAGCCAGTTTAGTGAATGAAAATAGATAGGATGAAAACAGTATACCAAGGCCGTTAGCCTTATCGCTCCCAAAAGACCAAAATGATGAACCATCCATCCACTCATTCTGGAACAGTCTTGCCTGATCTATGGTATACATCCAGGTTTCCTGAACAAAACAGACAGTCAGTTGAGTCTGTTTAATGTACTGAAGGACTGCATGTCTTTTATTAGGGTTCAATAAGCTGTGTACATTCCCAGATCTTACCTTAATGTCCTGCAGTTAAAGATTGTTTGGGTTTAGGTTATCTTTCTCCTTTTCTTTTTTTTTTTAGTTTTGTAATTTTCTGTCATCTCCATTTTAACAGGATCACTTGTATCTGGATGTTGGGTGTCTGATTCCTCATGGTTACTACCCATGTCTTCCCCCTGAACAAGAACTGAAAAGGAGTTCTTAGTTTCAATCTGATTTTTAGCTTTAGGAGACCCATTGGATTTGGGAGGTTTTGTACTCCTAGTAGATCTCCTAGGGGTCTGCAAGGGGATATCAGCTACCTGGTTTTCTTGGTCTATATTGTCTCCAACACTCTGATCTGTGTAACATACAGGTTGTAAGGTAACAGGTATGGGAAAGTTCTGTCTACCATCTACTGGTAAGTCTCCCTCTTGCTGTACCTTCTGTATCTGAGGTTGGGGGGGTCAGGGGGCATCTCCTGAATTCCTGGAGGAGCCATAGCTGCATCCTGTGCTCGCTGAATTAAGAGCTCTGGGCTTATAACTACAGCCTAATTCTTTGCTGCCCATGAACATTCAGCATAGACATGTCAATACTCTTCGCAAAGCTCACATTTTGTGTGATTAGCACACTGTAATGTAATATGCCTGTTTTTCTACAATTGTCACATCTTGGTACATCACATATACTTGATAAGTGCGGTCTGGAGCCACATTTGTAGCATGTTCTTGGCTGGCCTGCATAGAAACATACACCCCTATCTCTCCCTAACATGAAAGAGTTAGGGATGTGTTCTATACCACCATCATTTTGTCTTAATTTCACTTTATATTTCCAGCCCCCTGTCCAAAAACATTCACTATCTAATACTGCTTCAGGTTCACTGAGGATGTCACATGTCTGCGCTAGCCAATAGGTTTTGTCCTCCACATGGACCCACCTCATTCCTGAACATTACTGTAATGTATTTTATTAGTGGCTTAGTTAATGGAATCACTAAGAAGGGGGGGGGGTCACGTAGGGGAGAACTTAACCTGATTATACCTTTCCCAAAATAGGTCAAGAGCATATGTAGACCGGAAACTGATGTCATAATTATTCTCCCCCGAAATATTTATAAAAGCATACACCTCTTTAGGAGTGAAGTAGTTTGCCCACATGATATCTGTCCGGGCATGTGTCCAGACTGCCTTTTTACCTAATCTGCACAGAGTTGTGGCGAGGTGCTGCTTCTTTTTTTGTTTCCTGGAAAAGGTCAGATGACAGTAGTTTCTGAGAAGGCAAATTTATATGGCCTGGCTGATCTGTTGGTGCAATGTTCGCAGGGCCCTCCTTATGAATCTTTAATCCTTCATCCCCTGTTTCCTTGCCAGTTTCATTTTGTGTTTCCTGCATAGGAGTAATAGTTTGTGCTTGAGCCATTGCCTCTGTTTGCACCTGAGATGCATCATCAGCATTGTTCACCTTATCATTTGCTCCAGTTATATTAGATTTCTCAATGGGTTGCCAGCTTGGTGTATTTTATGATATGGGAGTCAGTTCGTCCCATGCAGGGACAAGAACCCAAATGCCAGATGATTCCTGTTTCCATCCAGCTGACTGTAAGGCTAACCCCAGGGTCCAAGTAATTTCTGACTGTATTTAAGGGAGTGCAAAGGCCGTTTTTATGGCCTCCGTCACTGTTACAATATGTCCTGTACTTTGACTTTGGTCCTTTAGGGTAATATTCGGTACAGGCTTAGTATTCTCTGTGTTTCTATTCGCTAATGTGACCGCATTTCACTTTTCTTTGGACATGCCTTCCTTTGAGGTTTAGGATCAGTTTTGGCTATGAAAGAAAAGACTGTTACCCCTTTCTGAAAATGGGGGTTAGTTTGATATGTGACAGCTTCAGACGTTACATCAGGATTCATTTCCTGCCCATTTAAAGTGTAAGCACTATCTTTTTTAGAGATTACATGCTCATTTGGTTTTATAGTACTGTCATTTATGTGCACAGACAAGTTTTTGGCACCCCTTTCTCTTTTTGGTTTTTGGCATGGACTACCCTCGCAGTCAGAACTGCCAGCCACATTTGAGCATGACATGC
This sequence comes from Neoceratodus forsteri, assembly GCA_016271365.2. Lineage (NCBI taxonomy): Eukaryota > Metazoa > Chordata > Ceratodontiformes > Ceratodontidae > Neoceratodus > Neoceratodus forsteri. Next base: position 1,100,290,570 of record CM057450.1, on the reverse strand, counting down.
GAGGAGAAAAAATTACATTGGATGCGGGTGCATTTTCAGCTAAAGCGCTGGATGAAACAGATGGTGTTGCGTCATTTGCAGCTGGGTGTTGGCTGTCATGACTAGATGTTGCCGTATCAGCGTTTTCCCTTTTAGTGAGTTGCAACATCTGCTCCTTAAAGAGATTCTCCTCTGTTGAAAGCGCTTCTCTTTTGCTGCCATTAACTCTCTTAATTGATCCTTCATTATGTTTTTTTCATTTTCATTCTGACGACTGTGTACCTTGCTATTCTGAGCAGTCATCCTGCCATCTTCTGCTTTGGATAAATCCTCCATAGAGAGAACAATCTTATCACCCAAAAAATTTAAATTAACTTCAAAAACCATTGCTTTCAGCCATAACCTTTTGGTGTTGGAGGATAGGGGACAAGGTCAGCTCCCTTATCTCAGAGACATCTATGTCTTCCACCTGCACAGCCAGAGTGGCCATCTTGGGAGATGGCCAGCAATTCCACCAGTGGAGAGTAGGGGAATTTCCCCGGAGTCCTGGTAAATTTCCACCATTCACTACAATCACCACCAGTACTCAGCCTGAATCAATTTGCCAGAATTCATCTGGATCCCACCTGCCCAGGGACAAAGCTGAAAATTGACAGAATTGCCTAGCCTTTCTTTCCCGGTCAACGGAACTAAATAAGATATTTGTAGCATGAAGAGAGTAATAGGGATTCTGGAGGTATGCCAGGCTGTGAGCCAATCATGTGGTTAGAAATGAGCCTACAGCCAGTAGTGCTGGACCTGCCCAATGATATAGCAGCACATTTGAATGCACACTTTTCAAAACAGTCCTCCACACCTATCCCTGTGTAGGCTTTGACATTTTGCTGACACTTTGTGTATGCCAATACCCCTTGCTGCTGACATTTCCCTGTCTCATGAATTGTCCTTAGTCTGTCACTTTCCTGTCCCTCCTCCTTCTTCAGAAGCTGTCTCACCCCCTCCTGCCCTCTTGTCCTAATAATATCAAAACTGGCCCTGCAGACAATGACTCTCCTGCACTCTCTCTACTTCTTCCAACCACCCAAACTTCAAAGAAGGCTCTGTATTCAGAAAAGCTACTGTACAGCACTTCTTCCACTTGTTCCCACCCACCCCTGACAGTGCCTGTAATTTAAAAAGTTGCTGTGTAGCTCTGTTTCTCCTGTTTGCCCTCCCATGGACACCAGCAGTACCAGTAATTAGAAAAGCCACTGTGCATCACTCTTTCGCCCTTTCTCCCCCACCCCTACCCCTCCCTCTACGAACACTGGCAGTACCAGTAATTGGAAAACATACTGTGTGTCACTCTTTCCAGTCTACTTCACTGGACACCAGCAGTGCCAGTAATTAGGAAAGCCAATGTGTGGCATGCTTTCTCTCAGTCACCCCATGCCTCCACAAACCCTGGCAGTAACAGCGTGTCACTCTTTATCTCCCTCCCTGCAGATACCAGGAGTGCTGGTAATTAGAAAAGACACTATGTGGCATTGTTTTCTCCCCCCTCATGGATACTGACAGTGCTGATATTTAGAAAACCTACTGTGCAACACTCTGCTCCCCCCTCCCCGTTAATACCAGCAGCACTAGTAGGTAGAAAAGCTGCTGTGCTCCACTGCCCCAATGGATTCTGGCAGTGATGGCAATTAGAAAAGTTACTGTGTGTCTCTCTTTCTCCCACCTGCTCTCCTGCCCTCATGGGAACTGGCAATGCCGGTAATTGCAAAAGCCACAGTGTGGCACTTTTTCTCTTTCCCCCACAGATACCAGTAGTGCTGGGAGTTAGAAAACCTGCTGTGCTGCACTCTTTCACCCGCACACCCACCTCCTGTAGACACCTGAGGTGCCAGTAATTAGAAAAGCCATTGGGTGGCAGTTTTTCTCCCACCCATCTGCCCCCCAACACCCATGGACACTGGCAGTTCCATTGATTAAAAAAGCTGCTGTACTGCACTCTTCCTTCTGCCTCTCCTTCACGGAGTTTGGCAGTGCTCAGCAGGCTTGCGCAAAGAAAAGCTGGATGCTGTCTGTGCTTCCCAGACCCTTTTGTGCTGCCTATGGAGCCAGGCATGAAAATGTCCATGTGGCATGACAGCCATGATGATCTGTGCCTGAGCAGTATGAAAACTCAGAGCAGCAGCAGTTCAGGGTCATGGTCCCCTCCCACTGTGCTGCCCCATGAGGATGGAAAACTGCTACTTCCACTTATTCGTCTGTGAGAGTCTGGGCCATAGAAAATCCTCCATCAGATGTAATATTTATCTTTAGTGAAACAAACTCTGTTTTTTCATTATTGTATTAATTTTTTTTCAAGTTTACCCTTCCACTTTTTGCTTTTCTGGTTGCCTAACCAGCCCCCTTACTTGAATTTATAGCGGTCTTAACAAATGTAGGTTACTCACCTGTACCCATAATTCTGCTAGTGGTATACGGCACATTCACACTCTGGACAAAGCAAAAAAAGCTGGTGATGAAATCCACGTGCTGCTACCATAAACGTAACTAGACTGTGAACAAAGGTCCCCTTAGGGAAGGGTTGCGCAAAAAAGATACCGAAACAGATGTCCAAGTAATAGCTGTTTAATAAGTGCTCCAAAAAAGAGGACAAGGTACAAGCTCTCAGGTGCTTTGGACCAACAGATCCTTCCTCAAGGGAGTTGGGGCGAACCAGGTATCTCCTACTTACTGAAAATAGTGGGTGCTTAAAGGTACAGAGATAGATATAAAACAAAGACTGGCCTCATCATATTAACTTTTACGTGAACAGGGAATAAATGGAATATACAAATACATATACATACTGGTATACATTATAGTGGCACGGTAGTGCCACTATAGTTAGGGTTGAGTAAGCACTTTAATGTTAAACCTCAAATTTTGCACCTTAATAACTTTGCCTGAAATTTTGCATGCACAGTCTGGTACCATAGATCACTGGATTTGGAAAGTTGCGTTACGGTTGGATGTACGGTTGCGGAGCTGCAGAATGCCACAAAAAAAACCCTGACTTTTTGTGTGTTTTTTTGCTTGCTCCCATAGCCCGCACGGTTTGTCTGTTCTGTCCGAAATGTTCAGGAAAGATGCAATCTTGGTCACTGATGTGCCTTTCAAAGATTCAGTGTAAAAATATTAAACCTTCCAAAAGTTATTCAAAAAGCAAATTTCCCATTATAGTCAATGGAGAAAGCAAAAATCACAAAACTTTCACAAATGGCATTTTTACTTTCACAAATGGCCCTTTTACTTTTGTGATTCAGCCATCTTGTTTACAGTTAGTGACACAGAAACATACCTGGCGTTTAAAATGGGGACTCTATAGGTAAACACTGATTGTTGTGTTTACCTAGTGGGGTCCTGAGGATGCAAGCCCTTTCTTTTTTTGGGTGGGGGGGGTTAAACCCCCCAGAAATGGCTTTTCCAACTTCGAGGAAAAAGTACTTTCACAAAATACTTTCGCAAATGCAAAAGTTTTGTGATTTATTTTGTGAAACTTTTGAGATTTGAGAAAGTAATTTGCGAAAGTATTCTCAAAATAACTGCAAATTTTTGCCATCCTGCTGCAACAAAATGGTCGGATATTTTGGGCTGAAAGTTGCAGGGTGGCAAGCCCTGGACTCACAGATGTGCCTTTTGTTGATTTGGTACCAAAACATTATAGGGGCCTAAAGTTACAGCATTCTGAAGTTCAGAAAGTTTCACATAGGATAACATTGCGGTGCCTGTGACACCTTTCGGGGCACGTATCTCAAAAACAGTTCACAATACGGATTTTTCGTCACAAAAATTCTTAGTTTCCCTATGCAGAAGTAGGTTGGAAAGCCATGAAAACCATGACATTTGAATTTTTTTTCTACCTTGTACGGTTACTGAGATATTTGGGAATTAGTGTTCCAATTGCTCATTTTTATGTCCAAAGCCCACTGTTACGCCCAGAGAGATAGCATTTACAGCACTTTTTTTGCCCCTATCTCAGACACAATGTGAGATCTGGATTTGGTTGACTTTATGTTGTGAGAACTACTCACTCTCATGATTACAGCCACACTTGAATGTTTTTCTAGCTGCTACAGTTCCCGAGATATGGGCAAATTGGTGTTACAAGGGTTCCTTGCCTTACAGGGCTGCTGTATGTCTCCATACTTATGTGTACGTGGGAGCACAGGGTCTGGAGGGCCCATGCTCCCACATACACATTCCATTATGCAAAAAATAGACAATGTAAAGGGAGCACAGGGCCTGGTGGGCCCACACTCCCACTAACACATACCACTTACATTACACTTTCTCAAAAAGAAGGGAAATTAATTGCAAACAACTCCATTAATGCACCAGTTAGGGTTGTTTCCACAGTGACAAAACTATGGAAATGCGGTGTTAGGGTTACCACCCACCACCACACGGCCCTATCCTCAAACCCCTAGTTCCGCATTGCCCTCCACCCCCACACACATGCAAGACACATGCAAGATTGTAAGATACTATACCAGTCAGTCACGTTTGTAAGCACAATAATCACAACACTGTACTCCTTTCACATAACACTATGTAATGAAAAACAAATACAGTATGGTCAATGCTATACTGCCAGCACAGTATGATGACATATTATAACTGGCATACCTTTTTTAATACAATGAAACTTAGTCTGCACAAATTTTCTAAATATTGATTTTTTTATGTGTCATACTTTCACAATTGACTCGCTGCATGCAGGTATCGCTGCTATTACATAGGCAGGTGATAGCAGGAAAGATAGAGCTGACACATGCATAGTACTTTTCACATACTGCTCAGGTATGAAACTAGCACCATCACATGTTGCAATACTGCTGTGTTAACTGGAAATACTCATTAGCAGCATGTTATGGTTAGCTTTGGATGTTAGAACTGTTACTGTCACATGTTGCTTGTAAACTTTACTACTAAACATTACTTTTATTATTATTGCCATTTGTTATTATAACTGACTCACTGTATCAGAAAAAAATATGCAAACATCCACTGAATGTTGCTAGGGTTATCCAAACTCTTATTTACAATACAGCTATCTATAGATAACATTCTGTGTGTTTCATCATTTCTTAACAATTGAAATATAGGCATCTGCTTAAATCTTGTTATTGATGTTTGTAACAGAAAACTGCTTACTGTGGGCCCTTACCCATGGTTACCCAGCATGCGTGTGTACCCCCAAGGCACTCTGATGGCAGCAGAACTCAAACAGTTGGTGGACCATGATGATGAATGAGTCTTGTAGTAAGTTTAGAGAGTTGCATGTTACTTCTGTTACCTGATGCCAGTTGTTTCTGATTGATTGTGTTGCCTCGGCCCTTCCCCTGCTTCCATATATGTGTGTGTGTGTGGGGGGGGGATACAGAGTTAGGGTTTTGAACCCTAACATTACATTTCCAAACTTTTGTTGCTGTGCTATTAACCCTAACTGATGCATTAACAGAGTTTTTAGTATATATATATATATATATATATATATATATATATATATTATATTATAGGGTTGAGTAGCACGTTAATGTTAAACCTCAATTTCTGTACGTTAATAACTTTGCAACCATTCAATGGATTTGCACAAAATTTGGAATGCACGGTGTTGTGTGGCAGGTCTCTTGATTTACCAAGTTAAGTTTTGGTCGGACTTGTGGTTTCAGCACAGTGAAGCGCTGAAAAATGTGTTTTTCACCACTTTTGACACATTATTTGCCTATAGTGCTGTGACCACACCGTTTGATGTTTTGTTCTGAAATTTGGAACATAGAAAGTGTCTGGGTGAAAGAACAATCCAACATTAGTTTGGTTAAAAAATAGTAATCTGTTCCAAAATTATTTAATTTTTAATTCTGGGGTTCTGAGCATGCTCTGTTCACTCCAAGATTTATATGTATGTTTTGCGAAAGAGGATTGGGCTTATGGTCAAGGATTTTGTCAGCTCGTGAATGAGGATTTAAAAAAAATCCTCATCTGTGAGAAAAATTCCTTGTCTGCGAGCTGCCATCTTGTTTTCATTTTTCACCCAAACAAAATGTTGTAGCTTCTTACATGGGTGACTTCTTGCTGGAATAAGGTATGGGTTTTGTTCAGGGTGACACCCTCTACAAACCCATACCTTTGGTTTTGTTTGTTTTCTCCAAAAAACAACCATTTCAAATTTTAAAATTCATTGACCATGACTCGCTAACGATCCTCTTTTGTGAGCTGACAAAATCGCAGTCTGTGAGCCGATCCTCTTTCATGAGGCTGCAATATCCTTGACTGTCACTTTGTGACCAGATGGCCATTCTCACAGATGAGGAATCAGTTGACAGTCAAGGATTTTGCTACCTCGCGAAGGGGTATCAGTTCGCTGACTGGGATTTTGTCAGCTCATGAAAAGGGATTGGTTTTACGATTCCTCTTTTGTGAGCTGACAAATTCTCAATCCATGAGCTGTCAAAATTTTAGTCCACCAGCCAATCCTCTTTCACGAGGTAGCAAAATCCTTGACCGTCACGTAGGGTCCAGATGGCCCTTCTTGCGAACAAGGATTGACTGATAGTCAAGGATTTTGCTGCCTCACGAACTAGGATTGGCTGGAGGACTGGGATTTTGTCAGCTCACAAAAGGGGATTGGTTTTTTGAATCCTATTTAATGAGTTGAAAAAATTGCAGTCTATGAGCTTTCAAAATACTAGTCCCCCACCCAATCCTCTTTCACAAGGTAGCAAAATCCTTGACCATCACTTAGGGATCAAATGGCCAAAATCTGATGGTCAAGGATTTCTTGCAGACAGCGATTTTGACTGCTCACAAATGAGGATTGATCTGACAGTCGGGGATTTTGCTACCTCATGGACTAGAATTTTTACGCATTTAAACACTTTCCCACTGCATTGTAACTTAACGATTTGGTCTTTTGACTTGCAATTTTCAGGGTATTAAGGGTATGCTCTAGAGATGTGACTTATGCTATTTAGGTGTTGGAAGGTTAAGCAGTTCCACAGATATGCCATCACGAAGTTGAGATTTTTCCCATAGGATAACATTGCAGCACCCGTCATGCCTTTCAGCTACCGTTTCTTGAAAACGGTTCGAGATACGGATTTTTCGCCACAAAAATGCTTTGTCCCCCAATAGTGGGAATAAGTAGAGAAGTAGGTTGGAAAGCCATTAATACCATGAATTTTGAAATTTTTTTCTACCTTGTATGGTTACTGAGATATTTGGAAAATAGTATTCCAATTGCTCATTTTCAGGTCTGTGGGCCAGTATTACGCCCTCAAAGTTAGCACCCACAGCGCTTTTTGGTGCCTGTATTTCGGAAACCTTATGCCGCGTGGAGACCTTGCTGTCATGATTACAACACCACTGGAAATTTTTCCTAGCTGCTACGGTTCCTGAGATATTGGCAAATTAGTGTTACAAGGGTTTTTTGCCCTATAGGGCTGTTGTATGGATCTCTAGTTATGTGTCAGTGGGAGTGCAGGAACTGGAAGGCCCACACTCCCACAGATGCATATTGTTATGCAGAAATGGGTAGCTTGGTGGCCCTGCACTCCCACCAACAATTGCTATTTCTAGTTATATTACACTTTTTCCAAAAGTAAGGAAATTCAATGCAAACAACTTTGTTTAATGCATCAGTTAGGATTGCTTCCACAACGACAAAAGAGAGGAAATTCAACTTTAGGGTTTTCAACCCTAACTCTGAATCCACCCCACATACACACACAACACACACACACACAAGCAGGGAACGGTACAAGGCAACACAACCAATCAGAAACAGACACCATAAGGTAAAAGAAAGAACATACAACTCTGTAAACCTACCACAAGAGGCATCCATCATCATGTTTCAGCAACTGTGTCACTTCTGCTGCCATCCCAGTGTCTTGGGGGGGTACACCCACATGCTGTGCAACCATGCTGATAGGTGTTAAGAAGGCTATGTAGAGCATTTTAGATGAAAGTTCTTTAATAATGAGATGGCTATGACTGTTTCATACTATTTTGCTACACCTGCTCATAATGTAATGAGTTGAAGTGTACGGGCCACACTCTACTGTATTTCCATAGATGGATACATACTGCATGTCCACTTGTGGAGGGATAGGAACACACGGTGTAAACCAACCTGTTGTGTGACTGTGACATACTGTTCTTTTGTGTGGAAGGAGGTATAGAAGCACAGGATATGAAGTATCATGTGGTTCTGCTGTAAATTATGTACACTCTTCTACTGTCTGCATGTAGGGATGTGACTGCATTTAGGGATTTGACTGTACAGTGAATAACGCCACACTCCAAACCTGATCTATGCAGATTGTTGTAGTACCTACATGGAGGAATAGTGTTCCCAACATTTTATAAAGACACTGTTCCATTATGTCAATGTGGGGCTGAGAGTACATTGTCTTTTGGACCATACACTGTCATCCGTACAGTGACATAGCATGTCAGAAACCGTAGAACACAGTGTTCATATGTGACTGTGGCACCCTACCCTCCTAGTCCTACATCAAGATAGTGCAATGCTATCCATATGCCACATTTTAGATATGTCACAGTGAGAACACAGGGTAGTTTGAACTGTGCACTACCATACCTCTATTGAAATAGTATAACACAATCCATGTGTTATGCTATCCATATGTTGCACTTCTCTCATAGTGACATATAAGCAGTGTGATGTATGTATTGTGTTTATTTATTTATTTAAGAGTTTAACTAGGCAGGCATACTGAGCGGGGAACCTCTCATTTCCAGATGTGACCAGGGGGAAATACATAGGGAGACATTACAGTACAGGTTTTACATAGGATTTACGTAAGGTACCGAGATATATACTGTATGACATAGATAACATTGAGGTACACTAGGCTATATGAGAATATCACTAGTTAGGAACACAGAGAAACAACTACAATTCTTAGAAGACCATTCAGAACCTATGGTGCAGCAACTGACAATGTTGGGGCTGACAGGTGGCGCGAGCAGAGGAGCATGGAGCTTAGTACTTGATCCTAGTACTAAGGTGTCAGCGTGGCTCAGTTGGTAGCACATCCGCCTCTGGACCAGAAGGTCGTGGGTTCTTGTCCCACACTGGGATTGGACTTGCACCTAAAAATCACTGGCATCCGAGTGCAGTATTGGGGGGTGCTGTACTGCTGGGGTGTGCCATCCTCTGGATGAGACGTTAAACCGAGGTCCCTTCTGCCCATCCTGGTGTTGTCCTGGTGGGTGTCCAGGTGGAAATAAAAGAACCCAGGGCACTCTTCGCAAAGAGTAGGGAACATTCCCGGTGTCCTGGACAAACATTCCCCTTCCCATAAACCGGTTCATGCAATTATCCAGGCTGTGTGTGGATGATGATGTGCGATATGGCCGCCACCACACATTCAGTCACTTCACTACCAGTCTAGCATTGCTTGTAAAGCACTTTGGATGTATGAAAAGCGCTATATAAATGCTGATTCTTCTTCTTCTTCTACTTAGTACTTATGGCTGCTGGTAACAGGTACATGTGTCGGAGAAGTGTGCATGGAGCAGTAGGTTTAGTAGACCCCAGAGTCAGTTGAAAAAAACAATTATGACTGACTTACCACACATTATGTCTGATTTTTCAACTAGTTTGAAATTTCTGACTTCGGCTAACTGAAGAAAATCCAACTAGTTTTTCCAACTTTCACCACCATTGAATTATTATGTAGTACTTTATCGTACTTTTTTAACTACATTTTTTTTACTAAAATTTTGACTATAAAAGTTAATAAAATGTATGGAAAAGCCCCCCCCCCTTTGAAATCAATGGGGCACGCGCACACACAGCCTTCACCTTTTGACATCACAAAAAGGGGCTGTATGTGCCTATGTGGGGGCATGTTGGTGGGCTGAGATCAGGAAACAGCTCCATTTTTTAGCATTTGGGATTTAGCAGCATTATAACTTCATAAATGGGCAGAAACAAAATGAATTATTTACGTCCCTCAACTCTGGGGCAGGTGAGGTATTGCATATGTTGGCAGGAGCAGCAACCAGTCAGCAGCAGCTAAGAAGTTGCTCTTTAAAATGCAAATACAAAGTGCAGTGAAACAAATCCACACACAGTAGGGACCCACTAAAGCACAATAACCAGTCAAAGCAACAACAAAATATACTAAGCCCCTGAAAGTAACAAGCTGAAGCAGGGCAGTAAAATAGTATACGGTATAGAAAAATAAGTAACGGTAATACTAGTTACTTAGAAAAAGAACTGAGAGTATAAAATACACTATAGGTAGGGCCTCTTAAACCTCCCACAGAAGCTAGAAGGTACCCTTTTGCAAACAGAGCTAACCATCAATATATGTTAGTTTACTAGTAGTCGTAGAATCTGTGAGACTAAAAACAGTTTAAGGGAGAACCCCTAGCAATACTTCCTGTATGGTATACCAGAACTGAGAAGTATCCATAGTTTAAATTTAAAGCTAAAAAAACACCCCACACATATAAAAAAAACATTTTCTGACACAGTTTCTGAACTTGTTTTGGCTTTCAGCATGTACACTAATGTGTTTTTTACAATTGTATTCATCTTGTCGTGAGGACTTTAATATTTAGTCTCTCCAATTCCTACAGTGGCAGACAAAAAACATTTTGTCCATTGGACCCGACCGGGCATGCTCCATGCGCTGGCCTCCTATGGGCCCAGGAACTCACCAACTGACCACCTGAGCCTGGCCTGCTCCATGACCTCGTGGGGAGTCTGACTTACTCACAGTGCCATCACAGTCAGAGAGAGCCCAGCCGGGCCACCAGCAGTAGATCGATGATGATCAATCACCTTGGCTTTTCAAGTTTGGCCCCCCTGGGCCCCACAGCTCCCAAGCCCTCAACCAGCCAGACAAGCCAGCCCAGCATGCAGGCTCCTCCTTCCTACTGCCCAGCCCTGGCAGGCCTTACATACACATCCCATACAGTACCTTGCTCACTGTACTAGCCTGTTGCCCGTTTGGTCAGGTGTCGGGTGATGATTCAGTCGTTGTCATCGGGTGGCTCCATGGCTCTGGCAGCCACTGTTGCTCTACTCAGTGGTGGTGCCAGTGTTTTTTTTGAGCTGTGTGCTCCCTTCTCCCAACCTGCACAGTCAGTCCCCAACCCAGACCCATGTCCCCACTCTGATACTCCATGCAGTGGAACTAGTGCACCTACCACTCCTCCTCCTCCTCCTCCTCTTCACAAACTCTGAAGACCTAACTGAGACTGAGTGAGAGTCACCCAGTGGGCCCGGCCAATGGAGTCATGAGCTGATCCTGACCACGACCAGACCACTAACTTGCTGCCTTCACACAATTGTTGTCTGGCTTTGCTGGAGGACTGACTGGGACCTGCACAGCCACACACTAGTCTCTCTCCAGGCACCAGACATGTCAGGACAGTGAACACAGTTAATGTATTTTTAAATTAAAGGCCGAACCACCAGACTTCATCCCTGCAGCAAAATGCTGCTTGCTGTGTTGCCCACATACCAACACAGATGCCTCCTCTCCTGACAGTCTCCTCTCCTACCTAGGCACACTCTCCCCACTACCTCGTGTAGCCAGTCACAGAAACTCTCAAGCTCCTGGCTCTTCCTCCTATCTCTCCTAATTGGTGGGTGCTTCATATCCAGGAACCAGGGGTGCATCTTACTGACTGTAAGGCTTGGTACTGGCGGTTGAGGACTGTTAGATATTTGTGGCTCCCCTGGCCCCACCTTCCCCCCCCAGGAAAGAAAAAAATAGAAAACACACTGCAGCGCACCTCAAAAACAAACCTGGATGTGTCACGGAACCATCAACTGCAGTGAATTTCAACTCCACTATTTTATGACTGCAATCCAATGCAATTACAACTGATTGCAACTGCATTGAATTGCAACTGACTATTTCAACTGCCAATGTCTGCTCTGGGGTCTGGGGTTTAGGTGTCTAGGGTTTGTGAAACGCCTGATGTCGGCAGGTAGGTCATTCCATAGTTTGGGCAAGTGATATTTGAAAGCTGTTTGGCCCTCGGAGGCATGCATGAATGGGACTTGGAGAAGCCTGGAGTCAGTACTTCTGAGTGAGTAGGCTGGGGAGGGCTGAGCTGATAAGGCAGAACCGAGATAAGGGGGAAGGGACTGGAACCAGAATTTGGCTATGACTCTGGAGCAGTGGATCAGTCTGCTGGACATGAGTGAGTGTAGGGCAAGGGAGCTGTATAGGTCACAGTGGTGGGTCGTTGGATAGCAGTCCAGGTTGAAGTGACAGAAGGAGTGAAAGAGTGTGTCTAGGCTTGCCAGGTTGATTGAGGGTGTGGCGCCATAGACCATGTCACCATAGTCAAGTATTGAGAGAATCATTTTTTGAATAATTTCCCTCCAGACTGGAGTGGGCATGCACCCTTTGTTGTGGTATAGAGCACCCAGTTTGGGGTGCAGCTTTTTGTGTAAAGATTCGATGTGTGTGGAGAAATCTAGGTGCTGGTCAAGTCAGACTCCCAGGTATCTGAATGAGGTGCAAGACTCCAGAGGGGAACCGTCCAGGGTAAGGAAAGTGGGACAAGCTGCTAGGCGGGAAAGATGAGGTTGCATGCTGAAGGTTAGAGAGACTTTATTTTTACATTTAGGAAGAGTTGGGTGGACCGGAACCATTGCTGTATGGCATTGAAGTCCTGCTGTAGCACATTGGACACTACTCCAGAGGAAGGGCCAGAAGCGTACAGTACTGTGTCGTCCGCATACATTTGAATAGCTGGGTATGTGCAGGCCAGCGGGAGATCATTTAGAAATATTGAAAAAAGTAACGGACCCAGGACTGAGCCTTGGGGTAACCCCATAGTGACTGGGAGGGGGGAAGATATATGGGAGCCAATTTTCACTGATTGGAGTCTGCCTGTCAGGTAAGCCTGAAGCCAACTGGTGGCAAGACAAGAGTGTTGCAGTATGACAATGGAGGAATGGGACAGGAGAATATGAAACACCCTGTACTCTCACTGTAACATATGGATAGTGTGACATATAGATTGTGTTGTACTTATATCTTGATGGAGGGATGGGAGTTCAGTATCTGAACAACCATGAGGAGTCACTGTGACATATAGACACAGTGACACATAAATAGTGTGGTAGTATGCTAATGCAGGGATGGTAGGGCAGGGTACATAGCACCCTGCGGTCTGTCTGTGACATTTGTAGAGTGTTGTTCTATCTCGATGGAAGGATGGAAGAACAGGGTCCAACTCACCATGTGGTCCTACTGTGACTTATGGATACTGTTGTACAATCTGCATGGAGATATAAAGTTCATGCAGTGGCCATCTTACGTGGTTGCACAGCATGTGGGTGTACCCCCCCCAAAACACTGGGATGGCAGCAGAAGTGATACAGTTGCTGAAACATGATGATGGATGCCTCTTGTGGTATATTTACAGAGTTGTATGTTGTTTCTGTTACCTTATGGTGTCTATTTCTGATTGGTTGTGTTGCCTTGTACCGTCCCCTGTATGTATGTGTGGTGTGTGTGTGTGTGTGTGTGTGGATTTACAGTTAGGTTGAAACCCTAACATCGAATTTCTTGCTTTTGTCACTGTGGGAGTAATCCTAATCATGCATTAACTAAAGTTTTTTTTGCAATATATATATATATATATATACAGTATATATATTAGAGGAAAAACTCTGTTTAATTCATCATAGGGTAATATCATAGTGACAGTGAGTGTTGGTTGAGTTCCCCTGACCTTCCAGCCCACCCCCAACTGGCATTGGGGTGTGCATTGGGTTGTTATCTCTAACTCTCACCCCATCACGTGTGAGAAGAAGCAGAGGTATAGGAGAATGGGGTTGAGAGTTGGGACTAAATACCCCAATGCGGTTGGGGAGGTGGGCTGGGGTCAAGGGGTTTTCAACCCTAACACCGAATTTCCTCACTTTTGTCACTGTGGAACAACCTGAACTGATGCATTAAACAGAGTTTTTTTGCCTCTAATTTCCCTTCTTTTTGAGAATGATAACGAGAAGGGCCCCGCGCTCCCGCCATGTGATGTCTTGTGACATAGTAACAGGAACAGCAACACAAATAGAAGTGCTAACAGTGGTGCACATGGTAACACAAGCGTGCATGAGAACAGAAAGGGTAATGCACATGGTGGCGTAGACGGAAATGGGCCACCACGTGATGTCTTGTCACATAGTAACATGGTGCCTGGAAACTCAAATGGCAATGGGCATGGTGACACAAAGCAAAACAGAAAGAGAAACAGTACTGTAGACACAAATGGTAAAAAATAATGGAAACGCAAGCACAAATGGAAACTCAAGATAGCACTATTGGCGTGAGCGTGAGCAGTAAGTGAAATGGGTATGGAACCGAAAGCGGAAAGGGCAACGATAACAGTAATGTAAGCACACAGGCTGGTTTTTCCCGAAAAGCTTCATAGACAAAGGCAGTGAGTACAAAGAATGTATGCATAATAATGGGTCTCGGAGCAGAAAATGAGGAGTTGGAATACTAAATTGCTTATATGTCAGGAACCGTACGACGTAAAAATAAAATTTAAAAGCTGTATGATTTATAACTTTCCTGGCTAGTTTTGTACTTAGCTCCCATTAGGGGGCTAAGCTTTTTTCTGACTAAAAGTTTGTATCTTGCACTGTTTCCGAGATACGGGCCCTGAAAGGCGCGGCGAATGTCGTAATGTTATCCTATGGGAAAAAAAGAGAAGTTCAGAGTGCCGTAACTTTGGCTTCCTGTAATATTTTTTCACCAAAGCACAAAAAGGCACGTGTGTGGAATGTTGGCTGTCTTCTCTCCAAATTTCAGCCCAAAAGAGCAAACTGTTATTTTGCAGCAGGGCGTCAAAGGATTGCTGCAATGCGTCGGACGCTGTAATGTTATCCTGTGGGAAAAAGCATCAACTTTGGAGTGCCGTAACTTTTCCATTGTGTAATATTTTTTCAAAGAAATACTGAAAAGCACATCTGTGAGATGATGGCTGCGTTCCCTTCAAATTTCAAGCCAAAGCACCAAACCATTCTTTTGCAGCAGGGTGCCAAAGAATTGCTGTCATTCCTACAGCCTAAGAAAAGTACTGTCGCAATTTCAAAGAAGCTTTTATAAATTTGTTCAACAATTAATAGCAGGAGTGCGGCAGTACTTTGCGAAAGTACTTTTTCCAGAAATTTGAAAAACATATTTCTGGGGTGTTTTACCCCAAAATAAAGACATGGCTAGCATCCTTAGGGCCCGACTAGGTGAATACAAAAAAGAATTAGGCTGCTAGAGTGTCCCAATTTAAAATGCCAAGCATTTTTCTGATCACTAACTGAAAACAAAATGGCGGATTTGCAACAGTAAAAGGGCCATTTGCGACACTAAAAAGTGCATTTGTGACACTGTCAAACTTTTTGTTAACTTTTCCCATTGACTTATAATGGGAAATTGTTTTTTGAATAACTTTTGAACCGTTTAATATTTTTTCACAAAATCTTCAAAAGGCACAATGAGGACCCTGGCCGCATGGTCCCTTAAGATTTCAGACTGGTCGCACAAACCGTGTGACCTGTAGGCATGACAGTAAAATTCCAGAAAAGCGTAAACTCATGTGCAGATTATGCTTAATAACTCCACAACCATACACACAACCAGTACACATCTTGGCAGATCCCAAGGTGTATGGGTCTTGATCATGTATTCCAAATTTCAGGCAAATCCGTCAAACAGTTGCAAAGTTATTAAGGTGCAAAATTTTGGGTTTAACATGTAAATACTGTAGCTCCCCAACCCTAACTATAGTGGCACTACTGTGCCATTATAATATATATATATATATATATATATATATATATATATATATATATATATACCAGTTTAATATATCAAAAAGAAACACACCCCAGTGTAAACAGCAGTGCTAAAGTAAATCAAAGAACAGGAAAACAATTAAGTAAAGACTAGCAGAAAAACAGTTAGTAGTCAAAAATTGGAAACAGTAGCCAAATCACATTGGACTATAACTAAATAAATAGTGTAGCTTTTCATTAAGTATGCAAATGTTGAAGTAATTAATTAAAGTCCATGTACCTCCATAATGGCATTTTCTTCCATCAGATCTGAAAGACAAACAGAAAGGCTGGTTTCGGTTTTATTCCCTTTCTGTTTGTCTTTCAGATCTGAAAAGCTTCTGTTACATTTTTGTGGCCCTTCCCTTCTACTTCCTCTGTGAATACTACACAAAAGTATTTGTTCAGAATATCTGCCTTTTCCTGATCACCCTCTGCATAGCACCCCTCCTTCCATTTATTAACCTTACAATCACACCCCTGGTCTTCCTCTTTTCACTTACACGCCTAAAAATGTCTTGTCCCCTTTCAATAACTCTGGCGCTATTCTCTTTTCAGTTTGTGCCTCTGTGCTTCTTAATTGTTTACACAACTTCCATCTGCTTCATCTAATAATCCTCCCCATCCTCCACCATCTGCATTTCCTTATATCTTCTGAATGCTACCCTTTTAGCCTTTAAATTTTCAGCCACCTTTTTTGAGAACCATAACAATCTTTTTTTCCTCTTGCCTTTGTTCACTTGTTTGGCACAGAACTTTGTTCCCTTTACTATGCTCCCTTTTAGTTTCACCCACTGTACCACTCCAGCAGGTCATCCCTGAGCCATTCACTCATCTTTTTAAAATCTGCCCTCCTGAAGTCAAGGACCCTCACCCTTGTGTGGTTCTGTTCTGCAGCTGTCCTTATAATGAACCATACCGTATGGTGATCTCTGGTCCCCAGGTGGCCTCACACCTTGATGTCTGCAACACTGTCCCTGTTAGTGAGTACCAGGCCCAGTACTGTCCCATCATGAGTGGGTTCACTGACTGGTTGCCTGAGGAATTCCCCCTGCAGAGAGTCCAGGATATCTGTGCTTCTAGCAGAAGCTGAGGGACAGGTAGTAGAAAAAAGTGAAGTGTGTGTAGTGGGGGTAGTGGAGGGTTGTTGTCTCCTTTCTCTTCCTCCTTGGTCAGACACATCCCAGAAATAATTTTGGTGACTGGGAAGGAAAGAAAAATCCTTTCTGTTTAAAATATCTTCTTTGTGGGGTACTTGACATCTGTGTTGTACTCCCTAGACTGCATTGTAACCTAGTGTGTGAACTTGCACAAATAAATAAATTCCAGAAACAATTTTGGGTGACAGGGGAGGAGAGAAAAATGATTTATTCATTTAAAAACATGTGTGACTCTTACGTGATGTACTGACCATCTGTCCTGACTCCACCTGTTTGGACGTTGACTGCATCATACCCAGTGTGTGACCATGTGCCTCCCCACACTCATTGTGTGGTATCTTGTGCAAATACCTGTATATAACTCCCAGACATATTTTGGGTGACAGGGGAAGGCAGAAAAATCCTTTATTCATTTTAAAATATCTGTGATACTTACATGACATACTGACCATCTGTCCTGACTACTGCTGTGCTG
Organism: Neoceratodus forsteri; assembly: GCA_016271365.2. Classification (NCBI taxonomy): domain Eukaryota; kingdom Metazoa; phylum Chordata; order Ceratodontiformes; family Ceratodontidae; genus Neoceratodus; species Neoceratodus forsteri. Next base: position 1,100,273,085 of record CM057450.1, on the reverse strand, counting down.
CCTTTAAGAGCACTGTACCCAATCTGTGACCAAATGCCCCCAGCACTCAATGTGTGGTATCTCGCAGAAATAAATAAATCCCAGGAATAGTTTGGGGGACAGAGGAGGAGATAAAAATCCATTATTCATTTAAAAATATCTGTGACTGTTGTCATCTGTCCTGCTGTGCTCCCTTTGACTGTACTGTACCCAGTGCATGCCCATGTCCAACACTCAGTGTGAGGTATCTTGCAAATAAATAAAACATTAAAACATATAAAATAAATCTAAAAATATAATATGCATATCAAATGATAATTTCAGTTCTGGAAACAAAACATTTTTTATTGAGAATTAAAATTTCTGATGTCATTTTACCTTGCCCATGCCCATTCTGTAAGCCTTGAACCTGGGATCCAACTTGATCTTGCTTCTTCAGTTAGCTTCCACTGCACCACACTGTCATAAAGCCAAGCCCAAAATCAGTGTTGTGACTTGAGCCACATCATTCCGTAACGCAAGAGTTGTGCACACATCCACTGGTGCTGTTATGGCGGACAGCACAGATGAAGTGTCCAGCTGTATTACTGGTGGTTTAGGTGTTGATAGTAATGGTAATCCTGGTGGTAGAACAAATACTCTTAATTGTATCAGGTGATAAATATACAAGTACCGAAAAAGCCACAATGAACCTTGGTAAACGAGGACCTTTTAAGAAACCTTGTGAAGCTGCTGAGATCACACATAGAGGCACTATAAGGTATGCTGCTCATGCTGTTAAAATCCTTGTGACAAGCAGTGAGAGTAGTGCAATTGACAGTGACTCTGACTCAGACAGTATCTGTTTGCCTGAGTCTCAGATATTTTTGTTAGTGATGAAGTATCAGCCCCTCACCAAGCCAAATAAGTGAGTCTACTGATGAAGAATCAAGTAGTACAGCTGTAAACAAACCCACAAATGGTGGCAATGAGAAGGACAAATCCACCACTTCTACATCAGATTAAATCGTAAAACTCTCAAGTACCCACTCTACTAGCACCATACTTACTAAAAGTATGGATGGCCTGGGTTCTGCTCAGTCAGGTAGAAAATATCTGTGGTACTACTGTTTTCAGTTATCTTCCTGGCACTTGAACCAAGTCCATCACTTCTGCAGTGTGTAAATATTTTTCTGGCAATGAAAGTGATCCATGAAAAGCAAATTGTAAATTTGTAAACAAAGTGTAAACTGTAGTAATGTTGCTTCCTGTCTCAGCACTGCAGTTGTCAAACACCAGCAGAAGACAATATTCAATACTGCTCAAAAAGCCACAAATCATGTCCTCCACCTCCCAGACCACCAATGAGAAGGATCAGGATGTAGAAATGCATAGTGAACTTTGTGAACTTGATGCAGACAGAACCACTGCCAGCCCCAGGACCACCATTACCATCAACACAACCAACACCATTAGCACCACTTGCACATCCAGTGATGGCACCACATGTGTAACTCAACCACTCCAACGTTCATCTGGTAAATGAACCACAGTGTCTATAAACCAGGAACATGTTGTAAGCAGCTCAGACATTTGAGGGAAAGAATATTTTTAACAAAGGTCCTCCAAAGAGTCTTCATCTTAATCATAAAATAGGGACACTGTTAGCTGGAGCCCTTCTCCCAGACTCTTTAGTAGATCATGAGGATTTTATGGAAGTCATGAAACCTGCAAAGCTTTGTTACAATGTTCCTTATTGAAGGTACTTTGCCTATGTTGAAATACCAAACATGTGTGAGGCATTGAAAGCAACAGTGATGCTTGCACTTAAAAATGCAGTGGGTGGGGTTATTCTTGTCATAGCAGATATGTAGACCAGCAGTCAGAATAGATTAAATGCCCCTTACCACATTTTGAGTCAGTTTTTCTTGTGCTGCTTCAAAAACAAACACACCCCAATAGAGGGTGCTGCTGCATATAAAGGAGTTTGGGCAAAGGTATAAAGCTTCGAATATCTTGCAAGAACTAAATAAGCTCCTTAATGAATTGATTTATTCTCAAGGTCTAAAATATTGCTTTGTAGAGACAATGGATCCAGCATCTTGAAAGCAGTACAGAATGAGGGGTTCATGCATGCTTCTTGCTTTGCACATTGCTTTCATTTAATTGTCAATAGGTTACTGAGCAATGGCAACTCTTGGAATAAAAAAAGCTGTATATAAATATTGCTCAATTTACATTATTGGTAATGGTATAATGCTTTCTGTGCTGCAGTGGAAGTTAATGGAGACAGTGGCCTGCATCCTAGCTCCTTTTGAGACAGCTACAATGGACATGTCTGCAGAATGTGTGACACTGAGTCAGGTTATCAAACTTACAATTCTGATAGATAGCAAGAGAGAGGTCTGAGGAAGAAGCAAGATGTCAGCAGTATCATGGACATCTTGTAAATAGGATCGGGGAAGGAGTCCACCTAAAGGTACTTGGATTATTTTTGCTGGCAGATATACATGTATGGGCTATAATATATGCATACCTGCCAGCTAAAATAATCCAAGTACATTTAAGCAGCCCCCTTCCTGATCCTATTACAACCTCCATAGACCACCTGCAGCCCCATTCCCTACTGTAGCATTATAATTATGCTGTTTTTAGGGGTGGACCTGCAGCACTTGGTGGCCACTCGGCTTGTGCAATGAAGTTATGAGCTGGGCTTTATGGAGGAAATAACTCTTCTTGAAAGTAACCATAACATTGGAAAAACCCTGTTATGGTTTACTGAATCCATTAAAAATTTGATTAGGAAAAAGAGATGTTGTTATACAGCACTGAAAAGAGAAAATCATTCTTACAACAAATCCAAGTATAGAGAAGCAGTTAAGAAATGTAAATCACATATTAGAAAAGAAAAAAGTAAATTAGACTTTAGATTAGCCCATATTAAGGATGGAGGCAAGAGCTTTTATGCGTATTAAATAATAAATCCCAACAATCAGTGAAAATTGGCACTATTAAGTGTAATTCTGAACTAATTACTGATCCAAAAGAAATTACAAACTCCTTTAATACATATTTTTGCTCTATTTTTAATTCAAATCAAGTTAGAGATACCTCTAGTCAGGTTCAAGTGGATTCTACTTCAAATTTAAGAGATGAGATAACAAGAGAGGAGATTTTAGTTAAACTAAAGAAAAAAATTAAAACTAAGGCATAAAAGAGGTGAATTAATACTTGCATATTAAGCAAGTAGAAATCAAAGGCTAGCAAATTCATTATAGATAAAGTATAAAATTAATATGTCTTGTATAAAAGCACATCAGTACAAACTTGATGGGGACCTATTTAGAAACCATCTCAGAAAACACTGGCACATCCAAATGGTTATTAATAAATACAGAATATGCTACCAGAATTCATGGTTGAATCTAGTACCTTCACAGGCTTTAAAACACTACTAGACATGTACATTGATGTTGAAGAACTTCAGATATTCGTCTAATGTGATCAGGCAGGCCAGGCAATTAATATGGGCCAACTTTTGCCCATAAACCTTTACTATGTTATGTATGGGTGACTGGGTGGTCCTGTAAGCACCTGTGAGTTGCTGGCTTTCGGAAACAGAACAAACCACAGAAAAAACCTAGCTATAGTCATGTTAAAGTCACACATGATCATCGCTCCCATTATAATGAACAGATTTTATTTGTGTTTGTCCACAATTTCATGACATGTATTTCACTATTATATTCTCTATTCACCACCCAATTAAGAAAAACATATGGTTCAAGTTCTAAAAATGAATAGGTCACTAGAACCTTGTCAAATGTTCTAAGCAAGAACCAGAACCCAGAACTTCAATGGGTTCTGAGAACCCTTTTTGGAACCTCCTGTATTTGTTCTGGGCCAGTAACTCCCGCTCCCTTTCCACAATGTTGTTTCTTAACAATGCTCATGCTCTTTCTTTGCTTTGACCCCATTTTGTTAGTTTGCTTTTGTTACTGTTTGAATTTACTTACTGTACCTGTCAAAGTTTGTTTTTGACAAATGCATTTTATTTATCTGAAATTTTGTAACCAGGATAGGCATGCAGAACCGTGGATCATTTCTAGGTGTGATCCAGGGGAATGGTTACAAGTGGGAGTGAACTATAACAAATATAGTGACATCAACAGCGCAAGTAAAACAATATTGCTTTTCTTGTAATTTTTGCAATTGTTTTTGAATGTGTCCATATTTTTTTTTATATGTTTGCAATTGTTTTTTGCTCCTTGCTGCCCACAAAGACAGGCATTATTGCTTATGGATCTACCAGGTTACCAAATAAAATAATCAGGCAGCAAGTGACTGGCAGCACAGAATCAGGTGCCTGAGGTGCGTCTCCTAGTGGGGGCTAGAATAGGTAAGCCCCATGGGGGGAGGTTACATACTGTAGGCATCAAGCCAGTTGGCCTTGACTGCAGTGGTTTAACTGTCATCTCTAGATGGAGAAACTCTCCTATAGTAGTCCATGGAGACAGATAACAGAGGTGGTGGAACTATCATACAGTTTTTTAAGAGGTGGTGGAACTGAGCTCCTGTGAGCTTGAGCTCAATTTACCCCTGCCTCTGCACCCATCCTTGTGTGGATGTTTGCCATTTTGCTGACACTTTTTGAGCCCTGTTCTATTTGCTGGTGACATTTGCCTGTCTGATCAATTGTCTTTAGTGCATCACTCTCTTGTCCCGTCCTTCTTCAACAGCTCTCTCCCTCTCTTGCCCTACTAACCAGACAGTTTTGAAACTGGCTCTACAAGTAATGGTGCTCCTGTGGTCTCTCTCTCTCTCTCTCTCTCTCCCCCTTCCCCTGAACATCAAAACTATCTCTGTACTTGGAAAAGCCTCTGTGTGGCACACATTCTCCTGCTTGCTCATGTGTATACCAGTAGTGCCACCAATTAAAAAAGCTGCTATGCAAAACTCTTCCTCCTGCCTACCCCACTTTGTGGACACCAACAGCGCTGGTAATTAGAGAAGCCACCATACAGCACTGTTTTCCCAACAAGCCCCTCAGCCTCTGTGAGCACTGGCAGTGATGGTAATGAGAAAAACTGCTGTATGTAACTCTCTTTTGTCCGCCCACCCCCCCAAACTCATGGACACCGGCAGTGCCAGCAATTAGCAAAGCCACTGTGCAGCACTCTGTCTCCCAATAGCTCCCCTTCCCTCACCCCAAGAGACGAAAGTAGAAACAGTGATTAGAAAAGTTGTGTGCGTCATTCTTTCTCCTAACCACTCACTGCCACCCCCATGGACACCAGCAGTGTTGGTAATTAGAAAAGCCACTGTGCAGCACATTATCTCCCACCCGCCCTTTATGGATACTGGTAGAAAACAGAAGTGTGGCACTTTTTGTCCCACCCCTGTGAATACTGGTAGTTCTTCCTGAGGGGCTAGATGACAATTATCTTTTTACCGTATGTACCTCAGGGAATGTATGGGAGAGGTTCTGGGTGTAGTAGATTCAGGAGATTCCTTCACATTATAAAAGGCCTACTGAATAGCACACAGTGACCTCTGACAGAGGACTTGCCCAGACCAATGGTGGGCATCACAGATGTATCAGGACAAGTGACAGTATCTCAGCCCTTGTCAGGAGACAGGGGCCAGTTCTGGTTGAAGGAAACACTGTTATTTTCCTCCAGAATGTGTCATATGTAACATGGCAGAAGAGAAAGTGGTTTGATACTGTCTGGGGGAGACTAAAGTCTCTCACACCATCATCCTTCCATCTATAACAATGCGTGTATCTTCAATAAGCAGATCAGTGCTAGGAAGTAAGCAAGAAATGCTGACCTCCTTTCACTGACAGCATAAAGGCCCAGATTCCAACTACAAAGTACCTGTTTGAAAGATAAGAGATGGGGCCATTCAGTATGTGTCTGACAGCCTAATGTTTAGCTGTTTTGTTTCTGTAGGTTAAGAACCAGAGTCCCAGTTTCTTTCTATTATCGTCTTTCACAAACCGTAAGTAGTTTTACATTTTATTCTGGGGACAATGGATTGTGCCATGACAAATGCATACAATGGGTTCTATTTGAAAAGTTAAAGAGAAGAACATTTAATGTTATGTTTTAGTTTCCTAGATAAGGCTGCAGCTTCAGATCAAGGCTGTTCTATGAATTGTGTTCCTATCTGAATTTGGCATCATTTCTGGTTTAGACTGTTTCTGCTACATGCTTATCAACTGATAGTTTTGTGCCATCGTTATTGCTGTATACTTCATATATAGACTTAATCGTGGAATAATTACTGGTTACATCGAATATCTACCCCTAAATAATGGTATTCAGTTTTAAGTATTACATGAGTGATGTCACACATTAGTGTGACACCACTCATGTAATACAGCGCACCTGTCAATCAAAGTACAGCTGCTAGTTAGTGTCAGCTGTAAGACAAGCTGTTGATGTTGTCAAGTAAGTTATCAACCCATTACATCTTCTTCAGCTTTTCTTCAGTCGCTTACAATTGGTCCGCAGAGCACGCCCCTTGACACCCCAACTGTGGGGACCACCCCCCAGCTCATGTCTGGACTCATGAGTCCCAACCTTCAGTCACAAAAGAGAAGTGAAAGCCAGATCCCAGGCTGACCACAATGGCAAAGTAGACTCATTTAATTTACCTGATAGGAAAGCTCTAGGCTGCAGAAACTCAGAGCCACACAATATTACTAGCATGATTAAAAGCATAGAGCAGGGGTAGCAGAGACTGATCAATGTCGGCTGTCTCTCTCTCTCTCAGCTGGGACTGTCTCACTTTGGCTAGCATGTACTGTACATCTTAACAACCATTAATTAGAAGTATGGGCAACAGTATACTTGTTTTACATATCCTTGATATGTTGCTTTTATAAGCCAATTGAGCTTCACTGTCATTGTTTAATGTAACAACGCATACCCCAGGTGTGTAAAAAAAAAATTGTATCACACAGTTGCCCATACATTAATATATATTTATTGCATGGATGTACTATTTTTCCTGATAGGGTCTAGGACCATTGGGCATATTCTGTTTGTACTTGTGGAGCTTTTTCATGCAGCTTATGGGCTATGTACCCAGAAAAATATTGAATTCTGAGTTGTATACTGAACTTCTGAATATGTGTTTACTCCATCCACATGGCACCATCTTTTTGAATTATTCACATATGCAGGTTATGTTAGAACCTATGAGTTCCATCTGTGTAAGAGATGTCTTAGGTTTCTCAAATGGAGATATCTGTTTTAAATATTATGAAAATCACTAAAATAAAAAGCGACCACCTATCATGCCAGTGACTCAGGTTTGGGAACAGACTTGGGATGCTCAGGGGCTTACTGGGGAAGAAAGCTTGATCAGCCCATGGACTGCACTCCTCCTTCGGGTGGGAGTGGGGAAGAGACAGCACATCTTACTGTACCACTGCCACCTAGTGGAGGCTAGGTGGAATGACACACAAGTGCCAGTAGAGGGGCAGAGACACAGAAGCCTGTAACATATGCATGCATCAACACATGCATGAACATCACTGCATGTGGCTTGGCCTTCAGGGAAACAACGGCTGAAAAATCAGGAGGAAAACCCATCCAGGCCTGTAGGATGACAACAAGATCTTGCAGGCCCTGCCCTACCAACAGAGGCACCCACTCTCCACACAGTAGTTCTGGGAATTGGTGGTAAAAACTCCGGAGAAGGTAGGTGACAGGGCTGGGGGTCAGGACCCAATGGGGGATGGTGGAAAGTAAAGGAGACTTAATAAATCATGAAAAACAGGATTGTGTGCATTGAGTGTGTACTGTGGTTGGGTTGATTCAGAAAATGAGCTCTCCTGACTGGGTGTGCTGACTGGGAAACCAGTGGCCACACTTGAACAACAAGTGCTGACCTATCCAGAGCACTGAGGTGCAAACCTGAAAAAAAAAACTACACCGCTGCACTTGCTGCTTTATTTTTTCTGTTTCTTTCTTGATCTCCTCATTTCTGTTCTGTTTCTAGTCCTCATATTTCTCTCTCTCACTTTTACCTGAAACTGTACCCTTTCCCTAAAATACATTTTACTTAATTTCTATACTCATCTTGTACCTCTCTGCTCCTCTGTCTCTACTCTCACTACTATTTCCCCCCATACTAACCCATTTTCCCCTTTGTTTCTACAGGTCTAACAGGATGCAAACACCTGCCTATCAGATAAATATTGTTGTGTGTGTAACCTTCACTAGCTGTCTTATTTTATCCTAAAATAATCACAGATACTTTGTGACCATATTGCTCTTCTTATTTCTCAGGTATGACTGCATGCTGCCCCAGGATCTCCAGCTGTGGCTCTCCATGACACAGGTAACAGATTCTACACTTATTACCTGTGCTACTGCAATTGGATAAGCTGTAATGGGCAACTGCACCCATTAAATGGTGTTGTCTTGCACTTTTTATGTTCAATGAGCCTGCACGCCAAATGTTTTGTGATGAGTGAAATAAGATGTTGGGTCTGTGTCACTGTGGAGCCCAATGCAGTTCATAATAGCAGGGACTTGGCAGTCTACAGCAAGGATCACGCACTGCGGTCCTGACACAACTTTCTGCTTGGTAGGCATAAACTTTGCGTACTTCAAAAGACCAAAGCTGCTCCTATCAGAGAGGTCTTCGGTCCTTTGATCTGCATGAAGCTGCATCAGCAAACAGCTGATCGGCTTTCAAAACAGTTATGAACTGCACACTGTAAGTTTGCTATGGACATCACCAGTGTGCCACTGCAGTATGAAGCCTTGTAACAGTAAAAACATTTCATTGATGTCTGTTGCTGGCGTCCCTGTAACTTCCCCCCACCTGACCCTCCCTCTCAGCACCCCCCCCAAACATAACATTGACACTGGGGGTGCCCAAACCTCCAGTGTTCACCTTGTAGTTTTTTTATATTATATATCGCCTGCAGCAAAGAAAATTATCCATTGATTTCTCTTGCAGATGCCCTGTAACTGTTCCCTCCACCCGACCCTCCCTCTCAGCATCTCCCAAATGTGACACTGACACTGGGGCTACCCAATCCCCAGTGTTGCCACCTCATAGTTATATATATATATATATATATATATATATATATATATATATATATATATATAAAGCCTTTAACAAAGAAACCATCCATAAATGGCTATTGCTGGTGCCCCTGTAATTGTTCTTCCTGCACTGGACCCTCCCTCTCAGCACCCACCCCAAACATAACACGGACACTGGGGGTGCCCAATCCCCCAGTGTCATCACCTGAAATATAGAAAACCATCCCTCATCATTTTTGTTTTGTTATTAACCCTGTAAAACAGAAAACAGTCCATTGATGTCTGTTGTCCCATTAATCTCCCCACCTGACCTTCCCATTCAGCACCCCTCACCCCACCAAGCCCTTACTTACCCACCGGGGGTTCGACACCGTAATCTTCACAGGGTCACAGTCACATCTTCACTCTTCAAAGCTGTACCGTGAACTGAGGAAATCAGGTATGCATTTCAATGTATTTCAATAAGATTTTGAACTTAGTGGCATAACTTGGCCATTTGTAAATATTTTGCCACAAAATTTCAACATGCCTTTTTTGGGATCCCACCTCCTGAACAATTACAGTGAATTTTGGCAAATCTGTTCTGAAAGATGATTTTGTGGTCACTGCGTGAAATCACCTTTCAGGCAGGAGTTGAACATTCTCTGTCCTTATTCATGAGGTGGGGTCACAAGAAGGCTATGTTGAAAATTTGGTGTAAAAATATTAAAAAAAAAAGTTATGAGCCTACATTGAAATCTGCAAACACAGGCTTGTAACCTTGGTAATTTTTAATATTTTGACCCCAAATTTTAAACATAGCCATTCTTTACAGCACCTCATGAATGTGACAGCTGTCATTTGTCAAATTCTGGCCAAAATGTGTTTTTGTGCCCTGAAAAGTGATTTCACAGTTGTTGCATGAAATCACCTTTTGGGCAGAAATTGAAAAAATTCTCTGCACTTGTTCATGAGGTGGGGTCATAAGAAAGCTATGTTAAATCTTAAAAAAACAAAGTTACGAGTCTACATTGAGATTGATGAATGCAGACTTGTGGCTTAGGTGATTTTCAGTATTTTGACCCCAGATTTTCAACATAGCAATTTCTTCACAGCATCTCATAAATGTGATAGCTGCCATTTTTTAAATCCTGGCCAAAACTGTGTTTTCGTACCTGTGGCGTGGAATGACGTTTCAGTGGCACAGAATGACATTTTGGCGGGGATTTGAAAATTTTCATTCACCAGGCTCATTAGGTGGGGTAATAAGGAGGTTGTGTTGAAAATGTGGTGTAAAATATGGTATAATGCCCAGGGTATGACATTACACTGTTTCAGTGTTCACTCATAACTTCACTAATTTTCAGTATTTTGATTCCAACCTTTCAACATAGCCATATTTCACACCACCTCATAAATGTGACATGAGTCATTTGTAAAATCCTGGATGAGATGTGTTTTCATATCTCTGGGGCAAAATTACATTTCAGCCAATATACTATAAGTAGTACCTATCATGTCTATAACACAAATCCTAAAACAAGTATCTTCAAAATGTGGGGTCAAAATAATAAAAAAAAAAAAAAAATTTGTTTACCAAACATTAAATGTTTGGCATTGACAAATGCTTTTTTTAAAATGGCAGTGCTGGGAGTTCATCCTCAGTGTTGGCTCGTACCTTTTTAATGTCAACACCTGAAGCTCATCTAAGGTGTTGACTCTCACTTTTTTCAATGCTGCTATGGGGGGGGGGGAGCATCCCCAGTATTGGCTTGCACTTTTTTAAATGGCTAACTGACCTGACCAGCAGCAGATTGAGAAGTCAGAGGCAGTGGTGCCGAAGCTTAGTGTTGCCATGACCAAAATCTCAAAGGGAAGTTTCAGTTTTGCAACAACTGATTCATTTTTCCTTTGTGCCTGGAAATCATTAGTGGTCAGTGTGTCAGTACTAAATCAAAGGGATCATTGATTGTGCTCTTGTGTTCTAGAGATTTTACAGCTCAACTGGGCTATTCTGAGCAAATTAATTGTATGAAAAACACAAACAAAAGAACTGAGGGTTTCCCTATGCTATAACAGCTAGCTTAGCTCTGACTGCTTCAGGTAGTAATGTCACCCATAGCAGGTAAAAGAAAAGAAGAGGAAAAACTATAAAATGACCCAGTAAAACACACACCAGACATGGAACAGTTACCTTTTTAACTAGGCATGTTTCACCTTTATTCCTTTATTGTTTAAAAGGAAATGAATCGAAGGTTTTATAGTAAGGAACCATTTTATTCTTCATTTACTGTATACTAGATACTTACAATATGTGGTAAAACAACAGTATGTATGTATGGCTTTAATTAGTTATCAGTGAATGGATGTATACAGTGTTAAAGGAGAACTGCACTGATACCAGAAAGTTATTTTCTCAATAGAAGCATTTTTTTTTAAATACTGGTTCCAATTCTGTTATTGCTCCATCGATATGTGCCTATTAGTAACCTCAGTGGATGTTTCTGAGTTTCTGATCTACACACTTGTGCTGAGTGCCATTTTGGAACTGCATGATATGGTTAATGGTTTATGTCCCTTTCTGTCACAGAGTTCTGTAGTAGAACATGGATACTTTATACCAACAATGGGAGAGCTGAGCAAGGACATAAACTACATCATACAGTTCTTAAAGGGTGCTTACTACACGTGCCTAAATCAAAAGAACTCACTAGGTAAAACTCAAAAGCCTGCAGAAATGGAAGAATAACAGACTTGGAACCAGTATTTAAAAATTGGCTTCTACAGGGGAAAGTGATTTACAGGTTCAGTGCAGTTCTCTTTTAAGGCAGAGTGGATGGGGTCTCGAAGTGAAAGGATTAATAAATATAGGTGACTTTTACTGATAGACCACAAAACTGTCAAGGATGAAGGGGATTGCAGTAGTTCCTTACAGTAAGGCTGTAAGCTCAGTGGAGGAACAGATGGGGGTTGAGTTGCCTTGATTAATCTAATCAAATTATTTTACTATAAAAATTAAATGTAATAGGATGACTGTATGAACACAAACCATGGCCTGTATGTAATTACAGAACATATTTGCTGATGAATAAATTAAAGGTTTAAAAAGAATATTGACAGCGCCCACTGGCATTTTTGGGTCCACTCATCCATGCAGGCAGTGTAGGCAGTGTGCTCTGGTGGGTAGAGTACTATTGGTAACCAAGAGTTTGCATGTTCAAAACATGCTAGAACCAATTACTTACTGTGTGACCTATAGCAAGTCACTTAACCTCTGTGTGCCCAGTTCAAGCAGCTGAGGGAAATGGGTAAAACAGGACCCCACAGGAAATGAGATGTCACATCACAGCTGGGCTCTCCTGGGTAAATAAAGTGTGAAACAGAAACCATTGCTAGTAGTTGGTGACCTTCTGTGGTCCTCTTCCCCCCATAGGCACTGAGTTCTAATCATCAGAGCATTGTTGGAAACTGAGAGACTGCGGGTTCAAACCCTACTAGAGCAAACTACTTCCTGAGCAAGGCATTTAATCTCCTGGTGCTCCAGTCCACTCAACTATGGAAAAGGGCAGGCACATAACAGCACTAGAAATGGAATGTTGCACCTCCGATGTATAGAACTTTATTAATCGACTAAATCCATTACAGCAGAATAAAAACAGTACATTCCTGTAGAAATATGAAAAATGTAAATAGCCACAAAATATTATCCATTTAGAGGAGAAATCCTAAGTGAAGATAATATATAACAGCAGTCACTTTGGAAATGGTTTGATATTTCATACATATATTGTAAAAACAGGAAAATCAGGACCCCAGTGTAAAATAAAAAGATGTTGCATTTCAGCTGGACTATCCTTAGTAAAGTAAGTAAACTGTAAATAAAAAGCAAACAAAAAATCATTGCTGTTAGGTGCCTGTCTATCCCTTTGCCCCCCCCCCCTTTGCAGGCAGTGAGGTCTAGTAGTAGAACTCCATTAGAAACTGGAGGATCACTGGTTCAGAACCTGCTAGCATCAAATAGTCACATTGTGACCCTGAGCAAGTCATGTCACCTCCCAACTCATTAGCTCACACAGCTGTGGAAATTGGTATAAGCAGGATCTCACGGGAAGTGAGATGTTGCATGTCAGCAGGGCTATCCTACATAAATAAATTGCTGAAAGAAAATTATAGGCAAGCCACTGGCCTTCTCCCCCAGAGTTGTAGGCAGGGATAGCAGTATGAAGAGCACTTTGAGAGTCAAGAGATTGAAGTTTCAAAATCCACTAAAGCCAAATACTCATTGTGTGACCCTGAGCAAATCACTTAATCTCCCAATGCTCCAGTTCACACAGCTGTGGAAATGTGTAAAACCAGGATCCAACTGAAAATGTGACGTTGTGTGTCAGCTGGGCTAGCCTGAGTAAATACATTGTAAAATAGATATGCAGCACCTCAACTGGGCTATCTTGGGTAAATAAATTAAAAAAATGCCTGAAGGGCACCATCCTTTTCTGTCCCCCTCTGCAGTGGAGGCAATGTGGTCCCATTGGTAGAGCACTGTTGGATACCAAGGGATCACAGGTTCAAACCCTGCTATGGCCAAATATTCACTGTGCAACCTTGAACAAGTCACATGACCTCTTAGAACTCCAGTCCATGTAGCACTAGAAATGAGCAGAAGCAGGACCCCACTGAAACAGGGATGTTACATCTCAACTGGGCTATCCTGGATGAATGCATGTACTAATAAGCAAAACATTGCCAGCAGTCAGTGGCCTTTCCTCATCCCCCCACAGGCAGGTGAGACAGTTTGGTTTAGTGGTTAGAGCACCACTTGGAAAATGGATATGACAGGTTCAAACCCTGCTAATTGGAAATACGTACTGTTTGACCCTAAGTGAGTTACTTAATCTCCTAGTGCTTCAGTCCAGAATCCAACTGAAAATAACATGCTGCATCTCAAATTGAACTATCCTGGGTAAATAAATTGCTAAAAGAAAAGCCAATAGTCATTGACCTTTTTGGGTCCAGCCCCTCACTGCAGACAATGAAGGCAGTGACCTAAATACTTGTCATTACCTCTATCACCTCCATACTTTTGTTCACACCACATTTGCATTATAAAAACTTGAACGCAAATATCATGGAACTTGACCAGTGCTAGCTTTAATTGCATTTATTGAAGCAAAATGAAACTTGTTTTGCACGTAGTTAATGGATTCTTTATGGCGAGAGCCAACAATAATATCAAGATTGCCTTAGCTATTCCAATTACAGTACCCTGCAAATTCAAGCATAAAAGTAATCAAGTTTTACGTACAGGTTAAAGACTGCTCAATTAAACCTACAGTCCACAACTCATCCCAAAAATATTCATGTCAAAAAGATTCTGGGTCACTTCAGCTGAAGACTGACAGCAGAGCTCGATCATGACTACATAATTATTTTCAATAAAAAGGCTAAAAGCCATAAACAATACAATGAAGTTAAATAGCTGCATTCTAAATGACTTCAGTATATCTTTGATTTGAGGCACATTCTTGTGGACTCAATTTTGAGCGATGAA